>QXEO01000143.1:6378074-6978074 GCA_007115705.1 Dactylis glomerata
CAGTCTTTTGCTAGCCTTCATTTTGTACTGAGTATGATCTCTACTCGTGCATCCAACTCCCAAAAACCAAGTTTTCCAATATGTCCACCTAACATACCTATTAGCAATTTGCTATTCCAAGTACATTTGACTTGCTTTTATCTATCCTTCAAATTAAACTCTTTTTGGTGTTATGTGAAAATTAGTCAGTAAAGCTCTCACGAACCTAACGGCACACTTTACTTTTTTCGCTTTTAATAATTTTGACATTGTGGCTCTATTATGTTGATGTTATGCTTGCAAGTTGTAAGTTGGAGGTTAGCCCAACCATGCCGTCATGGGGCAAGCTTTCGACATTGCACTTTCTCTCATTTTAGTTGATATTGTGATCTTTTGTTTATGGATACTTGCGATGTGAAATAAGTTGGGATCTTATGAGCTCATGGAGTTTGTATATGTGTTAGAGAAACGCATGGGCCGCTAATCTAAGCCATGCATCATTCATGGTGGAAATTTACAGCATGCCCATAGTGGACATTCGACGACGCATCTCACAATAAAAAGCTATACCAATGGTAAATAAAAGAGATGTCGAGGTGTTCATTGTCTGTTTGTCTTGTCATTTTGATGTGGGCTTGTTCCATGTCATCGGGCAAGAGGTACCCCATTGGCGGTTCTCGATGATACATGTATGCTTACAATGACAAGAACTTGCTTGGGATCTAAGTCGAGTAGCATGAGGTTTGGGTATTCGTACTTCAAGGGACATGAGATTTTCAACTTATGATTTGTTAAGCATATGCTTCATAATTGTACTCGCATTAACCTTAAACATTCAAGATGCCTATGATGGGGGCAATGGAGCTCAAAGATAGTAAGTATCATAATTTTTGGAGGTTTATAAAACTTGCAATCCCTGCTTCCCTCTGTGAAGGGCCTTTCTTTTACTTTTATGTTGAGTCTCCACCTTCTACCTTTATGCACCATCTAAGAGAGCATAGTTGTCATTCTGAGTTTAATGTGCATAGTCCCAAAGTTTATCATTGATTGATTCATGATTATGGTTTTGCTTGTTCTTAAATTATTTGTATCTAGTCGCCCTCTTAAACTTGAAGGTGTCCTATGCATTTATGTTTTGCTATTCCATGAGGGACAAGCTGAAAACCACTTTGCTATGTGTTTCTATATGATTTGAACACACACTTGACTTTCATTGTTTCATTACTCATGATCTTTTGTTTGTGTTACTTTTCATGTTATAACATGGTTGCTAAGTTTTATTGTCAAGATTATGTCTCTTATGACCATGTTTTAAGTTATTTGATCTCAGCACTCAATGCTTTACCTCGTTGATCAAGATTGTGATGGTGCATGTCACTTCAAAAATTATTATTTTGTTATCACTTACCTACTCGAGGACGAGCAGGAGTTAAGCTTGGGGATGCTTGATACGTCTCAAACGTATCTATAATTTCTGATGCTCCATGCTTGTTTATACACCATTTGCTTTGTGTTTTGTTACACTTCGTGGCATTTTTATGCATTTTCCGGAAATAACCCACTAACGAGATGCCACAGTGCCAGTTCCCTATTTTCTGCTGTTTTTGTGTTTCAGAAAAGCTACATAGGAAATATTCTCGGAATTGGACGAAACAAAAGCCGAACCTCCTATTTTTCCAGACACGAGACGAAGTCCGAAGATGAGATGGAGGGAGGCCAGGGGCTGGCCACACCCTAGGGCGGCGCGGCCTAGGCCTGGCCCGCGCCACCAGGGGGTGAGGCCACCTGGTCCACCTCCTGACGCCGCCCTTCCGCCTATATATTCCCCTCGACGGGAAAAATCTAAAGACCCAATCAATTTTCCTCGAAACATACTGCAAGCTGCCGCCATCGTCGACGCGGGATCGGGAGGGTCCAGAAGCTCTTCCCGGCACCCTGATAGAGAGGGGAATCCCTGCCTGAGGCCTTCTCCACCACCATGGTCACCTCCGGAGTGATGTGTGAGTAGTCTACCTTGGACTACGCATCCATAGAAGTAGCTAGATGGTCATCTTCTCCACCATGTGCTTCATGTTTAGATCTTGTGAGCTGCCTATCGTGATCAAGATCATCTTTGTGTAATTCTACATGTTGTGTTTGTTGGGATCCGATGAGTATTGGTACTATGTCAAGTTGATGTGCTGAATTATTATCTTTATGATATCTCTATGTTGTTTATGATCTTGTATGCTCTCCATTGCTAGTAGATATCTTGGCCGAGTAGATGCTAGTGACTCCAAGAGGGGTATTTATGCTCGATAGTTGGGTTCATGCCTCTAGTAATCTGGGGGAGTGACAGAAACCTCTAAGGTTGTAGATGTGCTATTGCCACTAGGGAGAAAACAACATTCTTGTGTTCAAGGACATTTGTATTGTTTACATTACGCACTTTGCTTAATGCAGTTATCCGTTGTTCGCAACTTAATACTCAATGGGTGCTCGGATGACACCTCGAGAGTGGATTATTAGTCATAGATGCAGTTGGATTACGGTCTATGTATTTTGTCGTAATGCCCAGAGTGAATCTCATAGTGATCCTCATGACATATGTACGTTATCTTTATTCTATCAGTTGCCCAACTGTAATTTGTTTACCCAGCATGTTGTATCTTATGGAGAGACACCACCAGTGAACTATGGATCCCGATCCATTCCTTTTACATTGCTATTACCATTTTACTTTTACTTGTTTATTTACATTCTTGCAAACTATTACCTTTTACCACTCGATACGCTTAATCCTTTGTTTACAACAAACCGGTCAGATTGACAACCTCATCGTATGTTGGGGCAAAGTACTTGGTTGTGTTGTGTGCAGGTTCCACGTTGCTGCTGGTGAAGAAGCTCCCACGTCAACTACACACCAGCATTTTTCTGGCGCCATTGTCCAGAGTGTCGCGAAGCTAGCAAGCATCAACCTTCTGAAGTTTGGCTTTCTCCTACTAGTTTGATAAACCTTGGTTTCACAACTGAGAAAAACTTGTTGCTGTGCTCATCATACCTCCCTCTAGGGGTTCCCAACTGGGTGCCTACTACGTACCATCAGTGCTCCACTCTCGGTTACCTCTATCCTTTATTGCCTTTATATATCGTATCGTGCTTAGCTTGCTAGTTGTCATATAGGTAAATTCACCCTAGTTGCATATCTAGAGAATTTACCTTTTCTGTCAAGCCTAAATTGAAAAAGAATTAAAATTTGAGTAGCACCTATTCACCCCCCCCCCTCTAGGTGCCCTTACGATCCGTTCAGCAACGTCCTCCATGAGGGCAAGCCGTGCGCCGCCGTTCTTCTTTGATTTTGGCGATTTAAGGCAGCGTGCAAGGAGGAGCGACGGCGGCACTCGGCCACCGACTGAGGAGTGGTAACGAGCATGGAGGTGCGGCGGCGCTCGGTGATGTCTAAGCACACTTCTATTCTTGTAGACGGTGTTGGGCCTCCAAGTGCAGAGGTTTGTAGAACAGTAGCTAGTTTCCCTTAAATGGATCACCCAAGGTTTATCAAACTCAAGGAGGAAGAGGTCAAAGTTATCCCTCTCAAGCAACCCTGCAATTAAGATACAAGAAGTCTCTTATGTCCCCAACACACCCAATACACTTGTCAGGTGTATAGGTGCACTAGTTCGGCGAAGAGATAGTGAAATACAAGTAATATGGATGATTATAAGTGGTAATTACAATTTGAAATAAAAATGGCAGCAAGCAAACATGTAATAGAACTGGATGTAAACGGTGTATCAGTGCTTAGAAACAAGGCCTAGGGATCATACTTTCACTAGTGGACACTCTCAACAAAGATAACATAATTGAACAAGCTACACGGAACTACTCTCTGGTTGGATAACGAACACTAATCATGCGTAGGGCTAGAAAGCACTCCTTAAAGTCCACTTTCCCAAACTAGATTGCCCCACACTATCACCTTGAGCGCACTAGATGGTTCCAATAAACACCACAATTCATAGAGACATCCAACTCAGATCATAACTCATGACAAGTATTACTGTAAAATTTAGCCTAAGTGACAAGGGTATAGATAATAGAGCCCGACAGTTGAGTACCCGTGAGACCCGTTAAGTTAGGCCCAATTGTAACGTTAGTCGAAATACAAGTTCATATCGTATGTCGATATTGTAATCTGTGTCGGATCCCTCCCGATCCCTGAGACCTGGCCACCTATATATAGGGGCCAGGAGGGGACGGTAAGGGACAGATTGAAAGCAAGCCAGGTTACACCCACGTTTACTTTCGATACGCACCTTGTTTGACTGATTTCACCTTCGAGTTCATCTGACGCCCTATTCCCCCAATCCTAAGTCCTTCATCTAGGACATTTGTCGAGTTAACCCTCGTCAATTGGTGCCGACCGTGGGGAGTCTGGGCGTTGGAATCATGAATTCGTTGACTTTTTCGCTTCTAGCCAATAGCAGTCCAGAAGTCCACAAAATCCAGATACCCTTCGGAACCATTGATTTTCAACCTCACCAGTCAAGTTTCACGCAAGTATTCGAGAGCATGGATCAAGATATGGATTTGACGATCAGAAGTCTAAACTTTCATGTCGGATCACTAGGTTCAATTCGCCTTTCGGATCCGATGAAATGGGGTCTGTCGGCAAGTGAACCCAAGACAGTAGCAATGTCAGAATCATAAGAAGACTCTTCGAGCGAGGTAAACTCGCCGGTCAGCTTAGCAGAAGTAGAAAAAGGAAAATTTGCAGAAGGCGATGAAACCATGGAGAATTTCGACTTAGAAGTTCAACTCGAAGATCTCATAATCTACCATGATGATACTTCAGATAAATCAACAGACACCTGGAAGACAGGATTAGAGCTTTCTGAAGATGACAATTCGATCTTCTCAAGCTCCAATAGCAAACTCGACAATCGATACCAGGTACTCGCCACCACAGGAGACAACTCAGAAGAACTCGACGAAAACAACAATCCAGTGCTCAATCCAGCAAATATAAACAGAGGGGCAAATTATCTAGCAGAAGGAGAAACTGCAGACTCCCTCACAACTAGGGAGAAAGTTCGACTATCAGTCGACGAGTGGAGAACAATCAAGACAGCCATGGAGCACGGCACGCCAATACCAACAAACTACAGCAAAAATATGCTTCTGGGGTACCACTACGCCCTAAGGCAGCAGGCAAAGCAACTAGCAAAGGAGAGGACTGAAATACAGAAGAGGAAAGACTCAGCTGATACGTCTCAAACGTATCTATAATTTTTGATGCTCCATGCTTGTTTTTACACCATTTGCCTTGTGTTTCGTTACACTTCGTGGCGTTTTTATGCGATTTCCGGAACTAACCTATTAACAAGTCGCCACAGTGCCAGTTCCCTATTTTCTGCTATTTTTGTGTTTCTGAAAAGTTACACATGAAATATTCTCGGAATTGGACGAAACAAAAGCCGAACATTCAGAAATTCAGCGAAGCTTCCAGAGAACCGAAGAGGAGATGGAGTGGGGCCAAGAGGGCCCCACACAATAGGGCGGCGCGGCCTGGCCCCTGGCCGCGCCCCCTATGTGTGAGGGTGCCCTGGCAGCCCCCTGACGACGCCCCTTCGCCTATATAAAGCCTTGGGACGGAAAACCCTAGGGGAGTCGGCGTTTTTCCCAGAACAGTTCCGCAGCTCCGCCGCCGCCGTCGACGAATTTCGGGGGACAGAAGTCTCTATTCTGGCACCCTGCCGGGATGGGGAAGTGCCCCCAGAGCCATCTCCATTGGTCTCCATCGCCGTCTCCGCCGTCTCCATCGACCTCACCACCATCTCCATCAACCTTGCTATCTCCTATGATGAGGAGGGAGTAGTTCACCCCCGGGGCTGAGGGCTCTACCGGTAGCTATTGGTTCAATTATGTTATATTTGTTGGGAGTGTGTCCACTAGTGAAAGTATGATCCCTAGGACTTGTTTCCAAGCATTGCACACCGTTTACTTCCTATTTTGTTACATGTTTGCTCGCAGCGATATTTATTTCAGATCACATTTACTACTTATAATCATCACTACTACTTGTATTTCACTATCTCTTCGCCGAACTAGTGCACCTATACATCTGACAAGTGTATTGGGTGTGTTGGGGACACAAGAGACTTTCTGTATCATAATTGCAGGGTTGCTTGAGAGGGATAGCTTTGACCTCTTCCTCCCTGAGTTCGATAAACCTTGGGTGATCCACTTAAGGGAAACTTGCTGCTGTTCTACAAACCTCTGCACTTGGAGGCCTAACACTGTCTACAAGAACAGACGCGTGCGTAGACATCATCAGCCATTGCAGCAAGCGACGCTGCTCGCAGAGCACGTAGTGACGCGTCATACACAAACAAAAGGCATCGTCGACATCGATCAAGGTTTGAAAACCTCGAGTACTCAGAAAGGCAAAGCATCTCCAAAAACCTTGACTCGTCTTTCCTATCGGTCGACGAGCAAGGAAATATCATACCAAAAACTCCTGAAGCAGCATTGGTGGCAGCCCAAGTATACCTACATACAACACGACCAAACCCAGGAGACCCGAGGGAACATATGCACCGGGCAGCACTAAATGGATTGAAGATGGTAGGCAACAAATTATCAGCGAAAGAGGAGGAGGCATATCGCAACAAAGGAACCCATAAGCCAAGATCACCACGCCGTCACAATAGTCCTCGGCACAGGAGCAGTAGTCAACGATCTAGAACACCATCACCAAGGCGACACAGAAGCCCGAAGTATGGAGGAACCCAAAGATCCAGGTCTCCAAACAAGACATACGATTACGAGGACGAGGAAAAAGAGATGGGGGCATCATGCTTTACCCACAGGGTCCGCACCACGCCAGTACCCAAAGGTTTCAAACTACCCCATGACCAGCAAAAATATGACGGATCCCAGGAGCCACAGTCATGGCTCTCGGATTATCTGCAAGCAGTAAAAATATTGGGAGGAATAAAGGAAATAGCTATGCAAAGTTTGCAATTACACCTCACCGGCACAGCAAGGTCATGGTTGAGCAAACTAGGAAAAGAAACATTCGGAAGCTGGGAGGAGCTCAGAAAACAATTTACGAGCAACTTCAAGTTGACATATAAGCGGCCAGCGTCCATAGAAGAAGTCAAAGCCTACGTACAGCAACGCGGTGAGACATTAAGAGCATATATCCAAAGATGGAGCATCATCAAAAATTCGGCAGTCGAAATTTCAGACGAAAGAGCAATAGATGCATTTATAGTTGGGTTAAGGCGAGGAGACCTGGTCGAAGAGATGGGCAGAATCAAGCCAAAAACAGTATCAGATCTAATGGATATAGCAAACAGATTTGCAGATGGAGAAGATGCGTGCAACAGGGAACAGATATGGAGGCCAAAGGAGAAGATCCCACAATTACGACAACTATGGCTCTCACAGCCAAGTAGCCGCAGGGTATAAGGACAATAGCTACCAAGGTAACGACCGTAAAAGCTCGGGATATCATAGCTACGGAAAAGAAGACTACAAAAAGTTTCAGCCAAGAGAATCCAGAGAGTCCAACCCATCGCCAGAGGATATGCTAAACGGACCATGTCATATACACTCCGCGCTTGTCGATGGGAAATGAGTATCCAGACACGCGATGAAAGATTGCACAACGTTCTTGAAACTATAGGAAGCATTGCTAAACAAGCAAGCCAAAGCAAAACGGCAGGGATACAAAGGAAACACAAGCAACGCACCTGCAAATCAACAAGGAAACAATGGAGTTCCTCAGGGTCAAGATCAGCCGAACCAGGGACGCAATGACGACGAAGGATATGTTCCATCTAAAGGGCACATCACAGCAATGATACAGCTAGTGCCCAAGTCGAACAAAGAGGAGAAAAGTATAACTCAACAAGTTAACCTCGCAATAACTTCACCTCCAGCAACAACGGAGTATCTACACTGGTTAGAGCAACCCATAGAATTCAGCAGAGACGATCACCCAATAACGGTACATTGGCTAGGAAACGCGCCTTTGGTACTCAAAGCTCAAATAGGGACGTACGATATCGATAGAGTATTCATGGACGCAGGAAGTGGAATAAATTTGATCTACGCGAAGACTCTACGAGCAATGCACATTTCATTAGAGTTCCTGAAGCCAACTGATTGCTCCTTCGACGGAATAGTCACAGGAAGTGCAAACTATCCACTTGGTCGAATAACACTCAACATTTGCTTCGGAAATTGGCAAAACTATAGAAGAGAGAAACTCGACTTCGAAGTCATGGACTGGCCATCACAATATCATGCGATCCTTAGGCGACCCGCGTTTTCGCGATTCATGGCAGTACCTCACTACACGACCTAATGCCAGGACCTATTAAAAATGCCAGGACCTAATGGAATTATTACAGTCAAAGGAAGCTTCGAGCTATCAGATCTATGTGATAAGGAATTCCACAAGATGGCTCAAAACTTCGGCATGATGGCAAACTACGAAAAACCTAAAGACAAGACGAAAAGCTCGACTACAGGAGCCGTACAACAACTCGAAGCACACCCAGCAGAGCCGAAGGTGAAAAAGCCGCGGGTACAGCCATCAGAACAAGACAAGCCTACATGAGAAGAAGAGAAGACCTCGGCGGCATAGGCGACAAGACGAAAACTATAATAGAAAAATAAGGCTGTAAAAGCCATGAGTTATTCCAGGGCAATGCCCTCTAGATCCAGAACACAGGTCATTGGCCGGATCTCTTGGGTCACCCTATGTATCTTACATTATAAGCATAAATAAAGACAATAGTTCCTCCTATTCGAGTTTACGCGTCTTTAAGCAGGCAAACGCACCAAAATTCGCAAAGGTAAAACGCTCTGAGAATAAAATTTCTGACAAAAGGAGTTAGAAAACAAAAAATCTCGCGTTCCACACACAAAAACATACAAATGTCACAGCAGTGGCTGATCAGAATCATCTACGCCCAAAGGATCTAAATAATAATGCTCGCAGAAAAACGCGGCATCCTCCTGAAGTAACCTAGCTATAAGCCTCCTTGTTGGTTGAAGAGTAGCATCCATATGGACTCGCAGCATAGCTCCCCCTGGAGGCAAACTTAGTGACATGGAACTATAATTAAGCCTTGGATGCCACTTACGTATCCAACCAAGAGCAAAATTGGCACCAACCACTAAGTTGAGCTCTATCAGTCGATGAATTCGCTGACTAGATCTAAAAGCATCGAGTAGCTACGGAAAGTTTCCAGGAAGAGGATTGCGGGGGAGCATCACAGAGTACATGGTAGTCAAAGATCTTCGACAACCATCAACGGCCTCTCCAATGTGCTGAGCACGATCTTGAAGTAGCACAATAGCACAGCAGCGCCGGGGATCAGACCACAAACTTTTGACTCCCTCTGATGATTTCTCGAGAGCCGCAATTTGTTTAGAAACCCGACGCGTCTCACCAACAAAGTCCAAGCAAGTGCCTGCGACAATGAGAAGTCATTAGCCACCAATAATGGAGTAAAAGGGAAAAGGAGGAAGGTTGCAAGGAACCTTACATCGCAACATCTCACAAACAGATTCAACAATACCAACAAGGAAAGAGTCGCATTCTTCAAGATGCACAATTTGGGCCGTCAGACCCGACACTTTATCCTCTAGTTTGGATATCTGTTTCATAAATCCGCAAGATTTGCTGGCCTTGTTGATAGCCATCTGTGCCTGGTGCTTCATCAAGGATAAACGACCTTCAAGGTCCAAAATCCTCAATGAATACTCAGTACATCGACAAGAAGGCTGAGGAGGCGAAGAAGCTCCGGAGTCAAAAATATTGACAGGAGATGAAGCCCGATCGCGGCCTGATGACCCACCAGCATGCATAGGCTGGAAGCCAAAAGAAAGAAAAAGAGAGCATCTCAGAAACTAAACACGACATTTCACAAAGGAGGAATATTTACAAAAAGCACAAGTCCTCTGACTAGTTCTCGGGCTCAATGCGACTAAAGTTCACTACATCAGAATAAACTAAGATTACAAAGGGAGGCTAAGTCTATGCCACCTCAGCCTCAGGGTCCGCAGCAGCAGTAGGCGTGGAAGAGGTAGCCCCAGTGTTGGGGGGAGGCATCGACGCACTTGTCGTCGGAGTCGAAGAAACTGGCATAGAAGAGGTCATCGAAGCCACCGAAGGAGAAACAATAGACATGATGCCTAGGGCATATTTCTTCGCCTTCTCGAAGAAACTCCGCAGCTCCGAAAGAGGTCGACCACGGGAAGAGCTCACCTTCTCCCAGTTGAACTCCTCGCCATGCGCATAGGTCAATGCTATGGCCCCTCCGCGCCTCGCTTCACAGAGCGGCTCTTCATCAGCAGGATCGGATCTTCGGGGGTGTCAAAAACCTTGGCAAGCTTCCTCAGGTCATCAGCTGGCATGTCCGCTTTTTTCTTAGGCCATAACCCGACGAAGATCCGCATGAGCACGCGGCTAGCCAACTCGAAGATCGCCTGGACAGAAATCCAGTTTGCCTCCAGCAAGTTAACTACGGCTATGAGAGGATCGTCGTCTGGCTACAAAGATGACGAAGATACCCCAGTATGTTCTACACAACCAAGGAAACAAAGACAGGGGAAAAAGCACACATCAGCAAGAATAAGAGTGAGCAACTCAACAAAAGAAGGGAAAAGCATGGTATGCACCTCCAGCAAGAGCAGGCATTTTATTAAGCCATTCAGTCACGGCATGTTCCCATTGGATGTGCTCCTTATTAGCGTCGGAAAGGGCCTTCTCCGCTTTCTTTGCCCTAGCCAATGCTGATTTAGTGGACTTCTCAGCAGTGGTTTTGGCAGCAGTGGCGGCTTCCCAAGCTTTTCTGGAAGCTTCGAGTTAAGCTTCCAGAGACGAAATGCGAGCATTAGCTACCGCCAAAGCATCTGCAGTTCAAAAAAAGGAAAAGAAAGTTGAATAAAGAAGCAAAGAAAGGCACTCAAGACAAGCAAAATGTAGGAAAGAAGATTACCCTCAGAAGTCCTAATAGCTTTCAAATACTCGACACATTCAGTGCCCAAAGTGACAAATTTCTTCATCAAGACCTATCCAGAAAAAGTACGTGAGTATAAAGATCACGCGAGGAACAAAAGAAAAAATACCAGTATCCACACGCACATCATCGGAGGAGCTCGTGGATCGATGGGTCTCAAGGGAAGCGCCAGCGTCTGTCGACTTCTTCAAACGCTTGGAACCACGAGTAGCGATGACCTTTTTAACAGGAGCCTTGGGAGCCTTTGGAGACTTCACCACCGAATCAACCTCTTGCAAAGACGGTTCATCGGCAGCCATAGTCTCAGTAGAAGGAGCAGTGGCAGCATCCCTCTTCGGGTCCTTGTTGTCGCTGCGAAGAAAACAAAAGGCAAGAGACTTCACATAAGTCGAAAGAAAGAAAGCAAGTGCAAAATAACAAGTCAAGTTAGCAAAATACTCACGAATCCAAGGCGTCGAAAAGTTCTTGTTCGTCCTCTAGAGCAAGGGTCTCCCTGGTCACAGTTTTGTGAGCGGAGGCACTCAAAGAAGCGAGCTCCTCGACACATTTCCTCTTCTTGTCAACGCCAAGATCTTCAGAAAGCGCAGGAGGAGGCGACGTCGTCGAGCTGGTCCCTTCCAGCGAATCTTTGTATTCGTCTCCATCTTGGCTGTCCTCAGCCTCGGGGGCTTCGGAGGCAGCAGAGACGGGCGCATCCTGAAGGGCTCCTCCCTCTAGAAGAGGAGGGCGAGATGAAAGGGACTGGTGATCCTGAAAGGAAAACAAGCTGACAATTATAAGAAAAACAGTGATAAGATAAAAGAAGACGAATAAATGAAAACAGTGCACATACCGCAGGCAAGGGGTGTTCGGAGTCAAAATATCTAGCGGCCAAATCCGCAATTTCATAATCTTTAGTGAGAGTAGTAAGAGCTCTCACTCGCTTGTCGAGATCCTTCTTCTCCATAAGATCATCAGATACTCGAGAAGAATCTCCCAAGCCAGAATAAGACCACAGTTTGGAAAGACGATGCTGAAGGGGTTGAACTCGACGTTGCAGGAAAAAAGCCATAAGTTGAATACCCGAAAGCGCACCTCCTTTACCACTTTTCAGATCCTGAATGTGGGCAGAAGCGGTTTAATTTCCTCCATCTCAGCTTCAGTTGGAGGCGAATCCCACGAGGTCAACTTTTTCACTTCTTTGGAGGCATCAAAAGGGGCAATGTCGTACTGGTCAGAGGAAGAAACTTTCTGGTCTTTGATATAAAACCATTTTTTCCTCCAACCTTGTACTGAGGCAGCCATGGAGAACTCTAGGTATTGAGATTCAACACGAATAGAGACAATAGCTCCGCCCAGTTCAGGCTTTTTTGATAAAGCGACACTGGGGCGGAGCCGAAAGAGGAATTTCCAGAGAAGGAAGTGGGGTTTGATCCCCAGAAACGATTCACAGAAGGTGATAAAACAAGCAATGTGAAGGATTGAGTTTAGTGTGAGCTGGTGAAGCTGCACACCATACACTAAAAGGAGCCCATGAAGGAATTCGTGGGCTGGGAAAGAAAGACCGCGCAAAAGAAAAGCAAGAAACATCACCCGAAAGCCACTCGGGGGCTTGGGGATCCGCTCGGTGCTGGGGAAGGTGACCTGATAATCGTCGGAGATGAGGCCATCAGCTTGGGCCTTGTCCAGATCCTTCTGCTTGAAATCAGAAGGCACCCAGCTGGTCGCGGAGTTAGCAGTGTTGCTCTTGCCCATCTTATTCTTCTACGCAAGATGCTTGACGCGCATCTACGGCTTGCGTACGGGGGCTGTGCAGGAGCTCACAGGTGCGCAAGGTTCGCAACAATGGTGGCGGTGGCAGAAGCGAGGAAGCTGGTAAACAATAAAATTCCCCACTCTCCCCCTTATATAGCTTCCTGAGGAAGGAACGTGGGCTGAGACGTGGCGTAAGGAGCGGAAACGGCAGCCCACTAATGGGCAGGGATATTGCAAAATTACCGCGCTGCCCATGGATAACGGTCAGCGACAAGTCACAATTACGAACAGATTAATTGTATTAATGACGTCACGAACATTCGAGTAACGGAAAGTAAGGGCTATGACAGTGGTGGACATTAGTAGGGAGAATATTCAGAAAATGTCTGATGTGCCATATCTGAGTACTGATGATGACCAAGGAAGTCGACGAAACATTGGTGGAAAGAACCAAAGAGATCGAAGAAGAAAAACTCATTCTTTGAGTCTATACCCGAAAATATTTGAATATAGCCTCGGGGGCTACTACCATCGGGAGCGCTGAGTGTGCACCCGATGATATTATTAAGAGAAGGTGCGATCTGATGAAATGTAAGTAGGCATAATATCTTTGAGCCTATACTCGAAATAAGATTTTTCGACTATAGCCTCGGGGGCTACTCCCATCGGGAGCGCTGGGCGCGCACCCGACGATGTTTTTTTCTGAATAATGGAGCCAACACAAAAGACGAAAGAAGATTTGGGAAGCATCATTACTACCATCGGGAGGGAGTTTTTATTAATCAAGGTTGAATAACCCGAATATTTTGCACATTGAAACAGTCAAACAAGGCTATGACATATGATTCTCGAGTTGCGTCATCGCGACAAAACTTGAATGCCGTGGTTGAAATATATTACGAAGGTAAGACCCCAGGATCCGTCCTGTGTGGCCCGGTATACGCATATGGATGCGCTCTGCTGGTACTTATCTGTGTCTACGACGCGAAGAAAATCCTGGTGGACGCACTGGGTACCCTGAGAACCACTGGGATTCATTCTTTGTAAGCCCTAAATGCGGCAAAAGAATGGGTTTGACCGGTTTCCCGAATTCAAGTCCAAGGGGATTGAATTTGAAGTAGGTGACAAGTATCTGTTCCGGCAGTTAACTGGCCTCTTGATCCGTCAGAGTTGTCAAGCTTGTTCATCAAAACCCCTTGCGAGACTTTATAATAAAAGATAAGTCAAAAGACCAAGTCAAAGATTTGAAGATATGAAGAAGAAGTATTGATCAAGTCGAAGATTTGAAGATTTGAGATTCAACCCGAATCTGCAATTCTGGTAGAATCTCGAGGGCTACTGACAAGGGTATAGATAATAGAGCCCGACAGTTGAGTACCCCTGAGGCCCGTTAAGCTAGGCCCAATTGTAACGTTAGTCGAAATACGAGTTCATATCGTATGTCGATATTGTAATCTGTGTCGGATCCCTACCGATCCCTGAGACCTGGCCACCTATATATAGGGGCCAGGAGGGGACGGTAAGGGACAGATTGAAAGCAAACCAGGTTACACCCACGTTTACTTTCGATACGCACCTTGTTTGACTGATTTCACCTTCGAGTTCATCTGACGCCCTATTCCCCCGATCCTAAGTCCTTCATCTAGGACATTTGTCGAGTTAACCCTCGTCACTAAGAGACACACATAATGCGCATACTATCACCTTCACATCATGGTACAAGGTGTCTCCGGAGATTACACTAATAGCATAATAGATGAAGAGGAACATCTACCAATTCAACTAGATTACAAAGCTCATGATCACATATAGATCACATCATGGGAGAGAGAGAGATGAACCACATAGCTACCGGTAGAGCCCTCAGCCCCGGGGGAGAACTACTCCCTCCTCATCATGGGAGACAGCAACGGCGATGAAGATGGCAGTGGAGTCGATGGAGATGGCTCCGGGGGCAATTCCCCGTCCCGGCAGGGTGCTGGAACAGAGACTTCTGTCCCCCGAATCTCTTCGGTGGCGGCGGCGGAGCTGCAGAACTTTTCGTGGATGAATACCGATTTATTTAGGGTTTTCACGTCGGAGAGAATATATAGGCGGAAGGGCGATGTGAGAGGGTAGACCAGGGGGCCACACCACCTGGTGGCGCGGCCAGCGGTGCACCCGCGCCACCACCTGGTGTGGACACCTCGGTGCCCTCCTCCGTCTCTGCTTTGGACTCCATCTCGTGTCAGGAAAAATAGGAACTTCAGGCTTCGTTTCGTCCAATTCCGAGAATATTTCCTGTGTAACTTTTCTGAAATACAAAAACAGCAGAAAATAGGAACTGACACTGTGGCATCTTGTTAATAGGTTAATTCTAGAAAATGCATAAAAATGCCATGAAGTGTAAACAAAACATAAAGCAATTGGTCTAAAACAAGCATGGAGCATCAAAAATTATAGATATATTTGCGACGTATCAAGCATCCCCAAGCTTAACTCCTGCTCATCCTCGAGTTGGTAAGTGATAACAAAATAATAATTTTTGAGGTGACATGCACCAACACAATCTTGATCAACTTAAAGTAAAGCATTGCATGCTGAGATCAAAGTACTCTAAACATGGGCATGAAAGATATAATCTTGACAATAGAACTTAGCAACCATGTTACAACATGAAAAGTAACACAAACAAAAGATCATGAATAATAATGCATTGAAAGGTATTTGTTTGTTTTGAGCATATAGAAAATATAACAAAGTGGTATTCAGCTTGTCTCAAAACATAAATTCATAGGACACCTTCAAAGTTTAAGAGGGTGACTAGATACAAATAATTTGATAACAAGCAATACCATAATCATGAATCAATCAATAATAAATTTTGGGACTATGCACATTATACTCAGAATGACAACTATGCTCTTTTAATCGGTGCATAAAGATAGAAGATGAAGACTCAACATAAAAGTAAAAAAGAAAGGCTCTTCACAGAGGGAAGTAGTGATTGCAAGTTTTATAAACCTTCCAAAAAATTATGGTACTTATTAGCTTTGAGCTCTCATTGCCCCTATCATTGGCATCTTGAATGGTTAAGGTTAATGCAAGTACAAATATGAGATATATGCTTGACAAGTCATAAGTTGAAAATCTCATGTCCCTTGAATACGAGTACCTAAACCATGCTAATTGACTTAGGTCCCAAATAAGTTCTTGTCATTGTAAGCATACATGTATCATTGAGAATGCCAATGGGGTACCTCCTGCCCGATGATATGGAAACTGTCCCATATCAAAATGACAAGACAAATAGACAATGAACACCTCGACATCTCTTTTATTTACCATTGGGTATAGCTTTTTTATTTTGAGATGCGGCGTCCAATGTCCACTATGGTTATGCTGTAAATTTCCACCATGAATGATGCATGGTTTAGATTAGCGGCTCAGACGTTTCTCTAACACATATACAAACTCTATGAGCTTATAAGTTTCCAACTCCTTTCACACAGCTAGGCATCCATAAGCAAAAGATCATGATATCAACTAAATAGGAATAAGTGCAATGTTGAAAACGTGCCCCATGACAGCATGGCTGAGCTAACTCCCAAATTACAACTTGCAAGCATATAAACTTCATAAGAGAATCACAATGGTCAAGTTTATTAAGTGCAAGAAAGTAAATGTGCCATCAAGTTCGTGAGAGCTTTACTAACTAATTTTCTCATAACAAAAATTTAATTTGGAAGATAGATAAAAGCATAATGAATATACTTGGAATAGCAATATGCTAATAGGTAGATATGGTGGAAACATTGGCAAACTTTGGTTTATGGGAGTTGGATGCACGATTAGAGCTCATACTCAGTACAGGTGAAGGCTAGCAAAAGACTGGGAGCGACCAACTAAGAGAACAATAATGGCCATAATCATGCATAGCAAGAAAACATTATTAACCAAAGCATAAAGTGATATAAGTCAAAAACTAAATTATCATAGAGGATTGAGGCGACTGGTTTAAAGTCAAAACATGGTGTAAGCATGCGCCAAGTCAACCCAAATAAAGCATCAAAGAAGAATACCACAAAATTATGCTTCTATATGATAAAAATAATGCATGACTCTTTCAAAGGCACATTAAGCACTCTCAGTTATTTGAGACAAGTCATGCTACAACAATAACTACTAAGCATATAATCAAAATAATATCTAGCATGACATGCTAAAGTCTAAGCCACAGTCTAAACAAGCTTCCTTTTGCACCACTATAAGCATGAAACATTTTACTCTTTTCCAACACCAATTAACTTATTTGAAACAACTCTCAAAGATGAAAATCAACAAAGACCAGAGGTCTAAACACACCTAAATACAAAGAACTAACAAGTTCTGAACAAGAACAAAGGTGAAAAACGAAAGCTAAACGCAGTACTAGCAAAAGAGAACACGCGCAGAACAGTAAGAGTGAAAACTAGAGTATTCTAGGCAATGAAAACGGAGTGTGTCTCTCTCCAGAACAAACATGCTGTGATCCAACCATTTATTATAGCAAACAAAACAAAACTGAAAACAACAATAAGTATGCTCCAAGAACAACACATAGCATATGAACCAATAAAAATATAGTGTCTTCAAAGATGACCTGATATTTTTGTTGATAAAGAAGGGGGCGCCTTGGGCATCCCCAAGCTTTGACGCTTGTACTTCTTGGATATTTCTTGGGGTTACATGGGCATCCCCAAGCTTGAGCTTTTATCCATACTTCATCTCATCTCATCTCATCATTCTCCTTTCCTTACACTTGAAAACTTCCTTCATACAAAACTTCACACAATTCTCATTAGCAACATTAGTGTGTGCAAGATAGTAGATCCACTTTTGGGTTTAGTTTCAACTCAAGTATAACACCCATTAAAACATTAGCTACTGTAGCAACTTCTTCTAAAAGTTCTGTGATCAAAAGAACTCAAAAAGAAAGAGATCAAGAGGCAAATGCAAATATTCGCAGAAATCTATCAAAACAGAACAGCATGTAAAGATTGATTTTTTCAAAAAAATTCTGTTGCTCAAATCTAAAAGTGTAAAACTAACGAAAGTTAGATAATAACCGGGGGTATGCGCAAAAAAAATAACAGATCAATACGACATTCTGGGAATTTTCACAAATTTTTACAGCGAAGCGCGGAAATCTATTTCGGAATAGCAACTTCCCCAAATCTTACCTTCCTCCAATTAGAGGCTCTTCTCGGCACAAAAACGAAATAAAAAGGATAAGGAGAGGTCATTACAGTAGTAACAACTTCCAAGACTCAACAAAAGAAAAAGTACTGAAAGAAAATATGAGTTATCTCCCAAGAGTGCTTTTCTTTAACGCCTTTGAGCTAGGCGCAGTAATTTGAGAAAATGCTCATATAAGCGCCAGAAAAGAGCTTAAGGCAAAGGCGCGAGAAAAGAGCTTGAAGCAAAGAGAGCATCAAAAAGCAAATATTAAAACTTTTAAATCTAACCCACTTCCTATGAAAAAGAATCTTGTAAAGAAACAAGTCATGAAAGCACAGAGCAACAAACATAGGAAAGCAAAACAAGTGCAACTTCAAGATTTTCAATATAAAGAGAGGAGACTTAATATTGTTGAGATGCATAAAACCATGTTTCCCTCTCTCATAATAACTTTCAGTAGAATCATGAATAAAATTAACAATATAACTATCACATAAAATATTCTTATCATGAGCCACATGCATAAAAGAATTAATACTCTCCACATAAACATAGTCATTCTTATTAATCGTAGTGGGAGCAAATTCAACAAAATAGCTATCAATATTATTCTCATCACCGTAGTCATCAAATATAGGAGGGATATTGTAATCATAATTAATTTCCTCCTCAATAGTAGGTGGACTGAAAATATCATACTCATCATTGTAATCATCATAAATTGGAGGCATAGTATCATCAAAGTAAATTTTCTCCTCCGTGCTTGAGGGACTAAAAATATCATGCTCATCAAAACCAGCTTCCCCAAGCTTAAACTTTTCCATAGCATTAGCAATAATGGTGTTCAAAGAATTCATACTAATAATATTGTTATTAGCATGCAAATAAAGTTCCATAGGTTTTTAAATTTTCTCTTCAAACACTTCATGTCCCAACTCAAGATAAATACTATAAAGCTCTCCAATTTTTTTCCATTAAGCCTAACTAGTGAAAATAAAAACAAGAAACAAAAAGATATAATTACAGATTCTAAAGGAAATAACTTTGAGCACTCACACACGAGGATGTGAGTACCTTTTACCTTACCTCCACGACAACGGCGCCAGAAAAGAGCTTGATGTCTACGCATGCTTCTATTCTTGTAGACAGTGTTGGGCCTCCAAGTGCAGAGGTTTGTAGAACAACATCAAGTTTCCCTTAAGTGGATCACCCAAGGTTTATCAAACTCATGGAGGAAGAGGTCAAAGATATCCCTCTCAAGCAACCCTGTAATTAAGATACAAGAAGTCTCTTGTGTCTCCAACACACCCAATACACTTGTCAGGTGTATAGGTGCACTAGTTCGGCAAAGAGATAGTGAAATACAAGTAATATAGATGATTATAAGTGGTAATTGCAATCTGAAATAAAAATGGCAGCAAGCGAACATGTAACAGAACTGGATGTAAACGGTGTTTCAATGCTTAGAAACAAGGCCTAGAGATCATACTTTCACTAGTGGACACTCTCAACAAAGATAACATAATTGAATATAGCTACACGGAACTACTCTCTGGTTGGATAACGAACACTGATCATGCGTAGGACTACAAAGCACTCCTTAAAGTCCATTTTCTCCAAACTAGATTGTCCCACACTATCACCTTGAGCGCACTAGATGGTTCGAACAAACACCACAATTCATAGAGACATCCAACTCAGATCATAACTCATGACAAGTATTACTGTAAAATTTAGCCTAAGAGACACACATAATGCGCACACTATCACCTTTACATCATGGTACAAGGTGTCTCCAGAGATTATACTAATAAAACCACTTGAGTAGCATAATAGATGAAGAGCAACATCTACCAATTCAACTAGATTACAAAGCTCATGATTACATATAGATCACATCATGGGAGAGAGAGATAAACCACATAGCTACCGGTAGAGCCCTCAACCCCAGGGGAGAACTACTTCCTCCTCATCATGTGAGACAGCAATGGCGATGAAGATGTCGGTGGAGTCGATGGAGATGGCTCCGGTGGCAATTCCTCGTCCCGGCAGGGTGCCGAAACAGAGACTTCTGTCTCCCGAATCTCTTCGGTGGCGGCGGCGGAGCTGCAGAACTTTTCATGGATGAATACCGATTTATTTAGGGTTTTCACGTCGGAGAGAATATATAGGCGGAAGAGCGATGTCAGAGGGTGGACCAGGGGCCCACACCACCTGGTGGCACGGCTATGGGTGCACCCGCGCCACCACCTGGTGTGGCCACCTCGGTGCCCTCCTCCGTCTTTGCTTTGGACTCCGTCTCGTGTGAGAAAAAATAGGAACTTCAGGCTTCGTTTCGTTCAATTCCGAGAATATTTCCTGTGTAACTTTTCTGAAATACCAAAACAGCGAAAAACAGGAACTGGCACTGTGGTATCTTGTTAATAGGTTAGTTCTAGAAAATGCATAAAAATACCACGAAGTGTAAACAAAATATAAAGCAATTGGTGTAAAACAAGCATGGAGCATCAAAATTATAGATATGTTTACGACGTATCACTCGGCCATGGGCCGAGGAGAGGCCGCGAACAGGGAGGTGCGGTGGCGCTCGACTGCGAGCAGGGGGATGGGCAGCGGTGGGGCGAGCAGGGGGCTGGGCGGGGGTAGGGCGAGCAGGGGGCAAGGGGCTTGGCCAGCCTCGCCGGAGTACGGCGGCGGTGGCGGCGGTGTACAGGGTCAGTGAGTGAGGAAGAAGGTTAGGCTTTATTTAAAAAAAAGGGTATTTAGGTCTTTTTAATTGGGCTGACAAGTGGGGTCCCACCGACATCAGCAAATATCTGCTTTTGTGCCACCTATGGGCTCGAGATGTCAGAAATCGTGTCAATTCGTTGTTAGATGGTTATTTACTCGAATTGCAAAAAATCACCTCTAAAGTGATAGATTTACGTTCCAAAAACGTAAAGTGATACTATTTCGTAAATTTCACCACAAAAGTGGTAGTTTTATGCTATTCACTCCCTCACATTGACATCGTAATTACCGACCATTCGAGGGGGTCTCCTCGGTCAAAACCCTGTTCTCCTAGTCCTCGAGCAGGCCGTTCCCCTCCCCTCCCCATTCCCCACACCCCACACTCCACTCGCCGATCACTCCGCCCCGCCATGGCGGTGACGGGGAAGGGCAAGCAGCTCGCCTCTGACCCCCCGTCCCGCTCCGGCTCCGGCTCCAAGCACCGCACCGCCGGCAGCGACGCGGGCCCCTCCTCCTCCTACAAGGCCGCCGCCAAGCGCAGCCGCCGCGAGGGCGTCCTCCAGTTCTTCGACGACGTCGCCGGCGTCGACGACGAGTACGAGGAGGAGGAGGAGCCCAAGTCCGAGGAGGACTTCGACGACGACGAAGACGGTACGGATCCGTCCGGTTCCCTCGAGCCGACGAGGCCCCTTCCCTCGTTCGGTGGCCTCGCGCGCGGATCGATTGGTTGGGGTTTTAAGCTTCCGAGCAATGCTGCCCTGTTTGGCCCCTTCTATTGAGAGATTCCCTTTCTTTTAGTTCGTTGCCTTTGCTAGGTGCTGATTGGGGTTTTTTGTTTGTCTTTGGTAGATTTTTGTTGGTTGGGGTTTTCGTTTCCCCGCTCTGAACAGTAGGACCCTTGAGATAGCCCTCTCAAAATATCACCTATTGCCCAAGATTAGACTCTAAAAGTTGTAAAATCCGGAATCCTAAATAATGCAAGTCCAAACATGAAGAAGTTTCCATCTTTATTATGGCGTTAGTATTGATACATTTTCATGTTCTTAGCGGCATTATGTTTTTTCGCTTTGTGGGAGGGAAGCAAAAGTTCGGAGATTTGGTCTTCTCTTATATATGGCCAATATGGCAAAATCCTCTTCACGAATCACCCTCTTTTATTACCGGTTTTCATTGTCAGGAGGGCTGGCCTTTTCTTATTAACAATTACCAGAGAATTGTAGGTTCTTGTCCTTTTTAAGCACTAATGCTCAGTTTACCCGTCACTATCTGAACACAAGCTTGTTTCACTTGTTGAGCAATCACAGCTGCCTTATAACTGCTTCAATCTTCTGCTAATGAACACTGCAGGTTTCGTTCCTGAGTTGCCGAGAAAAACTGATAATAACAGAAGGCCTGAAAGATCACACTCTCTTCCATTTCTTGGACATGTAAAGGAAGAGGAGCTGAGCGACGATGATGAACTTAAGGAATTTGTCAGGCAGTGCTATTCTACTCGTGTGAGATATGCCGGTGGTGCCTCTACCCAACATGATGACGATGATGATGAGTTTACCCAATTGAATGAGCCTATTATTTGGAGGGTCAAATGCACGGTTTGTGATTGCTACACGTCTGGCTCTATTCTATTGATCTAGCATTTGATAGCTAGGCATTTACTTGGGTAGCTGAATTTCAGGTTGGGCGTGAGCGACAAATGGCTTTCTGCCTCATGCAGAAGTTTGTTGATCTGAAAAAATGTAGTACAAAAGTACCAATTATCTCAGCATTCTCGCTCGATCATGTGAGAGGATTTGTTTTTGTTGAAGCTGAGAAGGCGTGTGATGTTACACAGGTACGTAGTTGGATGCTTCCATTGAAATCAAACAACATGAGATGATGTATCTCCATCTATCCACTACATTATGTGGTTTCGGATTATTTAAGATGCTTCTTCTGTTCACTAATGTGAGACCTTTTAGAATTTTCAAAGTGGACAAGATTCAGACCAAAACGAGTGAACCTACATACTAAAACGTGTCGATACATGCATTTACAAAAAAAAAGCTAAATGGTCTTACATTAGTGAATGGAGGGAGTAATACTTAACATCAAGATTTGTTAAAGGTTTAAACTGTCTTGTTTTCTCTGTGAATAGCAATCCTTTTTTTCCTCTTAACTCTCAAACACTTCGATTCATCCTCTATTCTGTATAATTTAAAACGTTGCAAGTTCAAAACTGGAGTATACTATGTCTTTGAAAGTTGACAAAGTTTTTTCCCCCTCGGAGATTTCTCCATGTATACGCTGTACATAATTTCTTGGCTGTGAAATGACGGGCTGACCATATGGTCATCTCTCCCTACAGGCATGCAAAGGATCTTGCAATGTTTATGTAAACGGAAGACTCCGAAGTAGTCCTGTTCCTGCAGCTGAAGTTCCTAGCTTGCTATCACCTCGTGCAAAACCATGTGGAGTCTCTACAGGCACATGGGTGCGCATGAAAGCTGGAAATTATAAAGGAGATCTAGCACAGGTATTGTAATACAGCTGGGTGTGTGGTGATCTACAATCTTCATATCTTCTCAAATTCGTTGTTCATAAATCAAAATGCTCTGTGAATTTTAGGTTGTCGGTGTGGATGATGGGCGGAAAAGAGTGCTGATAAAGCTTATACCAAGAGTTGATCTCCGAGCTATTTCGAAAAAAATTGTAATGCTCTTGCACTTTTTTCTGCATTCTATTCTTTTGGCAGTAAAAGCCTTGCAACATTTTCATCTGGCTCGAGTTAATTTGTGCTTGCTGATGTTAACCTCATATATGCCTTGTTGAACTCTGTTGACTGTCAATCACCAAAATAAGTCGGTTGATTTTCACTATGAATTGGTCTGTACTTCCCAAAATTCTTGCCTTGCTATTTGGCAGCAATGATGAACTGGGTACTGCATCTAACTTGTATGTGTTGGTGGCTTTAGTGTCAACGTTGGAGCCTGTGTTGGAGACCTATCTTTGTCATAGAAAGTTGGTCACCAATGTTTTTTTGTGTTACAGTAAAAATTATGTTAGTTAACTCTGGTGTGTAATGCCTGGTTGCACTGTGTTTTAAATTTGGTACCACCTGTTTTGTACTTCCTGTCTGGCTAACAGGTTTATGCATTCGCTTTTGCAGGGCGGTGCAATTTCCCTAAAAAGAGCTGCAGTTCCCGAACCACGACTAATCAGCTCACAGGAGCTAGAGTAATTGTTTCTGTTTTTGTCCAGTGTTTCAATGTCGTGCGCCCAGTAGTTCTGCTATCATTTGTTTCTAACCTGGCTTTGACATTCTTTCCATGACCTTGCTGATCCTACTAGGCTCTTCGCACCTCATATTGTGAGGAGGCGTGATCGTCAGACTGGTGATGTTTTTGAAGTGCTTGATAGTTTGATGTTCAAAGATGGTTTCCTGTATAAGAGAGTTGCACTTAGTTCTTTGATTTACTGGGGGATACAACCAACGGATATTGAGCGTGTCAAGTTCTCTTCTAGTCCAAGCACTAAAACTTCTGCTGATGACATGGAATGGGTCTCCAGCGTTTATGCATATCAAGCACAAGAAGATGGAGATGCAAGACCGCGAACAACTGAAGAGGCAATACCGCAAACAACGGGAGAGGCAAGTGTTGAAAGGACTGAACAGAGGCCTAGAAAGGCTGGTGCACCACCCAATCAAGAGAAGGAGGGAAAGAGGCCAAAGAAAGGTGCTGCACTAGAAGGAGCGCTAGAGAGGTACATTGATATGAAAATCCAACAAGCTCAAGATGAAGCTGCTGTGTTAGCGAGGGAAAAGGAGTTGGTTCAAGCAAATGATTTTTCAATCAGGAGATGCATCTCTATTCTCACAAAAACAACATTGCCACCAGATGAAAAGGTAAAAGCATCCGAGGTTTTCCAGATTCCTGCTAACCGAGAGACATTTATCAGCTTCAATGATGATGATCCAGAAATTGCTCTGCTTTGGTTAAGAGGAAAGGTGGATAACCTTTGAAGGTATGCCTAGCCTTTGGTTGCCAAATGTAATGTACTTTATTTTATTTTCTTCCTGGGAAAACATGGACAGTCACATCTCTTGTCATCTCTTGTACATATTCTCCCTTTGAGCAAATCTTTTATTCTTTTCATACTTAGCAAGTAAGCATGATAGTATATATTGCTTAATTCATTCCCATGTCTTCAGTCAGGATTCACACTTGTAGTTGGTAACATGGAGAAAGAACCATGCTAGCATGGAGATGCTTTGTGGTTGAAAAGTTGCAGTCTTTTTCGACTCTCCTTGCTGATTAGCTGCCTAATTAAAAGTCTAGAACCACAATCATATTTTGTCCTCCGTTCTCGAACCATGTTGATTAACACATACTATTGTAGTTTCACAGCTAGCATGTTTCTCAGTTCATTTTTTACGTAATTCTGTTACTTGCTCAATAACTCGCGTTAGCAGTTAGCACTACTGAAGGTGTTTGGCTGTTTCTTACAGTAGGGTGAGTACCTTGTATTAGTTGCTTCATCATTCTTGACTGGTGAGCTTGCTACCTAGTCTACTCTGTCATGACTTCATGGCTCAACTTGTATGTAATTTCTGCATGCCAACTATGTGTTTTCGATTGTAAAATTTGTTCGCACAATGCTAATCTGGAGCAAAATTGCGAAATTTGACTACTACTTTGTAGAAGTGTTCACTGCATGAATCACATAGTACAGTCCTAATTTATCAAGTATCCTTTCCGAGATGTCACTTTCTCCATTTCATTTCTTTCTCAAGCTTATGCACCACTTCCTTTTTTATTTTCCAGCAAATTGGTATGCATATGAATGCTTCTAGCTTAGCTTTTACTGAAAGTTTAAGTGACAGTGCCTGTACGTACATGTCAAAATGTATCATTTATATTTGGTCGTGTCCATGTGTTCATGGATCTGAAAAGAAAATCAGAGATTGGTGTGTGATGTGTGGTTATGGTGCGGTTCAGCAAGTGGATACAAAATTTATCTTCTGTGTTTCTTCGAACATGTTTCTAATCGCACTGATATCACAAATAGCAATGAATCATGCATGTTCTTTTGTGTCCAACCTTTTTGTTTGTGCACCTGATGCTTGTCTAGTGGGTAGAGTCACTACGCTTGCCATTACTGCAACTTGATTGTTTGCTAGTGATGCTCTCCTCGAAGAGCATCTTACCTCTGTAATATGCAATTGTATATATTCATAAGCAAAATCTGAAGTCTCTTCTTATTTTCTTCATTACAGGAGGAAGACATGACATGATGCTTAAGCTCTTCTGTTTATTGTTAGCTGTCAAAGTTTTGTTTGGATGTTAAGCTCATATTTTGGAGATGTAGGATGAATCAGTGAGAGATACTAGATGAAGATTGAAGTGTTCAAGAAATAATCCTTGTCGTTATTTTGGTTGATTTTGTGATGTCCATAAAGTGCAAGCTATGTCTAGCAAACTAATTTTGATTAAATTATGTTTGACTGGCAAATTACTTTGATACGTACATCTATTTGGTATTGCCTTTATATATTTATTATTATGAATTAATGTGTCAACATTAAGTTTTTGAGAACCAGTCAAATGTGATTTTTTAATGTTATTTTGTGAAATTTTCTATTGACTGTACAGTATCGACAAAGCCAATAGAATTAAGCTGTATCCAGACGCTGCACCAGTGATTAACAGAACTGATCGATACATACATATATAAAAGTTTAAAGATTTAGCGTGCTGATAGCGGTGCCACGTTAATATTTGCTACTGTAGATGTAATCTACAGTACCAATTATTTCTATCGTGTTTAGAAAAAATTCACGAGCGAATAGATAGAACCATCGAGGAGCATCGCTAAGTTGATCAAAGCGGTGCGGGACCTCCAGAAAAATCAAGGTAGGCCACCGCACCCTCATCTTTTTTTTCCTCTAAAAAAAGAAAGCCTCTACCAATCGTCCTGGCCGGAGACGTCGTTTCACGCTAAGCAAGGATTTGCGGGCACCATGGTTTCTCCAGGCGGCTCCTGACCGTGGCGGCGGAGCAGCGGCTCCTCATCGGGACGGCGCTCTGACCCATCAGTTGTTGCGCTGTGTGGCCGCCTCCGCCCTCCGGGCTTAATGGAGTCTGTGGATCTGCCAGTGCATCGGCTTGTGGCGTGTCCTCGGCGTGCGGCAGCTGCAGCATCTGGCCGGTCGGCGGCGGCCAGCAAGGCGTAAGGAGCGCACGCTTTCATGGCTAAAAGGGAAGTACCTGATTTGGAGCTCTGCCTTTGTCTCTCCTATCTCTCCTTTCTCTGACCCCTCTGTTTCTCTTCTTTTCAGCATCGACCAACACTAGGACCAGAGGATGTGGGGCCTTGAAAGATGGAGACGAAGGGCACAGCCAAACCGCCATTACGACCACGTAGGCGTCACCCCTCTCTCTGCCGGAGGCAGCGACGAAGCAGAGGTGGGTGCACATGAGGAGCTCGACCTCAGTACCCATCTGCTGGAAGAGGTGACGGTGGTATAGCGCTGGGCTGTGCGCCATCTACCATCTTTCTCTCTCTACTCTGTGCAGCTACAGAGCTCTCGCCTACAGCAGCATCTGGTTCGTGCGCCTGCCAAGTGTTTGATGGTATGTTTGTGAGGATCTTTTTGTTAGCTGAATAATGTGCCTTAATATCCTTGCAAGATGTAGGGGCCTATCAATTCAATCTCAAGCAGATCCCATGGGTCATCACCACCAGTGAGGTGCTCCTCCCCACCATCATAAGGGACAGGTACACATGCAACCTGGAAACAAAAAAATCGAGAGCATTGTCTACGTTTTTTTATTCATAATCATAATCATTCTTTTAGTATGCTGCTGTAATTTCAAAATATTGTGGTCCTTCTAATCCGAAACTTTTTGCAGAACGGTCCCGGTACAGCTTCTGCCGCGCCTTGAGGATGGAGAGTCGAAGGTACGAGATATTTGTGAGGCTGTGGTGGTCATGGTTGCCGCTCTATTGTGACTAGGCTTTGTGCACGCGGTTAGACACATACAGCGTGGAGTGAAAGGGTCATGGTAGTTTGTTCGGGACTCCATCGCTAAAATCAATTCCCATCATGGTTTGATTTAGGAAGGCTTGATTTTTTATGCAGTCATGCTCTGTTCAGTCCTCATGAAGGTTAGCTTTCCTTCAAATAATTGTTTTGTTCAAATATCAGGTGGTACTATTAGCTAAACAAATTAGTCCTGATTTGGTACAACCAAACTTTCAAGTGGCATGGACATGGGTTAGGTTCTGTCCATCTGAACTCATATATCCTGTTGGCAGTAGAGTTAGCATGTTGAATAAGTGATTTGAGATTCAATAAATGTTCTTTTCTTCAGTTAGTTCTGAAAGTAAAAACTGATAGAAGGATTTTTTTGCAGGTTGTGAATTTTGTATCACTCAGTAAATAGTTCCTGAATAGCGGGAACCATCCTGAGATAAAACATGAATACAAAAAAGGTATTTGTCTGATTTTTATGCTATGCCATTACTCACTATAGATACCATACCATTTTTCCTTCTTTCAATATGCAGCCATATTTTTCGGATTCTTTCATTCAGGTTAGATAATAATAGTGTATTAACATATTCAGAATAATGAACAATCACTACCAAGTTGAGAAGATAGTGCATTAGAGCATCTCCAGCCGTTTGAGGCCCTCGGGCCGAAATCCGGCGATATTTTCGCCCGGATTGGATGTAAAACGGGCATGGGTGGGATATTTTTTCCAGTCGTCACCCCGGCGTTTCGCGGATATAGTTTCAAAATAGCGTCTTCCCGCCCGCTACACAAAAGCATCGCACAAGTTCGGCGATCGGATCAGCTACAATCCGGCGATCGAAACAGAAACTAGACTACAACAGGCTCATCGGTGGTGCCTTCCTGCGCCTCGGGCGGCGAAGTTTCGTCGGCCGCCGGAGTGGACGTCGCCGAAGGGGAGGACGACGCAATCGACGGAGGGCGGAGGATGGCTTGGCAATGGGCGTCGTACCAAGCCCTCGTCTCCTCGTCCATCGCAGCGTCGTTGCCGCCGATCAGGAACGCCAGGTCGGTGTTCCTCTTCTTCGCCGCGGAGGTTGTCTGGAGCAAGGCTGTAACACCCCACTTTTTGCATATCAAATTAAGACCTTGTTTAGATGCTTTATCTTGGGTGACTTGAAAACTATTGCTAAGTATGGTGTTTGTGTGACATCATGTGTGATTTCATGTGAATGCATGTGCATGATTTTATGTGTGTGTGTGTGTGTGAGATTTGTGGCACGAATTTAAATTGTAGAATTTCCAACACTTGTGCACTAGAGATTAGAGATGGTGCTATGATTTTATGCATGAACTTTTGAACCTAGGGTTAGCTTGTGTGACCCAAAAACCCTAGCATAGATGCTAGCTTGATTACATCACCTACCCCTTTTATTTCTCTTTTATTTTTGTTTCTTTATTTGAAAATAGAGACTTCTCTAAAACCCTAGCACATCTAGCTCAATTAATTTTCAAACCTTGGCCATGAGCTCTTGAGCCTGTTAGACACTTCTAAAAAACTCTCTTAGCCCAATTTTCAAGCTTGGTTCAAAATTTGAATTTCGGCCGAGGTAACCCTAATCCCCTAATCTTTCTCTCTTCTCTTCTCTCTTTTCAAACAAACCGACCAAGGAGACCTGCACAGTAGTTCTTTTCAAGCCCAGCAAGAAAATCTTGCCAGAGATCGACCCTTGTCGTATCTGGTTGGATCGAAGGGAGGAAGGGGAGCCCGAGGCCAAACCCTGCCAGAACCTTTCCCTCTCTCCCTTCTGCTCGACCCCCGCCACCAGCGCTGACCCCCAATGGGTGATCGCCACCCCTTGCTCGACCCCACCCCGCAGAGACGTCGTTCGACCTACCCCACGCTCGCCCAGGGCATCGCCATGGCCACCGTGGGCACCCAACCGAGGCTGAGCAGCACCGACCATCTCCTGGCCCATCCCCTCGCCACCAGCCCCGTGTCGGCCTCGACGACCAATTCCCCGAGTCGCCCAGGCCCTAGACCCACCGTGCGCGCCACCCCGACCACGCCGAACAGACACGACCGGGCCGCCCAGAGCACGCAGCGCGTGTGCCGCGTTCCCGCACGCACTCCTGCACGGCGCCTCACGCACGACACATCGCCACCCCCGCCCTGCACCGTGACGCACCGCAGCGACCAAGCCACGCACCGTTTCGCTCGCAACGGCACTGAACCGGGACGTTTTCCGACCAGGTCCGGACGCCACCGACACAACCACCCATACGCCTAGACTCAACTCACAACATCGTCCAGAAACACCGCCCTCGCCGTCCAATTCTGTTCGACGAGTGCACCGTGCACCCCGAGCCAGGAAACCCGTATAAAGCCCGAGCCTCCCTCTCGAAGCCTCCCCTGTCGTCCATTGTTTCCACTCCACTCCCTTTCACCTGCAGAACCCCTCTCCCATGGAGCCGTTCCCTCTCTGCCGCTGTTGAAGCCCGAGGTCGCCGTTAGATCGCTGGCCACCGGGGAAGGTTGTCGTCGACCTGCGTCGCCATTCTACTCCCTCTCTGGTCCTTGGTGCTCTTTCCCATCTCCCAGACCTCACCCCACGCCTCGTTTACCTTGCAGAGACCTGCAGGCGTCGCCATCACCACCACCTGCCGGAGAGCACATCGGCGACTTCGACATCACCGCGAGAGCTGCAGGCCCTGCATGCAAGCCGTTTGGACCCAGACCCCCTTCTGGGAACCTCCGCCACCAAGCCAGTCGCCGCCGACCGCCGGAGCACCCTCAGTGAGCTTCTCCCCGCGAAACCCTAGCCGAAGTCGATCTCCACGCGCGCATGCAGCTGGCGATGAGGACGACGGCGATCCACCGTCGATCGCCATCTAATCGGATGGACGGGAGTCCCCCGTACCGCTTCGGTCGCCGCCGGGCTGGCCGGTGAGCCAGCTGGGCCGATCTGGCCCAGATCTGGCGAGGCCTGGCCAGATCCGGCCCCTTTTATTTTTTCCCCTAAGTATTTATCTGTTAATTATTCACTGCTGCAAACTAAAATGCTTAGAAAATTTTCTAGACCTCGAAAAACTTTGATTCAAATTTTCCTGTGATCCTTGCAATGTTATCCAGCCACTGGTACTGCATGTTTGATTTTTAGGACTCTAAATATTATCTGGTAATTAAATAGTGTAGATCTATTGTTTTTCATTCATAAATGCAAATCTGAAGTTTTGTGCAATGAAATCGGGTGATTCCAATTTTCAGTGGTACCTTGCTGTTATGTGAAGCTATAGGAACTGGATTTTCTATTTTAGGAGTATTTTATTGCCTGCAGGAATTATTTTGGTGATGATGAATATTTGCCTTGTTTTAATTATTATGCACAGTAGGATTATTATTTTTGGGTATTTCCACCTCTGGTGTGTTGTGCTTTGCAGTAGCTTTCCAATATGGTCTCTGGTAGAATTTTAGGACCTACAAAGAGTTTTAGGGAATTAAATTGCTCTTCTAGTGATTAGTGAGATTAGGAAATTCATTATAATTCTTTCTCTTACTATTTTGATTTGATTCCAATTGTGTTGGTTCTGTGATGTTGTTAGCTATCTGTAAGTATGCTGGATGCCATGTCTTGATTGACCATGATGCCTGCAAGTTGTTGTTTGTGATTAGGGCTAATTTGCTAATAGAAATTGCTTGCTATTATTAAAATAGTTTATTCTTTTGTAAAATAGATATTGGTTCAGATATCTGAACATGTTTGTTTCTGATACTCAATGCTTGAGTTGTGTGATGCATGTCTTGGGTGTGAACCATGTATGCATGAATGCTTATTGTGTGTTGTTGCTTTTTCCGGCCATAGAATTGGTGTTTTTATAAAAAGATATTGGTGTTTCTTTGTAGTCGCTCGGAACAATTAACCCGTGCGACCACATTACCCCGGTATGGGACGGGGCTTAGTCCGAAGTTTATCTGCCTTAGTGCGGGAAGCCTCACAACTATATAAGGGTCTGTAGGACTCCAGAATTCAGGTTGACGCCAAAAGAGGGTCAACACATATCACGGCATATCCCGAGCCGTCAGAAGACACTTGAGTTCTCCCGCCGTGGTGCCGGAGTTACGCTCTGGAGGAGGTACTGCCGGGGCGTGCCGGGGAGGTAGACTCCACAGGGTAGGCACTCGTACTAAGGTGGATAGATGGAAGGCTCTGATCGATTATCCAAACCCCGCATACTTGTGTATGACGGTCCGTGGTGGTATCCCGGCGGATTTATCGAATGGTTTGGGTAAAGTGTACAACCTCTGCAGAGTGTAAACCTATTCGAATAGCCGAGTCCTCGGTCATGGACGGTTGTAAAGATCACTACATTGTCCAATGTCAGGTTTTGGTTTTATAAATGGTTTTTGAGAAAATGGAGTTTGTGCCGGACGAAGTACTCGAAGGATACTGCCGTGGTACGTTGGTGGTTCGGAGTACTTGGAGAGTACTGCCGACGACTTGAGGTGGTCATGTCTGATTGGCCACCGATCTTATCTTACAAAGGAGTTCCCCCTTTCCTAGAGCTTTTCCTATAAATGTTTTATAAAAGTTTTCTTTAATAAGGATATAGAGATGCCGTATGACATGCTATATCGACAAGAGAAACTGGTTAGTATAGAGTTACCTCAAACTAAGCCACCCCCTTTGCTACAGCCATATAGCATGTGAATATTCTTCTCTTAGATGGTTTGCGAGTACAATTCCAAAATTTACTCATGGCTTTGTCCCTGGCTATTAACTTGGTCAGACTTTGGAGACGACTATGAGGAGGACGATGATGGTTACAATGACGCCGGTGCGAATTAGGATCGTTTCCCGGTCAGTCGCCTGTAGGGTAGAAGGCCTGACTTGGGTCAGCTACACTACATGTATCCCGCTACTATTTGCTAAGTAAGTGTGTCATTTGAACTTGCCCTGCGTGGCATTTGTATTCGGCCAAGCGGCCTATGTAAGACTTTAAGACTCGTTATGTAATGGATGTTGTAATCTGTAATGCCAACTATGTTATGTGGATGCACGACGGTCTTCCTGGGATCGTGAATTGTATGCATAACGGGAATCCCGGGTGGTAAGCCGGGGTCCCCACAAAGGCGATCCGGGTGCCCTGGTTGGCGAGCATCTCCTTCCAGCGCGCGTCGTACTTGGTGTCCCTCCCGGTGTTGTGTGCCCTCGCGTCGGCCCAGCACTTCTCGAAAGACGCCTGCAATCTGTCGGCTGGAGCCCCCGACTTCTTCAGTTCTTTCAGCTTCTTTTGGCCAAACTCGGGGTGGCCCACCGACGCGGCAGCGGTGGGAGCGTCGGGGTTGTACTGATCGTCCTTGTTCTTGGAGAGGGTCCGGCGTACTTCCGCCCACCTTTTGTAGTCCTCGATGCGGGCAAAGACGTTGAGGTACTTGAACTGCTGGCCGTCGGAGTCATCGCCGTACATGTCGAACGCCCGCCGCATCTGCACAGAAAAGCCGGCGTCATCACAACTCGGCGATCCAATGTCGACGAAGAAAGCGAGTAAAGCATGCCTTGGTCTCGAAGTTGGCGCCGCTAATCAGACGATCGGCGATCTCCTCTTGTATGTCGTGCCACTTGTTGCACGCCGCTTTCATGATCCCCCAATGCGTGGTCATGGCCTTCTCGCCGCGGACCATCACCGTCTTGTTGAAGTAGGGATCGACGAGTTTGCGCTCGTCGAACGCCGTCTTGACCCGCTGCCAATATGTGTCAAAGTTTTGATTGGCACCGGTGATGCCGTTCATGAAAACGGTCTTCCAAGCTTCGGCGAGGCACTCCTCTTCTTTGCCCGTCCATTTGACCCGCAGCTCGGTCGGCGGCGAGGTCTTCTTCCTTTTCTTCCTCCCCTTCGCCGTCGATGACGGCTCAGGCGTGTTGTCCTCCTCATCGACCTGGGTGTGCTCCTCTTCTTCTTCATCGACGTCTTGCGTGGCGTCTCCGATCCCGTCATCGCCACCCCTCGACGCCGCCGCGACGGCTTTCGTCGCCCTTGCCTCCTCTTGTGTGAAGAAACCCGGGTTCGCCGCGGTGGCCATGGATCCCGACGTGATCATGTCGTGCATCACACCGTCGTTCGGCGGTGGCATCCCGTAGGAGAGCGGCCCTCGGCGCAGGGCCGGCGAGATGCCCTCGTGCATCGCAGCATCGTACTCCGGCGGCGACGGGGTGAACCTCGACATGGCGGGGACGTAGGTCTCGTGGAACATGGGCGAGGACGCCGCCGGCGAGTAGGTGGAAGGTGAGCCGATCGTACCTTGGATTGGCCATGAACCGGCGGGGAATTGGCCGACGCGCGGCTGTCCCATGGCCATGGAGACCAGCCTCGCCTGCTCGTCCGCCGCCGCCGCCCTCTTCACCGCGAGCTTCTTCTCCCTCTCCGCCCTACCGCGAGTTTTGGTCTGCCGGCGCTCCACGTCCGCCGCCCACGCCGCGCTCGTCATACCCGGCGGCCTCTCTTTGGGGGCCCGTGGCTTCCTCGCCTTCGGCACGCCATCGTCAGCGATCCTCTTCGGCGGCATGGTGGTGGAAGAGAAGAGGAGGAGCTGCAACTGTGGGGGATTTCGGCGGGGAAAATGGGTATATGCGGCGCATTTTGGAGGGAAACAAAATTAATAGCGGGGAACTACCCTTTCTCTCGCCGACACCATGGGCCCGCTCGCCGTTTCGCGCGTTTTCGTTTCGTCCGGAGTCCCCGAGCGCGCCTCGGAAAGCCGGGGATGGTCTGGGCTCGCTGGATGGATGAAAGCCCAAATCCGGGCGAAAACGAGGAACCGGGGGGCGCGGCTGGGCCGAATATCGCCGTCCGGATGTAAAAAACGGCTGCCGGGGGCCGAGTCGGGGGGACGGCTGGAGATGTTCTTACATGGAGGCACCCAAGTCATCTCATCCAGCCAAGAATAAATGCCAACATGATCTTGATGTAGGTTTATTTAATAATCTTTTCCCTGATTAGGTCAGGAAATGTAGACCTAAATTGATGTTGCACATATTTAAGGACAGCGGTTAGTTTCATGGTGTAAAAATAGCAGGGCGTACCTTATTTTAATCCAATCAGAATGCAGAACTGAAGCATGTGGACCTTCTTATAAAAGCATAATTATGACATGTCATAGGTGATCTCTGGTTATATTTCTTTGTTCCAAGGCCTTCTTTTCTATCTATATCGATTTTTTGAAGTTGTGACTGTGCTGAAACATGCTCTGTTCCTGATGGCCTTGGCCCCTGCATTAACCAACCAAAGACACATTTGTGTTCTAACTTCTGTAAGAATTTTCATACAATTTGAGCTACCTACAACAGAAACAGCTGCTAGAGGCATTATTTGAGTTGTCGTTAAAGAGTATATCCACTGACTCATTGAAGGGGCCCCTTTCCAGACTTGATTCACTTTGGCTTTTCTATGAATGTCAGTTTGCATTGCAATGTCAGTATGTTTTTTATCAGCGTTTGTCTGTTATTTACTTGTGATATTTCTGTAGCCGCTAAATGACTAATTCACTGTTTTAATGGCTTCCAATGAAAGGGCAGCTCCAAAACAGTGGTACAGGCTAATGAAAGGGCAGATATTTCAATCTAACCTGTCATGAACATTTATTTATCTTGCCTTTAACTCACATGTAGATAGTGGAATCCCTATTTTGGCTGCAAAAGCAATCAAAAGTCTCCATACAAATATTGTAATATTCAGTGTATCTAGAATCGTGATTTTAACTGTAGTATATCCTGATGCAACCTACAGTTTACTCGCTAAACCAATGATTCTTTTCAGATTCAAGAAGTTCTGTTTCAGGAGTCCTTACACAAACGCTCATGCATTGTCAACTATAGTTTTATTTGGAGTAGAATTTAGTTTCCTTTGTTGGTCTGAAGCTCTCGAAGACTTGGAAGGATAATGGGCCAAACCTTTTATTGTCTTCATTGGGATGGGTTGAGTGCTTCTAGAAATATACTGCTTTGCAGATCGTAGGATGTAGCATTGTTATATAGGTATGTTAGCAATAACTGAGACTACATCGACAATTTGTCAGCTGAGATTATAGTAGCTACACCATATGAAATCATCAGGCTTCTAGAAATACACTCTTTTGTATGCTATTTGTTTGACCAAATGCCTACTAATAGTATTGGAGTAAGGAGTATGATTGTTTTCGAAGTAGGCAAACATTATGGTTGCTCTCACTAATTTGTATTCTTTCCATCACATGTGTTATAATTAGTACGACTTCTATGCGGACTGGTTCTATCTTGAATTCTTGATGCATAATCATCACCCCATGTTGTTATATGTCCGCATTATAGAAGGGATAAGCTTTACAACAAGTTGCGGGTCTTTCATTGATCGTTACCATAGCAAGAGTCCTGGGTATTTTTGGTAGTGTTGATCAACTATAAGCACTAAGAAAAACAAGATATTGGGAGCCATGCTATTACTTTTGACAAGTTGCCAGGGCACAGGCCTGAAGATGAGTTTCAGTCCCTTATTCTCTCTGAGAACATATGACAGAGATGAGCAATTCACAGCACATGATGTACCTCGCTGGATCTAGGTCAGTACCATTTAAACTGGGATACATACTTGATTTTGATTGATAATTTATGCCTAATTTTATTGCTCCTTTGCTATTTGACACACCAAATGGTTTTAGTGAGTGCTAGAAAATTTGAATAGAGCTGACCAAGTAGGCCAGCCTCTTATCTTTAGTGAAGATAGTGTAGGTGATCTAAGCTCACACTTTGCATTACCTTCCTTCCTACCAACACCACGGATACAAGCTTAATATACTGAAGTTGCACAGCTGTAAGTTTCTTTGCAAATGACCATAAATTCCTTCCTGCGACACGCTCTTCCGTTCCCTGGACTAACAAAGATATTGGTTCTTCTTTGGCATGGAGATCTTTTTTAAAATTTGGCTTGGACAGCGCACATATTTTTTAGTTGATGTTTTAATGATATTTGGCCAAATCTTATCAAAGGTGATCTTTGTGTTATAATTTTTTTTATGATTTATTGATTGATGTTTCTGTATTTTCCTAAATATCTGTAGTGTTTGCTATTTAGTTGGGTTGTCTCAATTTTGGCAAGCTATTAGCTTAAAAACTCAGCCGCCATGCATAGGTTGTACATCAATCAATCAAGGCAATTCATACATTATCTTGCTTTTTTCGTAGTAATACAGTACTGGAGGCTAGAGTTCAGAGTTGTTCCTTGATTATTTGGTTGAAGCATCTGCTGCAGAGGCCGAGGTGATTATTGCTACTTTAGGTACTGTAATGGCCAGAAAAGTTAATGGTGAGATGGAGCATTCCGCTGACACAGAGCAGTCTCCAGATGCAATACCAAATATGAAGCAACATTCAGGCCTCACCAAACTTAATATTGCCCTTGCAAAAAATTCAACACCCCCTCCTGTGGTTGGCTACACTATTAGCTCAGTGAGTGGAAAATTCAATTAAGCTGATTTATGTGTCCTTATTGATTCAGTACCCTTCAAAAAAAATTGTTCGGTTTGTTGTTTTTTCCTTCTTGGTGGATTATTTCTCAACTGACAGGCCGTACGACGTATTATGGGGGCTGTCTACTTAACTGTTTAGCTCATGTTGCCTTGTGGAATGCTTGACAACATTTCTTTGTCTTTTTTGTATGTTGTATCATAGAGGCTGTCTACTGAACTGTTTACCTCAATTTTCTCTGTGGGATGCTTGAGAACATTTTTTTGGTCGTCTTCTGTAGGTTGTGGTAGCAGCAGCAGAAACAGGAAGTGCCATAGGCGGCATGGTTAGGTAGCTGTCAGATAATCAGTTTGAAAAGAAGGAAGAAGGGTTATCTATTGCCATCGTGAGAATGCAAGTGCAGCTAGAAAAATATGGATCGGCAAATATCTATTAATGGTGTGCCCAAAAAGGTATTCTACTATGCGGAAAGTTATCCCTGAAATATGACATGCTAGAATACTTTATTGCAGATTTGTAAGAAACTGAATGATAAATGGTTATATATACTACACCTTTTCCCCCGAAAAAAAAAAATACTGCACCTTCATATTTGTGTGAGTATGTATATAGCACGTCAATAAAGGAAATTGTCTTCTCCTTTCTGCTTTTAAGGTTCTCTTTTTGGTCCAATTAAACAGATAATTGCGTCTCTTCTGAAACCTCGTGGTTGGAAGCCTCTTGTGTGAGGGCTGTTCTGCTTGGACTGTAATGAGAGAGCGGATCTACGTGATAGTGCTGAAATAATATTTTTCAAGTGAACCAATCGTCATAAAGCTTTAAGCTCCCATTATGATATTTGGTGATTTGCACAGTCAATTGGTGACCTAATGCGCTTATTCCATGAGTGCGCTTCTCCCTCAACAGCAGGATACATTGTGGCATTTTTTTAACTTTGTATATTATATGACTGATTCCGTTTTTTTTACACTCTTTAATATTCTGGAGATATTTTAATATCTGACGGATACTTGAACTGCAAGGACACTTCATTGATATTTAGTTGATTTTACTACCATATGCTCCTAACGACTTGATATGTGCATGAAGCTTCTTTGAATCTATAATTTTTCCCATGATCTCATATGTATCTAGAAGATTAGGTCAATCGAGGTCAGCATGGTTCCTTGCGCTGAAGGTAGTAACATAAGCTGCGAGCATACTATTTGGTCGTTTTTTATTTTAAATACAATGCCAGGCTCGCTCTAAAGTTTAGGCTGAATATCATCATAGCGTACTTTGATTTGAGAGAATATGTATGCTAAATGGTTATATAGTACACCTTCATACTTCTATATTTGTATACTGAACTAGCTGCGTTCTTGTCAAGCTTCATGCACTAGTCAACGCAACCAAAAGTCCGAACTGATGAAAAGGGCTAGACAATTTACTTATACATTTCAACACCCCCACTCACATGTAACGGGAGAAGAGAAAGTCAACACGTGGACACAAAGGGGAGCGACAACAATTTTACAATAAATTGTGAAAACCAGGACTCAAACTTGAGACCCTGGGCTTTGATACCATGTCAAGCTTCATGCACTAGCCAGCGCAACCAAAAGTCCGAACTGATAAAAAGGGTTAGACAATTCACGTATACACTTCAACAATTCTATCTTCTGTTCTGTCCCTGTACTAAATTAGTTGCATTCCACCTTATGCCGTGCCCTGCTTAAGCTAACAACTATACAAGCTACGTAACTGAATCTCAATTGCAATTGTGTTAGCATCGATGGTTTTTCTTCAGAGACTATCACTTCAGCTTTGATTTATTGATTAATAAAACTTATTCTGTTCATACATATTACAGCTTAAATACATGAGTAAAAGAAACCACCAAATGTAAACACCGCCAGCAAAATGGACACATCTTACTGCAACAGCAACGTTACCGGCAGCACACCTTTGTTGTTGTTCTGTGGACTACAACCACTAGTAGAAAAAGGGTCTTTGGTCCAGCACCCAAATGTCATCTGTCCCGGTTCGGCTGGCCACTGGGGACCAATGACACGTATTGGTCCCGGTTCATGCCGTCTGGAGATTAGTCCCGGTTCATTTCGGGGTATCAATCCCGGTTTGTGGCATGAATCGAGACCAATGCCTCCCCAGCATGGCACGTGCCTCTCTGCGGATCATCGGTCTCGGTTCATGGCATGAACCGGGATCAAAGACCCTCCCCTGGCTATAAATTGATACCCAGCCCTTTGCCCTTTGCCACAAAAATTTGCTGGATTGTGTGTGTGGTGTGGGTGCTAGCTTTTTTTTCCTTTGATTGCACACAAGGTGTTCGACGAAATGTCCATGCCACATTTAAGTTCGCACAACATGGTATCCTCCGCCGAGGTTAGCAACCTTATCTTCTTCATCTGTAACTGATATAAAAATCTTACATATGTGTCCATGCAGGTGGTTATTTCACTATTCACGATGTTATTGTAATAGTTAATTATTATAACGCAGATCGATGCGCGGATGCGATGGATGTATGGCGACCGACGCGATTCTGATTTTATTGCAGGCCTGCATAAATTTATCGATGTGGCTAAGGCAAACAAAGTGGATAATTTTATGCCTTGTCCCTGCATCGACTGTCGAAATTTGACGGAGCACTCTGCCCCGAGAATCCTTCAGAGCCATCTGCTTCGGAGAGGTTTCATGCCCGGATATTATTGTTGGGCCATGCACGGAGAAAGAGGGGTTAGGCTGGAAGAAAATGAAGAAGAGGATGATGACAGCTATCCTGAAGAATACGGTGATACTGCAATGGAAGACAATGAAGAAGAGGGAGGCGACAATGAAGAAGAACAACGGGCATCGGATGAGCCCGGTGATGGTCTTGGTCGGGTCATTTCTGATGCAAAGCAACAATGCGATACAGAAAGGGAGAAGCTGAAGTTGGAGGCCATGCAAAACGATCACAAAAAGTTATTATACCCAAATTGCGAAGATGGCAGCACAAAGCTCGGTACCACACTTGAACTGCTGAAATGGAAGGCAGAGGCTGGTTTATCTGACAAGGGATTTGAGAAGTTACTGAAAATAATGAAGCCAAAGCTTCCAAAGGATAATGAGCTGCCCGAGACAACGTACGAAGCAAAGAAGACTATCTGCCCTCTAGGATTAGATGTGGAGAAGATACATGCATGCATTAATGACTGTATCCTATACCGTGGTGAGAAGTATGAGAATATGGATAAATGTCCGGTATGCACTGCATGTCGGTACAAGATCAGACAAGATGACCCTGGTGATATTGAGGGTGATGACGAGCCCCCCAGGAAGAAGGTTCCTGCTAAGGTTATGTGGTATGCTCCTATAATACCACGGTTGAAACGTCTGTTCAGAAACAAAGAGCATGCCAGGTTGTTGCGATGGCACAAAGAAGAGTGTAAGAAAGACGGGAAACTGAGACACCCCGCCGATGGGTCGCAGTGGAGAAACATCGAGAGAAAGTACTCGAACTTTGCAGGTGACGCGAGGAACTTATGGTTTGGTCTAAGTACAGACAGCATGAATCCTTTTGGGGAGCAGAGCTGCAGTCACAGCACCTGGCCCGTGACTCTATGTATCTACAACCTTCCTCCTTGGTTGTGCATGAAGCGGAAGTTCATTATGATGCCAGTGCTCATCCAAGGACCGAAGCAACCCGACAACGACATTGATGTGTACCTAAGGCCATTAGTCGATGAACTATTGCAGCTGTGGGCAGAACCAGGTGTAAAGGTGTGGGATGAGCACAAACAGGAGCCATTTGACCTACGAGCGTTGCTGTTCGTAACCATCAATGATTGGCCTGCTCTTAGTAACATTTCAGGACAGTCAAACAAGGGATACAATGCATGCACGCACTGTTTAGATAAGACTAAAGGTACATATTTGGATAAATGTAAGAAGGTTGTGTACCTGGAGTGTCGTAAATTTCTTCCGACCAATCATCAAGTAAGAAAAAAAGGCAAGCATTTCAACGGTGAGGCAGATCACCGGAAGAAGCCTAAGCTCCCTAAAGGTGCTGATGTATTTGGTATGGTGAAGGACCTAGAAGTAATATTTGGAAAGGGTTTTGGCGGTCAATCTGTTCCGAAAGACCCCATTACCGGACACACGGCCATGTGGAAGAAGAAATCTATATTTTGGGAGCTTGAGTATTAGAAAGACCTAGAGGTCCGTTCTTCAATCGATGTGATGCACGTGACGAAGAATCTTTGCGTGAACCTGCTAGGTTTCCTAGGCGTGTATGGGAAGACAAAAGATACACCAGAAGCACGGGAGGACCAGCAACGTATCAAAGACCCATACAACAAGCATACTGATAAAGGCCGTCAATACTTAAGCAGCTACGCTCTTACCAAAGCAGAGAAGGAAATCTTTTTTGAATGCCTGAATAGTATCAAGGTCCCGGCTGGGTTCTCGTCAAATATAAAGGGAATAATAAATATGGCAGAGAAAAAATTCCAGAACCTGAAGTCTCATAATTGTCACGTGATTATGACGCAGTTGCTTCCGGTTGCATTGAGGGGGCTTCTACCGGAAAATGTTCGAGTACCCATTGTGAAGCTATGTGCATTCCTCAATGCAATATCTCAGAAGGTGATCGATCGAGAAAGTCTGGAAAGGCTACAAAAGGATGTGGTCCAATGTCTTGTCAGTTTTGAGTTGGTGTTCCCCCCGTCCTTCTTCAATATTATGACGCATCTCTTAGTTCACCTAGTCGATGAGATTTCCATTCTCGATCCTGTATTTCTGCACAATATGTTCCCCTTCGAGAGGTTCATGGGAGTCTTAAAGAAATATGTTCGTAATCGTGCAAGGCCAGAAGGAAGCATCTCCAAGGGCTATGGAACAGAGGAGGTCATTGGGTTCTGTGTTGACTTTCTTCCTGACCTTAAGCCGATTGGTGTTCCTGAATCACGGTATGAGGGGAGACTGAGTGGAAAAGGCACGCTAGGAAAGAAAGCAATGATATTTAGGGACGGGCATTCTTTGAATCAAGCACACTACACAGTTCTACAAAGTTCTACCTTCGTGGCTCCGTATATCAAGGAACACATGAATGTTGTACGCTCCAAGTTCCCGGGGAAGGATGACTACTGGATTAAAGAAAATCACATGGAGACTTTTGGCACTTGGTTGCAATTACATCTCATGAATGACACCACTATTGGAGATCAGCTCTACTTGTTGGCCGCGACACCATCTGCGACTATATTGACTTTCCAAGGGTACGAGATAAATGGGAATACATTTTACACGATCTCCCAAGATAAAAAGAGCACTAACCAAAACAGTGGTGTCCGCTTTGATGCAACATGTGACAATGGGAAAAAGGACACATACTATGGTTACATAGAGGAGATATGGGAACTTGACTATGGACCTACTTTTAAGGTCCCTTTGTTTCGGTGCAGTTGGGTCAACATGAATGGAGAAGGGGTAAAGGTGGACCAGCTGTACGGAATGACAACAGTGGATCTCAAGAATCTTGGTTACAGAGACGAACCATTCGTCCTAGCCAATGATGTGGCTCAGGTTTTCTATGTGAAGGACATGTCCTCCAGACCGAAAAAAGGAAAAATAAGGAAACGAATACATCAGACGATGAGCCCAGGCGTCACATAGTTCTTTCAGGGAAAAGAAACATCACGGGAGTCGAGGACAAGACAGACATGTCAGCAGATTATGATAAGTTTGAAGAAATTCCGCCCTTCACCGTGAAAACTGGCCCTTGCATCCCGTTAAATAATGAAGATGCTCCATGGTTACGGCCTAAGAAGCGATCATAGGCAAGGGATCGACATACGCGACGAAGGAGAATTACCCTAAACCCTAAACCCTATGTAAATCTATGTAATGTATGAAAACTATGACATGTCATTTTGTGAATGATTTTTTATGATGTTTGCAATTATCCAAGTTCAATATTTTTCCTTGCAGCTATGACACATAATATTGGAGTGATTCAGTCATAGTCGTGCCTAGCCCTATAAACGTCGCCACTGTAGTCGTCGTAGTCGCCGACGTTGTCGTCGCTGGCATCGGAGTCGCGGTAGTCGAACCTCGGCGGGTGAGCACGCGTGGGCTGAGACTGAGGGTAGCGCAGGCGGGGGCCACGGTAGGCCATGATGCTCTGGAGAGTCCGGCCGCGCCACCACAGCCGACGGCCGGCCTCGTTGAAGTTCGAACAAGGTGGGCCGTCCTCCTCGTGCCTGGCAAGCGCACTCTCACGCCAATTGATTAAGAAGGCGTCCCAAGTCGGGCTGTAGTCGGGATGCCACTGGGGATTCCTCCGCTGCTCTGGCGTGAGCTCGAAGTAGTAGTGGTTCGTGATGGCCATCTGACGCGCCACACCTAGAGGGACAGGAGGGACCGGTACGCCTCCGACGCTCAGCATCCAGCCGGTGGGGACGCGGTAGCCCGGCGGGCAGGGGTAGTTTGAGGCGCAAAGCGCCTCCGCCTCCTTGGGGGTTAGAGATACGATGGAGGCCATGGGAGAGAGTGATGAGGTTTGCAGATATGAGTCTAGATGTGATATGTAAATGGAGGCCAAGCCTACATATATATAGTGAAAAAATGGCGGAAATACGGAGGCGGGAAAAGGTGGAAAGCGCGGGAAGAAAATAGGCGGGAACGCAGTGGCGCGGGAAACCATCTAACCTTTAGTCCCGGCTGGTGGGTACAACCGGGACTAAAGGTGGTTTTTGTGTCATCTAACAAAACTGTCAGTGGGATAAGGATGTGTGGGTAACCTTTAGTCCCGGTTGGTGGACACAACCGGGACTAAAGCTGTCGGCAGGATAAGGACGCATGGGTGGATGCACTGCTCGATGAGATAAAGCATGTAGCGCACGACGCCTCTGTCGGAGGAACAAGACAAAGTAGAAGCGGCGTCGTGCCTATAAAAGGAGCATCAATACGCCATGGCAAGCAGCTCAACAAGCCAACCTAGAAGGTAGGGAGAGTTTCATCCCCATGGATGGAGGACAGGGTTGGGAAATCTCCCGTGGCGGAGCTTCTCGAAGATGTTTAGGCTATTTCGTGCGTCGAAAAGGAAAACTTCCTCCTGCAACATCGTAAGACATTCCAAGATGCACATGTGTGCACAATATGGGCATATTATCACAAACTATGCCCTGATTCTAGCCATAACATTGGTGGTTTGACCTAAATGCTATGAAACCTCGAGCATGATAGGTCATTTTGTGAAGGATTTTTTATAACGTTTGCAATTTTCCATGTTCAATATTTTTCCTTGCAACTATGACACATAATATGACACCACGCGAAGGTTTCACATTGTTTGGATCATTTTTGAATTTCTTATGCCCGTTTCAAACTATATTCAAAACGGCGGGCTTGAAGCTTCTTAGACCGGGGCTGAGCCTCGCTAAACTTGAAGTAGATCTCTGGTGAAATAGCATGTTGTGAACCTATAAATGATTTTAAAAAAAAATCACAAGCATTATATCCTGTACTTGTAGTTCAAATCTGGGCACCCTCCTATCGAATCGGCAGGAATTTGTCTTTTTCATGAGGGATGGACGGTAAGGTTTCTGATACACCGGTTGGGAATTGGTCCATCTAAGGTGGTCTAGTATTTTTGAAAAATGGGTTGGTGCCAATGCCAAACTTTAATTTGGTGGTTCCTTCATAGAACACCCCAATTTCGGCACCTCAAAAATAGAAATTGGCTATTTCGTGCGTCGAAAAGGAAAACTTCCTCCTGCAACATCGTAAGCCATTCCAAGATGCACATGTGTGCACAATATGGGCACATTATCACAAACTATGCCCTGATTCTAGCCATAACATTAGTGGTTTGACCTAAATGCCATGAAACCTCGAACATGATAGGTCATTTTGTGAAGGATTTTTTATGACGTTTGCAATTTTCCAAGTTCAATATTTTTCCTTGCAACTATGACACATAATATGACACCACGCGAAGGTTTCACATTGTTTGGATCATTTTTTAATTTCTTATGCCCGTTTTAAACGCGTTAGTGCATTTTTAATTAAAAATAGTAAAATTGTTTAGTTAGAATTAATAATTTTGAAAACAGAAAATGGTTTTGGATTAGTTATTTAAATTGAAACACTTTTCCTGTTGAAAGTTTTTTCAAATTTTAAATAAAAGAAAGTTTTTTCCTGTTAAAATGAAAACAGAAAGTTAAAGCAGAAAAACAAAAAAGAAAAACATTGGTCCCGGTTCGTGGCATCAACTGGGACCAATGGATCAACGGTCCCGGTTGATGCCACGAACCGGGACCAATGATCCTGGGCATGTGGCGGCTCAGCAGCGCCCCCCCCCCCGCCTAGGTCATTGGCCCCGGTTCGTGGCATCAACCGGGACCGTTGATCCATTGGTCCCGGTTGATGCCACGAACCGGGACCAATGACCCCCCCAAATATAACTGGCCCTTCTTCCTCCCCCCACTTCCCCCCAAATCGGCCGAAACTGCCAAGGACTTTTGCGCGCGGAGCGAAACCACGCCGGCAGGCTGTCCGAGTTTCGAGCGGCCGTCCTCGGAGAGCGCCGCCGCTGCCGCCGTCCTCGGTGAGCGCCGCCGCCGCCGCGACCTCTCCCGTTTCCCCCCGCGCCGCCGCTCATCACCTTCTCTCTCTGCAGGTGCCCCCTGCGCCGCCGCCCCCCAGCGCCGCCGCGACGCCCGGCCCCGTGCGCCCGCCCCGCACCCCCAGCGCCGCCCCGACGCCCCCCTGCGGCCGCCCCGCCCCCCAGCGCCACCGCCCCCCTTCGACGGTGAGCTCCTCGGGAGGGAGCTTCCCGGCCCGGCCGGCCGGCCCTTTGGCCAATTTTTTTCTTTTTTTAAATTTCTCATTTAAATTGACGTTCGCAAATTTTTTTTGATTTTTTTTCATTACTTATATATATAATACATAGAAATTAAAAAAACATAGAAAATAAAAAAAACATAAAAAGCCCTCGTCGGGGAGGGCACAGGGGGCGTCGTCGTCCTCGCCGCGGCCTACTCGTCGTCCTCGTCGGGGAGGATGATGTAGGGCGACTGCGGCCATGACCAGTTGGCCGCAGGCGGTGGAGGAGGACCAGGGGCAGCAGGTGGCGGCGGCGGTGGGCCTGGTGGAGGAGGCGGCGGTGGAGTCGCCGCACACTGCGGTGGCGGCGACGGTGGCCGGCCGTGCTGCTGGTGCACGGACATGGCCAGCGCCGTGTCGATGCCGGCCCACCGCCTCTTCTCCTCCTTCTCGGAGACGAGGACGGCAACCCGGAGCTCCTCCTCCTCGGTCATCGGTGGCGGGGGGGCGGCGCCTCGTCGTGCTCCATCACGTCGAGGATGCCATAGGCGACGCACCCGACGAAGTTGTCGGTGTCGTCCCTGGGCTTCTCGCCAGGGATGTCGTCGCCGCCCACCTCCTGCTTGACCTCCGGCGGCGCCTCCTCCGCGTCCTCCTCCATCTCCTCGATGAAGGGCTCCGCCTGCGGCGGCTCTGGCCCCGGCTTTGGCATGTACACGCCGGCGTAGGGGTTGGGGGCAACCTCCCCTAGGAAGGCCGCCCGCCGCACCGGGTCGCGCTCCCGCGGCCCGAAGTTGTCCCGACATTGGCTATCGCAGCCAAAGGCGGGATCGGCGCGGAGGCGCGCCGGCATCAGTGCGCGGTGGCGGCGGATCTCGGCGACCCGGTCTGGGCCAAAGCGCAGCACCGGCGGGACCGGCACGCGCCTGCTGTTGAGGTGCCACCCGCCGGGGAGGCTGCAGTCCGGCCAGTCCACGCTCTGGCCGCACTGGTACAGCGCCTGGCAGTGATTCACCGGAATGTACCGGCGATCACGCTGGCGCTGCGGCGAGGTCATCCTGGCGCGGCGCGGAGGAGACCGGCATCCAGACCCGCCGGCCTCGTGGTCGTGCCTGCCCTTGCCCTTCTTCCAGAACCCCATGGCTAGGCTGTGGTGGCCGGGATGTGGTGGCTCTGGCGGCTGCGGTGGCTATGGCGATGGAGGCTGGTGGCCGCGGCACCGTTGTGGCCTCCTTTTAAAGGGGCCAGTGGCCGGGCGTCCAGCGGCCGCAATGAATGCCACCAAGCGGCAGCCCAATCGGCACGCCACGCCGGCGTTGATGCCGCGGCAGGCATTGAAGGTGACGGCGGGGCGCCCAAAGCGCACTTGCTCTGACTTGAGGCGACGGGACGCACTGACGCGGGCAGACGCGTCGCGTTGGAGAAGACGTACCGACGCGGGTCGATGACAGGTGGACCAGGGGAGGACGCGTGCCCGGTCCGCGCGTGTCCGCGCAGACCCATCGCTGCCCCAAATTTGGGCCGTGGATGGGTCGGCCCGCTGGGTGCTGTTTTTTCGGCCTCTTTTGTCCGGTCGGACAGAAACAGACCCGCGGTGGGCAATTCCTATTTGACGCGCACCCCCCACAGGCGTTAAATTCTTAGTGGGCCGGCCCAGTAGGGATGAAAATCTTTTGTTTTTGTCCGGTTAAGAACACCTTCAGGCGTCCGCCCGTAACAGGCGCTTGAAGCACCGAATAGGATCGCCCCCCCCCCGCGGTGTCCGTTTGGGTCGGCCCGCTGGAGATGCCCTTAGTTAGTTAGTTAGGTTAGATTGTAGTTAGTATATTACTTAGTACTTAGTTAGAAGTTAGTGTTAGTTTGTTAGTTAGAATTAGAATTAGTTAAAATTAGTTTTAGCGTGCATTTTGAATATATAGCGTGTATTCTAACTAACAAATGTCGGTATATTGCAGAAACTATGGATCCAGCACATAGAAAAAGTCAAGATGATGAATACTTCCTCCAAGGAATGATCCGAGAAAATGTAGATATTGATGTCACCAGGACGTTTCTGAACGATTCCGGTGAGGGAGATGAATCTCTCAACCGAGGAGACGACTCCGGTGAGGTAGAAGCCTGGGACGGGGGAGAAGCCGGTGAGGGAGAAGCCGACAAGGGAGAAGGCGGCGAGGGAGAAGCCGACGAGGGAGAAGGCGACGAGGGAGAAGACGACGGCTCCGGCCGAACCTTAAATCTCGGAAACTCTGGCGAGGTGTATATATGTTTTTTTGTAATGCCCGACTGTCTATATATATACATGCATATATTAACACTCTTTCTTATTTTAGCCCTCCTGATCGAGCACTTCTTCCGTCAGAACGAAACGAGGCCCAACAAAAAAGTTGGATAACACTGTGAGATATAGGATCGAAGTGGTCGGTGTAGACGGCGAACCGACAGCTCCTGACGATGTCGCAAAAAAATTGTCAAGCAATGCGGAGTTCTTGTGAGGGACTCCATCCCGATCATCGTTCAAGAATGGAATCGGCCAAGCAGCGGTGGAGTCCCGTATGTCGGCGACGTTGCCAAAGATAAGCTTTTTGACAAGCTCATGATTAATTTCCTCCTGCCGAGGCTAGATGTGAATCCAGATGAGGAGGTGAAAGCAAATGAGGAGCTACTTAAAAGAGTCAAGAAGTTTGCTCTGATCAAGATGGCCGAGGCATTCAAGAACTGGAAGAAGAAATTGTACCTTAACTTTGTCAAGTTAGACAAGACTCCGGATTTCAATCAAGCCGGCTATGCTAAGTTAAGACACCAGTGGGATGATTTTGTGAAGTACAAGACATCGGAGAAAGCTTTGGAAAGGTCGAGAATAAATAAGGAGAACGCTGCTAAGAAAGTGTACCACCATAATATGGGGTCTGCTGGCTACGCCGGTTGCATGCCTAAGTGGGATGCACTTGAGGTCAAGTATATTGCTGCCGGGATCAGACCAGAGCCCACAACATGGACACCACAGGCGAGAAACTGGTTTTACGGCCATGGGGGCATGTTGGACGAAGAAGGGAGGGCAATATATACCCAGAAACACAAAGATCATCCCCTACTGCCCATCGAAGATATTAGAAGTGCAGTACAAGATGTTGAAGCGGGACGGTTCGTTCCCGATAGAGAGAACGACGAGCTCACACGAGCCCTCAAAAATGATGATCACACCGGACGAGCACGAGGCACACCGGGCTCCAAGCCGTGGAATGTTGCCTTCCCCGCGGAAATGAAGAGATATCCCGATAAAAGTCATCAGAGGAGAAAGGAAAGGGAGGCAGCTGAGAAAGCGGCAGCTGCAGACCGGCTGCGTAATGTAGAAGAAGCATTAAAGCGGCAGCAGGATCAACTCGACAGACTTAGCCAGCAAGGTATCAGCGGCCAATCTCAGCGGCACATGGTAGAAGCTGCATTCGATGGTATCGATGCCCTATCGAATAAGAAAAGCAGCGTCGCTTCCACCCAGCTCCAGGATGGTGATGATGATGCACTGACGACGGCTCCTCCTAAACGCTACCCAGTGGATGATATCACGGAGAGCACAGCTTGTGAGCTAAAGGTGCAAGTTATGAACTTAAGGGTGACGGCGGCGGTCGGCATGGCCGTACCAACTGCGCCTAACGGAACTTGGCATTGCAGACCGGTTCCAAAAGGGTACGCTGTCGTCACGGTGGATGATGTCAAGCAAGATTTTGAGGAGCTGAAGCTGGACCACCCTGCAGGGGAAGATAGGGACCTGACTGAACTAGGAGAAGCCAAAGGGGGGACTGTTGTATGGCCAAAGGAGCACATCGTGCTTCCAAATTATGTCCTGCCAAGGCCACCCACTCCTCAGAGCAGCAGTCCACCTTCGCCGCCACCTCACCATTCTCCAGCGCAACCGTCGCCTTCACTGCCTCACCACTCAGCGCAGCCGTCTCCACCGCCGCCTCAGCTGTCTCCGCCGCCGCGTCAGCCGTCTCCGTCCCCTGAGCCTCAGAGACTAAAGCGGAAGTATACTAAGAGGGGCAGCACCACCAGCAGCAGCAAGAGCACGTTCCGATCACCGAAACGTAAGCTATCGCCCCTCCCAAGAGTAGCTCATCAGAATATGAAGAAGCTTCCTTACGAGAAGACAGATGAGGAAATTGCTACGGCCGCAGATGCCCATTATCAATAGTGGAAGACTGACATGGCTAACAAGAAAAAGCCAAAGCCGACGGAGCCATTGATCTTCCCGGTCACCGCAGAAGATAAAGCCAAAGCAGCTGCGCTTAAGATTCAGCTTCACCAACCCATAGCGCTCACACCTGACTATAATCGCTCTATTACCAAGTCGGCTGAGGCAAAAGAGCGGAGAGTCGGGAAACAAGTTGCCCAGCTCGGACAACAGAAAAATCAATCGATCGAACCGCTCAAAGTGTACGATACCAATGAGTGGAGAGCCCAGGAGCGGCATGATCCGAACATTGATCCGGAGTTTATTCACTCTACGGAGAAAAGGCCAAGTTATATGGACTGTCTATTGCTGAGTACATGAGCTGTCTGGATGAGTTCGAGGGGTACCAGCAAATAGCGTACAAATACCGGTACGGGAATCCTCTCGTCAAACCCGAGTTAGTCAAAGATCTACCAACAAAAATGCGGAGATTGCATAACTGGTACATACAAGCCTGTGCTGAATCCACAAACTGGATCTATGCTGGATATAAACACCACCATTACGGTCATAGAGATGGCTTCTTACTGATTGAATTTCTAGAATTATTTCAGTTTTACCAACAAGACGCCCTCGACAAAACTATTGTCAGTGCCTATTGCCTGTAAGTATTATTAAGTCTTTCTAGCTCAGCTCATTCGTTGCTTGTATAATCTTACTCATCATTATACTAATTATATATGCATAATGAAGATTCTCGAATGCGACCGAGGAGGAATCTTTGACCTTGGGTTCATTGACTGCAATTTCGTTCATGAAGATACTCTCAAAAAAAACCCAAAGAGACAGAGGATAACTTGGTACAATCGTTGAAGTATTTCAGCAACAGAAGGGAAATACTATTTCCTTACAACTTCGAGTGAGTGTTACTGTCTTGTACACATTTTGTTTTCGCTTTACTCGATGTTAAGCTATTTGACTCGTTATGTCTGTGCAGCTTCCACTTTATTCTGTTAATCATTAGTGTTGACGAAGGAGTAGTCAAAGTCATGGACTCAAAATGCACACCTTTAGGAAACTGGGCGAACATGCAGGAATGCCTCCAGAAGGCTTGGAAACGGTTCACCGCCAACACTAGGGGTGTTTGGAAGCCAGAGCTTATATTTAAACCATTGAATGTAAGTACTACTTGCTAGATCCACGCATCTCTTTGATTCTAGTTTCAATACAATTATCATGCTTGATTCTTATTTTGATTGAACTCCGTTCTCGTAAAGTGCTTGAGGCAAGAAGCTGGGAATAACTTATGTGGATACTATGTCTGCGAGTTCATTCGTCAGACGACCAAAGAGAAGGGTGCAGACCGAAACATCAAAAAACTTGAAGTACGATAAACAATAATCTCAACATTATTTTATTACCATCAACTGTGTTTAGTTTCATTCATATATATTGATCCCCTTCTTTAAATTAGATCGAACGGATGCGGGACGGTCTTCTACCACGGGAACGTGTGCAAGCAATTCAAGAGGAAATTGCCGGATTCTTATTAGAACAAGTCATAGATCCGAAAGGAGAATACTATTACCCGGTTCATTTAGAAGGGTGAAGTGTAAAAAAGAAGATGTAAAATCAAATTTGTGTGAGTTACCGTTTGTAATAGCGACCAAGCACGACGGATGAGACGGTGAATAATATATTCGTGACCATGATGTGTAATATATTCATTATTGCTGTATATATATAATACCATTAAATTGAATACAAAACACACCAAATAAAACCCTAAACCCTAAATGGAAAAAAAAAACCTGGATCAACGATCCCGGTTCGTTCTACGAACCAGGACCAATGACCCAGGCCCCCTCGCGCCGCAGCGCGTCCACGTGGAGACCTATCGGTCCCGGTTCGTGCTGGAACCGGGACCGGCATTGGTCCCGAGTAATGGATCCCGGTTCGGCAACCGGGACCAATGGCCCAAATGAACCGGGACCATAGGCCCTTTTTCCACCAGTGAACCCAAAGAGCCGGCATGCCCGCTTTTTGGAATCCTAAGCCGACATGCCACATCTACGCTACAAACGAGTTTTCTCATCCATGTATTGCACCCAGACCAAGTAGTCCACCGGCAAAACCTAGCATGATGACTCTACTCATTCACATAGACCTCAATAATTAAAAAGCTCTTATGTTTGTTCCACGGATCTCTGCAGTCTGCAGATGTGTTATGTACTGACCAGATAATACTTACCTGAAACAGCTCGACAAATTATGCTTTCTCTGTACAAATATAATCTCGGACCAATAAAACATATATAATAATACAACTTTTTTTTTGCAGACATTAATATTCCCCACGGGCGCGGCGTGCGCCGCGCCAAGCTTCCTAGTATAATTTAGAAGGGATTGACGGAAATGGTTGAGTGGGGTTAGTAGGGATTGGGTGTCAAGACAGGATTCACCCTTGGGGAATTATTACGGCCTGGAATAGCGATGTTTTGTCCTGCCTCGGGAGCGACCATCGCCGTTTCTCTCTTACGTCTAGGTTTGAATCTAGGGAAAATCTATAGATAGGCGCCGCACCGCGTCTCTCCCGTGCGGCGCGTCGCGATTCGGGAAAAGCCATCGTCGGTCGCTGTCCTCCAAGGCTCCAACAACCACTCGCACCTTATCCCCTCACGACTTCTCTCCACCACATACTCTCTCTCGCATCTGCAACCACCACCGGAAGCGGCGCTGCGCCAGAGAGGGAAAAGAGGAGGCCGCCGGGCAGCATGCTGCAGTGGAGGGAGGCCGCCGCCAGCACGCTGCACTGGAGGGAGGCCGCCGCCAGCTCCAGCTCGCTGCAGCAAAGGGAGGCCACCACCAGCTCGCTAAAGCGGAAGGAGACCGCCGTCGCGCGAGCATGCTACAGCCGGGGAGGCCGCACGAGCATGAGGAAGCAGGAGACGCTGCTGCCGCCGAGCGTGAAGCGGGGAGGCCCGTTTCGACGAGCACATCGAGCCGCTTCCGTGAGGAGTCCTCGACCAAAAGCTTCATCCGGAGAAGAGTCCTAGACCTTGCGGTGGACTAGGCGGGGCGACGAAGAAGCTTCGTCCCCGAAGACTCCTCCCTCTGCGTGCTCCTGCGTCGGCGCGGTTGTTGATGAGGCCGCCACTCGATCTCCATGTGCTCCCGCGCCTGCTCCTTTTGATGTGGACTCGCTGTGAGCGCTGCTCGCGCACCTCAAGGACGTTCTCCAGCGCACATCAGGTAACCCGCAGCCATGTTGGCGACTACTTCGTCCTTGGCTACTTGCAACACAGGCGCGAGCGTAAGCGGCAACTTCACGGGATGACTGTCTATCTACTCGTGCAGTGCCCTGGCTATTCCCGCTGATGACACTGAAGGAAGGCGACCCTGAATATGGCCAAATGTGGCATTGAACCAGAGCCACCGATGCTTGCATCTTCTGGTTTTTGTGATGTGCATGGCTTTTGCTGCTTAATCTTTAATCATGCGTGCTGCTGCTTTTTTGCGAGACGTTTTGTGTTGCTGACTTGCTGCTCGTGGGCATCAATTCTATGCTTGTATGTGTTGGCGTTGCCGACGCTAGGAACAGGCTTTCTGTGGTATGCATAGAATCTGGTAATTATAGTCAATTAATGTGTAATTGATACATATGGAATTTGGTAATCGTGATTAATTAATCTGGTAGCTGTCTTTTTAGTATAATTTCTACTAGTTAGCTAGGCTAATTAATCTGGTAATTGCTACATATTGAATTTGGCAATCGTGACTTATTAATCTGGTAGCTGCCGTTTTTAGTATACTTGCTAGTTAGCTGGGTTAATTAATCTGTTAATTGCTACATATATAATTTGGTAATCGTGACAAATTTTAAGATTATTGCTGGTTTGCTACATATAAAATGGTGTAATAGCGGCTAATTAATCTTATTATTATTGTTACATATAGAATTTGATAATCATGACTAGTTAATCTGGTAGCTGCTGTTTTTAGGATAATTTGGTAATTGTAGTAATTGTTATTCTTTAATTTGGTAGCTAAGTAGTGCATAATCCGGTAAGCATAGAACAACAATAAGGCAGTTAATGATAAAAATTTGTTGTTCAAGTATGCCAATATGTGATTTAGTTTCAAAAAAATTGTCACGAGGAACCCCAATGGTGAAAACAGATCATCATTGGAGTTTCTAGTTTGAGAGATAAAAGCTTTCAAATTTTCAAATTCAGAATAATCATGATAACCTCAGACAAGAGAGAGTTATTTTATGCATGCAGCCTTTTAGAGAAAGAGATCGATTTTTATTCAGCCAAGCACTAAATGGCTGTCTACAGCCTCCACAGTGCAGCGCGTGGGAAAATAAGTCAAAGATGTCTGCATGTAGGGTCTTAATCTATGGGAAACCGCCGTACGGGTTGACACAATGGCTGTCCCGCCCGGTCCCCCCTCGGAGAAATAACTCGGATATAGGCCGCCGCACGGGAACGCTTTTGTGCGGCGCCGCTGTGTAGGAAGTCCTTGAATCTAATATCTCTGACCACAAGTTTTCCGTCACGAATGTTTATGGGCCTTGCACGGCTGACCTCAAACCAGTTTTCCTAGACGAGCTTACTGCCATTGGGCAGAATTTGGTTGGGCCTTGGCTTATCTTTGGGGACTTCAACCAGATTCTTTCCCTGCAGATCGTTCGAATTCCAACTTCAACGCCTCTGAGGCGGCTCGTTTTGCTCAGCTCATTAATTTGCTTCATCTTCAAGAGATCCCACTCCTCGACCGATTGTTTACTTGGACGAGCAGTCAGGCCATTCCTACTCTCTGTCGTCTGGACCGCGCCTTTGTGTCCACTGAGTGGAGCTTAGCTTTCCCTAACAGTACGCTTTCCTCTCGCACTCGCTCTGTCTCCGATCAAGTTCCTTTGTGTCTCTCCGCTACCACATCGATCCCTAGGCCTTCTATTTTTAGGCTTAACAATCACCTTCTTTCTTTACCGGCGTTCAAATCCATTATCGCGACGAACTAGAATAGTGTTGGGCCGGCTCATGCTCGGCTTGGAGTTTCCGGTTGTCTGTCTCTTTGTCTTAAGAGAATTCGCGCCGTCGCCAAAAAATGGAACAAACAGGCCCGCTCGCCTCTTACTGCCGCCTCAAATTGTGAGACTGTTATTGCTCTTCTTGACAAGATCGAAGAGTTCGGATCTCTCTCTGTATTGGAGTTTCATTTGCGTATTCTTGTTAAAGAATCTTTACACAAGCTTAACGTTGCTAGGGCTGCCTACTGGCGCCAGAGAGCAAAGATTAAGGATTGCACCCTGGGCGATGAGAACTCTGCTTTCTTCCACATGTGCGCCACCATGCGCCTTAGGAAAAATCAAATTAAGCTTCTTGAGGTTCAGGGGGTTCCGGTGGATTCCCATTGTGGTATGCAGGCTGTTCTTCACAATTTCTTTAAAAATCTGGTTGGTCAGCCCAGGCCTAACTCGTTCTCGTTCGATCCGGACTCCCTGCTTTTGCAATCTTCCCTTTCTGCCGTGGACGCTCTCAACCTTGTTAAACCTTTCTCCTTTGAGGATATCAAATCGGCTCTTTGGGATATGGACTGTAACTCTAGTCCTGGCCCTGATGGCTTTGGGCCATCCTTTTTCAAAAAGAATTGGGATTTGGTTAAGAATGATCTTCATCTTCTTCTGAACTATTGCCTTTCCTCTTCCTCGGATCTTAGGCGCATGAATAAATCCGTCATCGTCCTCATCCCTAAGGCCCCTGGTGTGACTAGCCCAGATCAGTTCAGGCCGATTTCCCTGCAAAACTGCTGCGTTAAATTAGCCTCTAAGTGCCTCACTAATAGGCTGCAACCCATTATCCCTTCTATTATTAGCAATGATCAGATGGGTTTTATCAAGGGTAGGTCGGTTGCTAAAAAAATTATTTATGCGGCAGACATTGTCCAATCTTGTTTCAAAAGAAAGGCCCCATCAATCGTTCTTAAGCTTGACTTTCAGAAGGCGTTCGACTTTGTTAGTTGGGATGCTCTTGACCGCATTCTTATTGCGAAAGGTTTTCCTAGCCTTTGGTGTCTTTGGGTTAGGAATCTGAACTCCTCTAGTCAGTCTGCCGTTCTTCTGAATGGTAAGCCCGGTTGGTGGATACAATGCCGCCGTGGCCTTTGGCAAGGCGATCCTCTCTCCCCTTACCTTTTTAATATCGTGGCGGATGCCATGTATCTTCTTCTTAAAAAAGCCTCTGATGAGGGTTTAATTGCGCACCCCCTCGACAATTCTTTGCCGTGCCCTGTTCTTCAATATGCTGACGATACTATCATTATTATCAAAGCTACGGACAACTGCATTGATAATCTCAAGCTTGTTCTCTCGGCTTTTTCCGAGGCTACTGGCTTGCTCATTAACTTCCATAAGAGCACCTTTGCTCCTATCCACGTCCAGCAGCTCCTTGCTTCTAGTCTTGTGTCGGCGGTTGGCTGTAACATTGCGTCTTTCCCTCAAACTTACCTGGGTCTTCCCCTCTCTACCCATAAATTAAATTTAAAGGCCTTCCACCCCTACATTGAGAGGTTTAGGCGGCGCCTCCCCGGTTGGATTGGAAAAATCATTCATCTTAGCGGTCGTTCGATCCTTGTTAAGGCCTCTCTTAGATCTATGGCCTCCCACCTCCTGTCTGCGCTTATGGTTCCTATTGGCACTATTAAAGAGTTTGATAAAATTTGTAGAGCTTTCTTTTGGGCAGGGGATGATCATGTGAACGGTGGTCAATGTAAGGTGGCTTGGGAGGAGGTGTGTGCTCCGATCTCGAAAGGTGGGTTGGGCTTTCGGTGCCTTCACTCCCACAATATTGCCCTTCTTATGAAATTCCTCTCTAAGCTGCACTCTGATCCCACTACTCCCTGGGAAGTTTGGTTCGGGAATGCTTATGGTTGGTCCAACATTAGGGACCTGGGGGACCCTAACCGTTTGGACTCGGTCATTTGGAAAGACTTGCTCGCTTGCTTGCCAGCTTTCCGCAACGCTACTTCTGTTAAAATTGCCTCTGGGTCCCGGACGTCCTTCTGGCTTGATCACTGGCTAGATGGCCCTTCTTTAGCTCAACGTTTCCCATCCCTTTTCTCCCATGCCACCAAACCCAACTGCTCTGTCAAGTCGGTTTGCTCTTCTTCCCCGATTTTGCTTGACTTGCAGCCACGCCTCTCCCACGCTGCTCATTCTGAGCTTCATAACTTGCATACTCTCTTAGCTACTGTTGTGTTTGATGAGAATGTTCTGGACGTGAGAATCTCCAAATTTGACAGCAGGCCTCTAACCACTAAATCAGCATATCTTGCAGCTTTTGATCATTTGCAGGAGGTTCCCTTTGCAACTCTGACTTGGAAGAACTACTCGACAAACCGCTGCCGCACGTTTCTTTGGCTTGCCGATCGAGGGCGGCTCTTCACCAACGCGCGTCGCTTCAGGCGAGGTCTCTCCTCCTCTAACGCATGCCCGTTTTGTTCTTCGCCTGAATCTACTGGGCATCTTTTCCTTCACTGCATCTCAATCCAACCATTCTGGTCGGCTTTGCCCACTCTGCATGCCAATGTCGATGCGTGTGCTAGAGCTCGCGATCTTTGGGAGGGCTCCCCCCTTTGTAAGGTCAGATCGACGATCTTAATTTGCGCCCTTTGGAATATTTGGAAGAGGCGAAATGCTATGGTGTTCTCAAGTCTTATTGAGCCTGTCAAGGTGGTATTCCGACGCTGCGCTGAAGACCTGCTGTTGTGGAAGCATAGATGTGCCAAGCAAGCTCACATTGATCTCATTCAGGGGTGGGCCGTTAAGTTCACCCAGTTAGCCTCCCCGCCTTATCTTCGCTTTGTCTCGCCACCCCTATCTCTTTTGATGTAAATTTGTATATCCTTTGTAATTTTCCCTTTCCTTTTACTATTTCTTCTTTTGAGCTGTAAAGTTGTATGGTCGTTGTTCTGCTATTGGTTTATTGAAAATGGTTCAGGCCGGCTTTCTACCCGCCGTAGTACCCCCTCAAAAAAACATTACTGACAAAACGAGCGAGGCCTAACACATTCATGTGATTCAGGCGGAGTTGCACGATAAATCTAGACACCATCACAGTCTGGATACAATACGACAAAACGAACGAGGCCTAACGCATTCATTTGATTCAGGCGGAGTTGCACGATAAATCACCATCACAGACAAAAGTGGAAAAAACGAAAGACCGGATCCAGTATATTCAACAAATACTCTCTCCGTTTAGAAATATGAAATGTTTTAGCTTTGTGAAGCTAGTGTATCTAGACATCTTTTAATATATAAATTTGAGTGAATCTATACACTAAAAGATGCCTAGATATATTCACTTCACAAAACTAAAATATCTTATATTTTCGAACGGAGGGAGTATAAATAAAGAACCCATCAGTTACACTACAAGTGTATGTACCCAACAAATATTTATTAGAAAAAATGAACAAGTAATTAACAATATATATGGTCATAATATGAACACGAGAAGAACCAAAGAAAGATCACAGATTGCGCGCACAACGCACGTCGTGTACACCCTCAGAAGAAGTAGCCAAAGACGAGGGCGGTCAAGGACGCCACGGCAACAGCCGGGGCAGCCACCGACGCGCCGGAGGAGGCCGGTGCGGGAGCTGGTGCCTGCGCAGAGGCCATGCCGACCAGCGACGACGCCACGACGGCGGTGGCGGCGGCCACGGCTAGCATCCTGAGCTTCAAAGTCGCTGCCATTTGCTTGTTTACTGCAACTAGCAAAGATCACTTTGGTGTTGAAAGATAGCTGAAGCTTGTGATCTTGGGTGGAGGAGAAGAGAACATGTGGGGGGTTATATATAGTGACATTTGGAGCCGGAGACTTCAGACTTGAGAGCCTCAACTCCACTTGGCTTGGAAACAAAGGTTTCTTGCTGTAACCCTTCTGGCCGGCCGGCAGATGCTGGCTGTCATTGGCTGCTTCGGTTGGCTGCTTCGCTGGTGCTTGTTTGGGTTGGATTAAATTAGCTGCTAGGGGGGAGACGTGGAGGTTGGCCAGTGCCTAGCTGTTGTGTTAGGTCCCGGGTTCTGCTGATTGCGTTGCATGTGTTTTTGGTTGTGTGAGCTGGTTTTGGAGCTGGAGTGGACAGCCATGGAATGCTTAACCTGTACTACTACTCCACTACCGCTGATTGCTGACTAGTAGTTACAGTTCACAGCTTACACATTGTTTCATATAATTGTTTGTAATTTTTATTTCCCTCTGTGGTGTTCGTGTAAGGATTGGGGCTTGGTTAATAATGGCTTCTAATTTGCTTGATAATGTTCTTGTAAGGATTAGGCTGTTGTTTTCCGCTACTTTTTTTTGAAGGAAGATCCACTACTATTTTTTGTGTTCCTGATATTTATTTACTTTCGATTTTTCCAAAATGAGCAGTGCAAGGAAAATGACTCCAGCGTATGACAGCAGAACAAGGTGTTGGGAAAACTGGGCACACCGGTTAACCCCTTAATTTAGAGATTAGCACAATATTAGTATTGACTGAAAATACGCAGCGGAATCAAAGTAAACTTCAGTCACTTGTGCTCTTGAACGGATCGTATGGGCACCTAGAGGGGGGGGTGAATAGGTGCTACTCAAATTTTAATTCTTTTTCAATTTAGGCTTGACATAAAAAGTAAATTCTCTAGATATGCAACTAAGGTGAATTTACCTATGTGACAACTAGCAAGCTAAGCAAGATACAAGTAGTAAATGCAATAAAGGAAAGAGGTAACCGAGAGTGGAGCACACGGAGACACGGATGTAATTCCCGTAGTTCCTTCCTTTTTAGGGGAAGTACGTCTACGTTGGAGGGGTGTGGTTGCCACACAGGCTTAACCAACGCCACAAAGGCTCACCCTATTCTCCGGTGCAAGCTTCCGTCACAAAGGCCTAGCTCACTTTCCACTAAGGGATTCCTCAAGGCGGAATCGGCCTTTACAAAACTTGGGGCACAACTCCACAACTGAATTGGAGGCTCCCAAGCACCACAAAGCAATCAATCAACAAGTATCAAGATATCAATCACACAAATCAAGGTCAAGGCACACAAGGGAACCCAAGACACAAGGGGCCCTCAAGCAAATGAGAGGGGAAATCAAATCGCTTCGGTGAGGATGTAGATCAAGGCCTTCTCCTTCGATTCTCCAAAGATCAAGAGCTTTGGTGGGTTGAGGGAGGAGATCTTGCGAATTTGGTGGCTCCAAATGGGGTGTTCTTCTTGCACAGCTCGAGCAGCTTCTTGGGGAAGAAGGGGAGGGGTATTTATAGCCCCTCCCAAAATGTAGCCGTTGCTGTGCTGGAGGGGCGGATTATCCGGCCAAAGTATGGCCGGATAATCCGGCTGGCCGGATTATCCGCCCCCCTGGCCGGAATATCCGGCCCCTATACTGGGTGACGCCGAAGCAGGTCCTTAGCCGAATTCTGAGGTCGTCGAGGGGGGGGGGATTATCCGGCCCCTATACTGGGTGACGCCGACTCAAGTCCTTAGCAGTTTTTGAGCTCTCGTCGGGGGGCGGATTATTCGGCCCCCTGGCCGGATTATCCGGCCCGGTTACTGCATGACGCCGAGCAAAAGACTTAGCCGTTTTTCAACCTCTCGCCGGAGGGGGCGGATAATCCGGCCCCTGGCCGGATAATCCGGCCTGGCAATTCTTGAGCTGTAAAATCTGCACAACTTAACACACACTTAAAATTCCTAATGTTGTTATCTAACACACAAAACACGAGGGATGCAAAGTTTGCACTTTCAATCTCCCCCTTTTTGGTGTTAGATGACAACACTAGGATTTGCAATAGAGATCGAATATTTCAAACAACAAATATTTGAGCAAGAAATAAAGCTCCCCCTAAATGTGTGCATCTACACAAATGAGTTTGTAGGAGGCATACCTTTTCATGGATAACTCAATCAATATGGAATTCCGAATATGATAATGATGAGAAAACCGGACAATAATTCCATAGCCATCTCACCAATAAACCATGAGCTCACAAAAACATAAGTGAACAAACATAATGATCCACATGGCACATATAGAACATATAACATAGTCTCATACACACCATGGTAGCAAATAAACCACACGAAGTTCATCCACACGAAGTTCCAGACTTAATGACAAGTAAAATAAGAAGAAACACAAGCGCCAAAGGAATGATAAACGCGCAAGCTTGTGTTTCCACCCATGCAAATCCCGTAAGACTCCTAATAGAACTACTTCTCCCCCTTTGGCATCAAGACACCAAAAAGGGAGAAGAGCGATGCTACACGCCCCGAGGAGTTAATCCTCCCAATCACCGATGTCGTCGGAGTCCTCAACATCATCATCTCCGCCATCACCATCATCTTCTTCAGCATCTTCATCACCTCCAGCATCTTCATCCTCAAAGTCCTCCTCAGCCTCTGGATGAGTATCTCCTGTGGGAGCATCTGGAGCATCAAAGAGATGCTTCTGCATATCAACCCAGTTGAAGCGATCGGTGTTCCAAGCTTCATAGGGCGTAGGAGCAGTAGGAGTGGGATCGGCGGTCTGAGCACCACTGAGACGGTGAAGGATCAGCTGCTGAGTGTCCTGAATGCTCTTCCTCTCAACATGATGCAGAAATCTCTGACCATGATGGTAAAGCAGATATTTTGTGGAAAGCCTTCAAAGACAGAATGGGAAATACAGATAATACTTCAATGCAATTTGATCTGAGAGAAGTTTTAAGCACTCATTCTGATGAAGATTATATGAAAGCTCTGGAGGAACCTTTCTCACAAAAGGAAATTGAGGATGTGGTGAAAGATCTACCAAATGAAAAATCTCCTGGACCAGATGGTTTCAATAATGAATTTATCAAGAACTGTTGGCACATTATTGGAAAAGATGTTACAGATTTAATCCATGATTTCTATGAGGAAAAGGTGTCTTTGGAAAGTATAAACTCTTGCTTCATAACTTTAATTCCAAAGGTTGAGAACCCCACTTCCCCTAGTGATTTCAGGCCAATCTCCTTGCTTAATAGTGTGCTCAAAATTCTCACAAAGCTTTTAGCCAACAGGCTCCAAAAGATCATTTTGAAATTGGTACATAAAAACCAATATGGTTTTCTGAAGAAAAGATCTATTCAAGACTGCCTAGGCTGGTCTTTTGAATATCTTTTTCAGTGTCATCACTCAAAGGAAGAGATTATTATCCTGAAGTTGGACTTTGAAAAAGCTTTTGATAAAATCGAGCATGAATCAATTTTGCAAATTCTAAAAGCTAGAGGCTTTGGCTCAAAGTGGATTAACTGGATCAAGATGATTCTTTCATCGGGAACTTCTTCAGTCCTTTTAAATGGGGTGCCAGGGAAAAAAATTACTGTAAGAGGGGTGTGAGACAGGGTGATCCTCTGTCTCCTTTATTATTTGTCCTGGCTGCTGACCTCCTTCAAGCAATTCTCAACAAGGCCCTCCATCAGGGAAATCTTCAAGCCCCAATAAACTACCCTTCATGTCCAGGCTTCCCAATTATCCAATATGCCAATGATACTTTGGTAGTTATGCAAGCTGATGCCAGACAACTTATTTGCCTAAAAGTTATTCTGCATTCCTTTGCCATGTCAACGGGCCTGAAAGTGAATTATCTCAAATCTAACATGATTCCAATAAATATGGACGGGGACAGACTTGCTCATTTTGCAAATACCCTTTGTTGTCAAACTGGAAGCTTTCCTTTTACTTATCTGGGATTACCTTTGAGCCCGACAAAGCCAAATCTTGCTTCCTTTATGCCTATGGTAGGCAAGGTTCAGAAAAAGCTTGGAGGGATTGCAAATTTTTTGAATTATGGAGGAAAATTAGAGCTGGTGAAATCTGTTCTCACTTCAATGTCCATTTTCCAAATGTGTTGTCTGGAGATCCCCATTACTATTACTGAGCAGATTATCAAATACATGAGGCACTGTCTTTGGAGGAAAAAAGACTCAGAGGTGCAAGCAAAAGGATCTGCTCTCATTGCCTAGAAAAAGATTTGTAGACCCAAGAATCAAGGAGGTTTAGGAGTTCTAGATCTTCAAGTTCAAAACAAAGCTCTGCTGTTGAAAAACCTTCATAAATTCTATAATAAGCATGATATTCCTTGGGTGAACCTTGTTTGGAATTCTTACTATAGTAATGGTAAGTTACCTGGTGGGAAATTTGAAGGATCCTTCTGGTGGAAAGCTCATCTGAAGTTGATTGACACTTATAAGGCAATGGCTAGATGCAACTTGGGAGATGGTAAATCAACTTTGTTCTGGACTGATCTTTGGGAAAATGAATGCCTTCACCACAAATTCCCACACCTTGTCACTTTTGCAAAAGGAACTAATGAGTCAGTTCATGATTTTCTCCAACAAGACTTCATTCAAGATGCTTTTAATCTACCTTTATCTTAGCAGGCATATGCTGAGTTTATTGAGCTTGAGATTATTTGCAATCAGGTGCAGAACAGAATTCAGCAAGAGGGAATTGATTCTTGGAGCTATATCTGGGGAAGTGGTCAATTCTCTTCTCAGAAAGCTTATAAGGTGATGATGATGGGATATCAGCCAGCCCCACCACATTTCTCATGGATTTGGAATTCATCATGTCAAGCAAAACACAAGTTCTTCTTCTGGTTGCTTTTACATGATAGGCTAAACACGAGGAACCTTCTGGGAAGGAAAAAATTTCAGTTGCAAACATATGCATGCACTGTGGAACACTGTAATCATGAAGAAACTTTAGCTCATTTGTTCTGGACATGTTCCTTCTCTGTTGCTTGCTGGGATGAAATCTGCCCAGCTAGAGATAGAAATCTCTCAACATTAGAGACCATCATGGATATGAGAAGCAAGCTCAACCTCCCTTTTGCTATGGAGATAATTATGATTTCAACATGGAGCATCTGGATTACAAGGAATAATGCCATCTTCAATAATCAGAGACATGACATCAGATCCTGGCGTTCCATTTTCAAACAGGAAATTTCTCTTCTGAAGTATAGGATTAAGAAGAAGCATGCTAATACTTTCAAAAAATAGGCCTGGTAGTTCTCACGGTGGATCTCAACCTTCATGCAGAGAACGTTCCTCTCAAACCAGCTGAGCTTCCTCACTTCCCTGGACAAAGCAGATGCAGCAGCCCTCTGATCACGAGTAGAAGCACTCGACCTCGCATCAGCCATGAAGGTGCTTGGATATGCAGCAGCTGGAGCAGTAGACTTCTTCCTCTTGACATACATCTTCTTGACTAAGTGCTCCACACTGTCATCATGAATATCATAATCTCCAAGGGCATGCTTGATGAGGAGCATGATGTAGGGAGCATATGGCACGGTGTTCCTCTGAATGATAGCATCCTTGATCTCATAGAAGATGAAATCCATTACATCAAGAGTAAAGTCCTCAGCAGGGTCAGTCGAAGTGGCACACTCATGAGCAAGAGAGAGAAGGTCAACAAGCGAGGTCCGAATGGCATCATTGTTACCACCACTAGGAGCAATGTTCTCTCTGAAAATGCGGACAAGCTGATCATAAAGAGGAGGTAGGCCATTGATGAAGCCCACAACACCTGTGGAGTCATAGAGGTCATAGAGCTTGTCCTTGTCAGGCTTGGTCCTCGGATTGTGAATACGGCGACCCACTGGAGTGTCTCCATTATACGCATACCCCAAGAGAGAGGCAAACGTAAAGAAGTCCGATGTACACTCATGCTCTCCAGTCATCCACTTCATAGATTTCTGAGCATTGGGCAAGATCACAAGAGTAGCAAAGAACTGCTTGATGAGGCCGGGGTTATAGTTGCACTGAATGCTAGCCAACCCCAACAATCCCAATCTCTCCACCACAGAAACGGCTTCATCAAAATAGGTCTTGCTGCGAAGGTGATCGAAGTCAATAGGATGCATCGGTCGACAAGGATTCTTGAGAGGCTCATAGACATCATGGAAAATCCCCCATTGCTCTTCTTTCCAGAAACCACGGTCCTCAATATCTTCATCTCTTGCTGTGGCGTACCAATTGTTGCGCCGCACAAGAATGTACTCGGCCTCAGGCATGCTCTTGTAGTTGGGATGAGACGCTTTGCCTTTACGACGGCGGGCTTGCGCTTTGGCAGCCTTCTCTTTCTTAGCTTTCCTAGCAGCCTCCCTCTGACGCTGACGGATTGCAACCTCATCAACAAGGACTCCGTCCTCATTCCGAACAAGCCGACGCTTGCGCTTCGGCATACTCGGACCACCTGTGAAAGAGAGATGCAAGGAGAGCATGGGGATAAGCATATGCACACGAGTTACGGAAAGGATCAAAGAATCATGTAGTATTAACAAACAAACTTCACCAAAAAATCAAATTGAGGGCAGCAATAGAGAAAAATTATGACAGAGAACTCCCAGGCCGGATTATCCGGCCAGGGGGTGGATAATCCGGACCCCGGATATTCCGCCCAGGGGCCGGATAATCCGGCCCCCTCGAAATTTTTTCTAACAGTTGCTGCAGCCTACAATTTGATGGATCGGGGAGAGAGAGCCATACAACATGATTCAATATAGCCAAGAACAACAAGTAGAGGGCTAAACACCAAGCAAAAATCATGGGTAAAATCATACAAGACCCTAGAGAGGGGAGATGAGCAATACCCGCATCCATTGTGAAATCAGCTTGGTGAAAACCCTCCCAAGGTGGAGGAGATCAAATCCTGGCGAAATCCGGCCAAGGGGATGGCCGGAGCTGCGGCGGCGGCGGTGGAGAGGCGGCGGTGGCGGCTGGAACTCTAGGGGCGAGGTGGGGAAAGAACTGCCCTAGGGCAGCCCGACCCCGTCCTTTAAATACCCAGGCGCCACCCTGGCCGGATTATCCGGCCAAAGCAGCCCGGATAATCCGGCCCCCCGGATATTCCGCCCAGGGGGGCGGATATTCCGGCCTAGAGCCAGAAAACTGAACAGCTTTGAAATTTTCAAAAACAGATGTTGTTTTGACGAAAAATTTGAACTCGTGTGCAAAGATTAGATGTCTTGAGATAGGATGGCTTAGGTGAGAGAGCAAGCAAGGGGTGGTTCTCGGCACTTGACATTGCAAGAGCAAATCAACGAAAAATCCAATGCAAGTGCCTTCCCATATCAAAATAAGAAACAATACCAAGAGAGAACACCAAGACCTCAAATAAGATATGCAAGGAATCAACTCTTCGAAAGGAAGAGGTCGGTGGCCGAAGCCACCATGTTTGAGTGTTATGGCATTGGACCGCGAAGATGTATCTTGGGTCCATAACCACTACTCGTCATTGAAGCTCATATATCACAAACATGATATTAAGAGAATGATATGATTACTATCGGCATTATGGGGGGAGGGATAGCCCAATTAATTAGGACCGCACTCCCCCTATCTCCATGCCCACACCTAAACCAAACAAGCATTGAAATATAGGTGTATTTGCAAGATGCTCAAGCCACACTCCTTGAATCAATGATATTTAGCTCATTCCTCAAATATCCAAATCTTGCTTCATCAAGAGGCTTCGTGAAAATATCGGCAAGTTGATTCTTGGTGCTAACATATGCAAGCTCAATATCACCACGGGCAACATGATCTCTAATGAAATGATTCCGGATCTCAATATGCTTGGTTCTTGAATGTTGCACCGGATTATAGGCGATCTTGATAGCACTCTCATTGTCACATAAAAGAGGCACTTTGTCACAACTGACACCGTATTCCTTTAAATTTTGCCTCATCCATAACAATTGAGTGCATCCACTTGCGGCGGCAATGTATTCGGCTTTGGCGGTGGAGAGAGATATACAATTTTGCTTCTTAGAAGACCAACACACCAAAGACCTACCAAGAAATTGACAAGCTCCGGAGGTTGATTTCCTATCATCCTTGTCACCGGCCCAATCCGAATCCGTGAAGCCACAAAGAGAGAAATCCGAGCCTTTGGGATACCAAAGCCCATAAGTTGGGGTATGAACCAAATATCGAAAGATCCTCTTAACCGCCATAAGGTGGCTTTCTTTAGGAGCGGCTTGATACCTTGCACACACACCTACACTCAACACAATATCGGGTCTAGATGCACAAAGGTAAAGCAATGAACCGATCATAGAACGGTATACCTTTTGATCCACGTTTTTACCATTGGGATCTAGATCAAGATGACATTTAGTAGCCATTGGTGTGGCGGCCCCATTTAGTTCCTTCATCTTGAACCTCTTGAGCATGTCTTGGACATATTTGGCTTGATTAATGAAAGTCCCTTCTTTCAATTGCTTGATTTCAAAACCAAGAAAGAACTTCATTTCGCCCATCATAGACATCTCGAACCTATCGGTCATAAGCTTTGAGAATTCATCATTAAAAGCTTTGTTAGTAGAGCCAAAAATAATATCATCAACATATAGTTGGCATATGAAAAGCTCCCCATTGACCCTCTTAGTAAAAAGAGTGGGGTCGATTTGCCCAACTTCAAACCCACGGTCTAACAACAACTCCCTAAGGTGCTCGTACCACGCACGTGGGGCTTGTTTAAGGCCATAGAGTGCCTTATGGAGTTTTTAGACATGGTTCGGGAAGTTGAGATACTCAAACCCCGGGGGTTGCTTAACATACACTTCCTCTTTCAATGGACCATTTAGAAAAGCACTTTTAACATCCATTTGTTGCAACTTAAAATTATGATGAGTGGCATATGCAAGAAGGATACGAATGGACTCAAGGCGAGCCACGGGAGCATAAGTTTCTCCAAAGTCAATTCCTTCAACTTGGGAGAAACCTTGAGCAACCAATCTTGCCTTGTTCCTCACGACAATTCCATGCTCATCTTGCTTGTTCTTGAATATCCACTTTGTGCCAATCACATTCCGGCACTCCTTTGGCTTCTCCACTAACACCCAAACATTATTGCGCTTAAAGTTGTTGAGTTCTTCATGCATAGCATCCAACCAATCCGGATCTTCAAGAGCTTCAAATACTTTCTTGGGTTCAACCATGGAGATATAAGCATGATGAGTGCTAAATTGTGCCAATTGACGCCGGGTTGACACTTTGCTCCTTAAATCTCCAATAACCCTCTCAAGGGTATGACCTTTAAGTTCCAAGTCTCTTTCAACTCTTCTCTTGCGATGGGCTTCGATCTCCTCATTTGACGATAGAGGAATCACTTGATCATCTTGATCATTTTGGTCCCCGTCTTGACCATCAACTTGACCTTGATCATCATTATCTTCATGAGTAGGTTGATCTCGGTCTTGTGAAGAATTGGGGGCGGTTGAGATAACCGGAGAGGATGGTGGTGCCCCTTCTTCTTCATGAAGGTCCTTGCCTTGTTCTTTGGTTGGTGCATTAGTTGCTTCCTTGGGAGAGGCTTGTTGAGCTTGTGAAGATGAAGGCTCCACTTGAGTAGAGCATAGTCCTTCTCGGTCCGCCACAAGGTGTCCCTCAATGGGGCAGAAAAATCCCACGCCCATTCTTCCTATGGCTTCTCGAGGTATTTCATCATCTACATCACAAGAAACAACATCTCGCCCCCCTTGGGAGCCGTCATTCTCTTCGAATACCACACTACAAGATTCTTCAACACGTCTGGTGGACTTGTTGAAGACTCTATAAGTGTGGGATTCGGCACCATAACCAACAAAAATACCTTCTATTGCTTTCGGATCAAATTTACCTAAACGAACTCCTTTTCTTTGAAAGAAACACTTACACCCAAAAACTCGGAAGTAGGAGATGTTGGGCTTGCTTCCGGTGAGTATTTCATATGGAGTCTTGTTTAGGCCTTTGCGGAGGAAGAGCCGGTTTGAAGAGTGACAAGCCGTAGAGATAGCTTCGGCCCAAAAGTTGTATGGAGACTTAAACTCCGCCAACATGGACCTAGCCATATCCATAAGAGTCCGGTTCTTCCTTTCGGCTACACCATTTTGTTGAGGGGTGTATGCAGCGGAATATTGATGACGTATCCCCTCATCACTGAGAAACCCATTTAAGGTGTAGTTCTTGAATTCCGAGCCATTGTCACTTCTAATTGCCAAAATAGTTTGCCCATGTTGACGTTCAACTTCCTTGGCAGAGTCGATGACGGTTTGTTGAGTCTCACTCTTATGCTTGAAGAAGTAGACCCAAGTATATCTTGAATAGTCATCAACAATCACCAAACAATATTTCTTCCCACCAAGACTTGCATGAGAGGGAGGACCAAAAAGATCCACATGAAGGAGCTCCAAGATCCTCTTGGAATAAATGATAGTCTTGCTTGGGTGGGGAGAATCATGCATTTTTCCTAGAACGCAAGCCCTGCAAACACGATCTTTGGCAAAAGAAACATTCTCTTTTAGTCCGAGTATGTGGCCACCCTTGTGAAGGCTTTGCAAAGTTCTCATATTGACATGGGCTAGTCGGCGATGCCAAAGCCAACCCACATCGGCCTTTCCAAATAAACACATAGCACTTGTAGTGGTTTTCCCTGAGAAGTCCACCACATACAAGTTGTTTTCAATGTGTCCAACGAAAGCGACCTTTAGAGACTTGCTCCACAAGAGTACCACAATTTCATTATCAATGAAGATGGCAAAGCCCATCTTACCAAGTGCACGAACTGAAAGTAAATTGTAACCTAGGGTCTCAACAAGCATGACGTCCACAAGGGAAATATCCGGTGCGACCACCACCTTGCCAAGACCCAATACCTCGGATTGTGACATATCTCCATAAGTGACGGTTATATTGTTGACATTAGGCTTCATCTCCGTCATAATATCCTTGCTTCCGGTCACATGACTTGTGCATCCACTATCAAGCACCCATTTTGAACCACCGGAAGCATAGTCCTACAAGAGATCATTGCTTGGTTTTAGGTCCCCATTTCTCAATGGGTCCTCTTTTGTTAGTAACAAGGGTTTTTGGAACCCAAATAGACCAAGCAACATAACCATCATTTGGACCAACATATTTTGCATAAACATCACCATAATAATCACGAAATAAGACATAGTGAGGGTTAGCAATTCCCGCATGATCATCATGAGTGGCTTTGCCACCCACAATAGGATCCTTCTTTGCTTGTGCGGGCTTGGCCTTCTTTTTCTTGTTGTTCTTCTTCTTCTTCTTTGAGACAAAGCCAATCCCCGTTTTATCACCAAATGCCTTTTGCTTACTCAAAAGGTCATTCAAGTTTTTCTCACCTATGGGAATGGAGGACTTGGCAAGCTCATCTTTTAACCTAGCATTTTCTTCAATAACATTTGCATGATCACAAGTAGAAGTAGAAGAACTAGGCACATTATTCTTAGTCAATTGAATTTGAAGTTGTTCATGTGACTTGGTAAGAATAGAGTGTTCACTTTTCAAGGCCTTGTGAGCCTTGTCAAGATCTTCTAAATCCTTAACAAGTATATCATGACCAACACCAAATTCAACCTTTTCCTTTTTAAGCATTTTTACTTTAGCACGAGCATGGTCTCGCTCTTTAATGAGTTTGGAAACAACTTCATTATTAGATTCCTCAATGGAATCGAGCTTCTCTTCGAGAGTTGCTCGTTCCTCTTGCTCTTCTTCAAGAGACTCGGTTAGTGAGGCAATATCTTGAGCATATTCCTTTTCAAGCCTCATTTGTTCATCTAGTTTTTCAAGAGTTTTACCATATTGGCTCAATAGACGTTCAAAGTGTAGCTTGTGAACGCCATCTACGCTAGACACATAATCATCAAAATCAACAATTTCTTCCTTTACTCTAAGACTAGCAAGATCATTCACGGGAGCATCATTTGTCTTAGAGGAGGAGAAAGGTGTGGGTGATACCTCGGAAGTCTTGGCCATAAGGCACTTGACGTTCTTGATGAGAGAGTCCTCATTGGGGGATTCAAAGAGTGATGTGGGGAAAGTGGAGGTGGTTGCCATTGCGGCCATCTCACTAGTTGTGGTTTCTTCTTCATCACTCTCACTTGCGGAGTACTCTTCTTGAGTCAAGAACACGAACTTTGGTTGTTTCTTCTTTGATCCACCCTTCTTCACAAATGGCTTCTTTGAAGTTGACTTGGTCTTGCTTTTGAGGATGAGCTTTCCACCATGGTCTTCTCTCTTCTCATAAGGGCACTCGGCAACAAAGTGGAATCTATCATTGCAATTGTAGCATGTCCTCACCCTTTGACCATTGTTGTCATTCCTTTGATAGCCACTTGATTTGCTTCTTCTTTGATTGTCTTCTTTAGCCTTGTGTGGATCAACCCAAAAGGTTTTTCCATAGAAGGCCATGTGCTCATTGTACTCATGTCTTATGTCCTCGGGACACATCTCTAGCCTTGCTTCAATGCTTGCTTGAAGAGGAACCTCTTTCTCAACCACACTAGCTTTTAATGCAAGATTGGAGCTTCTTTGCATTCCTATGGCACGGGCACGAGCATCTTCCGCATTTTGTGCGGCAACCTTGTAGGCTTGAATCTCTTGCATCACTTGATTGGAGGTCATCTCATTGAAGTTGTGCTTGCCTTGAACACTCTTCACATCCGCATGCTCATATGGAGTAAGAGCAAGAATGTACTTCATCTTGATCCACTCATCAACAATATGGTGAGCACCGAGATTCTTGAAGGTGGTAGCGATAGCCTTGAGTCTTCTATACATCTCTTGATGGTCCTCACCATCCATCATGAAGAACCCCTCCGCTTGATTTGAGAAGGCCACATATCTTGTTTTCTTCATGCTCTCATTGCCAACAAAGACGTCGGAGAGTCCTTGCCAAGCTTCTTTGGCGGTAGAGAAGTGTTGGATGTGAGGCAAGTCCTTGGACCCAACGGCGACTTGAATCATGTGAAGAGCGGTAGCATTGAGTTGACTATCGACCGTCTCTCTTCTTGTCATGTTGTTGGGATCCATGACCTTGAATCCTTCCTCAACGATCCTCCAAAGCCCGATGCAAGAACTGCGCATATGAGAGATCATTTGATATTGCCATTGACCAAAGTTTAATGCAACAAGCTTAGGTGGGTCTCCTCTATTGTTAATATGAGGATGAGGAACCGGCGGGTCGGGTGAATACCAATGTGGGAATTCACCTTTCCCGTCGCCCTTGGTGGAAGACTTAGCATCGCCATTTTTGTCGGCACCCTCCACATCTACCACCACATTCTCCACTTGTGGAGTAGCGGGTTTTTCCGGAGGTGGAGGAGCATTAGCAGTTTTAACTTGCATGAGTTGCGCTATCATTTCACGCAACTCGCTTATTTGAGATGTCATGGAAGTCATGGATGATTCCAAAGATTTGAACTCACCCATGGAAACTTGACCCGAGCCCTCACTCGGAGAGGTGTCCATACTCTTAGGCGGTTAAGCCCGAATAAAGAGCCGAGGCTCTGATACCAATTGAACGGATCGTATGGGCACCTAGAGGGGGGTGAATAGGTGCTACTCAAATTTTAATTCTTTTTCAATTTAGGCTTGACACAAAAGGTAAATTCTCTAGATATGCAACTAAGGTGAATTTACCTATATGACAACTGGCAAGCTAAGAAAGATACAAGTAGTAAAGGCAATAAAGGAAAGAGGTAACCGAGAGTGGAGCACACGGAGATACAGATGTAATTCCCGTAGTTCCTTCCTTTTTAGGGGAAGTACGTCTACGTTGGAGGGGTGTGGTTGCCACACAGGCCTAACCAACGCCACAAAGGCTCACCCTATTCTCCGGTGCAAGCTTCCGCCACAAAGGCCTAGCTCACTTTCCACTAAGGGATTCCTCAAGGCGGAATTGGCCTTTACAAAACTTGGGGCACAACTCCACAATTGAATTGGAGGCTCCCAAGCACCACAAAGCAATCAATCAACAAGTATCAAGATATCAATCACACAAATCAAGGTCAAGGGACACAAGGGAACCCAAGACACAAGGGGCCCTCAAGCAAATGAGAGGGGAAATCAAATCGCTTCGGTGAGGATGTAGATCAAGGCCTTCTCCTTCGATTCTCCAAAGATCAAGAGCTTTGGTGGGTTGAGGGAGGAGATCTTGCGAATTTGGTGGCTCCAAATGGGGTGTTCTTCTTGCACAGCTCGAGCAGCTTCTTGGGGAAGAAGGGGAGGGGTATTTATAGCCCCTCCCAAAATGTAGCCGTTGCTGTGCTGGAGGGGCAGATTATCCGGCCAAAGTATGGCCGGATAATCGGGCTGGCCGGATTATCCGCCCCCCTGGCCGGAATATCCGGCCCCTATACTGGGTGACGCCGAAGCAGGTCCTTAGCCGAATTCTGAGGTCGTCGAAGGGGGGCGGATTATTCGGCCCCCCTGGCCGGAATATCCGGCCCCTATACTGGGTGACGCCGACTCAAGTCCTCAGCAGTTTTTGAGCTCTCGTCTGGGGGGGGGGGCGGATTATCCGGCCCCCTGGCCAGATTATCCGGCCCGGTTACTGCATGACGCTGAGCAAAAGACTTAGCCGTTTTTCAACCTCTCGCCGGAGGGGGCGGATAATCCGGCCCCTGGCTGGATAATCCGGCCTGGCAATTCTTGTGCTGTAAAATCTGCACAACTTAACACACACTTAAAATTCCTAATGTTGTTATCTAACACACAAAACACGAGGGATGCAAAGTTTGCACTTTCAGCTCTAACTCAAGGATCTTTGCTCGTGCCGGAAGGAAACATATGCATCAACATATATGGAGGAAATAGGAGCAGCCCTTGGCTCTCTCCTGACCTAAGACAGTCTCTCCCCTTAGGAGAGAAGCTCTCTCCTCACCTAAGACAATCTCTGTCCTAGGGAGAGAGGTCTCACAACAGCTGCAGCAGTAGTAAATCAACACACAGAGGACACCAATCTTTTTTACGTGGAAAACCTCTCAACTTGAGAGGAAAAACCATAGGCCGAAGCCACCCAAATCTTCTTCCACTATTATCAAATGGGGATACAACAATTTCTTCTCTAGAGAGCACTAGAGGATCTCAAGCACCAAGATATACACGAATCTGTGGCTGCTTCTACAAGATTTGGGGCACAAGAGCTAGAGAGTGGAGCAATCTCACCAAGCTTGGTGGAACAACAGCTTGAAGGAGACAAGGTAGCAGATCTGATGTCTTCACAACCTTGTGGGCAAGGCCCGGCGCTTGATTCAGCTTCTTCCTTCAACTTCTCCTCTTTCTCTTCTCTCTTGGTTTTCTTCTCCAATGGAGGCTATCCTGATTTTCGTCCCTTGCCACTGTGGTGGCTGGAAAGGAGGATTATCATCCCCTTTCCCCTCATGTGCAATGTCCAAAATGACCCTTGGTCATAACCCTAAAGATTGGTGGGCTCTTGCACCTGTTTGGGCCGCCTGAAAGGCTTCATAAGGCCATCTCCTCACAGCCCACATGAGGAGGATACCCAACATTCTCCCCCATCTGACTCATGTGGGGGGCACCGCCATGCCCGCTGCCTTGCAACACACAAGTAGCTTCTCCTTTGGCAATATCTTGGTCATCATATCCGACCCATTATTGTCGGTATGGATCTTCTCAAGTTGCACCAACTTGGAACTCACCACTTGTCGAATCCAATGATACCTCACCTCAATGTGCTTGGTTCGAGCGTGGAAACTTGGATTCTTGGCAAGATAGATAGCACTCTGGCTATCACAATATAGAATATACTTCTCTTGCTTCATGTTGAGCTCTTGCAAGAAGTTCTTCATCCAGAGTACTTCCTTGCATGCATCAACCGATGCTATGTACTCAGCATCTGTGGTTGACAATGAAACGCATTTCTGCAACCTTGATTGCCATGACACTGCTCCCCCTGCATAAGTCATCATGTATCCGGAGGTAGACTTTCTAGAATCTGCACAACCAGCATAATCTGCATCTGTGTAGCCTTGCAACAAAGGTTCACCGCTTCCAAAGCGTAAGCATGATCTAGAAGTACCTTTGAGATACCTGAGAATCCACTTCACTGCATTCCAGTGAGCTTCTCCTGGATTTGTCATGAACCGGCTAACAACTCCAACTGCATAGGCAATATCAGGCCTAGTGCACACCATGGCATACATCAAACTGCCCACGGCAGATTGGTATGGTACTTTGCTCATTGCTTCTTTCTCCACCTTGCTGCTAGGACATTGTTCTTTACTCAGTTTGTGATGGCCTGCAAGTGGAGAGGCAACAGAATTTGCGCCTTGCATATTGAACCTTTCAAGTACCTTCTCAATGTATCTTTCCTGTGAGAGCCAAAGCAACTTCTTTGATCTATCACGGGAGATCTTCATGCCAAGTATTTGTTTAGCTGGTCCTAAATCCTTCATGGCAAATGATTTACTCAATGCCTTCTTGAGGAGAGCAATCCTCTTTGTGCCATTTCCAACAATCAGCATGTCATCAACATATAGCAAGAGAATAATGAAGTCACCCTCGGCGTACCTCTTCGTAAACACACAATGATCAGGTTGTGCTTTATGGTAACCAAGCTTGGTCATGAATGACTCAAACTTCTTATACCACTACCGAGGAGCTTGGTTCAAGCCATACAAGCTCTTCTTCAATCTGCACACTTGGTGCTCCTTGCCTTCAACAATGAATCCTTGCGGCTGCTCCATGTATATCTCCTCCTCTAGATCACCGTGTAGAAACGCTGTCTTCACATCAAGTTGTTCAATTTCCAAGTCCATGGTGGCAGCAATGCCAAGCACAACTCGGATCGAAGACATCTTGACCACCGGAGAGAATATCTCATCGAAGTTTACGCCCTTTTTCTGACTGAAACCTTTCGCAACCAATCTAGCCTTGTACCTTGGATGTGAGCTATGTTCTTCAGTCTTCACTCTGTACACCCACTTGTTCTTGAGTGCTTTCTTGCCCTTTGGCAAAGACACCAAATCAAAGGTGTTATTCTCATACAGGGATTTGATCTCATCCTGCATGGCTTCTGACCATTCATTCGTGTGCTCATCAGACACTGCTTCCTCATAGCATGAGGGCTCACCTGCATCAGTCATCAACACATATTGATGTGGAGGATATTTGGTGGAAGGAACTAGATCTCTCCCACTTCTTCTCGGCTGTTGCACTGGTGGTGTAGGTGGATCATCTTCACCTTCTTCTTCATCATCACTTGATGGCTGGTCATGTCCCTGACTTGTACTGCCTTGTTCAGTTGCATCATCACTATCTTCATCATCTCCCCCATGACCATCATGCACGAGAGGAGGATTAACTGGATCCAAGTCAACCTGAGGTGTGGTGGTCTTTGGCTTCTCCGGTTTCCCAATATCTTGTATTGTTTCATCTTCAATGAAAACCACATCTCGGCTTCTCACGGTCTTCTTCTTGATTGGATCCCACAATCTGTATCCAAATTCAACACTTGGACTGCTGAGATAGATGCACTGCTTTGTCTTGCTATCAAGCTTGGATCTCTCATCCTTCGGGATGTGCACAAATGCCTTGCAACCAAAGACCTTCAATTGCTTGTATGACACATTTTTACCTGACCAAACTCTCTGAGGAATATCACCTGCAAGAGGAACTGAAGGGGACAGGTTTAGTACACACATAGCATGATTCAATGCTTCAGCCCAAAAAGAATTAGGTAACTTTGCATGAGAGAGCATAGTTGTGACCCTCTCGGTGAGTGTCATGTTCATTCTCTCAGCAAGGCCATTGAGCTGGGGTGTCTTTGGTGGAGTCTTCTCAAGTCTGATACCAAACTTTCTGCAATACCTCTCAAAGGGACCTAGGTATTCACCACCATTGTCTGATCTTACGCACTTCAATTTCCTGCCAGTTTCTCTTTCAACCTTGGCATGGAATTCTTTGAAAATGTCGAGCACCTGCCACTTGTTTCTCGACACATAGAGAAATATCTTTCTGAAGTGGTCATCAATGAATGTCACAAAGTATAATGCTCCACCGAGAGATTTTTCGGTCATGGAGCAGACATCAGTATGCACTATGTCAAGAACATTCTCCGCACGATGCGGCGGGCGTGTACGAAATGCAACCCTATGTTGTTTGCCAGCAAAATAATGTTCACAGGGTTTCAAGGTTATACCTTTCAACTCAGGGAGGAACTCCATTCGAGCAAGAGCTTGCATGCCCTTCTCACTCATATGCCCAAGCCTCTTGTGCCATAATTCTGTCGTAGTGTCATTCTCGGCGACGGTCAGCACATCATTGCATAGCTTGGTTTTAGTCACATAGAGACAGCCTTGCTTGCTTCCTCGAGCCACAATCAAAGAGCCTTTGGTGAGCTTCCATTTTGCATCACCAAAATAACTTCCATGGCGAATGTCATCAAGCTTGCCAACTGATAACAAATTTAGCCGTATATCGGGTACATGTCTCACATCATCGAGCACCAACTTGCAGCCTGTGTTTGTCTCAATGCATATAGTGCCCTTGCCAACAATAGCTGACGAACCACTATTTACCATCCTCACCTGGCCGGTAACACCTCTGGTATAGGAAGTAAAATACTCCTTGTGTGATGTAATGTGGAAGGACGCACCTGAATCCACAACCCAACTCATGGCATCATCACGAACAGCACTATAGCATTCTTCATCTTCAATGATAAGGTAATCTTCACCTTGTTCACATTCTGCAGTCATGGCGGCACCATTCTCGCCTTTTTGCTCGTTCTTGTTAGCAACTTTACCCTCTGCAAGATCTCTCTTGTATATCCTGCAATCAGCCTTCTTGTGATTTGGCTTGCCACAATAAAAGCAAGTGATTTCTTATCTCTTTCTTGACTTTGATCTCCCCTGGATTTCTGGTCTTTACTTTGCTGAAATCTTGCTTGGCCACATCCACGGTATTCTTTCTTGCCGTGAGATTCAGCCACATAAGCATCAGATGAGGAGGCATCGCCTTTTTCCTTCTTTCTGGCTTCTTCATTCAGCATGCTATTCTTCACCATCTCCAACGTCAGCTTCCCATCCGGAGCTGAATTGCTAACTGACACAACAAGCGTATTCCTACTGTCAGGCATGGAACTCAGTAGCAACAATGCTTGCACCTCATCCTCGAAGTTGATCTTTGATACGTCTCAAACGTATCTATAATTTTTGATGCTCCATGCTTGTTTTTACACCATTTGCCTATTGTTTCATTACACTTAGTGGCACTTTTATGCATTTTCCGGAACTAACCTATTAACGAGTTGCCACAGTGCCAGTTCCCTGTTTTCTGCTGTTTTTGTGTTTCAGAAGTGATACACAGGAAATATTCTCGGAATTGGACGAAACAAGTTCCTGAAGTCTTATTTTACCCGGAGGCTTCCAGACATCCGAAGAGGTGTCAGAGGGGGGCCACCAGGGCCCCAGACACATGCCCGGCGCGGCCAGGGGTCTAGCCGCGCGGGGCCCGCGTGTGGGCACCTGGCCCCTCCTCCGACGGTGCCCCTTCGCCTATATAAAGCCTCGGGACGGAAAACCCTAGGGGAGTCGGCAATTTTCCAGAAACAGTTCCGCAACTCCGCCGCCATCACCGACGAATTTCGGGGGACAGAAGTCTCTGTTCCGGCACCCTGCCGGGACGGGGAAGTGCCCCGGAGCCATCTCCATCGGTCTCCATCGCCGTCTCCGCCGTCTCCATCGACCTCACCGCCATCTCCATCAACCTTGCTGTCTCCTATGATGAGGAGGGAGTAGTTCATCCCCGGGGCTAAGGGCTCTACCGGTAGCTATGTGGTTCACCTCTCTCTCCCATGATGTGATCTTTATGTGATCGTGAGCTTTGTATCATGTTGAACAAGTACATGTTATTATTCAGATATTTTGTGTACTCTAGCAATGTTATTAAAGTAATCTATTCCTCCTGCTATGGTGTAACGGTGACAGTGCGTGCATCATGGTGGTACTTGGTTTAGGCTATGATTGTGATCTCTTGTGGATTATGAGAATAATTATTGCTATGATAGTTTGAGTGATCTATTCCTCCTTTCATGGTGTAATGTTGACAGTGTGTGCACCGTGTTAGTACTTGGTTTAAGTTGCAATGATTTCTATCTTGAGTTGTGATCTGATTTGGGTATCGCTATGAGTGGTGTTTGTCAAGTACTTGATGAACTTTAAGGGGTGCTTCTGTAGCCACTACGCAATGATTAGTGTTATTCAATAGGAGAGTAATTCAGAGTACCTTAGCAAAGAGAAGCTACTTGTTCATTCATGTTATATTGTTGGGAGTGTGTCCACTAGTGAAAGTATGATCCCTAGGCCTTGTTTCCAAGCTTTGCACACCGTTTACTTGCTATTTTGTTACTTGTTTGCTCGCAGCGATATTTATTTCACATCACGTTTGCTACTTATAATCATCTATACCACTTGTATTTCACTATCTCTTCGCCGAACTAGTGCACCTATACATCTAACAAGTGTATTGGGTGTGTTGGGGACACAAGAGACTTTCTGTATCGTAATTGCAGGGTTGCTTGAGAGGGGTAGCTTTGACCTCTAACCTCCCTGAGTTCGATAAACCTTGGGTGATCCACTTAAGGGAAACTTGCTGCTGTTCTACAAACCTCTGCACTTGGAGGCCCAACAAGTGTCTACAAGAATAGAAGTGCGTAGACATCAAGCTCTTTTCTGGCGCCGTTGCCGGGGAGGTAAGGTAAAAGGTACTCGCATCCTCCTGTGTGAGTGCTCGGAGTTATTTCCTTTAGATTCTGCAATTATATCTTTTTGTTTCTTGTTTTTATTTTCACTAGTTAGGCTTAATGGAAAATAAAGAGTTCTTTAGTCTTTTTCCTGATTTTAGATTTGAAGAGAAAATTGAAAATCCTTTGGAGCTTATTTCGCATAGCAATGTTATTAGTACGAATGCTTTGAATACTATTAATGCTAATGCTATAGAAAAGTCTAAGCTTGGGGAAGCTGGTTTTGTTGAGTATGATATTTTTAGTCCCCTAGCTTTAGTGGAGAAGGTTTGTTCTGATAATATTTTATCTCCCATATGTTATGTTTCTAGTGATGCTTGTGCTCCCCATCCTTTTAAAATACCTACGAAGATTGTTGAACGTGTTAGGGATAACTGCTATTTAGGAGATGGAACTGTCCATCCTGGTGATCATTTGCTCTTTATACATGAATTATGCGAGTTGTTCCAGTGTGCAGGTATTTCAATGAACCAAGTTAAGAAGAAGCTATTCTCTTTGTCACTGAAAGGCAGAGCTGAGGAATGGTATCGGCTGCTTGAAGATGGTCCATCTATTGGCTGGGAGGAAATTGTACCTCTCTTTTATTCTAAATTCTATCCTCCAAGTGAGATTCATAAAGATCGTAATCAGATATATAATTTTTGGCCTCATGAGGGAGAAAGCGTTGCCCAAGCGTGGGGAAGATTGAAGTTACTAATGCATAAATGTCCTATTCATGATCTTCCCCGTAATATTGTTATTAATAATTTTTATGCAAGGCTTTCAGGATATTACAAGGACTATCTAGATGCATGCTTTGATGGGTCTTTCACAAGCAAGGATGTTGACACCAAGTGGGATCTGCTTGAGACAATTCAAAACAATATTGAAGGTTGGGATAGCGACAAAGGTAAGGGATCAGGTATGAATTACGAGTTTGATTGCATTAAGTCTTTCGCTGAAACTGCTAATTTTCAAGAGCTTAGTGCTAAATATGGTCTTGATCCTCAAATTATGGTTGATTGCTTTAAAGCCTTTGCTTCCTATATGAATGTTCCTAAAAGAAATGGGGACGTGTATCATGAACCTTTTAAGGACACTTGCATAGAAAGTGATATTGTTGTTGATGATTGCAATAAACATGCTCAAACTTCTAAAAGTACTATTTCTTATAAGCATGTTAATTTTTGCGGAGTACATAGACCTTGTGAACAGAGTTACAACAAGGAAGATTATTGCATCACCCACGCAAATGAAGAAACTACTATGTGGTACAAGGATATAGGTGAGATCGGTAAAAAGGTTTGTGAGCTTTATCCTTTTCTTTGTAAACATTGCGATGACATAGGTCATTTTAATTTCCAATGCTCAAGCCCTAATAGTTACTCCTCTAGTACCTTAAGTTTGTATTGTGATGACAAGATTACTCCCAATCAGCATGATGAGCTCACTTTGTTCTTGGCGTGTGACGAGATATCTAGAAAGATTGCTTTGATAGATATGAATGATGTTGATATTAATAGCACCCTTCGTGGTTGTCGTCTCTATTGTGCTAAAGATTGCCTTGCAAATACTTACATTCAAAATCTTATAAAACTTGATATTTTGCCAAGCTATGACAGGACTGATAGATGTTTTTATCTTATTAATAGAGAGGAGGAATCCTCCAAAGTTTCTTCTGTTGTTTCTGTCAGCAAACCAGATTATGGGGAGAAGATGCCTTTCCCTCCTAAAGAATATGTGGAGAAGATGCCCTTCAAGTCTCTCCCTCCTAAAGGAGAGAGTAAGAAGAGTAAGAAGAAGAAGAAGAAGAGGAGTAAGAGGCGAGAGGACACGGTATCTTCCCCTAAGCGTTATGATCCTGCTATAGATTATGATAATTCTGATTGGGATGATGTTCCTATGCCTATTACCTATGTTAGTGATCATGATTGGGAAAAGCACTCTACTTTTGATATTGAAAATCTTTTTGGTACCAATTCTAAGGTTAATAATTGTTGTACCATTAGTGCTATCCATGTTCCTTCTTATGATGATATGTTTGATGAATATGCTTTGCGACATAGTAGTTCTCTATCTTGTGATGATACTAAGCCTCTAGTTTATGATGATAAGTATAATGTTTTCAATTCACCTACTTTTGAGGAGAAAAATAGTTATGATTATAATATGCCTCCTGTCTTTGATGATTATGGTGATGAGAATAATTATTCTATTGATTCTGCTCCTACTACTATTGTTCATGTGGGGAGTATTAATCCTTTTATGCATGTGGCTCATGATAGGGATGCTTTATGTGATAGTTACATTGTTAATTCTATTCATGATGCTACTGAAAGTTACTTTGAGAGAGGGAAACATGGTTTGATGGATCTCAACAATATTGAGTTTCCCCTCTTTATGTTGCAATTCTTGAAGTTGTACTTGTTTTGCCTTCCTATGCTTTTTGCTTTGCGCTTTCATGACTTGTCTCTTTACAAGACTATTTTTCATAGGAAGTGGTTTAGATTTAAATGTGTTCCACATTTGCTTTTTGATGCTCTCTTTTGCTTTAAGTTCCTATATGGCGCCTTTGCCTCAAGCTTTTATATGGCGCCCACATGAGCATCTTTGCAAATTACTGCGCCTAGCTCAAAGGCGTTAAAGAAAAGCACTCTTGGGAGATAACCCAATGTTTTTATTTTCAGTATTTTTTTCTTTTTATTTGAGTCTTGGAAGTCATTACTACTGTAATGACCGCTCCTTATCTTGTTTATTTCGTTTTTGTGCCAAGAGAAGCCTCTAATTTGAGTGAGGTAAAGATTTGGGGATGTTGCTGTCCTGAAACTGTTTTCGGTGCTACACCGTAAAAATTCGTGAAAATTCTCTGTTTATCTTTTGGACCTGCGATTTCTTGTGCATATTCCCCAGGTTATATCCAAACTTTTCTTCGTTGAACACTTTTTGATTTGAGCAACAGAAAATCCCTCAAAAAATCGACCTTTGTCAGCTGTTCAGTTTTGACAGATTTCTGCCAATATTTGTGTTTGCCACTTTATCGCTTTCTTTTGAGTTCTTTTCATCATGGAACTTTTTGGGGAGTTGCTACAGTAGTATTTGCTATATATGTGGTGGTTTTGAGTTGAAACCTGAAGCTAAAAGAGGTTGAATATATTTTATGCTTACACTAATGTTGCTAATAGAATTGTGTTTAGTTTTGTATGAAGGAAGTTTTCAAGTGTAGGGATTGGAGAATGATGAGATGAGTTGAAGAATGGACAAAAGCTCAAGCTTGGGGATGCCCATGCATCACCCCAAGAAATATCCAAGAAGTACAAGCGTCAAAGCTTGGGGATGCCCCCGAGGCACCCCTTCTTCATCGGCAAAAATCAGGTCACCTTTCAAAACACTATATTTTTATTGCTTCATGCACTATGTGTTTTTCTTGGAGCGTCAGTTGTTTTAGTTTTCTTAGTTGGTTAGGTTTGTTTGTTTGCTGCAATAAATGGTTAGATCACATCGTGTTTCTTTTGGAGGAGATGAACTCGCTTTTCATTTGCCAAGAACACTCTAGTTTTCACTCTTATCGTTCAACGAGTGTTCTCTTTTTCTGCTACTGCGTTTAGCTTTCGATTTTCGCCTTGATTTGCATTCAGATCTTGTTATATCTTTTCATCAAGGTGTATTTTTGCCTCTGGTCTTTATTGGTTTTTATCAAAAGAGGTGTCTATAAAAAGTTCAAATGGTGTTGGAAAAGAGAAAAAGCTTTATGCAAAAAAGTGGTACAAGAAGGAGCTTGTGTAGACTGCGGCTTAGGCTTCTTCATGTCATGCTTGATGTATTTTTGATAGTATGCTTAGTGGTTTTGCTGTAGCATGACTTGTCTCAAATAACTGAGATTGCTTAATGAGCCTTTGAAAAAAATCATGCGTTGTTTTTATTGTATGGAAGCATTATTTTGGTTTTCTCCTTGATGCTTTATTTGGGTTGACTTGGCGCATGCTCACACATGTTAGACTCATACAAGTCGCCATTAGCCTTCATGATCATTTAGTTTTTGACTTTTGATGCCATCGTATGCTTCTTTTAATGTCGCTTTGTCGCTTTGCATGATTATGGCCATTATTGCTCTCTTAGTTGGTCGCTCCCAGTCTTTTGCTAGCCCTCGCCTTGTACTGAGTATGAGATCTACTCGTGCATCCAACTCCTAAAAGCCAAAGTTTTCCAAAGTGTCCAACATACATACCTACTAGCAATTTGCTATTCCAAGTAAATTTGACTTGCTTTTATATTCTCTTCAAATTAAACTCTTACCAGTGTTATGCGAAATTCGGTCAGTAAAGCTCTCACGAACCGGAAGGCACACTTTACTTTTTCCTGTTCTTAAAATTTTGACATTGTGGTCTTTTATGCTGAGTTGTTATGCTTGCAAGTTGTAAGTTGGATTCTAGCCCAGCCATGCTGTCATGGGGCAAGCTTTCAACATTGCACTTCTTTTTGAGTTGATATCGTGATCTTTTGTTTATGGATGCCCGCTGTGTGAAATGAATTGGGAATCTTGTGAGGATCATGGAGTTTTTATATGTGTTAGGGAAACGCCGGGCCGCCAATCTAAGCCATGCATAATTCATGGTGGAAATTTGCAGCATACCCATGGTGAACATTCGACGACGCATCTCACAATAAAAAGCTAAACAATATAGCAAATAAAAGAGATGTCGAGGTGTTCATTGTCTGCTTGTCCTGTCATTTTGGTGTGGGCTTGTTCCATGTCATCGGGCACGGAGGTACCCCATTGGCGGTTCTCAATGATATGCATATACTTACAATGACAAGAGCCTTGCTTGGGACTCTAAGTAAATTAGCATGGTTTGGGTACTCGTATTCACGGGACACGAGGTTTTCAACTTATGATTTGTCAAGCATATGCATCATAATTGTTCTCGCATTAACTTTAACCATTCAAGATGCTTATGATGGGGGCAATGAGAGCTCAAAGCCGGTAAGTACCATAATTTTTGAAGGTTATAAAACTTGCAATCACTGCTTCCCTCTGCGAAGGGCCTTTCTTTTACTTTTATGTTGAGTCACCACCTTCTTTCTTTATGCACCATTAAGAGAGCATAGTTGTCATTCTTAGTGTGATATGCATTGTCCCAAAGTTCATTGATTGACTCATATTGTTGGTTTCACTTGTTCTTAAATTATTTGTATCTAGTCGCCCTCTTAAACTTTGAGGTGTCCTATGCATTTATGTTTTGCTCTCTTTGAAGGACAAGCTGAAAACCATTTGTATGTTTTTCCTTATGATTTGAACACACGTTTGACTTTCATTGTTTCATTATCATGATCTTTTGTTTGTGTTCATTTACATGTTTACAACATGGTTGCTAAGTTCTTACTGTCATGATTATATCTTTCATGCCCTTGTTTTAAGTTCTATTGATCCCAGCTCACAAATGCTTACATATATGATCAAGATTGTGTAGGTGCATGTCACCTCAAAAATTATTCTTTGTTATCACTTACCTACTCGAGGACGAGCAGGAGTTAAGCTTGGGGATGCTTGATACGTCTCAAACGTATCTATAATTTTTGATGCTCCATGCTTGTTTTTACACCATTTGCCTATTGTTTCGTTACACTTAGTGGCACTTTTATGCATTTTCCGGAACTAACCTATTAACGAGTTGCCACAGTGCCAGTTCCCTGTTTTCTGCTGTTTTTGTGTTTCAGAAGTGATACACAGGAAATATTCTCGGAATTGGACGAAACAAGTTCCTGAAGTCTTATTTTACCCGGAGGCTTCCAGACATCCGAAGAGGTGTCAGAGGGGGGCCACCAGGGCCCCAGACACATGCCCGGCGCGGCCAGGGGTCTGGCCGCGCGGGGCCCGCGTGTGGGCACCTGGCCCCTCCTCCGACGGTGCCCCTTCGCCTATATAAAGCCTCGGGACGGAAAACCCTAGGGGAGTCGGCAATTTTCCAGAAACAGTTCCGCAGCTCCGCCGCCGTCACCGACGAATTTCGGGGGACAGAAGTCTCTGTTCCGGCACCCTGCCGGGACGGGGAATTGCCCCCGGAGCCATCTCCATCGGTCTCCATCGCCGTCTCCGCCGTCTCCATCGACCTCACCGCCATCTCCATCAACCTTGCTGTCTCCTATGATGAGGAGGGAGTAGTTCATCCCCGGGGCTAAGGGCTCTACCGGTAGCTATGTGGTTCACCTCTCTCTCCCATGATGTGATCTTTATGTGATCGTGAGCTTTGTATCATGTTGAACAAGTACATGTTATTATTCAGATATTTTGTGTACTCTAGCAATGTTATTAAAGTAATCTATTCCTCCTGCTATGGTGTAACGGTGACAGTGTGTGCATCATGGTGGTACTTGGTTTAGGCTATGATTGTGATCTCTTGTGGATTATGAGAATAATTATTGCTATGATAGTTTGAGTGATCTATTCCTCCTTTCATGGTGTAATGTTGACAGTGTGTGCACCGTGTTAGTACTTGGTTTAAGTTGCAATGATTTCTATCTTGAGTTGTGATCTGATTTGGGTATCGCTATGAGTGGTGTTTGTCAAGTACTTGATGAACTTTAAGGGGTGCTTCTGTAGCCACTACGCAATGATTAGTGTTATTCAATAGGAGAGTAATTCAGAGTACCTTAGCAAAGAGAAGCTACTTGTTCATTCATGTTATATTGTTGGGAGTGTGTCCACTAGTGAAAGTATGATCCCTAGGCCTTGTTTCCAAGCTTTGCACACCGTTTACTTGCTATTTTGTTACTTGTTTGCTCGCAGCGATATTTATTTCACATCACGTTTGCTACTTATAATCATCTATACCACTTGTATTTCACTATCTCTTCGCCGAACTAGTGCACCTATACATCTGACAAGTGTATTGGGTGTGTTGGGGACACAAGAGACTTTCTGTATCGTAATTGCAGGGTTGCTTGAGAGGGATAGCTTTGACCTCTAACCTCCCTGAGTTCGATAAACCTTGGGTGATCCACTTAAGGGAAACTTGCTGCTGTTCTACAAACCTCTGCACTTGGAGGCCCAACAAGTGTCTACAAGAATAGAAGTGCGTAGACATCAATCTTCATGGCTGAAAGTTGATTTATATGACATTGGAAGACATTCAAGTGTTCAATCACACTGCTACCATCCCGGTACTCAAGCTTTGCTAGCCTTTTGATCACTGAGGCCTTGTTCATAGCTGTCTTCCTCTCATACATTGACTCCAACTTCTGCCACATCTCACATGCATTTGTGTCATTTGCAACATGGTGGAAAATATTGTGGTTGATATACAATCGAATCATACCTACTGCCTTTCGGTTCAGCACTCTCCATTCTTCTTCCGTGACACCGGTCGGTATCTTCTCTTTCACAATTGGCTCATACAAATCCTTACAATAAAGGATGTCTTCCATCATGGGCTTCCATAATGAGTAATTGGAAGAATCAAGTTTTATCATGCCACTTGTAGTGACACCTTCTTCCAAAGCCATTGCGAGCAGCAAGCAACCTCTAAGCAACTCTGAGCAGACTTTGAGCAACCTGAGCTCTGATACCACTCTGTTGGGAAAACTGGGCACACCAGTTAACCCCTTAATTTAGAGATTAGCACAATATTAGCATTGACTGAAAATACGCAGCGGAATCAAAGTAAACTTCAGCCACTTGTGCTCTAACTCAAGGATCTTTGCTCGTGCCGGAAGGAAACATATGCATCAACATATATGGAGGAAATAGGAGCAGCCCTTGGCTCTCTCCTGACCCAAGACAGTCTCTCCCCTTAGGAGAGAAGCTCTCTCCTCACCTAAGACAATCTCTGTCCTAGGGAGAGAGGTCTCACAACAGCTACAGCAGTAGTAAATCAACACACAGAGGACACCAATTCTTTTTACGTGGAAAACCTCTCAACTTGAGAGGAAAAACCACGGGCCGAAGCCACCCAAATCTTCTTCCACTATTATCAAATGGGGATACAATAAGTTCTTCTCTAGAGAGCACTAGAGGATCTCAAGCACCAAGATATACACGAATCTGTGGCTGCTTCTACAAGATTTGGGGCACAAGAGCTAGAGAGTGGAGCAATCTCACCAAGCTTGGTGGAACAACAGCTTGAAGGAGACAAGGTAGCAGATCTGATGTCTTCACAACCTTGTGGGCAAGGCCCGGCGCTTGATTCAGCTTCTTCCTTCAACTTCTCCTCTTTCTCTTCTCTCTTGGTTTTCTTCTCCAATGGAAGCTATCCTGATTTTCGTCCCTTGCCACTGTGGTGGCTGGAAAGGAGGGTTATCATTCCCTTTCCCCTCATGTGCAATGTCCAAAATGACCCTTGGTCATAACCCTAAAGGTTGGTGGGCTCTTGCACCTGTTTGGGCCGCCTGAAAGGCTTCATAAGGCCATCTCCTCATAGCCCACATGAGGAGGATACCCAACACAAGGGTTCTGCTCTTCTTACAAAAATATCATGTATACTGACTCTGATGTCACCCCGATCCTTGTAAGTACAGATGCCACTAGAACTGGATGCTTCTCCTTTCTGTTCTTGTCCCATTGGTTCCAGTAGATGAAACAACAACTGCTGCATTAGGCAACAAGGGAACTAAGACGAAACAAGAAATCGCCCAGGTCTAGCAGGTGAAGGTCTGCAGGAATGGCGATTAGAAAAAAATTGTAGACGGGGTGGAGATGGAAGGATCTCGATATCCAGACAAGGAAGAATCGGAATGGCGATGGTTGCGACGCGTAAAAGGCAGCCAGGCAAGGGTAGCCAAAGGGTGGGGGCTGTGAGCCGTGGGAATGAGGCGTTGATGTCGGTGGTGATGGTGTGGTACATCAGGGTGGGCTGCAAATGTAGGACTTGGGCAGAAGAGAGGACTATCTCTGCACAATAATCCCATATTGAAACAGATGACTCTGAAGAATGTGTTCAACAGACTGAAGCACATGGGCATGCACCAATGAAATGATTTAGTTCACTTGACATCATTGCCCAGTTACTTCATACACCTTCAAGGTCTTACCCACCAGGAACAGAGTTTTGTGTTACTCCTTACTGCTAGAATTTTCTCCTGAAGAAAATTGTTGAGTGTACCGCGAATCTGCATCCTCGTATGATTTATCAACATGATCTCACAACAAGTGATAGATAAACGAATTAACTGGTAACTTACCGTTTCTCTTGTTCCCGTCAAAGGAAAACAAATTACCTCTATAACATGAGGATTTTTGGTCAGGAGAAATTGCTTGCTAACAACACGATGTCTGGGTATATCCTCTCTAGTAGGTAGGCAGCACCTTTATTTGGGATAGTTGACACTTGAATAACGTGTGATTTGCATTTGACAGCTAAATCAGTCATCCATTTTGACTATCTAAACTGGCCATCTTACACCCACAAGGCAACAAGATAACCTACTATATATTTTCCACTAATAATCATGTTGCATTTGACAGTGAAAATATAAAGCATGAAGGTGACGCGAACAAGCAATAATAAGAGCATAATTCAAAGATGATTGATGATTTCACATCAAGATGCTGGTATAACTTGAAAGAAGTACTTCTAGCTGAACCCCAAAAGATGCCATAATCATTGGGACTCTGCATACAATGAAACTGAGGAAAACTTAGTGAGAAACACGATGTTCATACTTCATATTCATGTGTAGTTTTTAGAATGGACTATGAGTAGATATCATACTTGGTGCAAATCTTCAGGTGCAAATTTAAAAACAAACCATGTATATAATATGCAGAAAGGCCATACAAAGTTATATTTGAGAAAGGATTCAACTTTCTTCACAGGTTTGTATTGCAAACATTTGGAAAACCAGATTTTCAGAGGTAATACTCCACATTGATCTGAGGAACAACATATCCTGCAATACTGAAGCAAGTCAATACAGTATATGTACTGGTCATGTCAAAGCTGTATGAATCTAGTGTTAAGAACCTCCGAAGAACAAAGGATGGGCTGCAAATGCAGGCCTGAATTGATATTTCTCTTTTTTGATATTTAGTCAAATGGTTGTTTTGATAAACGTGTTATTGATCACAATCACAATAATTGACCAAAAGGTGTCCCTAGGTTGTATAATTATGTTGAACTGAGCCATAATTATTAGCAGGCCTATACCCCGAACACCTAGAAATTTCTAGGATGGCCTTTTGTATACACCTTCACCCTAAACATTCACAGGCTTGTCACAGACTATTCACAAAAGAACATACACATGAGCGACGGGAAAACAGAGGAGGGGTGCGATGCGAAGCTGGCCTAAAAGCTGTTGAATGGTTCTGCAACTACACCAAAGTGATATTATTAAGAGAAACATAATTGATGTACGCACTGATTGCACAATACTAAATTGTTTGCAACACTCAATCAACTCCAAAGCATTGTATTTCCTGTTAATTTGGCACTACAGACTATTTTCTGCTAATTTAGATTAAAGTAACTCAAAGGAAACACTTGTCAAGAAAATCAAGAGTGATAGCTTTTATTCCCTGTTCTGCACCTCTACCTATTTTCTCAAGTGAACTTTGTAAAAAGCACGTGGACGTGGAAAGATCAGGAAATTTTAGGAAACAAACACAGTTAATATAATTCATAGCTTCATCGCCAACTTTACATGACAATGAAGACAAGAAGTGAAAATACCATGACTGAATTGTGTGTATCCCGTCCAAACTTACTGCAGGAACAAAAAAAATGATATGTGGAGGAGGAGGAACTTGATTTTATATTTGAATTAATTAACCCACTTAGATACACTTTAGTAATTGAATTAAACCCCCCTTACCCCCCTTTAGATTGACAGTCCTGAGAGGCATAGCTCCCCCCTATTCCTCCCACTGTCGATGCTCGAGCCCTGACCCCCTAAACCCCGCAGCCCCGCCGGGCATAGCTCCCCCCTCTCACCTGCGCCCCATGCATTTCTCCCTCCCCCACCTGCACCTGGTGCATACCTCCCTCCTGTTCGCCTGCGCCCGGTGCATAGTTCCCCCTTGTCACCTGCGCCCCGTGCATTCCTCTCCCTCCCCTCACCTGCGCCCTATAACCCTAGACCCACTACCGTCGCTATATACCCTACCGTTTCTCTACCCTAGTACTACTTGGTGATAGCCTTCTGAGGCCGACCCTTATAAACCGGCGGAAATCTCACCAAATTCCCGATGTGGGACTAAACAGTCGAGGAAGTATGTAGCTTACCGGTAAGAAGCGGCCGACCGGCCGGCGTCTCCTCCGCGAGCCCCGCTCCCTCCGGTCTTCGACCACTCGTCTCCGGCATGGGGATGAACGCACATGAGCCGATCCGCGAGCCCCGTCAGTCGATGCGCGACCAGCCGACCACGATGGCCGCCGGTGGTCGCCTCTGACCTCGAACTGATGACCTCGCCGGTGGCTGCGTGGTGGCACCACGAGACTAGAAGGGAGGAGGAGAGAGCCGGCTCACTTTCTTGGGAGGTCGTGGCGGCGGAGGGAGTAGCACGCCAGCGACCGGTGTGGGGAGGAGAAGAAGAGGTCTCCCTCGACAGTGTCAGCGGCGTAGCGAGATAATATGTCCTGGAGGTATCAGCCCAAGAGTCCACTCTCTATGGCAGCCCAAGTTATACCACCTCGGACTAAACTGCGGCCCACTACCATCGGAACTGGACATACGTTCGTCTATTCTCTGCAACGGTACCCGGCGGAACAGCACCGACAGACTAGCTAAGGTCGTCCCCAATGCGCGTTTCTTGACACGATTTCATAGGAAAAAATGTGACATGGAAGCCTATTTAAAGAAGATAGAGAGTGTTGCTGTATACTCCCTCTGTCAGGAATTACCCTGCATTCTGTGTTTGGTCAAAATCAATTTTTTCAAATTTTGACCAAACATATTGGTAAAATTATCAATAACTATGAAACCAAATACATGCAATATAAAAATATATTTTATGACAATTCTAATGATACGCTTAGTCAAAGTTTATAAAGTTTGACTTTGACTAAACCCAGAATGCAGGGTAATTCTTGACAGAGGGAGTACAAGTAGAGAACCGGCTCTTAGCATGCAAATCGAGGCGCAATAAATGCTAAATCCATCCTATGCACCTAGTCCCTCCGTGTGACCTTGCTGGGTTAATTGGGAGGTATAGACCACACAGTAATTAGGCCACAGACTGATCCAATATTATATTCTGTAGAGACGATGCCTAGAAACGACCCATTGACATACTCGGTTATTAGATGGTTGCTTCTTAGCAAGGTACGACGCTTAGAACCGGTGCATTGTGAACGGCCTAAGAATTGTGAGGGCAGACGGCCGATTGCAACCAAGCACAGGAGACTAGCTAGGAATTCCAACCAGGTAATAATGCCAACTCTCGGCAATTGCTTGCTTTGAACAATTTCACCTGCTCGTTAGTTGTTCGACGCAATATCTGAATAAACCATTTGCTTTCTCATCTGTAGTTAAGTTAGAATTATGAGCACGCTCATATGAGATCACATTGATAAATCATACGAGGATTCAATTTGCGATAGGCTCAACAGTTTTCCTTAGGAGAAAGTTCTAGCAGTATGGAGTAAAACAGAACTATGTTCCTAATGGGTAAGACCTTGCAGGTGTTGGTTTCAGATCAAGTTACTTTATAAATCCTGTCTATGATTTTGTTTATGCGTTATGAAACTCCTTTCTTTGCTTGAAGTACTTTGTACCGTTACTCTCGCTATGGTACAAGGTTAAGGTGAACTACATCATTTCATTGGTACTTGTGCTTCGTTCTGTTGCAAAATTAGTGAACATTGCTAAGTGTTTTGCTTCAGAGTTCTTGCTTAGGAAATAGTAGCCAGGCAATCGGAACCTTTTTTTTTTTTGAAGCAGGGGCAAAAGGTTTGTCCCAATCTATTAATTAAGGAGTCAATACAACCAAATAAATGCCACAAAAAGGCCAAAAATATTACATAAGGAACTACTCTCCCAGCTCAATTTCACTCAACCGCTTAGCTCCCGCGGTAACCCAAAGACTTGGCTCACTTTTAATTTTTCCGAGAACGATAGGAGGTGGGGCATGCTTATTACAGAAGACGCGCGCATTTCTTTCGTTCTAAATTTCCCAAGAGACAAACGTCACCGGAGGCCAATGCTTTTCGTTCAGAAGTTGAACTATCTGACATTCTTCTCCACCATTGGCCTCCGGCAATAGACGTTATTGTTTAGTAATGGCCATTGTTGAAGGTCATGTGCATGGAGGCCTAACCCGTCTTTAATAAGACTCCAAATTTGTGCGGTGTAGCAGCAACGCAAGAGGAGGTGTTTGATTGTTTCTGGTGCTCTCTTACAAAGAGGACAAAGGCCACAATTTGGCCATCCCCATTTGGCCAAACAATCGGCTGTCTAAAGGCGATTTTTGATAGCAAGTCAAGCAAAGTTTTTAAATCTTTGGAGGGGCCCAAACCTTCCATGCCAATGTGTTCATTTTGGATAAAGTTGCTCCGAGGAATTGCGCCTTGTAAGCGGAGGCCGCCGAGTACTCTCCATTTGTCGAGAACTTCCAAGTGATATCATATTCCATAGTGTCATCAAGTTTAGGGTACAAATGACAGTAATTTGGAGTTTATGGTTTATTTGGCTGATAGATCATAGGTTCAAAACCCACTCTAGGGTAGCCCGAAGCATTTCACCTTTTTAATCCCCACGCTGACATCCAAGACCCACGGGTTTCCGTCTGCCACCTTTTCCTGCCAATAGAGAGATTTAGATCTCTTATAAGAGCAAGAACAATAGTGTAGCCGGCAGCTGGCTATAGTGGGTTTGCCATATCATCTATAGCCAACATATAGTCAACACATACAATAGCTGGCTATAAAATATACTACTTTATTACCACATGGCCCACCATTCACTCTCACAAAGTGCCTAGGAGCACGTGCTAAAGCTGGCTCTTGCATGAGAGCCCATTCTCCTTCTCTCTCCTCCAACTAAGCACAAATATATTATTTTACTCCTTATAGCCAGCAGACTAGGATTTATTATACTTGCTCTAAAGCAAAACTCCATTAGAGCAAGGCTAATAGGAGAGCCGGTTGCCGGCTGTATAGCAATGCCATGTCACTTTAGAGTCATCATAGAGCCCACTCATATAAGAGCAAGTACAATAAGGTACAGTCAGCAGGCTATAAGGATTTAAATACTATATTTATGCTGAGTTGGATGAGAGAGAAGAGAAGAGAGAAGAGGTGCTGGCTATAAGATAAGAGCCAGCTGCAGCACGTGCTCCTAGGCACTTTGTGAGTGTGTCAAGTGGGCCATATATTTAAAAAGTAGTACTCTTCTATAGCTAACTATTGTACATATTGGCTATAAGCTAGCTATAGATGACATGGCAAAGGCTTATAGCCAACAACTGACTCTACTATTGTCCTTGCTCTAATAGACTAGCTATAAGACTAGCTATTAAAGTAGGCTTTGTCAAAAAGTAATTGTTAATACTTGCATGCTATTGGGCTTAGGTTGTAGAAGGCAGCTTTTTACCTTGAAATATGTGTGCAGCCGGGCTCTTCATGTGTAGCCGGCTCCACTCTCTCACCTCCTTTATCTCTCTTCCACCTAGATTTTTGGATGATGTGGCAAGTACTATAGCCAGCTGACTAGGCTTATTATACTTGCTCTTAGAGAATCATTTAAGTTGTCTATGCAGCACATCCACATCATCAGCTAACCATGACCGTATGATCCTCATCTCCAAACGTTCATTCGTTTATCTTGTGACTATTCCAAGCTGACCATACAACATTGTCTTGTACTGCATGTGGAAAAAAATATCCTATAAAAAAATTACCCACGCAGCGTCTCACCTTCCTTCAAATAAATGTCATCTTGCAGCTTCCAGAAAATTCCATGCTTGAGGGGCACCGTTACTTCTTTCTTCTTTGTTCCTTCTAATACCAGCTCCTCCTACACTTCTACACTTGGTTCAGATGGTCTGGCCAAGTTTGCCGTGCTCCACACCGAGGTGCTTCAAGAGTAGTCTCAAAGCCCAACATGTCACAGATTCACGGTCAAAGCCTCAATTTGTTCTACAGATCACTGCAGGAATATTGGATGTTTCTTCTTCTTCCTGGAGATTGGTTGGGGGTAATTATCTCTTGATTCTCTTCTCCGTCCAGGTTGATCCCTCCGCACACACCTGGCTTAATCCATCTATTCTGTTTCACAAAAATTTATCGCTTAACTCATGGTTAGTTTGAGTAGAGTCCTTCGGGAGTAATGCTAATACTGTATCTTCTTTGTTTTGATACAGCTGATACATATAAGAAGGAATCTCCGGCCAAAGTTATGAGACACGCGCAGCAACCTAAGAAATCTTTTGTCTCAGGTCTTCGTCCTTCTTTCTAAACCATTTGCTGTTATGATTTGGGTAGTCCTACACGAACTTTCAAAATATTTTCTGAACTGTTTACACTATTTGATGTATGGAGACAAGGTTCATGTACTCAGAATCAATTCAGGTTGTTTGCCTATTGATTTTGCACGTGATTGTAATGGATTGGGATTACCGCTTTCCCTCCTTGGTTTTTATGGCAATCTTCAGACTGAGATTATAGCATGCATAAGTGTCCTTTGCATACTTCATATATTTCTTATCATCTTCGGACCACGTTGGACAAAGGTAAAACGGGTACTATGTCTAAAGGGTGAATGATCTTCAGTTTTTCCTCTGCAAAGTGTTCCAAATTTACCACAAAGGTGTATCGGTTCTCGTTGTATTTCACTGGTATAGTGGTATCTTTCTATGAATAGGATGTTTTTGGAATTGATTTGTGGTTCGAGCTTCAATGCTTAATAGTTCTTTTCATAATAGTAATTTTGGGTGCTATCGAAATTCCAAAACCTGTCAATGTTGCACATACGTTTTGGACATTTTTTGGCAATTGCATGATGAATATTTATTCTGGAATTAATTATGGAAATTGTGTCTAACTATCTAACATTTGCAACATACATTCCCTAGCAACGCTTGATGCCTTCTATTCATGCAAGCTATCTGCATCACTCATTATTTTTGGCCGTCTATTTGCCAATGTCTGCCACTAACATTTAGTAACAATAGTTAATTTGTACACGCAAGATATTCACATCATTAATTTTTTCGATGACAAATTACACAATCAATTCATGCCAATTAATTAAGCCTCTCGACTATTGTGACCAATCATGGAATGTTTCATATTTCAAACTTTTTGTTCTCAAAGATATACCCGCTGCAACTTGCGGGGTGTCTTACTAGTTAAGCATATGATAAGTGGGCCCAAATGTCAGTTATAGTACTAGCAATTAATAATTTTAATTTTTACTCTGAAAAACATGTCTAAGGTTCGATCTCGAGGTCCTGAGTTCAAGACCCGGCTAACGCAATATTAAATAAAGATATTGTAGCTCACCTCACTTTCGGTCCACGTTTAGGCCCGAGGAAGCCACACGTGAGGAGGTGTGTTGAAGTATAAATGAATGCTTTAGCCAATACGACTAAAAGATCAATCTGATGGAAGAGACTAGACAATATATTTATACTTCAACAAAATTACATAATACAAATGACATGAATTTGAAGTTCAAGATTTATACAAACAGAGGCAGCCACACAGGCCACAGCCCACACGAGATTCGGCCCCACGGAGAGAAGATTGCCCCTGATCTCATCTCTGACCTCACATCGTGCGCTGCGGCCTGGCTGCTACGAGCCGCCTACACGCAGTCACTGGCCGGGAGAAAAAAAGGAAGGGAATCGCGCTTTTCTCACCGAAAAAGACGTCCAGGTTCAACGTACCCACACGAACCGGGGTCAATCCAGCGCCCCACCCGTCACACCTACTCGCGCATCTAGCAGCCGCCTCATGTGCGAATATACAAATCCAGCGCTCGGCGGCCACGGGCACGCGTCCTACAAGTCACCGACAGGTGGGCCCAGACAGGCGCGAGTCCTACTTGGCAGCCGGTGGCATGGGACGTGTGGCCGCCACAGTCGTCAGGTATGATGCTCGCCGCACCCGATCCCGCCTCCCATTGTCCACTCCACAACCAGGAACCTGCACCGAGAACTTTCCGGCCCCACCTGCAGGTTGCGCAGTACGTCCGGTCTACGGTAGACGTGGTGCAGGGAGAGGTGTTCCCATCGCATTTGCCAGTGGGCCACGGCGGCCGTGGCCGCACCCATAAAGCCCGCGGCCCGTCGTCACGCCCTCTCGACCCTGCGAAACGCCTGCCCGCAGCACCAACAAAAAATCTCGCTCGCTCGCTCTCACTCCGCACGCGCATCTCCTGCGACCGATTCCTGTCCCCGGCGATGTCGGCGGCGGTGGGCGGCGCCGAGTTCCACGGCTTCGGCGGCGCGGCGCAGCTGCCCAGGTCGCGGATGCTCGGGAGGCCCCTCAGGGTGGCGCCGCGCGGGGCGTCGCCGGCTGCCGGCGGCGCATCGGCGGCCAGCATTCGCGCAGTCCAAGCGGTGAGTTATGCGGTCTGGTGAAATGGTGGGCGCGTTCGAGTCTAGGGTTCGGTCGATTTTCGGGGCCAGATTAACTATTCGCGTCGGTAATTAAATTACTGTTCCGGTGGTGCGCAGTTTTGGCAGCCATGGTTTATTCTTATTGAAAAAATTGATCCGTAGATGTCGGTATAATATGTTTGGCCTGCGGATTTTGTAATTTTCCTAGTGCGTGTTGCCAGTGGTGTGAAAAGGAACAAATCAGTTCAGTCCCCTGCCCAGTGTTCCCGATTTCAAAATTCCCATCGCTTAGGCGAACACCGATAGACTGGCCATGCCACTTACTGGAAATAAATTCATTTTAAATAAGCACATCCATTTGTTTGCCTTAGCCAGTTACCCCTGGAATGTTGATAGTAGATCATTTTTCCGTAGAACATAAGTTTTATTATACAGATAGTTGCTCAATAGAAAATACTCTGATCTGAAACCTGTTACCCTCCGTGCAGCCTCTGAAGAAGGACGCGTCAGAAGTCAAGCGAAGCAAGGTTGAGATAATCAAGGAGAAGAGCAATTTCCTCCGGTACCCTCTGAACGAGGAGCTTGTCTCGGATGCTCCCAATGTCAACGAGAATGCGGTGCAGCTGATTAAGTTCCACGGAAGCTACCAGCAGAGCGACCGGGAAGTCCGTGGGCAGAAGAACTACTCGTTTATGCTCCGGACAAAGAATCCCTCCGGAAAAGTTCCTAACCAGACTTACCTGGCCATGGATACGCTGGCTGATGAGTTCGGAATCGGAACGCTCAGGCTGACGACCAGGCAGACGTTTCAGCTGCATGGCGTCCTCAAGAAGAACCTGAAGACTGTCATCAGCACCGTGATCAAGAACATGGGATCTACCTTGGGTGCCTGCGGAGATCTCAACAGGAATGTCCTTGCGCCTGCCGCGCCGTATGTGAGGAAAGATATTCTGTTTGCTCAGGAAACAGCGGAGAATATTGCAGCACTTCTTGCGCCACAGTCGGGGGCTTATTATGACCTGTGGGTGGATGGAGAGAAGATCATGTCAGCGGAAGAGCCTCCTGAAGTCACGGCAGCCCGGAATGACAACTCACATGGAACAAACTTCCCTGATTCCCCTGAACCAATCTACGGGACCCAGTATCTGCCCAGGAAGTTCAAGATTGCCGTCACAGTTGGTGGTGATAACTCTGTTGATATTCTGACCAATGACATCGGTGTTGTTGTCATTTCAGATAGTGCGGGAGAGCCGGTTGGCTTTAACATTTATGTAAGGGCCTAAGAAAATTCTGTTGCATCTTAAATTCGTTTACAAAGACTATTTTTAATTTCCCCCTTGACATTTGTTTATCCCTATTTTTCAGGTTGGAGGTGGCATGGGAAGGACGCACCGAATTGATACCACATTCCCTCGTCTGGCTGATCCTCTTGGTTATGTTCCTAAGGATGATATATTATATGCTATAAAAGCAATAGTTGTCACACAGAGAGAAAATGGAAGAAGAGATGACCGCAGGTATAGCAGAATGAAGTATCTGCTTGACCGCTGGGGAATTGACAAGTTTCGGGCCGAGACTGAAAAATATTATGGAAAGAAGTTTGAAGAATTCCGTCCACAGCCAGAATGGGAATTCAACAGCTACCTTGGCTGGCAGGAACAGGTATGATTCCATCATAATTTATCTAAGTTAAGCAGTGGCAAAAAAAGTGGAAAAGGAATAGCTTATCTTGTTTTTGGGGAGCGCGTCAATTTTTATTTTTCCATTTTCATCATTAATAAAAAATACTTCCCTTGGTACTGCAATGTTTACATGACTTCTACATTTATTTATGCTCTCGCGGTGATATACAAAATAGGCTTTCGATTAATCCTGCCATAGCTCTTAAATGCTAATTCATTCACAAAATCTATTTTTGATGGTCATTTCTGATCTTTGTTATTTTTTTCTCTTTGTTGTCTATTTCAGGGTGATGGTAAATTATTCTATGGCGTGCATGTTGACAATGGTCGTCTCGGCGGGCAAGTAAAGAAAACTCTGCGAGAGATAATTGAGAAGTATAACTTGGATGTTAGCATTACTCCAAACCAAAATCTTATCTTATGCGGGGTCGAACAGGCATGGAGAGAACCCATCACTGCAGCTCTTGCTCAAGCTGGTCTGTTGGTAAGATTTATTTTCTCTATTTCACACCCCTATCTTGTAATGTAGAGTACACAACTTTTTAGTTGATTTAGGTCCTTACTATATCTCGCAGTTCTCCTTGCTGCATCGGCTATTCCAATTGATAATGTTCCTCTTATTAGTAGTCTTCCCTGTACAGTGATCTTTTTTCTCGTATAGAAAATTTGAAATTGCAAAGTTTTCCTTTATAGTCTGCAATCCAAGTAGACAGTGTGCTCTTTTTCTGCCAACTAAATGTTTGGGTCTCATGTCTGTAGGAACCAAAGGATGTTGATCTCTTGAACATAACTTCCATGGCATGTCCTGCCTTACCTCTGTGCCCTCTAGCACAAACAGAAGCGGAACGTGGGATCCTACCCATTCTTAAACGAATTAGAGCAGTTTTTGACAAGGTATTCATCTGTCGTCCTGTCAAAACTCAGTTTCAGACTTGATAATATGTTGTGCATTTTGTACCTGTCTTGTAACCTGATAATTGAGATAATGTTGCCTGCTTAATAGGTTGGCATCAAGGATGAGGAGTCTGTAGTGGTGAGAATAACTGGCTGCCCTAATGGGTGCGCCAGACCATACATGGCAGAGGTTGGTTTCGTTGGTGATGGCCCAAATAGTTACCAGGTAAAATCCGATATTAAAATATTCTGTCATCATTTATGCAACAATATTACTTCTATCTTGTTCGGTTTCCTAAGTGGGTTTGTATTTTTTATTTGATTTAACTCGTGCTCTTTTTTATTGTGACTGCAGATTTGGCTTGGAGGAACACCAAACCAGACCACCTTGGCAGAAACGTTTATGAACAAAGTGAAGCTTCAAGATATTGAGAAGGTTTTGGAACCGCTGTTTTCCTATTGGCACAGCACACGTCAGGAAGGTGAATCTTTCGGGACATTCACAAACCGAATGGTGAGTTCATTCTTCAAAAACTATGTCAGTTAGTGATTTAGGAATGAGCTGGACCTTCACAGATAGGATGGCCATTTACCAGCTCCCCGATTCCTGTGTTGCTTCTTTCTTCTGATGATACTTACTACTCCATCCGATCGGAAATAACTGTCGGTGACTTAGTACAAACTTTGTACTAAGTTAGTACAAAATCACCGACACTTATTTCCGGTCGGAGGGAGTAGTAATTAGTACAAGACCAGCAACATTGTTAAATTATCACTTTTCATGAGGTAGTTCTCATCAGCGTAAGGGCTACATGAACATGGATACAATCATACAAATTCAGAGTTTCATGTAACACCATGGCAGTTAGTGATTTGGTAATGAAGCACATTTGAAAGAGAATGGCCATACAAACTCCTGAATCCTGCAATGCATCTTTCTTCTGAGGCTGCGTATTTAATTAGTAGAAAACCAGCAATGTTCTTAAATAGTCACTTTTCATGAGGTAGTTCTCATCACTTTAAGGGCTACATGAGCGTGGATACAAATCCAGAGTTTACCGCCTGATTGCACCTGCATGGTTAGTTTTGTACTGGAAATTGCCGTCGTTGGAATCATATGTGTTGACATGGCCTCTAGGTGCTAGTGTACTTGTGCCCAGCAATAAACCAAACGCTTGCTGTAGTGCGTCGATTATCTCCAGAAACAAGCTATTCCTGACTGTCTAACCCGTGTCTCTTGCATTTCAGGGATTTGACCAACTGAAAGAAGTTGTCAACAAGTGGGCAGAGTCAGCAGCAGCCGCATAAGAGCTTTTTTTGTTGGACAAATCCCAGCACAGTTTATGCTGGGGGACAATCTGGTCGTGGTCAACGACTCTTCATCAGATATAAACAAGTAGGAGGAGATCACTGTCAATTCCGTTGACAGGCAGAGGATGAAGACTCCGGTGTAGAGTCACGATGGACGATCTTTTTTTCGTGTGTGCTTGTATGGATAACTCGGTTGGATGTCTTTGTTTAACTTGAGAATAAATTCCTTGCAACAAAAAAGATTACTTGAGAATAAATTTGTTCAAGTTAGTGGTGTCGTGTACTCTTGTGCCCTTTGCTCTGGCTACCTAAATTGTCTCAGGTGACCATATTGCTTTCCTGCACTAGAGTTGTTGGTGGGCTGGGTCTATACTGTTGTTTCTTTCAAGCGATTTTGCCTTTGTTCAGGTAGCTGCTATATGGGTTTTCCTGGACTGGATTTGTTGGTGGGCTGGATCTGCATGGACACCAATCTGCTTTGTTTTTTCTTTCATGGGATTTTTCGTTAGATGGCTGCTTTAACCCAGCTTCAAGGTATCTGCAATGGGCGGCATGGTCCACCTATTTCCCATCTTTTATTTGTGGATGATAGTATGGAAAATGCTCTATGGCTCATAGGTGCAATGCACCACCAAATCTGTACCGTTGGTCACCATTGGGATCTGTCCCGGCCCAATATATTGATGACGTATATTCTGTTGGAAAGTGTAGTATCTTGTGCTTATGTACTGAACCCTAAATACTAGTGGGATATGTACACGTTGACGAGATGCGCTTAGTCGCCGAGCTCACTTATTGGATTAGGTGGTAGTTGCAACGGGAAAGAGATCTCCATTTAGTGGATCGTCCTAGCTCCACCGATTTATTGGAGCTGCACAGACAGTGCATCCTGTTTCTTCCTCTCCCCACGCTAGCTAGTTCATCCAGTTCATCCACGAGTCGGACCTACGGGAGTTGGTGCTCACACAGCTGTGTGCTGCCCTCGACCACCGGCATGTAAAGGTCATTGGCCACCTCCCGGTACCGTCGGGCGCCTGACCAAGAACAGGCTGCGTAGAACGCTATTCTAGGCACAGCAAATGGATCGAGCCTGTAGAAGCCGGTGTCAACTGAAATCGAAGTACAATATCTGTAAAACATAATGGAATTTTTCAACACGTCGGATAGTTGCATTTTTCACAAAAAAAATCTACCACATATAGCAGTAACCAGCCTAAACCCCTCATCCCGTGAGTGTGCTAACATGTAGGAAGAGCATGCAGCCGCTGATTGAAAACCTTGCCTTGTTAGTTCGCACAGCATACTGTACAGATCTTGCGCAGTCCATGATCTCATCAAGCACGTACCTCCCCCAGTTGATCTCATTGAAATGCTCGTGATCCACCACAGCCTCGTATGCCTCGCAAGGGACGCTTCCACGGCTCCCCCTCGCACTGAAGAACACCGTACAACAGAGCATCACAAAGCCGACCTTGGTTCTGACGCGTTCTTCATCACTAATAGGCTTGATACGTCTCAAACGTATCTATAATTTTTGATGCTCCATGCTTGTTTTTACACCATTTGCCTATTGTTTCGTTACACTTAGTGGCATTTTTATGCATTTTCTGGAACTAACCTATTAACGAAGTGCCACAGTGCCAGTTTCCTGTTTTCTGCTGTTTTTGTGTTTCAGAAGTGATACACAGGAAATATTCTCGGAATTGGACGAAACAAGTTCCTGAAGTCTTATTTTACCCGAAAGCTTCCAAAGATCCGAAGGAGAGTAGGAGGTGAGGGACCAGGGGCCCACACACAGGGGTGGCGCGGCCAGCCCCTGGCCCGCGCCACCGCCTTGTGAGGCCACCTGGCCCCTCTTCTGACGACGCCCCTTCGCCTATAAATACCCCCCGACGGGAAAAATCTAAGGCCCGATCAGATTTCCAGAACACATCGCGATACGCCGCCGCCGTCGACCCGAAGATCGGGAGGGTCCAGAAGCTCTTCCCGGCACCCTGCCGGAGAGGGGAATCGCCACCGGAGGTCTTCTTCATCGCCATGCTTGCCTCCGGAGCGATGAGTGAGTAGTCTACCTTGGACTATGGGTCCATAGCAGTAACTAGATGGTTGTCTTCTCCACCATGTGCTTCATGTTTAGATCTCATGAGCTGCCATACATGATTGAGATCACCGTTATGTAATTCTACATGTTTGGTTTGTTGGGATCCGATGAATATTGGTGTTTATGATTAAGTTGCTGTACTGAATTATATCTTTTGTTATCTCTATGTTGTTTATGATCTTGCATGCTCTCCGTTGTTAGTAGCTATCTTGGCCGAGTAGTTGCTAGTGACTCCAAGAGGGGGTATTTATGCTCGATAGTGGGTTCATGTCTCTATTTCACCTGGGGGGGTGACAGAAACCTCTAAGGTGGTAGATGTGTTGTTGCTACTAGGGAGAAAACAACATTCATATGCTCAAGGGCATATGCTTTGTTTACATTACACACTTTGCTTAATGCAATTATCTGTTGTTCGCAACTTAATACTTCTAGGGTGTTTGGATTGATATCCCCGGGAGTGGATTATTAGTCATAGATGCAGTTGGATGGCGGTCTATGTATTTTGTTGTAATGCCCAGAGTAAATCTCATAGTGATCTTCTTGACATATCACGTTATCTCTATTCTATCAATTGCCCAACTGTAATTTGTTTACCTAGCATGTGTTATTTTATCTTTGGAGAGACACCACTAGTGAACTGTGGACCCCGGTCCTATTTACATCATATTGCAATCACCTGTTTACTTTTCTCGTACTGTTTACTTTACTCGCATATTATATTGTTTTCCACTCGATACGCTCATAACCTTTGTTTCAAGCAAACCGGTGAGATTGACAACCTCATCGCAAGTTGGGAACAAAGTATTTGTTTGTGTGTGTGCAGGTTCCGCGTTGCTGCTGGCCGAAGACGAGTCAACAAGTATCGTTAACGGCGCCCTTGTTGGAGTGTTATTAAGCCAGTCTGCATCACCTTCAGTCGTCACCGTCTCTCCTCTTCAAGATCGACATTAAACCTTGGTTTCTTAATTGAGGGAAAACTAGCCGCTACACTCATCATACCTTCCTCTTGGGGTTCCCAACGGGCTGGTCATCACCACGCACAAGGACTTACTGCTCCCACGTCAACTACACGCCACAGTTCTTTTCTGGCGTCATCACCGAGTAGCAGCTTCTTTTCTGGCGCCGTTGCCGGGGAGGAAGAGAAGACTTCTGCGAGGGGAGTTCTTCGCACACACATTCTTTATTTTGTTATTTGTTTTGCTTTACTTTATTTTATTTTACCTGCATTGCTTTTTTATCAAAAACCCAAAAAAATTAGAATCCTTGGTAGTTGTTATTTTTGTTGGTCTGTTACTATCTTGCTTTATCATGCTTTCTATCAATGGTTGGTTTCTTAGAAACTAAATCTTTTTGGCAAGGTGGGTTCACGGAAGAGCAGCAAAATTATTATGAGGAACACCGCTTGTCACAAAAAGGGAAACACTTATGGGAACAAATCAATAGATTGTATATCATTGCTAGAAATGTGTGCTCTACTTATAATGTTACCTATTGCTTTGATAGATCTTGTTGCTGTAGGAGGTATAAACACCTCCCTTTTCAATGTGAGTATAATGATGATGTTACCATATCTTCTTATATTAATGGAAATTATGACTTTTATGATGTGGAACAAATTGAAGAGTTTATTGCTTGGAAGGGTGCATTCGAACTTGCTTATTTGCTTGAAAATATTGATGATGCACCTTATAAATATGAGGTTTATGAGATACTCACATTTTGCTTTGATAATTACAAGGAAGGAAATGGCTATATTCTTAAATATCTTAATAGATGCTCTCCAACAGAAGAGACTAATGCCATGAAGGAGCCAATGGAAGAAGAAATTGCTGAAACTGGAAGCTCATTGGATGAAAAAGAGGAGGAGAGTGATGATCAAGAGGAGGAAGAATGGAGCTACCCATGTCTACCTCCCAATAAGAGTAACTCTTCAACTAATACCTTATTTGATAGCCATCCATGCTTAACAAAGGAGGATGAGTGTGATATTTATATTGTTGAGTTTGTTCATGATGTTACTGAAAATTATTATGAGAGAGGAAAATATGGTTGTTAGAATTCTCATGTTACTAAAACACCTCTCTTTATATTGAAAGTTCTGAAATTGCTCTTGTTTTATCTACCCATACTTGTGGCTATGCGCTTCTTTGATTTATTTTCTTACAAGATTCCTATGCATAGGAAGTGGGTTAGACTTAAATGTGTTTTATATTTGCTCCTTGATGCTCTCTTTTACTTCAATTCATATTTCTTATGTGAGCATCTTCTCAAACTTTCTGCGCCTAGCTCAAAGGCGTTAAAGAAAAGCACTCTTGGGAGATAACCCAGTGTTTTCTTTTCAGAACTTTTTCTTTTATTTGAGTCTTGGAAGTCATTACTACTGTAATGACCGCTCCTTATCTTATTTATTTCGTTTTTGTGCCAAGAGAAGCCTCTAATTTGAGTGAGGTAAAGATTTGGGGATGTTGCTGTCCTGAAACTGTTTTCGGTGCTGCACCGTAAAAATTCGTGAAAATTCTCTGTTTATCTTTTGGACCTGCGATTTCTTGTGCATATGCCCCAGGTTATATCAAAACTTTTCTTAGTTGAACACTTTTTGATTTGAGCAACAGAAAATCCCTCAAAAATTCGACCTTTGTCAGCTGTTCAGTTTTGACAGATTTCTGCCAATATTTGTGTTTGCCACTTTATCGCTTTCTTTTGAGTTCTTTTGATCATAGAACTTTTTGGGGAGTTGCTACAGTAGTATTTGCTATATATGTGGTGGTTTTGAGTTGAAACCTGAAGCAAACAGAGGATTGATTATATTTTATGCTTACACTAATGTTGCTAATAGAATTGTGTTTAGTTTTGTATGAAGGAAGTTTTCAAGTGTAGGGATTGGAGAATGATGAGATGAGTTGAAGAATGGACAAAAGCTCAAGCTTGGGGATGCCCATGCATCACCCCAAGAAATATCCAAGAAGTACAAGCGTCAAAGCTTGGGGATGCCCCCGAGGCACCCCTTCTTCATCGGCAAAAATCAGGTCACTTTTCAAAACACTATATTTTTATTGCTTCATGCACTATGTGTTTTTCTTGGAGCGTCAGTTGTTTTAGTTTTCTTAGTTGGTTTAGTTTTGTTTGTTTGCTGCAATAAATGGTTGGACCCCAACAAATTTTCTTTTGGAGAAGTTGCTTGTTTTCATTTGCAAAGAACGCTCAGTTTTTCACTCTTATCGTTTATCGAGTGTTCTACTTTTTCTGCTACTGCTTTTGGTTTTCGTTTTCGCCTTGATTTGCGTTCAGATCTTGTCATATCTTTTCATCAAGGTGTATTTTTGCCTCTGATCTTTATTGGTTTTCATCAAAAGAGGTGTTTATAAAAATTTCAAATGGTGTTGGAAAAGAGAAAAAGCTTTGTGCAAAATAGTGGTACAAGAAGGAGCTTGTGTAGACTGCGGCTTAGGCTTTTTCATGTCATGCTTGATGTCTTTTTGATAGTATGCTTAGTGGTTTTGCTGTAGCATGACTTGTCTCAAATAACTGAGATTGCTTAATGAGCCTTCGAAAAAATCATGCGTTGTTTTTATTGTATGGAAGCATTATTTTGGTTTTCTCCTTGATGCTTTATTTGGGTTGACTTGGCGCATGCTCACACATGTTAGACTCTCACAAAGTCGCCAATAGCCTTCATGATCATTTAGTTTTTGACTTTTGATGCCATCTTATGCTTTCTTTTAATGTCGCTTTGTCGCTTTGCATGATTATGGCCATTATTGCTCTCTTAGTTGGTCGCTCCCAGTCTTTTGCTAGCCCTCACCTTGTACTGAGTATGAGCTCTACTCGTGCATCCAACTCCTAAAAGCCAAAGTTTTCCATTGTGTCCACTATAAACTCCTATGCATGGTATTTGTAAGCCATTCCAAAGTAAAATTTTCATGTGCTACCTTTCAAAAACCTTCAAAACACTTCTTGTTTTGTGACACTATTTTTAGCTCATGGGGACGTAGTGGTCGGATTTGCTATCTTCCATATTGCTTATTCCAAAAAGAAAAAAAAAAGAAAAAGAAATAAAAAAGGCACTCCTCCAAAGAATGTGAATGTTGGTGGGCACCCGATGGAATCGGTTAGCCATGGTATGTGAAAGGAAAAAGGTGGGGAGGAGTGCCAAGTTTTATAAAAAGAGCACAAAAGTGCAAATCTCTCTCTCGAAAACTTGCTTCATTTTTGTATGGAAGATAGTAAGAACCCCATTGCCAGTCGTTGACAAAGACAACCACCTCTCAAAATCAAGTTTTATCTCTCTGTTTTACAAATGAAAAGCTCTAGCACATGCTTAATCACTGCTTCCCTCTGCGAAGGGCCTTTCTTTTACTTTTATGTTGAGTCACCACCTTCTTTCTTTATGCACCATTAAGAGAGCATAGTTGTCATTCTTAGTGTGATATGCATTGTCCCAAAGTTCATTGATTGACTCATGATGATTGGTTTCACTTGTTCTTAAATTATTTGTATCTAGTCGCCCTCTTAAACTTTGAGGTGTCCTATGCATTTATGTTTTGCTCTCTTTGAAGGACAAGCTGAAAACCTTTTGTATGTTTTTCCTTATGATTTGAACACACGTTTGACTTTCATTGTTTCATTATCATGATCTTTTGTTTGTGTTCATTTGCATGTTTACAACATGGTTGCTAAGTTCTTATTGTCATGATTATATCTTCATGCCCATGTTTTAAGTTCTATGATCCCAGCTCACCAATGCTTACATATATGATCAAGATTGTGTAGGTGCATGTCACCTCAAAAATTATTCTTTTGTTATCACTTACCTACTCGAGGACGAGCAGGAGTTAAGCTTGGGGATGCTTGATACGTCTCAAACGTATCTATAATTTTTGATGCTCCATGCTTGTTTTTACACCATTTGCCTATTGTTTCGTTACACTTAGTGGCATTTTTATGCATTTTCCGGAACTAACCTATTAACGAAGTGCCACAGTGCCAGTTTCCTGTTTTCTGCTGTTTTTGTGTTTCAGAAGTGATACACAGGAAATATTCTCGGAATTGGACGAAACAAGTTCCTGAAGTCTTATTTTACCCGGAAGCTTCCAGAGATCCGAAGGAGAGTAGGAGGTGAGGGACCAGGGGCCCACACACAGGGGTGGCGCGGCCAGCCCCTGGCCCGCGCCACCGCCTTGTGAGGCCACCTGGCCCCTCTTCTGACGACGCCCCTTCGCCTATAAATACCCCCCGACGGGAAAAACCTAAGGCCCGATCAGATTTCCAGAACACATCGCGATACGCCGCCGCCGTCGACCCGAAGATCGGGAGGGTCCAGAAGCTCTTCCCGGCACCCTGCCGGAGAGGGGAATCGCCACCGGAGGTCTTCTTCATCGCCATGCTTGCCTCTGGAGCGATGAGTGAGTAGTCTACCTTGGACTATGGGTCCATAGCAGTAACTAGATGGTTGTCTTCTCCACCATGTGCTTCATGTTTAGATCTCATGAGCTGCCATACATGATTGAGATCACCGTTATGTAATTCTACATGTTTGGTTTGTTGGGATCCGATGAATATTGGTGTTTATGATTAAGTTGCTGTACTGAATTATATCTTTTGTTATCTCTATGTTGTTTATGATCTTGCATGCTCTCCGTTGTTAGTAGCTATCTTGGCCGAGTAGTTGCTAGTGACTCCAAGAGGGGGTATTTATGCTCGATAGTGGGTTCATGTCTCTATTTCACCTGGGGGAGTGACAGAAACCTCTAAGGTGGTAGATGTGCTGTTGCTACTAGGGAGAAAACAACATTCATATGCTCAAGGGCATATGCTTTGTTTACATTACACACTTTGCTTAATGCAATTATCTGTTGTTCGCAACTTAATACTTCTAGGGTGTTCGGATTGATATCCCCGGGAGTGGATTATTAGTCATAGATGCAGTTGGATGGCGGTCTATGTATTTTGTTGTAATGCCCAGAGTAAATCTCATAGTGATCTTCTTGACATATCACGTTATCTCTATTCTATCAATTGCCCAACTGTAATTTGTTTACCCAGCATGTGTTATTTTATCTTTGGAGAGACACCACTAGTGAACTGTGGACCCCAGTCCTATTTACATCATATTGCAATCACCTGTTTACTTTTCTCGTACTGTTTACTTTACTCGCATATTATATTGTTTTCCACTCGATACGCTCATAACCTTTGTTTCAAGCAAACCGGTGAGATTGACAATCTCATCGCAAGTTGGGAACAAAGTATTTGTTTGTGTGTGTGCAGGTTCCGCGTTGCTGCTGGCCGAAGACGAGTCAACAAGTATCGTTAACGGCGCCCTTGTTGGAGTGTTATTAAGCCAGTCTGCATCACCTTCAGTCGTCACCGTCTCTCCTCTTCAAGATCGACATTAAACCTTGGTTTCTTAACTGAGGGAAAACTAGCCGCTACACTCATCATACCTTCCTCTTGGGGTTCCCAACGGGCTGGTCATCACCACGCACAAGGACTTACTGCTCCCACGTCAACTACACGCCACAGCTCTTTTCTGGCGTCATCACCGAGTAGCAAGGCTCACTGCACCCTTTGTTCAGAACAATTAGCAGATCAGACACAGTAACCTCATCGTTGGCATCTAACATACCCAGGAGCCGCCTTGCCTGGCACAGGTGCTGCTCCGAGGGGCGGCGTCGTCTCTGTTCATCTTCCTACCCCCCTTCCCAACTCCCCCGAATCTTGTGCCAAGTATCCGTGATATGGCTATCTCATCCATGCGGACAGTCTCTGTTTTCCCTACCCGCAGACAGGAATTTACAGTATCTATCCACTGGTATATCCACTGACAGTAATCTCTATTTGTTGTGGGGATGAAATATATCTCTAGTAGCCCCCCAAGCCCGATCGACCTAATCTCCTCTATCTGCTCATCCCCCCAACCTAAGAAACTCTGTCAGGTCCTTAGGAGCATACCAGTTGTTCACCCTGCTCCTCCCCTGCGTAGTTTCCTGCACCACATCGTTCAAGCTCCAGCTGCCACCGCCTCCAAACGTGCGAGTCCGCATACGCACCGACGAGCTGATCGGACGCGACCCTCCCGGCGGCAGCGTTGTTGAACCAAAAGTAGCTCGGTACATCTGGGACACAAGCAAAGAAAACAGGATTTTTCACCAAAGATGAACAGTTTACTTCAATTTTACTCGTGGCCCGACAGTGCTCATCAAAACCGTGACTGCTCAATTACTACATGTCCTGCGGGGCCGCAGTCATGCGTGCTGTGCTGCGCATGCGGTTTTCAATTCACCTGTACCTGTTCTATCCTATATCTGGTATTCACATTAAGTTCGTCTCTTCCTAGAGCTGGAGTATAAGTCACAATATTGCATGAGTATATAGGATTCACTCTAATTATTGCATTAATTGATACAGATCCCCATAAAGTAACCATCGGTTGAGATTTCAGAGTGTACTGCTCCTATGAGCCATATGTCCGCGTCCATGATAGTATCTTCTTTATTAAGAGTGAACCTCGCAGTGTGGAGGCATTGGTTTTAACTCCAAATACTTGCTGTGAGGGCTCATGGCAGAAGATAAATCATAACAAATCAACCATTTTCTTAGGCAAGAGTTGTGAGGCTTCTCTGAAGAACAGTGTCATGAATCTGATGGGGGTGCATAATGAAGCTCTACAAGACACATATCCGCAGAGGTGGGGCATTCCCCAATCGAGTGTTTGCGTTTCCTACCGGATAGGGCATAGAAGAGGATGGATGCTTGCTCGTACAGAGGTTTTTCTAAAACCCATCATTCGGGCTATTTCCACTTTCGTCATGAGTTGCTTCCAATTACCTATGGCTACTTGTTCTTCAATGCGGAGATCAACAGCTGACTTTTGGTGGGGAGTCAAAGATGGACATCGAAAAATGCACGGAAGGTCGTTGGAGTGGCTCTCCACTCCAAATCCTTGGGATGAATGGGCTTCCACGACGTGATGCTTTTTAGCAAGGCCATGCTAGGGCGTCAATGTTAGGAGGGTATTGGCGGAACCTGAATATTTGTGCGCTCATGTTTAGAAGGGACGGTACTGTCTAGACTGTGAGTTCTAGGATGCACTGAGGCTGCGGTCGTCTTCGTATACGTGGCGGAGCATCATGTTCCGCAAACATGCATGAAAGGACACGGATGTCGCCTAGAGGGGGGGTGAATAGGCGATTTAAAACTTTTACGAACGGCTTGACAAATGCGGAATAAAACTAACGTTTAATTTGCCAAGCATACAAAACCTAAATAAACTAGGTTCACCTATGTGCACCAACAACTTATGCTAAACAAGATGAGCAACTATGTGATAGCAAGATATATATAACTTCAAGCACGAAGGTTATCACAAAGTAAATTGCATAAGTAAAGGAACTCGGGTATAGAAATAACCGAGGCACGCAGAGACAACGATGTATCCCGAAGTTCACACCCTTGCGGGTGCTAATCTCCGTTGGAGCGGTGTGGAGGCACAAGGCTCCCCAAACGCCACGGAGGCTCACCGTAATCTCCTCGAGCCCTCCCACCAAGATGAAAGACCCGATCCACTATGGGACCCTTGAGGGCGGTCACCGATCCCGCACAAAGCTTGGGGCTACTCCACAACTTAATTGGAGGCTCCCAAATCCACAAAGCCACTAAGATTGGGGCACACTCCACAACTCAATTGGAGGCTCCCAAGAATCGCCACGGAGGCACCACAAAGCTTGGGAAGATCTCCACAACTTAATTGGAGGTCCCCAAGAAATCCACAGAGCCGTCTAGGGTTCCAAGAACCCAAGAGGAAATAAGCTTCTTGCTTTCACCACCGAATCTCCGAGGAGAACTCAAACCGATGCACCAAATGCAATGGCAAGAACACACGAAGTGCTCAAATCCTTCTCTCCCAAATCCTACCAAAGCAACAAATGCTATGGAGGATATGAGAGGAAGAACAAAGAGGAAATCCAGAAAGAACTCCAATATCTAGATCCAATAGGTTCCCCTCACTTAGAGGAGAAAGTGATTGGTGGAAATGTAGATCTAGATCTCCTCTCTCTTTTCCCTTAGAAAGATGCAAGAAACATGGAGGGAAGTGAGGAGGGAGGGCAAGCTTTGAAGGTCAACAATGGAGGAGAGAGAAGCTCAAAAACGTTAATGGTTCAAGGAGGAAGAAGGGGTATTTATAGGTGGGGAAAATCTGGCCGTTGGAAGCAGCCCGCCGGCCAGTTCGGCCGTAAGTCCGGCGGCGCCGGCCTCTGGGCCGGACGGATCCGGCGCCCCGCCGAAAGGCGGTTCAGAATAGCAGTCCGGCTGCTCCGCCGGACTGGCCCGGTCTGCCGCCGGAAGGTCCGGCCTGGAGCCCGGCCTGGCCGGACCAGGGGCCGAACTGGACAGCCCAAAAACCAAATAACTTTTGCAAGGAAACTCCAAATGAGATGAAACCAATTTTGTTGGAAAGCTAACAACAAGGAGAACCAATAAGAACCAGCAAGGGAGAATTTACTATGAAATTAGAGGACATAAGTGTCTCTATATGAGGAACCGGTAAATTCTCCAAACACCAAAAACGCAATAAGTGTTCCATACGAAATCCGGTTTTGATGAGCTAGAGCTTGTCATGGAAATAACCACAAGCTCTAGAATCTCACATGGATAAAATCCAAATAAGAACCAAGAAGGATAATACCAAGTATGCAAAGGTTTGAGCTCTCTCCGAACGATACGAATAAGTTACTCACTCGAGAGCCCCTCTTGATAGTACGGCTATCGATCCTAAACCCGGTCTCCCACACTATGAGACCGGTAAGAAAGAAACCCTATCAAGAACATACCTTTGCCTTGCGCATTCCACTTGAGCTAGATGGTGACGATCTTGATCTTCTCAAGTTGGACTACCTTTCTTGATTGCGCTTGCTCAGTGAAGTCTTGCGGATAGTTCCCCCATACTTCACTACGGGAGAGACACTAGAGAAATATCTTCACATGTCCATTCCCACCAAATGGACACCGAGCTTCACATGTCCATTCCCACCAAATGGACACCGAGCTTCAAGCAAATGATATCTTCTAGAAGCCTATCTTGAACTTGCGCTTCGACTTGATCAACATTGCACTTCATATTCTTCTTTCATAATGATGATATCTTGAGAATGCACATGAGAGTTCACTCCATCTTATTCCTCAAGACACACTCTATAGGCTCAACTCCCTTATGACCAATCTTCGGATCACTCCTTGAATAACACCTTGGTCATCACATAATCTTCTTTATATGCATCTTCTTACAACCTTGAAACCAACATATGGCTCAAGAGTTGTCTACGGACAAGTCCTACAAATATAACTAGATGCAAACATTAGTCCATAGGGATTGTCATTAATTACCAAAACCACACATGGGGGCACATGCTCTTTCAATGCATACTGGAGCTTGGGATACTGATGTGATCAGAAGCTTCTTTGATGATTCTATATCGGCCAAGATCATGCAAGGGCAACTGAGCAAACATGGAGGCGTTGACTTCCCTTCTTGGCCTCATGCTAAATATGGAGTCTATACCGTGCGATCAGCTTACAGCTTGGTTAGATCGCAGGAGGTGGTGGCCTGACGAAGCCTGACAAATAGTGGATTACAGTCTGACACTAGTGCTAAGGACAAGTTATGGAAAAATTGTGGAATATCAAAGTCCCAGGTAAGATGAAAATTACCTAGTGGCGACTTGCACAAGAGTGCCTACCTAGTGGCTTCCAAGTCCGTCAGCAAAATATACCAGCAGATGATTCCTGTAACTTTTGCAGTAGAGTGGAAAAGACTGAACATACAATGTTGTTCTGCCCTTATGCTGTCAAGGTTTGGAGAGCCGTTAAATCGACTTTCCCTGTACATCTCCGAAGGAAACATTTTGTCACTCCAAAAGCTTGGGTACTGAATTTTCTCAGAAGACCGAGCAACCGTGAAGCGATCATGTTGGTGGTGATGGTGTGACACTTATGGGAGGCGCGCAATGGCGTTCAAAATGATGAAAAGAGAAAACACCCTCAACAACCTAGCTATATAGATTAAGGCTTACCTTGAGTTGATCTTGGTGCATTTGGCCAAGGCCCCTACCACCCACAGGCGTGAGACCCCTCCTACTTCACCACAGTGGTCTCTGTAGCGGAAAGCGTGGCGGTCATTTGCGTTGATGCAACGTTACGTTTGTTCTCTTCTTCGTCCAAAATGGGGTAGGTGTTGTGATCAGGGACCACAACGGTAAATTTTTATGTTGCATGCAGCACGTTACTTGATCAGGTCATGGCACCGGAGATAGCTGAAGCACTCGCCATTAGAAGTGTAGTCACACTCGCACTGGAAGAAGGTTTGAACAAGGTCCTCTTGGTGCAGTGTATCCAATCTTCTGTTCAGGATAGATCGCTGGTCAGAGTGGTGGTAGAGGACATCAAAACCCTTGTCGCCTCTTTGTCATCGGTGACCTTTCATGCCCCGTTTGGAATAAAGGATAGAAAAAATGTAGAAATAAGAAAAATATAGGAATTGAGATGTCATGCCCCTCCAATCCTACAGGTTTCAAAAGCATAGGAATACGTACAAATCACTATTTCTCCATCTATACATGCTATCCTATAGTTATTTTCAAGCCAGCACTCCTCTTATCTCGACGTAAACATAATTTGCAATGAAAAGTTGAGCGAACCATAGGGTATCCCCGTCCCCACGCCTTGGTTGCCGCGTACCAAGGTATGTATCAGTACGAATTGTGTTTTTCTTTGATACAGAGTGGGCTTTTAAGCAGGCTTATTTAGCGCGAGCGAGCAAAAAGTGGCTGCAAGAGGGCCTCGTAGGAAGCATTTAGCCACATGAAATATTCCAAGAGGTTGGACCGGATGTTATTTTTCCTTTGAAATGTACTCCCTCCGTTTCAAATTATAAGATGTTTTAGATTTATGAAGCAAATGTATCTAGACACTTTTAGTGTGTATATTCGAGTGAACCTACACACTAAAACATGTCTAGGTACATTTGATTCACAAAGCTAAAACATCTTATATTTTGAAACGGAGGGAGTATAAAGCAAAGGAACCAAATCATGTGGAGTTCAAATTCATACATTTCAAAGGGCACAAAAGAAATTTTTTCCTACAAAAATCCTGTTATTTAAAATTCCTGCAAAATTCCCGTGTTCTAAACGGGGCCTCAGCAGCATGTTAGTCGTAGCTGTAATAATTCGGCACATACTTTGGCTTAAAGAGCTGAACTATCTCATAGTTTTTTATTTCGTGTTTTTGCTTTGCAGTGCATATTTGACAAATTTTGTATTGACTATATTTTATGAATGCTGAATTCTCAAAAAAAAAAACTGTCGTGTGAGGTGACTGGTAAATAAAGAAGACCTGACGTGTTGAGCATGACGGTTGCTGAATCCCAGATTCAGAGAAGCGGCCGACCAGTGTACGTTGAAAGCTGCGGCGCGCTGTGCTCTGTGCACGAGCTAAAAGGTCCGAGCCTGTGGAGAGGTCCATGCCGCTGCCCGCATGTCGGCGTGCGAGCGTCGGCTTTTGCCCGACGTCGGGGATCGAGAAACTGCGAAGGCTCAAAAGCTGGCCCCGGTGGCGGCAGAAAGCATGGCAGCCTCGCAGCACGCCGGCCTCTCGTCGGGGTTGCTGCAGCGTGCACGCCCCCACCGTTCCCGGCCGGCCATGAGATCCCCCGCGATCTCTCCGTACGCCGTGAAAAGAAGGCTCGTTCCAGCAAAGGGCAAAGGCCAGCCAGTGATAGGACTGTCGTACTCCGGTACACCATCGCGCCATAGCAGCGTGCGCCGGCGTGGGCACCAGCGCGGCAAGCAGCCGTGTTGAAATAAAATAATCTCGGCGGGGACGCGGCCACGGGGGTGGCGACAACGGCGAGCGGCCGACAGGCGGCGGGTGCCGCTGGGCGCGTACGGCAAACAGCGTGGAGCAGTAGGCCGGCAGTGGCGCGAAAAAGCTACTAGCAGCGGCGCCGGCGGGCCTGGATCGTGAGCCCCGGCCGGTCCCCGTTCCTGTCGCGCGCTGACGTTCCCTCCCGGCCAAACGCCATGGATGATTGTCGCCTAGATTTACCGATAATCAACACTACCAATAGCTCGGTACATTTGTCACTCCCTCGCTGTAGCTTATCGGACGTCAGCCCATTGAATACACAGGCACGAGATCGATGCCTTTGCTCGGCAATTCAGTTACACGGGACGGGACGTGCTGCTGCAAATGTAATGCCGTTGAGTGGAGTTGTTGAGCTGGGCAAATGCGAAGTGCCATTGAAGGCCCAAGCGAACTGATCGTGATGGACCATCGAGGAAGATGAAGCCATGGTCCATGGATAGGATCGAGCACAAGTGGAGTAACTCCAGCTTTGCTGAAGAAAGACCAGAGCGGAATTAATGTACTAGGAAGGATAGAGATAAACACTTCATTACAGAGCTACCGGCTAGCTACAGCCTACAGATTACATCAACAATGGCAGCACAACCAAGCCATCGGATTTCAGCCAGACGGCGCTGCTAACATGTACAGCCTAGGACTAATTCCTTCACGGGGCATACAAAATTACACCCGATTTCGTTTTGTTACTCGACGAATGCGGATACTGAACCTGCTTACCTCTGTAATGGCAGACTAATTACCTGACGATTAGCTAGCGCTACAGGAAGATGAAGCATTCCATGGACACCAGGGGATTCTCCAGGGACTCATTCCCCTCGCCGTCGACGTCACCAGCCACGTCGCTGCCTGGGGGAGCATCCTCCGGCACCGATGCCTGCGGTGTCGGTGGCGACGCGCAGTGCGTAGAGCCTGACTGCGCTGGTGATGGCTGCGGAGGCGTCCCCTGCGCACGCCGCGGCGCCGGCGCGCGGCCGCACGGCCTCGCGGGCACAGGCGGCTTCCGCTGCGCGCAAGAGGCGGCGGTATCGCGGCGCTGGTCCTGCGACCGCTTCGCCGCCGGCGACGGCGACCTCCGGCCCGGGTCGCGCCGCGGTGGGGGCGGCGAGGGGGACGCGCGTCCGCCAGGAGCGGCGGCGGCGCGGTCCCGCCTGGCGCGCCTGGGCTCGCCGGGCGTGGTCCCGTGCCTGTACCTGGGCGGCTTCGACGGCGACCGCTCGGGCCCCGTCGCCGTGGTCGCGGCCGACGACTCGGACGCCGCCTCCGACTTCTCCTCGAGGGAACGCGCAGGCCGCGCCGCCCTCCTGCCGACCCTGTCGCCACCACCTTCCTTCACCCTGGCAACACCGTCCTTCGCATTTGCCTTCTCCGCCGCCGGAGCCACTACGGCGCCGTCGACCCGCCTGGGCTTGGGCCTCGGCTTGACGTGCGGTGTCTCCGAGAGCACCTCCTTGACCTTCTCCTCCTCCGGCGGCGGCAGGTCGCGGGCCTCGACGACCTTCTTCCGGTGAGCTTCCCCGGCCGCGCCCGGCGGCTCGCTGCTTTTTTTGCTGACGCAGCAGCCCATGCCTTGACTGTCCTTGGTTGGTTAGTTGGTTTCTTGCTTCTTGCCGAGCTTAAGCTAGCTAGGCCATTTCCCGCAAGCACGAGCACGAGCTGGTGGTGGTGCAGGAATGCAGGAGGGACGACAGTGGAAGAGCGGAGAGGAGTGGCTTTGGGTTTCCCTCCGTTGTGCTTTGATTTGTGTGAGCAAAGGAGCCGAGGACGGGGTTGTGGTGGGAGACTGGGAGTAGGAGTCAAAAGGGCTGAGCTCCAGTTAGCTGTGCGTTCTGATCTGATGTGTGAGCTTAAAATACTGATCGACACATGTTCTTGCTCAGTGGAAAGTAGCCTTGGCGACCTGTTTGACACCGTGTAAAGTGTAGACTGCAAGATAGTGTTTCGACGGTCTCATGGCTTCGTTGGTTCAAATGATTTTGAAAAGAAATGAGAGAATTATGTTCTGTTCAATCATTTGCTATGTTTCCTGTTTGACTTTATAGGATTGTAATTCATATTTTTTTCTAAGAATTTGTGTACTCCCTCCGATAATTATTACTTTACCGAGAGTGGATTTGCTACCCAGGTGTGTAGCTACTCACCTTTGCATTTTCAACCATTTACACCCTGTATAAACTTATTTCAACTTGGTTTCTAATAGAACGCATAATTCTGATGTACAAAAGCGCTTTCAGATTTTTGGTTTGGATTTTTTTTGGTCAAAGTCAACTCACAAAACCATTTTCGTTGACTATGAACAAAAAAGTTCAAACCAATAATCTAAAACCATTTTTACACACCAAAATTCCCTGTTCGACTTGGAAAACAAGTTGAATAATGATTATACCGCTTCAATCAAAAGTTAAGAGGGGATGCGTATCTACCCAGGTGGATAGCAAGTATTTAGCCTTACATGTTAATATGGATATATCTGCATACATCCGTATTAGGGACAAGTAATAGTGATCGGATGAAGTACTACAATTTATATGGAATTTTTGTCGACTCGATAACTTATGCAAGAAACATTACCCTTTATTATTTTCTTCTAGGGCATATTTCCTTCTATATGTTCTAAAAAAATAGTACAGACATTGCTTCAACACTATTTTGGTGAACCACCATTATTATTAATAACACCACACACAAATTATAATAGGTGCACATCTAGTATAATTAAACAACAATCTGAATTTCAGCATTGGGCATGCGTCTAACAAGATATGGAAAATCCATGTTAGCATGCAAATTGACCTTTAATTTTATGTACTTGTATGATATCATGTAAAAGCAAAACATATGGTCAGTAGTATTTTTTTCTGAAAAATGACAAGTACAACTTTGACTCACTCACATATGCATTACAATAGTACGCAGTGTAACGTTCACATAGCATCTACCGAAATCCATAGTCACAAAGCATCTAGATTGAGAAAATCACGAGAGACTCCTTGGAAAATGTGACATCAAACCTAGGGTTTGAACTTGGTGGTTTGATTGTACACCCACTTTCCTAACGATCTAATCAAAGTTCATTTCTCATGATGATTAGTATGGTGTTATTTGAATGTTATAAATATCGATGGCCTACAATTTAAATATGTTTCTTCCCTAAAACTTTATATAGCATATCATTTATGGTGGCCATAGAAATATATTATACAGTACTCCCACGGTTTGGAAATATAAGATGTTTTAGATTTGTGAAGTGAATGTATCTAGACATCTTTTAGTGTATAGGTTCGTTCGAATCTATACACTAAAATATGTCTAGATACACTAGCTTCACAGAGCTAAAACATCTTATATTTCTAAACAGAGGGAATATATACTACTGCAGTAGTAAGATGTGTATTTTTTTTTAAAAAAATACTTTTAACAGACTAAAGGTGATGCCCTCAGATTTCTGTGGGCCACAATGCTAGTGTTTATCTCTATCTCTATCTCTATCTCTACTACTTATAAAGGCACAAACTTGTTTTGATACAATCAATCTCAACCATACAATAGGGTCAATCAAACGGTCCAGATGGCTCCAATGTTGAGCTCAACTCAACACAAAATCATAATAATCCGTATAATACCCAACTATTTAATGGCCCACTAATTTCTCTAACTAATTGCTGGCTCCTAATTACTCCAAATAATAAATGTCCTGCTAATTGCTCTCCCCCGATTGCTCCATCAACTGTGCTACATGTTCCATCTCATCTTCCTCCACCGGCACCTCTTCTCTGATGTGTCGTCGCCTGCCGTGGCGGAGGAAGGTGCATCTTCTCGACGGTGCGCGACATGGTCCTGATCCTCCTAATGGTGGTGGCGCAGAAAGCCAAGGCCACGGCTGTAGTCGGCAACACGAGCGGCGAGGACTACCGGGGCCACCACGCTAGCTGTGTTGATGAGCCAGCTCTAGACGGCGGATGCATTGCCTGAAGCCGACGCTGCGCCGCAGCGAGGTATTGGGAAAGCAGGCAGAATCGGAAGGGTACGGGACTGTGACGAGGCGGTGTATAAGGGGAGGCAACTATGCTCCAACTATAGTCTGCTTGCGCCGGCCATATCTCCAAAGGCGTCGGCCTCAAGCTCACAGCCTGCGCCAGGGACTACGTGCCGGCACCAGCACTAGAGCAAGGAGAAACGAGATGGACAAGACAGAGAAAGCCAAGAAAAGAGATTGAGGAGCCAGATCTGCTAGATCAGGAAGCGGCCGACCTCCACCCCCATAAAGGTTTGGAGTAGTTTGATCACAACGTCATTGATTATAGCAATGTAGTATATATACCTATGAATTTAATTGAGCTAACTGTTTAGCTTGTGTTCTTGGCGTGGCTAGAGTCATCATTACAAATCGAAAAAAGTCTAACTGGTTAAGGTACTATCTCAAGTTTGCACTAAGAATTCCATGATTTGGGTCAATGTTGGTTTTGGTTATTTATCAAAAGGTTGTGTCCTGTTGTCACGACCTCTTCTTAGGTGGGGCTTTCACTCTAAGGTTTACACCGTTGGTTTTCTTATATTATTATAGGATTTATGTGCTATGACATCAGAAAAAACACAATTGTATGCTAAAATGTCATGGTGTATATTAGGGGTATTGCCATGTCGTTTAAACTATGGAATTAATTATAAATTTTAGACATATTTATTACTCAGTCGCCACCTTTCAGGATGTATTTATTCCAATTTTATTAATATGCTTGTGCCGTTGGAGCGATATAATCTATTACAATTATGGTTGGAAAAATTCAGATGGATTTACAAGATAGGAATTAGTGTGGAGAATATTGACGGGTGTAAATTTATTGATTTTCTGAAACTTCCATTTTGTAGATTAAGCTTTATTCATGAGGACTACAAAATCATGGAATGCTCGAGGAACATGAGGATGGATTAGAACCAACAAATGGCTGGAAAAAACATGAGACAAAATGTTACTGAGTTTAATTGTATAACGTGCGTTGCACGTGCACGCTTACTAATAAAAATAACATAAATAACAAATCGATTCTGACAACATTATGTATTGTAAATTTGCGAGATCACAATAGTTAGTGAGCCTCATCAATATATAATTACAGCACTAGGATTTGGTAATGAAGGATTTTTCATTGCCAAAAGATTCAAGTATTCAACTATGTTTCCAAAAAAGGATGCAATTTCACACTCCCTATTCACAATCAATTCTACAAATACAAAAAGGGATTCAATTTATCATTTCGAGATAACATTAAAAAGGGACATAATTTGCAAATTTCAATTCGGAATCAATTCTTCTAGGTACACAATTTGCCCATTTCTCTTCATAATTAATTTTTAGATAGCACCTTGGTTTCAAAACTCCACCTAGCGTGGCGTCTTCTAGGGACAAATGTTACGCTAGGCCAGTGGCCCCCGCAGCGGCCGAGACAAGATGCCCTTGTTGTCCGCTAAGGGCATGAGCAATGGGGGTAGTGGTATGCTACTGCTCCACGTAAGCACGAACCTAAAAAGTAAATGAAGCAATAGGTGTGAAGAATATTGGTCCAACCCATGATACTTGCTTTCTCCTTAAAAGCAGCTTTAGTTTCTCCCCTTCTCTCTCACCTTTTTTCCTTCCTCTTCACTTTTAGTGTTGAAGAGGCAGCCTCCTGCAGAAGAGACTGCTTCTCTAAAAGTAATCATCCAAGCCTAAGTTGGACCACCCGAACCTAGCTAAAGTTGTGAGACAGCACCTCTGGGGCATACCATTGTACATGCCCTAAGGATGCTTTACCCTTCTGTATTCTATGGGGGAGTTGGCAGCTAGGATTCTATCATTTTTTCGTTTTTAGCTCTAGCCTAGCTCTAGTGATGAGGGTTAAAGAGCTACAAAACCCAACACGCATGAAGGTGAGGATAGATGGACTTGCAGTATTAATATACTAGAATTGAAGTTGGGAAGCTACACCGCATTTGGTGGGCATTTCGTGGGCATCCTCATGGTGTTAGGAGTATCAACGTTCCACCTGTTCTTAGGAATGCTCCATATTTGGGCAAGCTGGGTCTTTATTGCTATTTATTTTATTATTTTGTAGGTCAGATATTAGTGACACACTAATACTTGTAGTATTGAGAGGTTGAACATTGCATCTATCGATATCATAGAAGTCTATAAATACCGTGAGGTTGGCGACGGAGGTCCAAAGGCTCAAAGTGACAAAAAAAATCAAGTGACATCAGAATGGTCCAAGCATAATCCATTAGGAATAAGATGCACCGGGAACTTGAGTTGGAGCTGCACTAGAATGGCTGGAACTTCTAGAGAGCCTGCATGAGCTTCCTCACACTATGAAAGAATGTTATGTAGAGTAAACATGGCAGCCTCGCAGATTCAGAAGTCTGTGCATAGAGTATTCCCTTGAAGCAACAATACCTAGTGTAGTTCTTCACTAGGTTCTTGTGCTTATCTGCGCGAAGCATCTGGTAGCGCGTAGCCCCCGTTGTAGCTCCTCCTTGGTTATCCTTGCCTGAGCTATTGTCTTGGTTAACTTGTAGCTCCTTTGCATCGATCGATACACATAATCCTTATCATTGCAAAATTTAGATATTCAAAGCTTACAATTCATAAAGCACTCAAAGTGGCTACAGAGATTAGCCTGTGAAATACTACATAGATATAGCCTATATAATATCTACTTTCTTCGATCGGAAATAACTGTCGTGGATATAGTATAAATTTTGTACTAAGCTAGTATAAAATTATCAACAGTTATTTACAATTGAAGGAAGTATTTTGTAAAAAAATACACTACAGTACACTATTACCGCGTAGAAAGATAACCTGCGATCGCAGTTTGCTCGGGGCCGAAAGGGACACCACACCAAAAAAAAAGATTCACCAACACACCACCGCACCGTACGGCCAGGTTGGCGTCTCGCATTCCCGGGCCCACCGGAAGCCCCATCTGACACCACCTGTCATAGACTACCTCGCGCGCAGCCACCGCGTCTCCCTTTCCCCGTACCAGTAGAAAGGAAAGCAACGCAAGTAGAGAGAGAGGGGCAGCAAAGCACCGGTTGGTCGCCACCACGTCCACCGCCACCGCCACCGTCGGAGAAGGAAGCCGGCCGCGCCTGCGCAACCATGGCGGGGAGGGGCCGCAACGGCTTCGAGGACGACGACGTCAACCCCTTCGCGGTAAGTTGCTCCGTCCTCGCTCTACCCGTCCTCCTCCGCCGCCACCACCGTTCGAGCAGCACGGGCCCTCGAGAAACTTCCGCCAGTCGCGTAGATCTCGGGCTGTCCCTCTGCCGTTTCGATCCGCGTAGGTTTTTTTTGCTTGCGTGTGGGATCCGCCATTGTTGTGGTCCCTGCCGTGCTGGATCTGAGCGTGCCAGTGGAATGAGATGGGGAGATGCGGATTTGTGCGGTTCGAGTTGGCGATTACGCCGTGTGGGTACTGTCGGTGGTCTGCTCTTGGAGCGGTTGGTTTGCTCTGGATCTGTGCTCATCTGATGAACTAAGCTGCCTAGCAGATGAGTAGTATCCTGCGCTGGGTGATTTGATTTGGAAGCGAGACGCATGGAACCAGAATGTAGCATGGTTGCTGGAATTTGGGATTTGATATCACAGCAGACTAAAGCAATGCGGTACCTTCGTTTGTGTGATACCAGATCATCTCGTGCTTTCCCTTGCCTGGTCACGCCTCATATGCCTAGGCTCACTGGATAATTGTAGTACTTGACTACTTCATTTTCTAGGAAACGCCCTTGGGACCTACTTTTGTTGAGTTGTTATTGAATATGCTGGAGTATAATTTTTGGAGCTCGGTTGCACCATATGCTATATTGGACCTTTGTGACTTCAACAGTATGTGTTTGGAGGATGTCCAACTTTGCTGTCTTAGTTCATTTATTCTGATAGTTTTTAAAGGCAGCACTGATGTCAGACTCGCTGTTTTATACTATTTGGTAGTTCAAGTGAGTTCTAGTGCGAACCTTCCAAATTTTATGACGGTGTGCTACAGCCTACATGCTACAACTTTGTTAATGTGATACCAATGTATGGATAGGTAATGGACGAAAATCTTAGATCTCAGATATCTCCATTGTAGTGCTCTAGGTGGAAAGTTTTAAAATTGAACTGTCCATGTCACAATTTCTTTTGTACCACTCGATTGGTCTATTTGTTGGTGATGTCATCGAGCTGATGTAGATAATATTAATACCACGTTTGACTGTAATCAACTTAACCCCTATTTTGGCAACACACATCATAATCACTGTTGTGTTGACCGCACGCAAAATTTAATATGCCTATGCACATGCATGCAGACTCATTTAAGGTATTAACAGGCCATGCTCAATCACATGGGAAAATATTTTTATTTTGTTACTGTCCATATTTACTGTGTATATAAAGCCACAACCTCCATCTAGTTCTTAATAATCATGTAAATATGCTGGTATGCAGCTATTCTTGCACCCATCTCAAGTCAGTTTTTTTAGTGTTTTTGTATTGTCCGTTTCTTTCAGCAGCTTTTCATTTTGTGCTATGTTATGTTGATGGTTCATACATAAAGATTATTGCTGTTGACCAGCTGTTTAGAGTTTTGGGAAAAAGATCATGCTATTATTAACTTGCTCAGATGCTTCTAGGTTTGGATCTGTCTATTATGTTCCTAATATCTTCCAAATACTTCATATTCTACAGGGTGGGAGCGTTCCCCCTGCCTCCAATTCTCGACTCTCACCTCTCTCCCATGAACCAGCAGGCTTTTATAATGTGGACATTCCTATGGATTCAACTAAGGTACTTAGTTTTTACAAGTTTTTATTCACTCCAGTCTTTACCTTATTCTCTTGCTGTAATTGGATAGATGCTCTTTTCGCCATTTTCATGGTCAAGTTTGTATGTGTTATCAAGTACTTGTGATGATTATCGTAACCAGTTTTGGTGAACATTTTAAGCCACCCATGCATAACAAACATTATTTTATTTTGGCCATTATCATTTCATTATCTTTCTTAAAAAGTCTACCGCATAAATATTCCTCTGGCATCTACCCAAAGCAGATAATGAAAGGGCACTTCAGTCATTCAGTGTGTTATCTTTCCCAGTTTTGGAGGTTTCTTAATCCATGTGCTGGATCAAAATACTCCTTATAAAATTTAATGTTTGTAGTAAAACTGTATGAGGGATTTGACATGTTATTCCTCTATGCACACTGCAAATGTGCAAAGTTAGTTTTGGTTTTACCTTGAGTATTTTGTTTATGTATTTCTTACGTCATGCATGCAATTTATCTCCCATTAGGATAAGAAAAAGGAGAAAGAACTCCAGGCAATGGAAGCTGACCTCAACAAAAGAGAAAAGGTATTGTGCCTTACAATTGCTGAGTGATTTGGCAATTCTGCTGCTCTTACCACTACCAGTTATCTCATAAGTGGTGCCAAAGCATATGCAAAGCTAGAATCTACAACGTCATGGGGATTTATGATTTCCATATGCTACCTGCTGCATTGCTTTATTTATCATTACAGCCATTCAACCAATCAAAATGTATTTATGTTGATTTCAGTTCCCTGTTTATTACTACCGCATAGGGTAGTCCCTAGCACAAAAATCTTGATAGTTTATAGATGCTATATATAAATTATTGCTGATCTGGCAATGACTATTTTCTGCTGTTTTGTACGAGTCTAGAAGTTTTGTGTCCTCAGCTTGCCAAAACTAATTTAGTAGCTGGCCGTAACCGTCAACAGGGTACATTGACCTTAGTATGAGATCTATGGTCTACCAGAACTTTCTATTTGCTAGTGATACAATCTGGGTCCGAAAGTTCTTCCAAGAGTCATTTCGTTTCACCCTGCCTTTTCTCCTTTGGTCTCATTATATATTTTTTAATCAGCCTCATTATACAAATAGAGGAATCTATGTCTCAACTTCTTGCTAAATTGGGTTGGCTATTGCTATGTATGTCCAAGTGATTAATGTTCTACGATTTTGTTTCCACCGTCAGAAGAGTTCATCTGGGATAACCATGTTCCTGGAACTTGATTTTAGCCTGTTGATTTTTGACAGTGTTATGTCCGAGTATTTTAAATAGAAAGGATATTCTGTTTCTAGTGCATTCCATGTATGCGGACACATGTTTTAGTTACCATATGCAATGCTCCTTCTCCAATTGCTGATCTGGTTCCTGTTTTTTCGTCTCCTTGCTATAGGAATTGCAAAGGAGGGAAGAGGCTGCATCACGAGGTACAACTCACATTCTTTCCACATGCTGAATAACTTTAATACTAGTTTTGTTTTGGTCACTTAACTAGCATAAAATATGGATACAGAAGCAGCATTGATAAAAGCAATTTGTTACCGGAAGTGTACTAAGAAACTGTTGCTTGCCAACTCATTTTGAGTAGAGTGCTCAGTGTTTCAGTATTGTTCACATGAGAAAACAACACAGCATTTTAGTGTTTAGATCATGGAATAGGACATCAGGGTCATCATCAGTTTATCATACTGCATGGTTATTGGTAATTGCTGTTGATATTCTTTTTCTTGATAACTTAGAATTCGTCTTTTCATGGCTCCAATTTTGTATGTCTGGAAATAAGGCAATTGCTATTTCTTCTTGCAACAGCAAATTTCATTTCATACTTATTCTGCTTTTCCTATTGGCAGTATGTTTGCACAGTTTATTTCTCCTAATCACATCTTTGTTTCATTTCAGCTGGAATTGTCATTGAAGAGAAAAACTGGCCACCCCTTTTCCCTCTCATTCACCACAATATTTCAAATGAGATACCCATCCATCTACAAAAAATGCAGTACCTTGCATTTTCATCATTTTTGGGTAAGCTCCGCTAATGTAAAAAATGTATATGAATATGCTGTGCTACCATTCCTTTTTTTTTGCGATTACCTGTACCAGCCACCATTGCCCCATGATTGGGTTTCTGCTAGTGTATCAACTATCAAGTACTTATCTGGCAGAGCAGCATTTGATAGGTAGAGCTACTTTATGGATTTTGTGTAATTTTTGTCAAATTTGGATCTCCTGCAGGAATTGCTGTCTGCCTCTTCTTCAATATCATAGCGACTACAACAGCATGGATTAAAGGGGAAGGTATATATGAAGTGTACCTTATTATCTACATCTAATATATCAGGTGCTATCACACTACTTAACATGTGAACTAAAAATACATCTCTGCTTTAACAGGTGTTATGATTTGGCTGCTTGCAATTATCTACTTCATATCTGGTGTCCCTGGGGCTTATGTGTTATGGTATCGCCCTCTTTATAATGCAATGAGGTAAGGCATATGTGTTGATGTTTTATTATCTATATTAAGAAAGAAATTCACCTTTCCAAATAATTCATGTGACCATATCTTGTTTTATTTAATGCCTGTTGCAGAACTGAGAGTGCTTTGAAGTTTGGGTGGTTTTTTCTGTTTTACATGGTAAGATACGCTTTACTAGGTTTCATGTGGCCACATTATATAGCATTAAATGAAAGCCTCTATCCTCAACTGTGCACCCAACTGATCTTCTTTGTCTATTTCCAGATTCATATAGTCTTCTGCGTGTGGTCAGCAGTGTCTCCCCCATTTCCTTTCAAAGGAAATTCTTTGACGTAAGTCTCATATTCTTTCTCTTGTGCATCTACTTCTGGGATGCTGCATAGGTTGCAAGTTGTAAATGGGTTTAGATGAGAGGGGTTATGCATTTCCTTGGGTCACATTTTGTGTTTTGTCGGCAGTGGTGGATCTAGTATTTTAGCATGGGGTATGCCGCACGAAATGTAGGTGCGTAAAGATAATTGTTTTCTTATAATATAAAGGAAATGACCATTCTGAAATATGACAAATAATTAAATTAAAAATAGATTTTCCAATGTAATAAAAAGGGTAAGTTGTTGCATGCGACGATAAATTTCCACGGTATTCGATCACGAGATAATCATTCTGGCAACACTAAAATATAGTTAAATTGTACTAAAATAAACAAGAAAATATGTAAAGAAGATACAGAAAGGCATAATGGAGCATATAAAAATTGATCATATACCACCTCCATTTCCAAACTTAAAATGTTTGGTAAGCTAAAATAGCCAACAAAAATGTCTTATATAATACTGAAAATGAATTATCAGTTGACTAAATTATGATGTCATGCAGCTAGCCCAGATAATACTGAAAGTCTGAAACAAGGTGTAGAGTTGCTTCAACGTAAGCACAATAACTAGAGATTTCTTTTGACTAGTAATCATAGCTAACCAGGTTAAATCCATTCCTTCTAAAAAAGGTTAACACATAAAAGTCATTACCAAAATAAAACGTGCATGCATGGTGCATGGGTATAGCTAGCTTAATCCTACAGGTGAGACTAGCGCCAACATATCAAGCTGATCAAACCATTTATTGAACCAAACATGCATGGCGGCAAACTACATGCTTTAGCTAGCTCGGCTTGATTAATCCAGCCAGTGATTAGCATGGGAGAGTAAGCTTGGACGGCTGGACGCAGGGTATGCCGTGGCATATACGGCATACCCTGTAGGTCCGCCACTGTTTGTCGGTAAAGATTATGTGATCACTTCATAAAGAAATAGCTTTTTCATTGAATGGTTTGTTCAAAGATGTTAGAAACACACAACAAACTACAAAGATAGTCCATGAGCTGGATTTTGATTTAATGTGGAAAAACCAAATTGAGAAAAAATTGGGGACACACAATGAGGTGAACTGCTAGCAGGGAAGTTTACAACGTGGCTTTGACAAATCGTTGCAGCTACAAAGGGTATATAATTATATATATATAAGGGAAATCCAAGGGGAATATGGGAAAATTATTCACATCAGCACCCATTACATACTTGTGCTCAAGTAACAAGTTAGGAAGTCCCTGAACCCATTGTCACCTCCTTTCACGGAAGAAACATAATTTGTGATCCTGGAACTGAACATATAGGAATAAAATGTTATAACAGGTACATGCTAACACAGACTGCAATTGTCATGTTTCTTGTCAACCAGCCACTCAAAGTAGTGGTTACAGTGACTTCTGACTATCCATGTTGTCATATTCAGATTTAGACCATTCTATTATTACATTTGCTCTCTGTTTAGAATGCATAAACACTTCCTTTTTACCTGAATGACTAAATTTCTTTGCTTTCTAATGCTGCAGTGGGATTTTGCCTGCCATTGATGTCATAACCAAGAGTGCTATTGTTGGGGTATGTCTTCATTACAAGTTTATTCAGTTTACCAGAGGATTAGTTTGTTTATGTAGCCACATTCTCTTACCCAGTCCATGTTTTATGTTTTTCCCCATTGATTGAGCTGCTTCATGCTCCGTTAGTTTGAGGCCCAGCAGAGTCCACTGCCTAGACCCCAAAAAAGAAAAAAAATCCTTGCACTTTGAAACAGATATCGTGCCCTACATATGAGCATTAAGGCTTTGCTTGGTAGATTTAACATCAATGCATTTGCAATTGATATATTGGATCTACTAATCTTTATTTAATCCCTTACCAATGTCTTTTTTGTGGCATTTTCCTTTGGCAGATATTTTACTTTGTTGGATTTGGATTGTTCTGCCTTGAATCACTTCTGAGCATAGCTGTCATTCAGGTGGGTGTGCTTTCCCTCTTTTTTGGTGATTAAATGAAATGTTTACATTGCATTAGACAGATTGGTGTAGCCAAGAGATCATTTGATTGCAACTCATGTCCCTGTCTCTTGATTTCATCCAACTCTCTTACTCAACATGCAGCAAGTATACATGTACTTCCGTGGAAGTGGAAAAGCCCAGGAGATGAAACAACAGGCAGCACGTGGTGCCCTGAGTTCTGCGTTTTGATGAAGAAAAACCAACAGCCAGAGTTACAGGCAAGGTAGTGAGTGGAAGGAAGACGGGATGTGTGCCGATTGGGCATGGTAGTCTTGTACATTGATGCACCGTGCTGATTTGGATCATCGAAAGCATACAGCTATAGCTTCTTGCTCTTCTGTTAATACAAATATAATGAGCCTTCTCGTTTTGGTACGTGTTGTGTTGTTTCCATTTGTCGACATGGTTTTAGATGTGGTCGATAGAGAGAATCGATTAATATTCTTGGTGGAATATATCTGGCATATCCCTGTTCATTTCGTGGCAATTATGGATGCAGCCTGCTGATGTGTTTGTAAGTTAAGGCGATTCACTTGCATGATTACAAAAACATTTGATTTCTTTTCACCTATAGGTTGGTTGGTGTTCTGATGAGCTGGTCCTTTGCGGCCTTTGTATGATGATTTTTCGTCCGTCTACTACGATAAGTTATGCCTGCCTTTGGTGATGGAGTAATAACTCGCGCTAGTGTCCATAGTCGTCGTTAGGTGATCCAGTGATCTATTTGTATTTTTTTTTCTTTTAGGACTGCTATTGATGATTTAGATCGGAGGATCTTTCGAAAAAGCAAAATCTGGAAGCTAGGAGTTCAAGGAAAAAAGTGCGTCAGTTTTAGTATAGTAGCATGGAGACGTGCATATCAAATTTGCTTTAAAGTGCTTACCGAGGGAAAAATTACACTAGTTTTTTTTTTCCTGAGAGAGAAAATGTATTCCTAATCTACACCAGGCTTTTATATTTTCTCCTTGTGATATTTTTTGGCCCTGTCCAGTGTGCGAATCAGAGTAATAAGAGCCCAGGAAGCCCTCACGCGTTTCAAATCGCCGCCTGTTGTCTGCTCCCTTTCTCTCCTCCCGCAGTTCCTCATCTATCTGCTGCTTTCTTGACGCCCCCGCCGATCCTGTGCTGGCACCAATCTCCAAAACCCTAACCCTCTCATGGCGTCTCCGCCTCCGCGTCCAATGCCTGAACGTGATTCCGGCCTATCCTTCGCTCCCGAAGACGCTCAATTGATCACCCTCTACCTCGGCCCCAAGATCGCCCGCCAGCCGCTCCCTGCCGCCGCCGCCGACTGCATCCATGAAGCCGATGTTTATGCCGATGATCCAGGTACCCTCTGCGCCGAATTCCCTCCGGCGTACTCGGGGATCAAAGAGAGCAGCAACATATGGTACTTCTTCACCTGCCCGAGGGCCAAGAACAGCCGTGGCAGTCGCAAATCACGGACTGTCGGGGAAAACAAGGGCACATGGCATTCCGAGAGCCGGAAGGACGTCTTCGCCGGGGAGGACCGCCTCGTCGGTTACCGTCGGAGCTTCTGCCACGAGACCAGCAGCGGCCAGAAATCTGGGTGGCTCATGATGGAATTTGGTGTTGATGTGAATCAAGAAGACGGTCCGGTTGTTTGCAAGATTTACAAGACCCCTCGCGCTCCCACGACTGGATGCTCAGCGCGCAAGAAGAGGAAGGCCACGGATCCGGCGGCGCAATCAGCTCGCGGCAAGAAGAGCAAGTTGAAGGACGATCTGGCGGCACCCTCAGCTCGCGTGAGGCGGCGGCTCAACTTCCCCTCCTCTCCTGCAATTCTTGAAGACAGGCAGCATTCAGAGGCAGAGGAACGGGCACCAGCCTTCGATCCCATCTCTTTCTTGGCCGATGGCCACGCCCTTCCCGCGCTCAACTGTTACCAGACACCCGATCTTGGCGATTGGCCGATTGCTCCTAAGAATTCTGGTTCTTGGACCACCACCGCGCCTTCCCTAAGCGGGATGGAGCTCTTCCAAAGTTTCCTGATGCCCGTCGATACACGCCCAAAGGAGTCGACATCAGCCGGGGATTGGAGCTTCTCCTTGAACGATCATGCCGATTTCGCGCCAAGCTGCCCTGACATTGCCCTCCTGCCCACCGGTGCTGATTGGGCCTCTCCGGCGGCGTCCGAACAGTATGGCGGGACATCAGCCGTGGATTGCAGTCTCTTCTTGAACGATCATGCCGGTTTCGCGCAGAGCTGCCCCGGCACAACCCTCCTGCCCATCGGTGCTGATTGGGTCTCCCCGACGAGCATGCCTGTCAACAGATTCGAACAAGATACATCGATCTACGGGTCCCCCGAGCCCTCCTCTGCTCCTACGGCCTCTTCGGCAGCGTTGATTCCGTCCTGCTGCAGCGGAGCAGAGTGGGCTTCTCAAGTGATGCTGCCACTAAAGGGATGGAGGAACCCTCTCTGCTGATCATGACTGCTCACCTGAGCTAGCTAGGTTACTGGAAGGATAACAGCATCCTCTTGCTGTACCAACACAGGAAGACATTAACCATTACTCTATTAGTTAGTAGCATCTGAATGTTTAGGTTTCGGACTATTTCAAGTTTGGATGCTTGTTCGACCTGTGTTCTATGATTTTCTCTTTCGAAGCTGTTGTCTCTGAGCTCATGAGTCATGACCATTCTCAAGTTTGGCTTCTCCAATGCTACTGCCACTACAAGCAGTGACTGATGATCGTCCGTCCGTTCTGAAGTTTTGATGTTTGTTCGACCTGTGTATGTGTGTTGTGACTTCCTGTCTGTTGTGTAATCTTCCCAAGATGTTGTATGTTGTCTCTGAGTTCAGAACGGGCTCAAGAATTTATGAATCCTTTTGCTTAATATTCAATATACTCTGTTTGAATATACTCCTAATTACTTGTTGGTTTCTTGTTCATTTGCCTATGATTACTAAAATATCCCAAATTTGCAAGAGTGAACTTTCTATGTAACTTTGGAGAAATAAAATGCTCATGTGGTTTCCTGGGTCAACATGATTATGTTCAGATTTTATCCCAGCCGATAACTGTGAATTAGTGCTACCATTTGAGACTTTGAGAAACTACCGTTTGAGAAACAAATGTTCACAAATTTCGCATGTTATGAACTGGAAGAAATGAACGATACTACGATATGTCAGATCAGATAATCTGGGAAATAGGGTTAACTGTATATGTACAATAGGTAAACAACCAACATATCATATTGGTATCCAGATAAAAAAAGATAACCCCGGGCCTGCAGAAATGCTGCAGGATCTCAAGAACTGGGTACATCGAGAAACTGAAAGACACAGCAAAAAAAGAAGAAGAAAAAAGACACATCACAATGTCAGCATCTTGTGCTACTCCTGCAAGCATTATCTTTTTGGAGCAACCGGTAGGAGCTCTGCCTTTTCATAAAGATGAAGAGAAATGACCAGTTTATATGGGAAACCGGCCGAAAACCGATACAGACGCGACACCCACACGACGTGTCTAGTTTATAGGAAAACCAGACAAGAAAAACCAACACGACACAGTTTTAAGGAGAAACCGGCAAAACCGCACATAGGCCACACGACCTAGCTCGACTAGGTCTGGAGCGCCGCCAAATGACACCAGCACGACGACAACGGCGAGCAGAACAGCCACCCAGGTCCACGTCCCCGGAAAGGAAGTCAGAGCCGAAGGGAACGGCTAGGCCTTTCAAGCTTCGTGGAGGGGGCAGACCGCCGGAAGCAAGCCAGCAGCACTCGCGCACCGACGGAACCCGAAGACGTCGACCCAACCAGCAGCCAAAGCACCGCCAAGCGTGGCGCCCAACACTCAAAAAATGACGCCTCCAAGGAGGACACGACGTCCATAGACGCCGCCGTCATCCAACCCGGCAAGCCGGGTTTGGGTTTTCACCCAGGAATGATGGACGGAGCGGAGTCATTGCTCCACGGCAATGCCCCCAAGGAGGAAAACGGCGCCCGCAAGCGTCGCCATTGCCGGCACCAACCAAGCCGGGCGAGACTTTCGTCCGCAGACCACGACCACCGCCTCCACGGGACAATCACGAGGACAGCCCATGCCACCGAACGAGCAAAGAACGCCGGCGAGAGGGCCAACGCCCACGCCAACGGAAGCATGCCCCGCCGCCCACGCGGCCGGGGACATGGCAGCAACACCACCTCGCTCTCGGAGCCGCCGCTCCGACCTCCACGCATAGCCGGCTGACACCTCTTGCCAGCCAGCCACCGTTCGCGAGATGCTAGAACCAGCACCTCGACCACCCGAAGCGGCGCCGCCGCGCCGCCATCCTCAACCACAGCTCACCGCCACCACCATGGCCAGCACCATACACGCAGCCCGCCAAGCCGTCGACGAGGCGAGCCCGTGCATACCCGGGGCCGCCGCCCCGGCTTCCTCTTCTCTGGCCGCACCGGACCACGCCGGCACCACCTGCAGCCACCTCCGACCACCGCCGGACCACCGGAAGAGAAAGTGGCCAGCCTGCCAAACTAGAACTAGTACCACCGCACCACGCGGAGGACACAAGCTCGGAGACGACAGCCCCGCCCAGCTCCATGCTGGCAGGAGCACCACCGATGTGGTAGTAGCCCACAAGACCCCGCCGCCGCCTTCCTTCCCAACGCGCTGCCACCCCTGTAGTCGTCATCGCCGAGCCCTCCCCAGCCGACGACGCGCAGCCCAAGCCGCCGCCAGGACCCCGCCGGCATGCAGGCCAAGGCCACGAGCAGATCTGGGCGAGCCCCGATCTACCATGCCCAGCACACGCCGGCCACCGCCCGGCCACCGCAGCCTCCCCAGCGACGGAGGGCGCAGCACAGCCTCCCGGGACCGCCGTCCCGGCTTCCGCTCGCCGGTGAGCTGGTCGTCGCTGTCCCAGTCGGTCGGAGCAGACCACCGGTGCCACCTACAGAGAGCGAGCCCCCGAGCCACCTTTGGTAGCCGGGCCCGCCGCCACCGCGGCAAGGGCCGGCGGTAGCGGCGGCAACGGAGGCCGAGAAGAGGAGCTAGGCGGCGGCGGTGGCGCCCCCAGTGTCGCCTGGGTGCGACAAGGGGGGGGGGGAGCCAGCGTTAGTACACATTTCGTGCAAGCATTATCAACAGATGGATAGGCACTACAATAAGAAACAACTTGCATATTACAGGAAACCGGTTGCATCTCGTTTCTGAAATATAGGGGAGCAACATGCTCGAATTTTAAGAAGTTCATTCAACATGAGTCAAAATTGCAACGGGGTGAAAGTACTAACATTAAATACTTGTGTTTCCGGTCACCACCACCTCTGGGTCACTAGGTGGTGAATGTCGGCCCCCGCGTTGCTGCGGCCTCCTGCTGTGGAAGTATGGGTTCCCCTGATTAAGCTGGCCAGAATTGAATTGAATTGGAGGCTGACTGTTGAAGTATAAATGTATTGTCTAGTCACTTTTATCAAATCGGTATTTTAGTCGCATTGGCTAGAACATGCAATTCTATATGGTATCAGAGCCAAAAGATCTTGAGTTTAAGACCCAGCTGACGCAATATTAAATAAAGATATTGTAGCTCACTTTCGATCCACGTTTAGGTCTAAGGAAGCCACACGTGAGGGAGCGTGTTGAAGTATAAATGTATTGCATAGTCTCTTTCATCACATCGGTCTTTTGATCGCATTGGCTAGAGTATGCAATTCTACACTCACTAACCTCCATCTCACTGTGGTGAGAAGGAATTGAATTGCATAGGAGTATGGCCTCTATCTCCATGTGGTGATGGCACACGCCAATATCCTTGCATGTTTGCAAACCCTGGAGGCCAGCAGGCAGCCCTTGGTCGCCAGTCATGTGCGGTACCTGGCCAAAGTTACCTTGCCCCATAGGGAATTCAGATGCCAGTCCAAATGGATGATTTCCTGGCTGTCCACAAAATGGCATCGGGTTTGCAGGCATTCCACTACATGGCATAATTTGTGGTGGAGCCTAACCTTATTGTAGTCTTTGTGGCAAAATATAACAGGGTCTAGCAGGCATAATTTGTGGTGGAGCCTAACCATAGTTTCTAAAGCGTTAAGGCGGTTTAAGGTGATGGGGGGAGGGGCGCCTCAACGCTTAGGCGTTCAAAGCGCGAAGCGAGGCGACGCCTTACTCAAATGCAACCAGGGACCAACAACACTATTCTAATCAATATGCAGCTAACCTCCAAATACAACCAGGGACCAGCAATATAGTAGTGGAGGACGGAGAGAAGAGAGACGATGGGGAAGAGAGGGGAGCTTGCTGCTCTGCTGGGACCAATAGCTACTACTCTACTTAAAAAAAGGCAGAGCATCTCTCAGGCATACACAAGAGAGAAAGAAGATATGGGACCAGCAGCTCAACAGGGACTAGCAGCTCCTCCTCCTCCTCTCTCCCCTACCTTTTCCCATACCCTGCCAGCCCAATTTCCCTTTCTTCTTGTCCGAATGTCTCTTTCCCGCTCAAACAAGCATCTGCTGCTCAGTTTCGCTGCTCTGTTTCCGTCAGACCTGCCATTCTCTATCCAAAGCGTCCAAAATAGCCCAGGGCGCTGCTTTACCCTTTTCAGAGATGCTCTAGACGCCTAAATGTCTAAAGCAGACGCTTTATGCAAGAACCCAAAGTGAGGTCGACGCCTAGAGGTTGAAGGGTGCCTTGACGCCTAAGCGTCGCCTGCGTCGCTTAGGCGACGCCTTGAGGACACCTTAAAAACCATGAGCCTAAACTTATTGTGGTCTTTGTGGCAAAATATAACAGAGACTAGAGGTTATCGACTTCTGTTTGTTTTGGCCTTTTAGCTTGACTTAGACGGTTAGTGGTAGTTTGATGGAGTCCTTACCGTCAGGCGTACTACCGTCGGTTTCTTTGGATCTATTTTGTTCAAATTTGATATGTGGGTTTGCATGGATTTTAATAATATATAATGTGCGAATCATTTAATGTTGTCACAAGAAAGTGTATGTTTTTGATATAGTGAGTATATAGATGCGTGCATCGTTCAACCCTCCAAAGCTCAAAATAGTTGAGATACTTTCTCTGTTTTTGAATATAAGATGTTTTAGCTTTTTTTAAGAATATGCATTTAGTCATTTTTAGTGTGTATGTTTAGAGCAAAATGAGTAAATCTATACATTAAAAAAAATGCTAGATACATGTCCTCTAGAAGAAGACTAAAACATCTTATATTTTGAAACGGATGAAGTACCTCTTAAATAGACAAATGATTTCATTTTAAAAACTCTGTCCAATCGATGTAGGAGACTCTGTTCCATGAAAAATAAAGGTATCGACACATCTCTCCACTGGTTCCCTCAAAAAGGTATCGACACATCTCTCCACCGTTTTCAGCCACTCGGAATCATGCTTTTTTGTTTCAGTTTCGCCGCCAGATCTCACCGCGATTCTCGTTATAGTGCGCAGGTCAAGCTCTCACGCTCCGTCATGGCTACTCTCTCCCGTCCCTCGACGATTGTACGTTGCTTGCTTTAAATCCACAAAGGCAAGATGCTGGGAAGAAGGTGGTGCCGTACTGGTGCCCGGATGGTGTTCGACCAAATGGCCCTGAGGCCAACACCTCCCGGGGCCCGCCGCGCCAATGAGGTAAGCGTTCCGTTCCCCATCTTGTATGAATGCGACTAGTAGTAACGTCCCAAACTTCTTGTTGCCTGACTTTGTTAGCTGGATAATTAAGGTTATTTGGTTGTCCGACTTAACCTTCTCTGATCGACTATTATGCGCTGGTATTTTCATTTCTTATACCAATTGATATTTATGCAGGCCACGTATTGCGATAACAAATCTTTCTGGAGAGGGAAGAGCATGTTATAGATAAGTATGACCCTCCTCCATATGCTCATGGATGGCAGCTGTTACATTGCATAAGTTCTCTGGACAAGGTGTTTCCCAGTTCATCCATACTACTGACTTGACTTGCTACTTGCTAGGCAAAGCGGAGACTCCAAGTCACCAAGATTGTTCTGTGACACGCTTTCAGGAACAGCCTATATCAACGTGGAAAGGTAAGCACAAGCTATTCAGTATTCACAGCACAAAAAATGGTTATATATTTCTGCACATGCCCTCTCCCTGCTTGCAATAAAAAGTTGCTCTATGTGCATCCGGCCATCGACGTGGCAGCAAACACAAGCAGTTTGCATTCTTCCTGCCTTCTCTGATTACTTAGAATTCAAGATAGTTAGATTAGTGGAATTCAAGATGGAGCTTGCCATATCTGCAGTAACAGGTGAACTCCTGAGCCGATTCATCTCCTTCCTCGCCAATAAGTACCACTCAAGATGCGCATATTCGGAAGAGAAGCAGCTGAAGAGGCTGCAGCAACTGCTCCTGCGAGCGCGCATGATCGTCGAGGAGGCGGACGGGCGATACATCACAAACTCTGGGATGCTGGCACAGCTCAACATGCTCGCAGATGCCATGTACCGAGGCTACTGGAGACTAGGGGCGCTAGGGTACAGGTCACTTCAGGAGACTAATACCATGGAGGGGGAGGAAGTCAACAGCTCATCTCCTACCAAACGTTTCCGCACGGTTCATGGCAGTGTTAGAAAGAACAAGGCCACATACCCTGTCAACTTGCAAGGTGCGTTGGAGAGTTTAGAGGATGTGGTCGCTAGCACGACAGAGTTTGTTGTTCTTTTGGGTGGATGCGACCGCATGCCACGTCGGCCATACGATGCGTATCTTTACAATGATAACATTATGTTCGGACGCCACGCTGAAAAGCAGAAGCTCTTGAACTTCATGTTGCAGCACAGCTCTCCTGGTGGTGCACCGGCTGTCCTATCGATCATCGGTGCTCCTGCGGTCGGGAAGAGGACCCTGGTCGCCCATGTATGCAGGAATGAGAGGGTTAGGTCGCATTTTTCTTCGATTTTGCACCTGAATGGTGATTCCCTTTGTAGAATTGCGGACCATGGTAATATCTTCTCAGGGAAAGTACTTGTAGTTGTTGAGCTTGTTTCAGATGTCTTGGAGGAGGAATGGACAAAGTTCTTTTCAACCGTGGCAAGCATGGACAAAGGAAGCAGGGTGATCATCATCAGCCGGCTCCAAAATTCAAAGCAACTCGGAACCGTGAAACCAATCTTTCTCAACACCCTGTCATATGAGGAGTTCAGCTACCTCTTTAAGTTGCTCGCATTTGGGAGCACGGATCCGGCATATCACCCAGTTATCACGGATAGCGGATGAACTAGCCAGGGAGTTGCAGTCGGACTGGTCGCTTGTTGCTGCAAATTTCCTCGCGGACGTAATGCGGAGGAATTTGTATCTCCATTTCTGGCTATGCGTGTTGAGTGGTATGAGAAGAGTGGTCGAGAAAAACTTCTCAATGTTTGGGGAGCACCCGAACTTCCTCATCCAGAGACGCCATCAGGTAGATGCTTCGGACTTCTTCTTGCATCCTTCTCCTCCACTCCACATCGTGCCTTCTTGTGTCAGTGGGAGCGGCCAGACTGAAGTGATAGTGGAGAGGGAACTGCTACCGAAGTTGAGGCTTGGGGATCTGTTGGTGGATCCTGGAGTTAGGCCACAAGGGGATTTTAATGTGGTCACATGGGACTCAAGGTTGGCACCTTAGGGCATCCACAGCGTTGTGCCAAAAGTAGTTCCAAATTCAGAATTTGGCTTTTGGAACTACTTCCCTACACTGTGGAGCTAGTTCCAAAAAGATCCAAACTGGGAACCGGAGCATGTGCATGCTCCGATGCCAAATTTCACAGTGAGAATAAAATAACATATCTGACCAACGGCCAAAGCTTCCGATTCCAACCGTTGGCCACTCTCAAATTACAACCGTTGAGGGATGTGCAAAAAAAAAAAAACTGAAGATAGAAGACCGTTGGTTCACAGGCCTATATATTTCTGTTTGCACAAGCAACACACCACCGGGATCACCCAAAAAAACCACTACAGCACCAGCAAGAAACACACCTCTAGCCAAATATGGATCATTCATCCTCCATGAGCTATACCCACATGCTGAACTCCTCAATCTCATCCCTTGATCCACAAAATACAGGTAGCCAGCCACCAAATATGGATCCTTCACATTTTCACATGAACCATTCATCCTCCCAGTTTCCTCCCAACCTGCAGCAATACAATCCCTACCATGTCAATCCATTTTTGGCTCAACCAAGAGGCCATCAGTTCATACCACCACCATCAGGCTACCAAGGTATTCATTACCAAGGAAATGTAGGTCAGTACTCACATGGAGCTTATGGAGGGTATGCCAGCAACAATCCAGCGTCTCCGGTTCCATCCATGGGTTATTTCAGTCAGGCTGGTGGCAGTGGTTCGCGAGATGGTGAGAATAGTCCGCTTGCTTGTTCCGGTACTCCATTATCTGGTACACAAGGAGTAGAAGCCTTTAGTCCCACTGAAGAAGGAAGTGACAGCAGTCCGGATGAAAATGCAAAGAAGGGAAAAAGCAAGAACTGGAGTAAGAAAGAGGATGAATGGCTAGTATCTGCTTACCTAAACAATTCCAATGATCCAATTGATGGAAACTCAAAGAAGTCAGATCGCTTTTGGAATCAAATAGTACAAGCCTACAACAACAATGCACCTCCAGAGCTGAAAAAAACAATTATCCAATGCAAAAACCATTGGAACAAGACTGCACCAAAGGTTAAGAAGTTCAATGCTGTGTATAATGAACTGAAAAGTGTGTATGCCAGTGGACAATCTGAAGAACAGTTAATGAAGAAAGTCCGTGTGAAGTACATGTGACATGGATTAAACGAGTGATTGCTGAATCAGATGTGCTTGAACAAAATTATATGCAATTGATACACATAGATGTAGGTGATTGCTGAATCAGATGCACACGAGAACCATGTATTGCTAGCAACGGGATTAGATTTAGCAAACCGCATATATGTAGGTGAGGCCGGCCTTCTCCAGATGCAAGGCGAGCACCTGGGAACCCTACTCCACACCAACGCATGGTGATGAGCGCCATGGAACAGCTCGGCCATGCGGCCGCTCGTGCCGCATGCCGCTCGTGCCGTGTGCGGCTGCGGCTGGAGTCGGCAACTCGGCCGTGTACGTCTGCGGCTGGAGTCGGCAACTCGGCCGTGTGGCCGCTCGTGCTCGCCGCCGCTTGAATCGCTCTCCACCGTACAGCCGCCGCTCGACTCCCTCACCACCGCAGAGCCCCCAATCGACTCGCCCACCACCGCTACTAGGTAACTACTCGGTGGATCTGCGAGTGGGAGAGAAGGGAAGAAAAGTAGAGCAAGATTCATGGAGGGGAAGTGGATGGAGAATGGGGATTTTCTCCTGGCGACGAACTCGCGCGAAGAGGTTGGGTGAGGAAAGAGAAGGCCCCTGTCCAACGATTGTTTTATTTCGTACTGGGACCCACAATACCAATATTTAGCGATAGCAACGCTGTGGACCTATTGCCAAATTCTATCCCGATGCCAAATTTTCGTTTCTGTCAGATTTGGCAAATGTAACATTGTGGATGCCCTTATACTTCATATGCTCATTTCGTTCCAAATGATGATCCAGGTGTGGCTGAAGATACTCCTCTTCCTGGGAGGAAACGTCCAACACTGCATTTGTAAAGCCTTTTGATTCAAAGTATTTCTATAGGAATTTTGTAGGTTAGAATCTTTATTGCTCCATCTATTCTTAGATAGACAAATTTTTATATATTGACACAGTTTCCAGTATGGATCTTGCACTGTCATCAACGTCCGTGGACCATTTCTTAAGGAAAAGTGTGGAGTCAATCTTCCATATTGGATCCTTTCTTGACTGGAAACATCAATATGCAATGCGCTCGTAGCCTCCATATTCTTTGAGCTCTATGATTCCGCAAAGTGCCTTTTGAACTAAAAAAATCTGATTTTTTTGGGTTTGTCAGCTAAAATGATCAATGCTTTCTTGTTAAAAGCAGGAACATTTGCATTTTTTCAATCAAATAGATTCAGTAAGTTCAAACAAAGATAACAGGGCCTAACTCCAGGATCCACCAACAGATCCCCAAGCCTCAACTTCGGTAGCAGTTCCCTGTTATTACTGCATATAAGAAATATATTACTTTTATGCCCTGTTATTTTCATTTCTTATATGCAGTAATATTTTAGGTAGGTCATATTGCCAGCCTTCCCGATGAGAGAATAACATGGTCTAGACAATTATGACCCTCCTTCACATGATTTTGGATGTCTGCTGCAGGCTGTTCCATCGAATATGCTTTCTGGAGAAGGAGTCTCCAAGTTTGTCCATACTACTACTCAGCAAATAAAAAAGCTCAAAGTCACCATCATTTTCCCGTGGTGGATGAAAAGATCAGCTGAGTTGTGCTTCTCCAGGACCAATCTAGATCAGCGTGTAAAGCACAAGTTAGAGATGGAGTAGTTGACAACGCTGAAAGTGATGTTTTCCAGCACGTGCCCGTTCCCTGTTGGCAATAAAAAGAAGTCGCTCTATCTGCAACGCAACCAGTCTGCTATTTCCTCCTGCCTCCTGCCCTCTCTTGGACTCCCAACTCCATGATTTGTTCGAAATTAGAACTCTGAGATATTTAGATTGGAGAGATTCAAGATGGAGCTTGCCATGTCTGCAGTAACAGGTGAGGTCGTGAGCCGATTCGTCTCCTTCCTCGTCAACAAGTATCATTCAGGCCACGCATACTCTGAAGATAAGCAGCTGGAGAGGCTACAACGACTGCTCCTGAGAGCTCGCACAGTCGTCGAAGAGGCAGACGGGCGATACATCACAAACACTGGGATGCTGGCACAGCTCAACATGCTCGCAGAGGCCATGTACCGAGGCTACTGGGCACTAGGGGCGTTCAGGTACAGGTCACTTCAAGAGACTCCAATGGAGGAGGAGCAGGTTAGCTACTCATCACCGAAACGTTTTCGCACCGTTCATGGCAGAGCTAGAAAGAACAAGGCTACATACCTTGTCGACTTGCAAGGTGTGTTGGAGAACTTAGAGGATGTGATTTCTAGCATGACAGAGTTTGTTGTTTTTTTGGGTGGATGCGACCGTATGTTGCGCCGACCATATGACGCGTATCTTTACAACGACAATATCATGTTCGGACGCTACGCCGAAAAGCAAAAGCTCCTGAACTTCATGTTGCACCATGGCTCTCTTGGTGGTGCAGCGGCTGTCCTCCCTATCATCGGTGGTCCTGCGGCCGGAAAGAGGACTCTGGTCGCCCATGTATGCAAGGATGAGAGGGTTAGCTCACACTTCTCTTCAATTTTGCACCTGAATGGCGATTCCCTATGTAGAATCGCAGACCATGGCAGTCTCTTGTCGGGGAAAGTATTGGCAGTTTTGGAGCTTGTTTCAGATGTTGACGAGGAGGACTGGGCCAAGTTTTGTTCAACGCTGGCAAGCATGGCTAGTGGAAGCAAGGTGATCATCATCAGCCAGTGTAAAAGTTTAGAGAAACTTGGAACAGTCAAGCCAATCTTCCTTAACACCCTGCCATACGAGCAGTTCAGCTACCTCTTCAAGACACTCGCATTCGGGAGCGCGGACCCGGCACAGCAACCGCGGTTAGCACGGATAGCAGACGAACTGGCCAGGGAGCTGCAGTCGGATTGGTCACTCGTTGCCGTAAACATGTACGCTGACATGATGAGAAAAAATCTGAATCTCCATTTCTGGCTCTGCATGTTGAGCACGATAAGAAGATTCGTTGAGAGGAACTTCTCTATGTTCGGGGAGCATCCGCAGTTGCTCGTTCTGAGAGGCCATCAGATAGATATTTCAGAATTCTTCTTGCATTCTGCTTCTCCCCTCCGCATTGTACCGTCTTCTGCCCCTGGCAGCACCCAGACCCAGGTCACAGAAGAAAGGGAATTGCTACCGAAGGTGATGTTCGGGGATCTGCTGGTGGATCCTGGAGTTAGGCCACAAGGGGATTTCAATGTGGTTACGTGGGAATCAAGGTTGCCACCATACAATTCGTTTGTTCATTTCGTTCTAAATGCTGCCTCGGGTGTGGCTGAAGATACTCCTCTTTCTGGGAGGAGGCGTAAGTCCATTTGATTCAAAGGACTTTGTAGAGTTGGAATCTTTATTGCTTTATCTGTTTGTAAATAGAATTTTTTTTAGATATTGACACAGTTTTCAGTATGTATCTTTAACCATCATTTTTAAGGAAAAACATATCTTTAACCATCATCTTAATACATATATAAGTTTTACAGTGATTGACATTTTTAATAACCATCCGTTCGCCCTGATCCGACGGTGGATAAATAGGTGGAACCAAACTGACGGAACCAATAGTGTGGGACCGGAACCAAAATCCGTGGGACCGGAACCTCTAATATATTTTATAAACATTATAAAAAACAAGCGTCCTTTTAAGCGGCCAAAGCATCCGATGAGAAATTCCCGAATCTAAAAGCAAACGACCACAAGGTCTCTCTCTCACCGAGTTATCCCCTCTCTCTCTCTGCGTGCCACCATAACCATATGAGACGGCGAGCTCCGCTCCGGCCGGCTGCCGATTCCGCGGCCTACCGCCCGCCATGAATGACGGCAAGCTCATATTCAGCCCTATCCACTTTCTACCATCCAACACGTACCAGGGGAAACCGGGTCTTTCCATCTCCGTCGCGGAGAACCTTGGGCGGCGGCGGCTGGAGCACCGAGGGCGGCGGAGACGGAGTCGGCGGCCAATGCCCTCCTTCCCCGCGGGATAGGACGACGCTGCCTCTGTTTAACAGCCTCAACTCTCAAATCCAGGTGCGAAGGTAAGCAAAAACTGAAAGGGAAGCACTACAGGCACGCAGGCTGAGACCGAAAGTTTTTAAAACCAGAAAGACTATTACATAAGGCCCAATTCTAAGAATACATTCTAAGATTGTGCCCGTACACAAGAAAGCAGAAAACCCACTTCATGTGACGAGCCTGCCCGCAATATGTTCAGAGCCTCAAACTACACAAGGCCGAGTCATCATAAAGACATAAACTAAGTGCCACTTGGACGGACCAAAAAGATGATGCAGTTAACTGAAGCCGCTTGCTTGAGCGCTGATGGCTTGCTTGAGGTTCATCCCAGGAGCTTAGGCAAGGGGAGGCGGTACAGCATTCCCGATCTGCCTATGCTTGCTCTGGATGTTGCCAGCGAAACGGTACCATCGGGAAAGCCCCACAATACAAAGAACACATCATGCCATGGGATTGGATCATAAATCTTCAGAAAGTATCAACATATTCGGTTTTTCAGAAAGATTCGGCGTCCGATCCCGCGGGTGAGGACAGCTCCGGCTTGCCCGCGTCCACACAGATGAAGCAGAAGAGGCAATGATCCCTTTTCCGAGCTCGGACGGCTCTGCCTTGCCCGCGTCCGCTAGATGAAGCAGAGGACGCAGCGATCCTGTTTCCGAGCTCGAACGGCGTGGTTGGCAGGAAACAAATAGCTTGGGCGCAGTGGCGTTCGACCTGTCCGCGGAGGCGTTCAAATAAGTGCTTGGGCGCAACGCCTGATCAGAGTTGATGCGGATGAGTTCCTAGGGAAGAACTGTGATACGATTATGTTTGATGGGATCCCAGCGACAAAATATGTTTTCGATCCTGATCGGTAGGTAGTCGACCGCTGGCAGGACGTTTCCCGATGGTGAATCATCGTACCAATTTGAGGAAGATCATCATCTAATTTAATCAACAGTTAGAAAAATTTAGACTTGACGGAACCGGACGGAACCTCGGTTCCGTGCCAATCACCGTAAAAGAGCTCATATACATATATGTCAACAGAAAGTTGAATCAAAGACATGACAAGTTCAGCGAACCGATTTCTTTAGAAAATCATGAAATCTTAGATTATGAAAAAAATATGACAAGTTCAATTTTCAAATCTCTAATATGTTCTTTGTGGGGACTCAGCTTATCAATTTCTTCACTAAATGCATAGTCAGCTGAATCAAAGACAACTCCGTCCATGTACATTTGACATACAAAAGATAAATGCTGACCATTTTTGTGATGATCAAATTGGTCAACGTTTATACCAATTAACAAGCAAATGGGTCTATACCATTAAGAAGTGAGATAAGAGGCTAGGGAAGGTTGGCACGCCACAACTCTTGTACCGACCAAACAATTGACGAACTTTGGAATACGAAAATTTTGCATCTAATTGCACCTGCACCCATTATTGTATGTTCTATTTTCGAGTTTTAAAAAATACAAATAGACATTGTTTATGTTGTATCTTGTGCACCTATAAAATTTTGTCCCAAAATATTACAATATGTGACATTGTGTGTACTTGTACTTCCTGTGCTGTGTGCTTATACTTTGTGTCTCTGTTTTTATATTCCATGTGTCTATCTTTACTCCATGTTTAACTGGTACTCCGTATGTCTGTGTACCTATACTCCGTGTATATATTACCTCCTCCCTAAAATAGGATGCCAATAATTTTTTTTGATTAAGTTAAAATTTATAAAGTTTGACCAACTATATTGAAAAATGTGTTGAGAGTTATGATCTTAAATAAATATTTTTAGAAAAATCATGAAATATATTTCCATATTGTGTTCATTTGGTACTGTAGATGTTGATATTTTTTAATACATAATTGATCAAACTTTAGAAGGTTTGACTTTGACTAAAAAATATATGGATCCTATTTTGAGAAGGAGGAAGTATATGCTTTGATGTGGTGCATCTTATCAAGTATAGCAGTAAGCATCACGTACACACGTAGAGAATAAACAGATGAAAAAAGAAAAAATAACATAAAACAACCTGTTCTTAGGCGTTTTATAATTGCTCGAAATGATATGTATTTTGTCTTTTGTGTTTTTACTTTGAGACTGCTGGACAGCTGTGTGTATCTTTTTTTCAGGGATGTGTGCATCTTAGTTGTATAGAGGTCGGATATATTGCTTAAACTCTGAGTAATAATGCGCCTATCATTGAAAAAAATAAAACAACCTGCCGTGGGTGAGGCGACCCTTGTGAAGGTTGGTCTTCACGGAGCGACACCTCTCTTCATATGAGAGCTCTTCCTTGCAGATGCCTGTGTGCACGCCGGTTAATGGAAACTCTGTTCCATTCAGAAAAATAAAATGACGTTTAATAAGCCTTTTAAGGTATCAACATAGGATAGGTCTCCATCGTTTTGGGCCTAGCTGCAACTTGGGTCTTCTCCGCGTCACAGCTTTTTCCCCCTCTATCCTAGCTGCAACTCTGTATCCAGGAAGGACCAGGAGTGGCGTGGCAGCGTCACCAATCACGGCGATCTCACTATGAAGTGCGCGGGCCTCTGACGATTGTGCGTCGCTTGCTCGATCTTTGCGAAGGCATGATGGTGGGGGGAAGGCGGAGCCTCAAAAGTGCCCGGATATTGTTCGACGAAATGGCCGTGAGACCAACACTTCCCCGCCTGCCGCGCCAGTGAGGTCAGCGTACAACTCCCCATCTTTTTGAATGCGACTTGGTTAGCACATATGCTCCCACTTGGTTAGCTGGTAAATAAGGGCATTTGGTTCATTGGTTGGATGACTTGACCTTTTCTGATGGACTTTTATGCCTTGCTATTTTTATTTATGTTTTATACCAGTTAGTGTAAATGCAGGACACGTAGTGCCGTAACAATCCTTGCTGAAGTTCTAGACAAGTATGACCCTCCTCCATATGCTTATGGATTGCCACCTGTTCCAGCGCGTATGTTCTCTACAGTAGAAAAATGAGTATCCGTGCGCTTTCAGGCCAGCCTAGATCAGCGTAGAATGGTAAACACAAGCAGTCAAGCTAGATGCATGTGGAGTAGTTCACACCACAACAAATGAAGATTTTTCTGCACATGCTCTCTCCCTGCTTGCAATAAAAAGTCGCGCTATGTGTAACATCCGGCCATTGATGTGCTAGGCAGTAAACACCAGCAGTTCACATTTCCTCCTGTCTTTTCTTGGACTCCCTGATTAGTTAGAACTTAGAACTCCTGTCAGATTAGAGGAATTCAAGATGGAGCTTGCCATATCTGCAGTAACAGGTGAACTCGTGAGTCGATTCGTCTCCTTCCTTGCCAATAAGTACCACTCAAGATGCACATACTCGGAAGAGAAGCAGCTGAAGAGGCTGCAGCAACTGCTCCTGTGAGCACGCACCGTCGTCGAGGAGGCGGGCGGGCGATACATCACAAACTCTGGGATGCTGGCACAGCTCAACATGCTCGCAGAGGCCATGTACCAAGGCTACTGGACACTAGGGGCGCTAGGGTACAGGTCACTTCAAGAGACTAATACCATGGAGGGGGAGGAGGAGGTTAACAGCTCATCTCCTACCAAACGTATCCGCACGGTTCATGGTAGTGTTAGAAAGAACAAGGCCACGCACCTTGTCGACTTGCAAGGTGCGTTGGAGAGTTTAGAGGATGTGGTCGCTAGCACGACAGAGTTTGTTGTTCTTTTGGGTGGATGCGACCGTATGCCACGTCGGCCATACGATGCGTATCTTTACAATGATAACATTATGTTCGGATGGCACGCTGAAAAGCAGAAGCTCCTGAACTTCATGTTGCAGCACAGCTCTCCTGGTGGTGCACCGGCTGTCCTGTCGATCATCGGTGCTCCTGCGGTCGGGAAGAGGACCCTGGTTGCCCATGTATGCAGGGACGAGAGGGTTAGGTCGCAATTTTCTTTGATTTTGCACCTGAGTGAGGATTCCCTTTGTAGAATCGCGGACCATGGTAATATCTTCTTAGGGAAAGTACTGCTGGTTGTTGAGCTTGTTTCAGATGTCTTGGAGGAGGACTGGACAAACTTCTTTTCAACCGTGGCAAGCATGGACAGAGGAAGCAGGGTGATCGTCATCAACCGGCTCGAAACTTCAAAGCAACTCAGAACCATGAAACAAGTCTTCCTCAACACCCTGTCATATGAGGAGTTCAGCGCTGCAAATTTCCTCACGGACGTAATGCGGAGGAATTTGAATCTCCATTTCTGGCTATGCGTGTTGAGCGGTATGAGAAGAGTGGTCGAGAAAAACTTTTAAATGTTTGGGGAACACCCAAACTTCCTAATTCAGAGGCATCATCAGGTAGATGCTTCGGACTTCTTGCATCCTTCTGCTCCACTCCGCATCATGCCTTCTTGTGTCAGTGGGAGCAGCCGGACTGAAGTGACAGTGGAAAGGGAACTGCTACCGAAGGTGAGGCTTGGGGATCTGTTGGTGGATCCTGGAGTTAGGCCACAAGGGGATTTTAATGTGGTCACGTGGGACTCAAGGTTGGCACCTTACACTTCATATGCCCATTTCGTTCCAAATGATGATCCAGGTGTGGCTGAAGATACTCCTCTTCCTGGGAAGAAACGTCCAGCACTGCATTTGTAAAGCCTTTTGATTCAAAGTATTTCTATAGGAATTTTGTAGGTTAGAATCTTTAGTGCTCCATCTATCCTTAGATAGGCGAATTTTTATATATTGACACCGTTTCTAGTATGGATCTTGCACCGTCATCAACATCATCAACGTCGACCATTTTTTAAGGAAAAGTGTGGAGTCAATCTTCCATATTGGATCCTTTCTTGACTGGAAACATCAATATATAATGCACTCATAGCCTACATATTCTTTGAGCTCTATGATTCCGCAAAGTGTCTTTTGAACTTAAAAACATCTGATTTTTTTTTGGTTTGTCAGCTAAAATGATCAACGCTTTCTTGTTAAAATCAGGAACATTTGCATTTTTTTCAATCAAATAGATTCAGAAAGTTCAAACAAAGATGTTGCATCCATTGCCTGTATGACTTTTTAGTATGGTGTACACTTGTTAACTTTCTGTACAATGAACGATCTGTTTGTTTGGATCACAGAAACTGCAGGCTTTAATCATTTGCCCAAGTGAAGCAGGATTACGATAGATCTTTTCCTCCTTCACATGATTCTGGATGTCTGCTGCAGGCTGTTCCATCGAATATGTTTTCTGGAGATGGAGTCTCCAAGTTTGTCCATACTATTACTGTCTTGCTGAGCAAATAAAAAGCTCGAAGTCACCATCATTTTTCCGTGGTGGATGAAAAGATCAGCTGAGTTGTGCTTCCAGGACCAATCTCGATCAGCGTGGAAAGCACAAGTTAGAGGTGGAGTAGTTGGCAACGCTGAAAGTGATGTTTTCCAGCATGTGCCCGTTGAAAAGTCACTCTCTCTGCAACGCAACCAGTCTGCTATTTCCTCCTGCCTCCTGCCCTCTCTTGGGCTCCCAACTCCATGATTAGTTCGAAATTAGAACTCTGAGATATTTAGATTGGAGAAATTCAAGATGGAGCTTGCCATGTCTGCAGTAACAGGTGAGGTCGTGAGCCGATTCGTCTCCTTCCTCGTCAACAAGTATCATTCAGGCCGCGCATACTCTGAAGATAAGCAGCTGGAGAGGTTACAGCGACTGCTCCTGAGAGCTCGAACAGTCGTCGAAGAGGCGGACGGGCGATACATCACAAACACTGGGATGCTGGCACAGCTCAACATGCTCGCAGAGGCCATGTACCGAGGCTACTGGGCACTAGGGGCGTTCAGGTACAAGTCACTTCGAGAGACTCCAATGGAGGAGGAGCAGGTAAGCTACTCATCTCCGAAACGTTTTCGCACGGTTCATGGCAGAGCTAGAGAGAACAAGGCCACATACCATGTCGACTTGCAAGGTGTGTTGGAGAACTTAGAGGATGTGGTTTCTAGCATGACAGAGTTTGTTGTTCTTTTGGGTGGATGCGACCGTATGTTGCGCCGACCATACGACGCGTATCTTTACAACGACAACATCATGTTCGGACGCCATGCCGAAAAACAGAAGCTCCTGAACTTCGTGTTGCAGCAAGATGCTCCTGGTGGTGCACCGGCTATCCTCCCGGTCATTGGTGGTCCTGCCGTCGGAAAGCGGACTCTGGTCGCCCATGTATGCAAGGATGAGAGGGTTAGCTCACACTTCTCTTCAATTTTGCACCTGAATGGTGATTCCCTATGTAGAATTGCAGACCATGGCAGTCTCTTGTCGGGGAAAGTATTGGCAGTTTTGGAGCTTGTTTCGGATGTTGACGAGGAGGACTGGGCCAAGTTTTGTTCAACGCTGGCAAGCATGGCTAGTGGAAGCAAGGTGATCATCATCAGCCAGTGTAAAAGTTTAGAGAAACTTGGAACAGTCAAGCCAATCTTCCTTAACACCCTGCCATACGAGCAGTTCAGCTACCTCTTCAAGACACTCGCATTCGGGAGCGCGGACCCGGCACAGCAACCGCGGTTAGCACGGATAGCAGACGAACTGGCCAGGGAGCTGCAGTCGGATTGGTCGCTCGTCGCCGCAAACTTGCTCGCTGACGTGATGAGAAGGAATCTGAATCTCCATTTCTGGCTCTGCATGTTGAGCAGGATGAGAAGATTTGTTGAGAGGAACTTCTCTATGTTCGGGGAGCATCCGCAGTTGCTCGTTCTGAGAGGCCATCAGATAGATATTTCAGAATTCTTCTTGCATTCTGCTTCTCCCCTCCGCATTGTACCGTCTTCTGCCCCTGGCAGCACCCAGACCCAGGTCACAGAAGAAAGGGAATTGCTACCGAAGGTGATGTTCGGGGATCTGCTGGTGGATCCTGGAGTTAGGCCACAAGGGGATTTCAATGTGGTTACGTGGGAATCAAGGTTGCCACCATACAATTCGTTTGTTCATTTCGTTCTAAATGCTGCCTCGGGTGTGGCTGAAGATACTCCTCTTTCTGGGAGGAGGCGTAAGTCCATTTGATTCAAAGGACTTTGTAGAGTTGGAATCTTTATTGCTTTATCTGTTTGTAAATAGAATTTTTTTTAGATATTGACACAGTTTTCAGTATGTATCTTTAACCATCATTTTTAAGGAAAAACATATCTTTAACCATCATCTTAATACATATATAAGTTTTACAGTGATTGACATTTTTAATAACCATCCGTTCGCCCTGATCCGACGGTGGATAAATAGGCGGAACCAAATTGACGGAACCAATAGTGTGGGACCGGAACCAAAATCCGTGGGACCGGAACCTCTAATATATTTTATAAACATTATAAAAAACAAGCGTCCTTTTAAGCGGCCAAAGCATCCGATGAGAAATTCCCGAATCTAAAAGCAAACGACCACAAGGTCTCTCTCTCACCGAGTTATCCCCTCTCTCTCTCTGCGTGCCACCATAACCATATGAGACGGCGAGCTCCGCTCCGGCCGGCTGCCGATTCCGCGGCCTACCGCCCGCCATGAATGACGGCAAGCTCATATTCAGCCCTATCCACTTTCTACCATCCAACACGTACCAGGGGAAACCGGGTCTTTCCATCTCCGTCGCGGAGAACCTTGGGCGGCGGCGGCTGGAGCACCGAGGGCGGCGGAGACGGAGTCGGCGGCCAATGCCCTCCTTCCCCGCGGGATAGGACGACGCTGCCTCTGTTTAACAGCCTCAACTCTCAAATCCAGGTGCGAAGGTAAGCAAAAACTGAAAGGGAAGCACTACAGGCACGCAGGCTGAGACCGAAAGTTTTTAAAACCAGAAAGACTATTACATAAGGCCCAATTCTAAGAATACATTCTAAGATTGTGCCCGTACACAAGAAAGCAGAAAACCCACTTCATGTGACGAGCCTGCCCGCAATATGTTCAGAGCCTCAAACTACACAAGGCCGAGTCATCATAAAGACATAAACTAAGTGCCACTTGGACGGACCAAAAAGATGATGCAGTTAACTGAAGCCGCTTGCTTGAGCGCTGATGGCTTGCTTGAGGTTCATCCCAGGAGCTTAGGCAAGGGGAGGCGGTACAGCATTCCCGATCTGCCTATGCTTGCTCTGGATGTTGCCAGCGAAACGGTACCATCGGGAAAGCCCCACAATACAAAGAACACATCATGCCATGGGATTGGATCATAAATCTTCAGAAAGTATCAACATATTCGGTTTTTCAGAAAGATTCGGCGTCCGATCCCGCGGGTGAGGACAGCTCCGGCTTGCCCGCGTCCACACAGATGAAGCAGAAGAGGCAATGATCCCTTTTCCGAGCTCGGACGGCTCTGCCTTGCCCGCGTCCGCTAGATGAAGCAGAGGACGCAGCGATCCTGTTTCCGAGCTCGAACGGCGTGGTTGGCAGGAAACAAATAGCTTGGGCGCAGTGGCGTTCGACCTGTCCGCGGAGGCGTTCAAATAAGTGCTTGGGCGCAACGCCTGATCAGAGTTGATGCGGATGAGTTCCTAGGGAAGAACTGTGATACGATTATGTTTGATGGGATCCCAGCGACAAAATATGTTTTCGATCCTGATCGGTAGGTAGTCGACCGCTGGCAGGACGTTTCCCGATGGTGAATCATCGTACCAATTTGAGGAAGATCATCATCTAATTTAATCAACAGTTAGAAAAATTTAGACTTGACGGAACCGGACGGAACCTCGGTTCCGTGCCAATCACCGTAAAAGAGCTCATATACATATATGTCAACAGAAAGTTGAATCAAAGACATGACAAGTTCAGCGAACCGATTTCTTTAGAAAATCATGAAATCTTAGATTATGAAAAAAATATGACAAGTTCAATTTTCAAATCTCTAATATGTTCTTTGTGGGGACTCAGCTTATCAATTTCTTCACTAAATGCATAGTCAGCTGAATCAAAGACAACTCCGTCCATGTACATTTGACATACAAAAGATAAATGCTGACCATTTTTGTGATGATCAAATTGGTCAACGTTTATACCAATTAACAAGCAAATGGGTCTATACCATTAAGAAGTGAGATAAGAGGCTAGGGAAGGTTGGCACGCCACAACTCTTGTACCGACCAAACAATTGACGAACTTTGGAATACGAAAATTTTGCATCTAATTGCACCTGCACCCATTATTGTATGTTCTATTTTCGAGTTTTAAAAAATACAAATAGACATTGTTTATGTTGTATCTTGTGCACCTATAAAATTTTGTCCCAAAATATTACAATATGTGACATTGTGTGTACTTGTACTTCCTGTGCTGTGTGCTTATACTTTGTGTCTCTGTTTTTATATTCCATGTGTCTATCTTTACTCCATGTTTAACTGGTACTCCGTATGTCTGTGTACCTATACTCCGTGTATATATTACCTCCTCCCTAAAATAGGATGCCAATAATTTTTTTTGATTAAGTTAAAATTTATAAAGTTTGACCAACTATATTGAAAAATGTGTTGAGAGTTATGATCTTAAATAAATATTTTTAGAAAAATCATGAAATATATTTCCATATTGTGTTCATTTGGTACTGTAGATGTTGATATTTTTTAATACATAATTGATCAAACTTTAGAAGGTTTGACTTTGACTAAAAAATATATGGATCCTATTTTGAGAAGGAGGAAGTATATGCTTTGATGTGGTGCATCTTATCAAGTATAGCAGTAAGCATCACGTACACACGTAGAGAATAAACAGATGAAAAAAGAAAAAATAACATAAAACAACCTGTTCTTAGGCGTTTTATAATTGCTCGAAATGATATGTATTTTGTCTTTTGTGTTTTTACTTTGAGACTGCTGGACAGCTGTGTGTATCTTTTTTTCAGGGATGTGTGCATCTTAGTTGTATAGAGGTCGGATATATTGCTTAAACTCTGAGTAATAATGCGCCTATCATTGAAAAAAATAAAACAACCTGCCGTGGGTGAGGCGACCCTTGTGAAGGTTGGTCTTCACGGAGCGACACCTCTCTTCATATGAGAGCTCTTCCTTGCAGATGCCTGTGTGCACGCCGGTTAATGGAAACTCTGTTCCATTCAGAAAAATAAAATGACGTTTAATAAGCCTTTTAAGGTATCAACATAGGATAGGTCTCCATCGTTTTGGGCCTAGCTGCAACTTGGGTCTTCTCCGCGTCACAGCTTTTTCCCCCTCTATCCTAGCTGCAACTCTGTATCCAGGAAGGACCAGGAGTGGCGTGGCAGCGTCACCAATCACGGCGATCTCACTATGAAGTGCGCGGGCCTCTGACGATTGTGCGTCGCTTGCTCGATCTTTGCGAAGGCATGATGGTGGGGGGAAGGCGGAGCCTCAAAAGTGCCCGGATATTGTTCGACGAAATGGCCGTGAGACCAACACTTCCCCGCCTGCCGCGCCAGTGAGGTCAGCGTACAACTCCCCATCTTTTTGAATGCGACTTGGTTAGCACATATGCTCCCACTTGGTTAGCTGGTAAATAAGGGCATTTGGTTCATTGGTTGGATGACTTGACCTTTTCTGATGGACTTTTATGCCTTGCTATTTTTATTTATGTTTTATACCAGTTAGTGTAAATGCAGGACACGTAGTGCCGTAACAATCCTTGCTGAAGTTCTAGACAAGTATGACCCTCCTCCATATGCTTATGGATTGCCACCTGTTCCAGCGCGTATGTTCTCTACAGTAGAAAAATGAGTATCCGTGCGCTTTCAGGCCAGCCTAGATCAGCGTAGAATGGTAAACACAAGCAGTCAAGCTAGATGCATGTGGAGTAGTTCACACCACAACAAATGAAGATTTTTCTGCACATGCTCTCTCCCTGCTTGCAATAAAAAGTCGCGCTATGTGTAACATCCGGCCATTGATGTGCTAGGCAGTAAACACCAGCAGTTCACATTTCCTCCTGTCTTTTCTTGGACTCCCTGATTAGTTAGAACTTAGAACTCCTGTCAGATTAGAGGAATTCAAGATGGAGCTTGCCATATCTGCAGTAACAGGTGAACTCGTGAGTCGATTCGTCTCCTTCCTTGCCAATAAGTACCACTCAAGATGCACATACTCGGAAGAGAAGCAGCTGAAGAGGCTGCAGCAACTGCTCCTGTGAGCACGCACCGTCGTCGAGGAGGCGGGCGGGCGATACATCACAAACTCTGGGATGCTGGCACAGCTCAACATGCTCGCAGAGGCCATGTACCAAGGCTACTGGACACTAGGGGCGCTAGGGTACAGGTCACTTCAAGAGACTAATACCATGGAGGGGGAGGAGGAGGTTAACAGCTCATCTCCTACCAAACGTATCCGCACGGTTCATGGTAGTGTTAGAAAGAACAAGGCCACGCACCTTGTCGACTTGCAAGGTGCGTTGGAGAGTTTAGAGGATGTGGTCGCTAGCACGACAGAGTTTGTTGTTCTTTTGGGTGGATGCGACCGTATGCCACGTCGGCCATACGATGCGTATCTTTACAATGATAACATTATGTTCGGATGGCACGCTGAAAAGCAGAAGCTCCTGAACTTCATGTTGCAGCACAGCTCTCCTGGTGGTGCACCGGCTGTCCTGTCGATCATCGGTGCTCCTGCGGTCGGGAAGAGGACCCTGGTTGCCCATGTATGCAGGGACGAGAGGGTTAGGTCGCAATTTTCTTTGATTTTGCACCTGAGTGAGGATTCCCTTTGTAGAATCGCGGACCATGGTAATATCTTCTTAGGGAAAGTACTGCTGGTTGTTGAGCTTGTTTCAGATGTCTTGGAGGAGGACTGGACAAACTTCTTTTCAACCGTGGCAAGCATGGACAGAGGAAGCAGGGTGATCGTCATCAACCGGCTCGAAACTTCAAAGCAACTCAGAACCATGAAACAAGTCTTCCTCAACACCCTGTCATATGAGGAGTTCAGCGCTGCAAATTTCCTCACGGACGTAATGCGGAGGAATTTGAATCTCCATTTCTGGCTATGCGTGTTGAGCGGTATGAGAAGAGTGGTCGAGAAAAACTTTTAAATGTTTGGGGAACACCCAAACTTCCTAATTCAGAGGCATCATCAGGTAGATGCTTCGGACTTCTTGCATCCTTCTGCTCCACTCCGCATCATGCCTTCTTGTGTCAGTGGGAGCAGCCGGACTGAAGTGACAGTGGAAAGGGAACTGCTACCGAAGGTGAGGCTTGGGGATCTGTTGGTGGATCCTGGAGTTAGGCCACAAGGGGATTTTAATGTGGTCACGTGGGACTCAAGGTTGGCACCTTACACTTCATATGCCCATTTCGTTCCAAATGATGATCCAGGTGTGGCTGAAGATACTCCTCTTCCTGGGAAGAAACGTCCAGCACTGCATTTGTAAAGCCTTTTGATTCAAAGTATTTCTATAGGAATTTTGTAGGTTAGAATCTTTAGTGCTCCATCTATCCTTAGATAGGCGAATTTTTATATATTGACACCGTTTCTAGTATGGATCTTGCACCGTCATCAACATCATCAACGTCGACCATTTTTTAAGGAAAAGTGTGGAGTCAATCTTCCATATTGGATCCTTTCTTGACTGGAAACATCAATATATAATGCACTCATAGCCTACATATTCTTTGAGCTCTATGATTCCGCAAAGTGTCTTTTGAACTTAAAAACATCTGATTTTTTTTTGGTTTGTCAGCTAAAATGATCAACGCTTTCTTGTTAAAATCAGGAACATTTGCATTTTTTTCAATCAAATAGATTCAGAAAGTTCAAACAAAGATGTTGCATCCATTGCCTGTATGACTTTTTAGTATGGTGTACACTTGTTAACTTTCTGTACAATGAACGATCTGTTTGTTTGGATCACAGAAACTGCAGGCTTTAATCATTTGCCCAAGTGAAGCAGGATTACGATAGATCTTTTCCTCCTTCACATGATTCTGGATGTCTGCTGCAGGCTGTTCCATCGAATATGTTTTCTGGAGATGGAGTCTCCAAGTTTGTCCATACTATTACTGTCTTGCTGAGCAAATAAAAAGCTCGAAGTCACCATCATTTTTCCGTGGTGGATGAAAAGATCAGCTGAGTTGTGCTTCCAGGACCAATCTCGATCAGCGTGGAAAGCACAAGTTAGAGGTGGAGTAGTTGGCAACGCTGAAAGTGATGTTTTCCAGCATGTGCCCGTTGAAAAGTCACTCTCTCTGCAACGCAACCAGTCTGCTATTTCCTCCTGCCTCCTGCCCTCTCTTGGGCTCCCAACTCCATGATTAGTTCGAAATTAGAACTCTGAGATATTTAGATTGGAGAAATTCAAGATGGAGCTTGCCATGTCTGCAGTAACAGGTGAGGTCGTGAGCCGATTCGTCTCCTTCCTCGTCAACAAGTATCATTCAGGCCGCGCATACTCTGAAGATAAGCAGCTGGAGAGGTTACAGCGACTGCTCCTGAGAGCTCGAACAGTCGTCGAAGAGGCGGACGGGCGATACATCACAAACACTGGGATGCTGGCACAGCTCAACATGCTCGCAGAGGCCATGTACCGAGGCTACTGGGCACTAGGGGCGTTCAGGTACAAGTCACTTCGAGAGACTCCAATGGAGGAGGAGCAGGTAAGCTACTCATCTCCGAAACGTTTTCGCACGGTTCATGGCAGAGCTAGAGAGAACAAGGCCACATACCATGTCGACTTGCAAGGTGTGTTGGAGAACTTAGAGGATGTGGTTTCTAGCATGACAGAGTTTGTTGTTCTTTTGGGTGGATGCGACCGTATGTTGCGCCGACCATACGACGCGTATCTTTACAACGACAACATCATGTTCGGACGCCATGCCGAAAAACAGAAGCTCCTGAACTTCGTGTTGCAGCAAGATGCTCCTGGTGGTGCACCGGCTATCCTCCCGGTCATTGGTGGTCCTGCCGTCGGAAAGCGGACTCTGGTCGCCCATGTATGCAAGGATGAGAGGGTTAGCTCACACTTCTCTTCAATTTTGCACCTGAATGGTGATTCCCTATGTAGAATTGCAGACCATGGCAGTCTCTTGTCGGGGAAAGTATTGGTAGTTGTGGAGCTTGTTTCGGATGTTGACGAGGAGGACTGGGCCAAGTTTTGTTCAACGCTGGCAAGCATGGCTAGTGGAAGCAAGGTGATCATCGTCAGTCGGTGTAAAAATTCAGAGAAACTGGGAACAGTCAAGCCAATCTTCCTCAACACCCTGCCATACGAGGAGTTCAGCTACCTCTTCAAGACACTTGCATTCGGGAGCGCAGACCCGGCACAGCACCCACGGTTAGCACGGATAGCAGACGAACTGGCCATGGAGCTGCAGTCGGATTGGTCGCTCGTCGCCGCAAACTTGCTCGCTGACGTGATGAGAAGGAATCTGAATCTCCATTTCTGGCTCTGCATGTTGAGCAGGATGAGAAGATTTGTTGAGAGGAACTTCTCCATGTTCGGGGAGCACCCGCAGTTGCTCGTTCTGACACGCCATCAGATTGATGTTTCAGACTTCGTCTTGCATTCTGCTTCTCCACTCCACATCGTACCGTCTTGTACCACTGGCAGCAGCCGAACTGAGATTACAGAGGAAAGGCAACTGCTACCGAATGTGAGGCTTGGGGATCTGTTGGCAGATCCTGGAGCTAGGCCACAAGGAGATTTCAATGTGGTTTCATGGGAATCAAGGTTGCCACCATACACCTCGTTTGTTCATTTCGTTCCAAATGGTGCCCCATGTGTGGCTCAAAATACTCCTTTGTCTGGCAGGAAGCGTAAGTACATTTGATTCAAAGGATGTTTCATAGGGATTTTGTAGAGTTGGAAGCTTTATTGCTCCATCCGTTTGTAAATAGACAAAGTTTTAGATGTTGACACGGTTTTTTAGTACTATGTATTTTTAGTATGTATCTTTGACCGTCATCTTAATACATATATGTCAATAGAATCTCCTGAAATTTTGGATTATGAAAAAAATATGGCAAGTATAATGGACAACGTGTTTTGGCCCATAGGACTAAATACACCTATTATGGAAAATGCATTTTAAAATGTTAAAAAAATTGGACAAAAATACAAAGGGCGTACATTTGAACATTCTACGTTCACCCACAAAGTTTTGCGGTTAAAAGACATATTTTGTGGCCTATGTAAAAAAGACAAACAAATCTCACACAAATACCAATTTTGGAGCATATCTTTTTATTTTACACATACCACTATAGTATTTTTCTCGTGAAACTTAGTGAGTGAACATAAAATGTTTAAATGTACACAAAGATAATTTTTCTGGAGTTTTCTTTTGAAATATATTTTTGGGCAGTGGGTGCATCAACACCCGTGAGCAAAAATGAATTTCGTAAGTTAATTTTCAGATCTCCAATATGTTCTTTGTAGGAATTCAGCTTACCGGTTTCTTCACCAAATAAACAGTTAGTTGAATCAAACATATATAACGCCGTCCATGTATATTTGACATACAAAAGATCAATGTAAACCATTTTTTGTAATGACCAAATTGGTCAAAGTTGGCTAACTAGCAAATGATTATGTATCAATTAGGTTAAGGGTGTGCAATGGTAGAGAAGGTAGGCATTCTCTTAGTGTTCGACGTTATTTAGAGAAAAAGTGAATACACGTGGTACAATGCATTATCTCTTAATCTTCTCTAGCAATTAATATAATTAATTAAATATTAGTAGAAAATTATATTGCTAAATGAAGATATATGGTACAGTGAAAATAGTCTTCTCTTATTTCAAAAAAGATTGTCTCTTATTAAAAAACAATCTTTTTTTATTCTCTCTTCTCCAACTAAGTAAAAATCTAACTTGACAACCGCAAGTGAATACTGACCGCTGATGTTGTACATGCAGTAAGAAAACTGTAGTCCTGGCCAAGCGATTGCCACAAACTTATTCCTTTCTTGATAGTATGCACGTCTCACCACTCCATGAAAGCGAGGCTACCGTCCTTTTCATAGAAATAGAAAAGGATAGATTGACATGTCATATTGATATTACAGGAATGCATAATAGAAGTTGTTTGGTTACACAACAGAAAAATATGTGAATTCTTCTGAAGGAGTAGGTGCAGCCATGTAATTTTCATTGATCCGCATGAGGTTAGACCTAATTAATCCTTTTTCATAGGAATTACATATTGTCCTAATTTGTGCCCATGAGGTTAGATAAGTTTCACAAAAGTTGTGTTGCTTATTACTCTCCGCTCCAAGTCCTTCTATAAATTAGGCCAATCTTAATTTTTGTAAATTTCGAATAAAATGTTATTACTATTAATTTGAATTTGAAACTGATGGAGTAGCTAGCACTCAAGCAGGCATGCCCGTCGCCAAGCGCTGCGCTGAGATTCGTGCACGGCGGACCTGCCGACGTGTATCACCGATTAGCGGACACTTCCCCGTTCCCCAGCGCGAGAAGGAGTGCTTCCACACTCTCCTCCGCCACAAGCCCAAACTCCGCGCCGCGCAGCCAGCCGCCGCCTAAAACCCTAAACCCCCACGAAGCATGGCGCCGCCTCCCAGAAACCTCAGCCAGCCCCCACCCACCCCCCATGGCGCGGCATCCTAGGCCCCCGTCCCCCACCCCGCCGCCGCCGCCGCCCGCGCACGAGCCAGCCGGCCTGGACGCCGGCTTCGACCCCATCGAGGAGTGGCTCCTCGACGACTTCGACTTCGACCAGGCCATGGCGACCGAGCTGGCCAAGACCTTCGCTCTCGGCGACGAGGCGGCCCTTACAAGCGTGGCCGAGCCGACGGGCCTCGGCGCTGGGGTTCCCGTCTCGGGGGATGACGTGCCCCTGTCCGGCAGCGGCGGATTCGGCGTGGACCCCGCGGAGGAGAAGGGCGGCCTGCTCGGCCGGTCCGACGCTCCCCGGGGCGTCGAATTGGAGGTCAAGAAGGAGGCTTTTGTGATGCTGAGCGGCGGATTGGGTGTGGAGCTTGCCCCGGATCATCAGATTCCCGTGTTGGGGATCAGCGATTTGGTTGCAGAAGAGGGAGTGATTGATGCCGAGATGAGTACTGTAGCCGCTGTTGATGCTGAGACGAGTAGCGCAGGTCCTGTCGATTCTGAGATGAGCGCTGTAGCTGCCGCTCATGCTGATACTAGTACCGTAGCTGCTGTTGATGCAGAGATGAGTACAGTAGCTGCTTCTCACGCTGATACTAGCACCGTAGCTCGCGTCGATGCTGATACTAGTACGGTAGCCGCTGGCGATGCGGAGATGGGCTCCGGGGTCTCGGTAAACAAGGAGGTGGGGCGTGGAGGAGGTAATGGGGAGGAGGAGAGCAAGGACAAAGTGTTGGAGATCAGCGACGACGAGGAGTCAAGCGAGGACTCGTCGAGCAGCGACGAGGAAGAACAGCGGGCCAAGAATGGCGAGGAGTCAAGTGAAGCCTCATCGAGCAGTGATGAGGAGGTGCCGGTGGCCAAAAAAGATGTCGGTGTTATTGACCTGGATGCTATCCTTGAGGAGGGCGAGTTGATGGCTGAAGTCGATGATGATGACGAGGATGAAACAACAAAGGGCCCTATCAAGTCCAAACATGAAGTAGAGGTATGAAATTGTATCTTGCGCTGTGCAGCTTAACTGTTGAGTATTTTTTAGGTGCCTTTGCTTGCATGTAGCATAGCGTGAATCATTTGCTGGTAAGTTAGAATTCGGTTCCAATTAATTTATAAAACTTGGTTTCATGGTCAATTTTTTTAATTGGTAGTCCATTATTAGTTGATGCTCTCCTATCCATTTATTCTTGTGCAAATCGTACACTTCTTGTAGATGTATTATAGCATCAAATTGGTTTCTATTGCTATGAAGCTGGTACAGGCATACACATCTGTGCTTAGTTACCGAAAGACCACACATATACTTGTTAAAAGGGAAAATTTGCTACAGGACACCGTTAGTTTTCAGCGTTTGCCGAAACACACTGCTCAATTGTGTGTTTGCCAAGTACCATTACAATTTTTTGGCATGTTTGCCAGAACACACCGCATTGCCTAAAGCGGAAAGTTTTAGATCGCAACGATAAATGTAAAAACTTTCTTTTTTAGGCATGTGGTGTGTTTTGGCAAAGACACAATTGAACGATGTGTTTCAGCAAACGCCAGAAATAATGGTGTCCTGTAGCAAAATTTTCCTTGTTAAAATAAGGTGTTACTTGTTTGTATGTCTTTTCTAAAGGAGATGTACCATAATACCTTGCAGGTACTTCCTCCAGTTCCGAAGATTGAAGTGCGGTTGGAACCACATCATAAGGCACTCCCAGTGGGAACAGTTTCAGCTGTAAGTCTTGTATTGAACTCTGAATGTCCATATGAACTTTTCTTTGGATTTGTTGGTGAACAAAAAACTGCGTTTTTTCCAGCACTTCATAGTTGGAGGACCTGTTTTTCTCTGACATCTGATGAAGAAACAATCAGTTCCTGTCATTCGTAGGTGTTAAGTAGATAATCTGAATGCACTAACTAGAAGCCTGTGGAAATTGCATTGCAAGTTATTGGGTTTTCCATTGTGCTGTTCGAGATTTTGTGGATTACTTCTCGTTTATGCCTGTTGAAATATACATAGCATTTTTTCTATGATATCCGTATCCTGACTGTTTGCCTGTTCGCTGTTCATCCAGATCATGGGTGAGAGAGTGATTGTTGAAGGGTCAGTGGAACACAGTCCCCTGACTGAGGGTTCTATACTCTGGATAACTGAAAGCAGAACACCACTTGGCATTGTTGATGAAATATTTGGACCTGTAAAAAACCCATACTATCTTGTGCGGTTTAACTCCGCGGAAGAAGTACCTAGTGGGATCAGTGCAGGAACTGCTGTCTCTTTCATTGCAGAGTTTGCTGATCATATCCTAAATATCAAGGAGTTATATGCCAAAGGCTATGATGAATCTGCAGACCATGATGAGGAGGCAGATGAACCTGAATTCTCTGATGACGAGCAGGAGGCTGAGTACAAACGATCACTACGGTCAGCAAAAAGGCAGACTGATAGGCAGCATGACTCTAAAAAGCCTTCTGGCGATAAGAAGAGGGGGCAGCCCAGAAATGCTGGATTCCAAAATGACATGCCACCTAGGATTCATGATACACCGACACGTGGTCAACAATCACAACGTCGTTTTGACCGCTCAAATATGGCTCCTGCTGTTGCTGACAGCTCAACCCATCGAGTGGGTCCTCAAAACTTCTCTATGAGTACACCATCAAGGGACATACCACCTAGGATCCATGATGCACCCACCCCAGATCACCGATCACAGCATCGTTTTCATCGGTCAGATATGGCTCATAGTGACAGCATGACACGTCCGCCGGGTCCTCAAAATTTCCCTATGAGTGCACCAACAATGTTGCCACCGATCTCAATGAATCATTCTATGCCATCAGCAGTTCAACTTGCAAATCAGATGGGCAGTTGCTTCATCAATCCATCACAACAGTTCTCGCATCAGCAGCCAAACATGGTTTGGCCTGGAGGACTTCCGCATCCACCGCAGCCAAACATGGGAGTTGACGGAGCTGCTCTTGCAGCTAATATTATGCAGAATATACTTATTGGAGCCAGCCAATACCAGCAGTACTTACAGAACCAGAATTTTGGTGGCTTCCCAAATGGAATGCCCATGGCCCCACCACAATTTATGCCAGGTAGTGGAATGCCTGCAAACCCGATGCCATTTGGTGGACAGCCAGGAAATCATCCATTTGGTTTGGCATCTCAATTGCCGATGGGTCAAGGCAACTTTGGCCAGCTACCGCACATGACTGGCGACCAAGGGCCGCCTGCTGGATTTCCCAATGCCCAGGGATTTGGGCCGCCTGCTGGATTTCCACATGAAGATGGAGACCAGCCTCCTGGATTTCCAAACATGCAAGGATATGGGCGTGTGCCATCACCACATGGAGATGGAGGCCAGCCTCCTATGCAATTCAATTCCCTCCCATCGCCACATGGAGATGGAAGTCAGCCTCCTATGCAATTCAATTCTGGCCAGTTTAATCAGGGCAACTCATCCTTCCACGGTAGAAGGCCGCAGCAACGTGGAGGCCGACATTCACCAGGGAGAGGTGGTGGTGGCCGGCATCGCAAGTAGTCAATGGTGGTACTTTTACCCCGGTGTAATTTTGACTCGTGTTGAATGAACTTCTATTAAATTCAAGTATGCTGCTCCCCTGTATTTCACAAACGAGATGCAACCGGTTTCCTGTAATATGCTAGTTGTTTCTTATTTTACTGCCTATCCATCCGTTGATAATGCTTGCTGGAGCAGCACAAGATACTGAGATTTTGATGTGGCTTGATGTGTCTTGCTTATGTAGAATTTGCTACATTCTTTTGGTTGTGTCTTTCAGTTTCTCGTTGTACCCAGTTCTTGAGGTCCTGCAGCATTTCTGCAGGCCTGGTATTTTTATCTGGATACCAATATGGCATGTTGGTTGTTTTCTTATTGTATATATGCAATTAACCTAGTTCCCAGATTATCTGACCTGACATATGATAGTATCGTTCATTTCTTCCAGTTAGTATTGTTCATTTCTTCCAGTTAGTATTGTTCATTTCTTCCAGTTCATAACATGTGGGATTTGTGAACATCTGTTTCTCAGATGGTAGCATTAACTCTTGCGCGGTGGGAGAAGTATGTATAATCCACACAGTTATCAGCTGGGACATAATCTGGAGATGATTAGGTTGACCCCAGGAAACCACATGAGCATTTTATTTCTCCAAAGTTTCATGCTGTATAAACGCATAGAAAGTTCGCTTTTGCTGATCTGTTATTTCTCCAAAGTTAAGGCCATATAAAAACACATCGGAAGTTCATTTATCTTGAATGAGAATATCCAAATGTTGCCATGTAATGTGATAAACACAACATAAAAGTACACACCTGACCACACTAAAATTGAACCAATTGGTCATTCAAGCTGCAGCCATCAGTCACATTCTTAGTAAAATTGGGATATCTCAATGATCATAGGTAAATGAACAAGAAAAGAACAAGTAAATAGGAGTATATTCAAAACAGAGTACATTCAGTATTAAGCAAAAGTATTCATAAGTTCTTGAGCCAGACTTCAGAGACAACAGACAACAGCTTGGAAGATTACACAACAGACAGGGAGTCACAACACACAGACACAGGTCGAACAAACATCAAAACTTCAGAATGCACAGAAGATCATCACTCATTGCTTGTAGTGGCAGTAGCATTGGAGAAGCCAAACTCGAGAATGGTTATGATCTCAGAGACAACAGCTTTGAAAGAGAAAATCACAGAACACAGGTCGAACAAGCATCCAAACTTAAAATGGTCCGAGACCTAAACATTCAGATGCTACTAACTAATACAGTAATGGTTAATGTCTTGCTGTCTTGGTACAACAAGAGGATGCTGTTATCCTTCCAGTAACCTAGCTAGAACAGGTGAGCACTCATGATCAGCAGAGAGGGTTCCTCCATCCCTGTAGTGGCAGCAGCACTGGAGAAGAAGTCCACTCTGCTCCGCTGCAGCTCAACGGAATCAACGCCGCCGACGAGGCCGTAGGAGCAGAGGAGGGCTCAGGGGACCAGTAGATGGACATGTCGCTTTCGAATCTGCTGACCGGCAAGCTCGCACGGAATTCCACCCCGCTCGTGCAAGAACCATAGGAAATCCCGCCATACTGCTCGGACGCCGCCGGGGAGGCCCAATCAGCACCGGTGGGCAGGAGGGCAATGTCAGGGCAGCTTGGCGCGAAATCGGCATGATCGTTCAAGGAGAAGCTCCAATCCCCAGCTGATGTCGACTCCTTTGGGCGTGTATCGACGGGCATCAGGAAACTTTGGAAGAGCTCCATCCCGCTTAGGGAAGGCGCGGCGGTGGTCCAAGAACCAGAATTCTTAGGAGCAATCGGCCAATCGCCAAGATCGGGTGTCTGGTAACAGTTGAGCGCGGGAAGGGCGTGGCCATCGGCCAAGAATGAGATGGGATCGAACGCTGGTGCCCGTTCCTCTGGCTCTGAATGTTGCCTGTCTTCAAGAATTGCAGGAGAGGAGGGGAAGTTGAGCCGCCGCCTCACGCGACCTGATGGTGCGGCCGGATCGGAGCGCTCCTCGTCCTTGGCCTTCCTCTTCTTGCCGCGAGCTGATTGCGCCGCCGGATCCGTGGCCTTCCTCTTCTTGCGCGCTGAGCATCCAGCCGTGGGAGCGCGAGGGGTCTTGTAAATCTTGCAAACAACCGGGCCATCTTCTTGATTGACGTCAACCCCAAATTCCATCATGAGCCACCCAGATTTCTGGCCGCTGCTGGTCTCGTGGCAGAAGCTCCGACGGTAACCGACAAGGCGGTCCTCCCCGGCGAAGACGTCCTTCCGGCTCTCGGAATGCCAGGTGCCCTTGTTTTCCCCGACAGTCCGTGATTTGCGACTGCCACGGCTGTTCTTGGCCCTCGGGCAGGTGAAGAAGTACCATATGTTGCTGCTCTCTTTGGTCCCAGAGTACGCCGGCGGGAATTGGGAGCAGAGGGTACCTGGATCATCGGCATAAACGTCGGCTTCATGGATGCAGTCGGCGGCGGCGGCAGGGAGCGGCTGGCGGGCGATCTTAGGGCCGAGGTAAAGGGTGATCAATTGGTCGTCTTCGGGAGCGAAGGATAGGCCGGAATCACGTTCAGGCATTGGATGCGGAGGCGGAGACGCCATGAGAGGGTTAGGGTTTGGAGCTTGGTGCTGGCACCGGATCGGCGGGCGCGTCAAGAAAGCAGAGAGATGAGGAACTGCGGGAGGAGAGAAGGGAGCAAATAAGAGAGGGCGATTTGAAACGCGTGAGGGCTTTTCTTGGGCTCTTGCTCTGATCCGTACGCTAGCCAGGCCGCAAGGGCCGAAATATCACACGGAGAAAAATTGAAAGCACTGTGTACGTAAATTTAGAGCTGAAGGCGGGCCACCATTCTCGCCTCTCCGTCACTGAAGCCATAAAAAAAAATCATAGTAAAGCTTGTTGTGTTGACATACAAAAAGACGTCGTGCAAAGATTTCGAAGGACTAGCGCACTAGAGCAGTAACCATCATCAATAATGATAACTGTAGATCGAAAAAGACTAACTTAAAACCACATCAACGAATATGAAAAATAACCGGATCTTAGAAGATGCTCTAGGCACACGACTCCATGCGCCGTAGCTGGTGCTAGACGCACCACCATGACGTCTGTAAGGTGAGAAGAACCTTATTCTGATGATTTCAGGATGTAGCCATACCACGCTATCCCAAAAAAGACAAAAAAAAACAACCTAACAAAGAACAAGAAGCCTTTTGCCAGTGAGGGGCCATGATGGGCCACACCTCTAAAGCCCTAAGTCCAGAGGCGGAGCGGACCAGCTAAATCGCCGACAAAAGGGAAGAAAACCTATATGAGTTTTACCATCGCCGCCTCCCAACCGCCTATGTCTCCTAGCCTCATATACCGGTCAGTTTTGAGAGTTCGAAGTCGCGGAAATGTTAAACTTATACATGGGGAACTAGTGTCGTATTATAGGAATTGTCTACACGTAACATAGAAATTGGTTCACAGACAAACACTGAAGTTACAAATATTTCTAGATAGTATAAGTCGTTACTCCCTCGGTTCACAAATACTTCGCATTGTGGGCTTGATCGCAGTAAAAACTTTGTAAAGTTGATGTCAAAACATGTCTAGATATATGCGTATCTGGATAAAAGAAAGTCAATTAAGTTGGAACGGAGGGAGTACAATTCATTTCCTTGGTTCATAACTAGAGCAATATAAACGTTATGGTTTAAAACCAGCTCAATTTTTCTTACAAATTTCTCATTATGTGTCAATTTTGATATGTAAGATTATTTTTCTAAATTATGGAAATTTAGAACATGTTTGATAAATTAAGGATACTAAAAAGTACTTTATTTTTGATAGACTTACAATCCCAAAGGTTTCTATGGAAGATTCCCTAAACTGAAATAATTTTGAAACACATAATTTCTTCAATCTATTGACAAAATAAAATTGCATCAAATCACCAAAGTTTTGATCTCACGACTCTCTAAAATAACATCACCTGTCATAAAGACTAGCATAATAAATAGAGTTACTTAACTAATTTGATCCCGTTTAAATGTATGTAGCTAGCAGCTCGTGGTATCCAAATCAATGTATTTTAGTTGGTAATAGCATGAAGACCTGACTTAGGGAACACGTTTTTTGGGGAAATAATTCGCATGCATAAATACAATGCGAATCTTCATATCAAGGGTGAACAAGATTTCATCCTCGCTTAGAACCATGTTCAAAGGAACATTTTAGTCAATAAAGGCCCCATTTATCATGTGAATGCCACTATATCTTTAGGGGTGATAAATATAATAACTAAGCCCGGGTGCAAAAAATAATCTGCCCCCTGCAATATATATAGCTTAAAGATGCTTAAACGTTATGTGTTTTTTCTTAGATGATGAAAGAGAAAATTTTGTCGACTGTCCAAGAATACAAACATTCAACTACTTTGGAATTCCAACTCTAATTCCCAATGCATCCTATCTCTAAGAGCATCTCCAGCCATGAACCCGGCGAGACCCTCGACAGCCATTTTTTTTCATCCAGACGGCGAAAAACTGCCCAGTCGCGCCCCCGGTTCCTCGTTTTCCCCCCGGATTTGGGCCTTCATCCATCCGGCGAGCCCAGGCCATCCCAGGTCCCCCGGGGCGCGCTCGGGGACTCCGGACGAGAGAAAAACAGGGACGGGCTCGCTCTATCAGCGAGAGAACACACAAACCCTACTATCTGGTCGCAAATCCCCCTCTCCCTCCCCTCGTTGCTCTGTCGCCGCCGGCACCACCCCTCGCCAATCCGCCGGCCGGTTGCCTGAACTCCGCCGTCCCTCCTCCCACCAGCCCCCACCAGCCTATATTCCACCGTCTGGTGTGCCGTCTGGCTATATTCCACCGTCGGGCAATGATACGTCTCCAACGTATCTATAATTTTTGATGCTCCATGCTTGTTTTTACACCATTTGCCTATTGTTTCGTTACACTTAGTGGCACTTTTATGCATTTTCCGGAACTAACCTATTAACGAAGTGCCACAGTGCCAGTTCCCTGTTTTCTGCTGTTTTTGTGTTTAAGAGTGATACACAGGAAATATTCTCGGAATTGGACGAAACCACATCCTGAAGTCTTATTTTACCCGGAAGCTTCTAGAGATCCGAAGAGGAGTAGGAGGGGGGCCACCAGGGCCCCACACGCAGGGGTGGCGCGGCCAGCCCCCTGGCCGCGTCGGGCCCGCGTGAGGGCGCCTGGCCCCTCCTCTGACATCGCCCCTTCGCCTATAAAGACCCCCCGACGAGAAAAACCTAAGGGCCCAATCAGTTTTCCAGAACACATCGCGATCCGCCGCCGCCGTCGACCCGAAGATCGGGAGGGTCCAGAAGCTCTTCCCGGCACCCTGCCGGAGAGGGGAATCGCCACCGGAGGTCTTCTTCATCGCCATGCTTGCCTCCGGAGCGATGAGTGAGTAGTCTACCTTGGACTATGGGTCCATAGCAGTAGCTAGATGGTTGTCTTCTCCACCATGTGCTTCATGTTTAGATCTCATGAGCTGCCATACATGATTGAGATCACCGTTATGTAATTCTACATGTTTGGTTTGTTGGGATCCGATGAATATTGGTGTTTATGATTAAGTTGATGTACTGAATATTATCTTTTGTTATCTCTATGTTGTTTATGATCTTGCATGCTCTCCGTTGTTAGTAGCTATCTTGGCCGAGTAGTTGCTAGTGACTCCAAGAGGGGGTATTTATGCTCGATAGTGGGTTCATGCCTCTATTTCACCTGGGGGAGTGACAGAAACCTCTAAGGTGGTAGATGTGCTGTTGCTACTAGGGAGAAAACAACATTCATATGCTCAAGGGCATATGCTTTGTTTACATTACACACTTTGCTTAATGCAATTATCTGTTGTTCGCAACTTAATACTTCTAGGGTGTTCGGATTGATATCCCAGGGAGTGGATTATTAGTCATAGATGCAGTTGGATGGCGGTCTATGTATTTTGTTGTAATGCCCAGAGTAAATCTCATAGTGATCTTCTTGACATATCACGTTATCTCTATTCTATCAATTGCCCAACTGTAATTTGTTTACCCAGCATGTGTTATTTTATCTATGGAGAGACACCACTAATGAACTGTGGACCCCGGTCCTATTTATATCATATTGCTTTCACCTGTTTACTTTACTCGCATACTATATTGTTTTCCACTCGATACGCTCATAACCTTTGTTTCAAGCAAACCGGTGAGATTGACAACCTCATCGCAAGTTGGGAACAACGTATTTGTTTGTGTGTGTGCAGGTTCCGCATCACCTTCAGTCGTCATTGTCTCTCCTCTCCTGACCGACATTAAACCTTGGTTTCTTAACTGAGGGAAAACTAGCTGCTATACTTATCATACCTTCCTCTTGGGGTTCCCAACGGGCTGGTTATTCACCACGCACAAGGACCGTCTGCTCCCACATCAACCATACGCCAACAGCTTATTTTCTGGCGCCATCAACAGGTAGCAGCTCATTTTCTGGCTCCGTTGCCGGGGAGGAAGAGAAGACTTCTGCGAGGGGAGTTTTTCGCACACACATTCTTTACTTTGTTTTATTGTTTTGCTTTACTTTATTTATTTTACCTGCATTGCTTTATATCAAAAACCCAAAAAAATTAGAATCCTTGGTAGTTGTTTTTACTTGTTTACTTTCGTTTTGCTGAAATGGCCAATCCTGAAAACACCAAGTTGTGTGACTTTACTAGCACGAACAATAGTGATTTTATCTGCACTCCTATTGCACCACCTATTCCTGCTGCAAACTTTTATGAGATTAAGCCTGCTTTATTGAACCTTGTTATGAAAGAGCAATTTTCGGGTGCTAGTACTGAAGATGCTGCAGCTCATCTCAACAATTTTGTTGAGCTATGTGAGATGCAGAAATATAAGGATGTTGATAGTGATATTATTAAGCTCAAGTTATTTCCTTTTTCTTTGAGAGGAAAAGCTAAAGATTGGTTGCTGTCTTTGACTAAGAATAGTATTGATTCATAGGCTAAGTGTAAGGATGCTTTTATTGGTAGATACTATCCTCCTGCCAAGATTATATCGTTGCGTAGCAATATTATGAAGTTTGCTCAGTTTGATAATGAACATGTTGCTCAGGCTTGGGAAAGAATGAAATCTATGATAAAGAATTGCCCCACTCATGGACTGACTACTTAGATGATTATCCAAACTTTTTATGCAGGACTGAATTTTTCTTCAAGGAACCTACTTGATTCAGCTGCTGGAGGCACTTTTATGTCCCTTACTGACGAGGGTTAACTCGACAAATGCCCTAGATGAAGGACTTAGGATCGGGGAGATAGGGCGTCGGATGAACTCGAAGGTAAACTTAGTCGAAATAGGTATGTATCGAAAGTAAACTTGGGTATTCAACCTGGCTTGCTTTCAATCTGCCCTACACTGTCCCCTCCTGGCCCCTATATATAGGTGGCCAGGTCTCGAGGATCGGGTAGGGTCCGATACAGATTACAAATATCGACATACGGTAATAACTCGTATTCGACTATCATTACAATTGGGCCTAGCACAACGGGCCTCAGGGGTACTCAACTAACGGGCTCTATTAGCTATACCCTTGTCAGTAGCCCCTGAGATTCTACCAGAATTGCAGATTCAGGTTGAATCTCTAATCTTCAAATCTTCGACTTGATCAATTCTTCATATCTTCAAATCTTCGACTTGGTCTTTCGACTTATATTTTATGATATTCTTTCGCAAGTGGTTTTGATGAGCAAGCCTGACGACTCTGACGGATCAAGAGGTCAGTTAACTGCCGGAACAGATACTTGTCACCTACTTCAAATTCAATCCCCTTGGACTTGAATTCGGGATACCGGTCAAATCCATTCTTTTGCCGCATTTAGGACTTACAAAGAATGAATCCCAGTGGTTCTCAGGGTACCTAGTGCGTCGACCAGGATTTTTTTCGCGTCGTAGACACGGATACATACCAGCAGAGCGCATCCATGTGCGTATACCAGGCCACACAGGACGGATCCTGGGGTCTTACCTTCGCGACAAGTCACGGCATTCGAGTTTTGTTGCGATAACGCAACTCGAGAATCTCGTATTCGCAGCCAAATTTTTGACTGATAAAACCATAGAATTTCGGATTTTAAATTAATCTTCTTCGCTCCCGATGGGAGTAATCTCTCTTCGTTTTGTCGACTATGTAGTCGAAGGTTGTATGTTTATCCTTCCGCATCTCCAATATTGATTACCTTCATCTCTATCGGGTGCGCTCTCAGCGCTCCCGATGGGAGTAGCCCCCGAGGCTATGTTTGGCGACTTGTGGTCAAGCATAGGCTCAAAGTTCAGCTCTTCTTTCTTTTGTTGACATCTTACTACTTGGTGAGCCCCCGAGTCCAAGTCGAGGTTTTCACATCGTGCCACCAGAGTCTCCTTTTCTTGTTTTTCTTTGATATTATCGTCTGCTGTACGCAGAATTTAACTCCTGCTGTAGAATATGTTTATGGGCTGTGCTGTAGCGCGGGGGCCCAATAACACGTGCTTATAAATAAAGCACCATCTTGTAAAAGGCAAGAACCCTAATCAGATATCTTCCTCCGCCGCATCGTCTTCTTTTCTTCATCTAGGGTTTTCCGAGGTTTTTCTCTCATGGCAGATGCTGAAGGTTCGCGTCTGAACCTTGGATCCCCGGCGGCGCCACGAGGTCGGGGTCGCCCGCGTGGCAGCAAGAATAAGAGCAATACCACTCTGGTCGCCGCCGGAACTTCATCGGACGCTCTAGCTAAGCGTCGTCCCGGTCGTCCACCTGGTAGTAAGAACAAGCCCAAGGTGACTGGCGCCACTCCAGATCTTGCTACTCCTCCTCCTGCTGCTCCTGCCGCTCCCGCTGCTTCTCCTCGAGTCTTCTCCTTTTTCTGCATTGCCATGGCGCAGTGCCGTGAGATTCAGCGCCTACCGCTGAATTTTACCAAGTTTATGGATGGGCACGAACTGCGAGAAGCTGTTCTTCGCGAGCAATCTGGCAGTGGTATCCCGTATGAGGTGGAGGTGTGGTATGATGGCAACGGCGAGCAGTACTTCAGGGGCGGCTGGTCGCAATTTGCAGAAGACCATGACATCCATCAAGGCTTCTTCATGGCCTTCGACTTCCACATCGGGACGTCGAAGTTTGATGTGAAGATCTACGATGGCACCCAGTGCCAGAAGAAATATGAAGCTGAAGTCTAGCTTCATTAGGATATGTAATTTCGTTTTATGATGTTTTTCCTGCAATGAAATTTGTAATGCATATTCGTACTTTGCGTCGATGCCTTTTGCTAGTACCATGAGAACAAGTCATGTTCTGAGGTATGCTTTCCATGTATCGGGTTCTTTGCGAACCAAAAAATGTAGGAATAATATCGGGTTCTTTTTATGAACCAAGTTCTCTCAGTATTTATCGGGTTGTTTAAACAACCTTATAACGAAAGAAAACCTCCAATCTTGCGATAATGACTCTTTTCGTACGACCCAGGGGTTGAAGCCCCCGAGCGGAGAAGTAACAAATATTTGTACAATTTCGTCGAGTTCAACCCAAAGAACCCGACCTGTGGCCTCATGTTCTGGGTTCAGAAGGTTAACTCGAATTTATTGATACCACTATATGTAGTCTACGCGTAAAAACATCGTAGCTGTTCTGCGTTCCACGGGTTGCTCTCGTCCTTCCCAGTCTTCTTGTCTTGTAGTCGATATGCTCCTCCTGGTATTACTTCGGTGACGATGTAAGGTCCTACCCAAGGGGACTCCAGTTTGCCATGGCTGTCTTGCCTGAGTCGCAAAACCAGGTCTCCCACCACGAAGGATCGTGGACGAACTCGACTACTATGGTAGTTTCGTAGGCTTTGTTGATACTGCGTAGCCGTTTCTAGTGCTTTATCTCTTGCTTCATCTAGTGCATCGACATCGTCTTGCAATGCTTCTGTCGACGTCGTCTCGTCATATGTTGTCACTCTTGGAGCCTCGTGCGTAACTTCGACTGGAAGCACGGCTTCTGCGCCATGGACCAAGAAGAAAGGAGTTTCTTGAGTTGCTGCATTGGGCGTAGTTCTTAAGCTCCAAAGAACGGAGGGCAATTCTTCTATCCAAGCGCTTTTGGCTTTCTCGAGAGGTGCTAAGAGCCTCTTTTTTATGCCACTGCATATTAGGCCATTGGCTTTTTCGACTTGTCCGTTCGTCTTCGGGTGTGCCACAGATGCGAATTTGAGCTTGATCCCTAGTCCTTCGCAGTAACTCTTGAATTCCTTCGAAGTGAAATTCGTCCCATTATCTGTGATGATGCTGTATGGTACTCCAAAACGGAAAACTAATGACTTGATGAAGCTGATTGCTGCTGTAGAATCTTGAGTTGTTACCGGGGCCGCTTCCACCCATTTTGTGAATTTATCGACTGCCACTAGCATGTAGACATGCCCTCCTGGCCAAGATTTGTGCAACTTTCCCACCATATCGAGGCCCCATTGTGCGAAGGGCCAAGATAACGGTATCGTTTGTAGCTCCGCTGCTGGTGCATGCGGTCTGGATGCAAACCTTTGACATGCTTCACACTTTCGAACTATATCTTTTGCGTCCTCGATGGCTGTTAACCAATAGAATCCTGCTCGGAAGGCTTTTGCTGCTATTGCTCTGCTGCTAGCATGATGGCCGCATACTCCGCCATGTATGTCTTTTAATATTGCTCGCCCTTCCTGGGGCGTTACACAACGCTGCAAAACGCCGGTGATGCTTCTCTTGTACAGTTTCCCCTCCAAGACGACAAACGCTTTCGATCTTCGAGTTATCCTCTTGGCCTCCACTGCATCTTCTGGTAATTTTTTGTTTATCATGTACGCAAGATACGGCTGCATCCAAGTTTCTTCTATCATCATGATCTCCTCTGGTTCTGACGTAGCCCCCGAGCCTGCTGTAGTAGTCGAACTTTTTCCACTTTTTATTGATCTTTCCACTATTTTCTCCCAAAATACTCCGGACGGCACAGGTAAACACTGTGACCCGATGTTTGCTAAATTGTCGGCTTCTTCATTGCTGTTTCTGCTTACGTGCGAGACTTCGCATCCATCGAACGTTCCTTCTAGATAATGGTACAAATTTTTGTAGGCCATCATGTTGTCATTGATTGTATCACATCTGTTCATGACTTGCTGAACGACAAGGTTGGAATCTCCAAATATTTTTAGGCGAGTTGCTCCACATGCTTTAGCCATCTTCATTCCGTGCAACAAAGCCTCATACTCCGCTTCATTGTTAGAAGCCTGTGGAAAGCTCATCCTCAAGACGTACTTTAATTTGTCTCTATGAGGTGATATCAACACTACTCCTGTCCCTGCGCCTTGGACTCTCTTAGAACCGTCGAAGTACATTGTCCAAGTACTCGATAAATCTGGTGGTCCCGTGCTTTGCAGCTCGAGCCACTCTGCTGTAAAATCTGGCAAGACTTGCGACTTGATCGCCTTTCTTTTTTCATACGTGATGTCCATGGGAGATAACTCGATTCCCCACAAAGAGACACGTCCCGTTGCTAGAGGGTTGTTCAATATATTCGATAGTGGCGCTTCATTGACCACTATAATTGGGTGCACCGCAAAATACTGTCATAGTTTACGTGCGGTTGTGAACACACTGTACGCCAACTTCTGATAATGCGGGTACCTCTGTTTGGTTGGAGATAGCACTTCACTGATGAAGTATACCGGCCTCTGGACGCCATGAGCTTTTCCTTCTTCGCTTCTTTCGACTACTAGAGCTGTACTTACCACCTGATGGGTTGCGGCGATGTACAACAGCAGTGGCTCTTTCTCTTTTGGTGCGACCAGCACTGGTGGCGTGGAAAGCACTTTTTTCAATTGTGCAAACGCTGCGTCTGCTTCTTCTGTCCACTCGAATTTATCGTCTGACTTCTTCATAAGTGCATAAAAAGGAAGCGCCTTCTCCCCTAGTCGAGCGACGAAGCGACTTAGCGCCGCGACACGTCCTGCCAACTTCTGTACGTCGTGGAGTTTCGTGGGTTTCCCCATTGTTAGAATTGCTTGAATCTTCTCTGGATTTGCCTCTATTCCTCGTGCTGATACCAAGAACCCCAAAAGTTGCCCTGCTGATACTCCGAAAGAGCACTTTGTCGGGTTCAGCTTAAGCTTGTATTTATTCAGGTTGTCGAAGGTTTCCGACAAGTCGCCGATTAAGGATTGCTCTTCTCTTGTTGTGATGACTACATCATCAATGTAGACTTGTATATTGCGTCCTATTTGGCTTCCGAGGCAGTTTTGCATCATCCGCTGATAAGTTGCTCCTGCATTTCTTAGGCCAAAAGGCATTACCTGGTAGCAAAATACTCCGTATGGTGTGATGAAGGCCGTTTTTTCTTCGTCCTCTTTCTTTAATTTGATCTGATTGTAACCAGAATATGCGTCCAAAAATGAAAGCCTTGCACATCCCGCTGTAGAATCGATTATTTGATCGATGCGGGGTAGAGGGAAGGGATCCTTTGGACAATGCTTATTGAGAGATGTGTAGTCGATGCACACTCTTTGTACGTCTGTATTCTTCTTGGGTACTATGACTGGGTTTGACACCCAACTCGAAGTTTTGATTTCCCTGATAAATCCGGCATTTTCTAGCCTGTGCAATTCTGACGCTATCACCTTCCTTTTAGGTTCATCAAATTGCCTCAATGGTTGCTTGACTGGTTTTGCCTTGGGATCTACATTTAGTGCGTGCTCGACGAGTTCCCTGGGAACCCCTGGCAAGTCCGATGGACACCAGGCGAAGATTTCCCAGCGCTCACGGAGGAACTCGACGAGCGTGCCTTCCTATGCGGGGTCCAAGTTCACCGCGATTGATGTTGTCTTATTTGGATCCGTAGGGTGGACCTGAATTTTCTTCGAGTCCTGCGTTGTGTCGAAAGCCTTATCTGGTAGGGATCGTCCAACGTCGGGTAGCACATTGTGATCCGTTTCTCCTTTCAACCTCTCATATTCTGCTGTCATGCCGAAAGTTTGCGCCATCCTGTTGAATTCTCTGTCGCATATGTTGGCTACTTCAAAGCTCCCTTGTACCGTAATTGTTCCTTTAGGCCCTGGAATTTTTAATGTGAGATACGCGTAGTGTGGTACTGCCATGAATTTTGCAAATGCTGGGCGCCCCAGGATTGCATGATATTGTGATGGCCAGTCCATGACTTCGAACTCCAGCTTCTCTCTTCTATAATTTTCGCTGCTGCCGAAGCAGACATCGAGTTCTATCCTTCCCAAAGGGTAATTTGCTGCTCCTGGTACTATTCCGTGGAAAGAGCAATCTGTTGACTTCAGATTTGTTAATGAGATGCACATTGCCTTTAGTGTTCTAGCATATATTAAGTTTATGCCGCTCCCTGATTCCATTAACACTCTTCCGATGTCATATCCTCCTATTTGCGCCTTTAGGACCATAGGCGAATGGCCCAGCCTGGGAACTTTCCTTGGGTGGTCTGCTCTGCTGAACTTGACTGGTTGCTCTGACCACCGTAGGTACTCTGTGGTAGCTGGCGGCGATGATATTGCTAGGTTTACTTGCCTAGATATGCTCTTTCGCTCTTTCTTTGACTTGGGCACCGGTTGAATCATGGCCGATATGTACACTTTTGACTCTAGGTGCTTTGCTAGTCTTTGCATTTGATATCCTTGATTTCTACGTCTTTCCCCTTGCCTTCCTTCTTGGCTTGAGCCCATGGCGCCTTGCAACCTTAGGAATGTTCTGCAATCCTTCATCTGGTGATTTGAGACCCTTTTCCCGTCGAGATACGCGTAGTGAATTCGACAAGGTCCGTATAGCATATCCTCGGCCGAAGGACCAGAGTATCTTGGTTTTTCTTCTCCTTTTGCTTGAAATCTCCTACTTTCATACTCTTCCTCTTCTTCTAATACATAACCCGCGGCTACCTGATTTCGCCTTCCTTGGTTACCCCCGCTGCGGTGTCGCCTCCTCTGTCGACTCATTCTGTCGACTTCCGGCGAACGTCCTCTTTTATTGTTATACGCGTCCTCTCCATCAGCGAATTTGTTGGCTTGCTCCATTAGCTCAGCTACTGTCGTGGGTCTTGTTCTTCCTATTTCTTCCACAAGATCTGAGCGACGAAGTCCTTCCGAAAAGGCGTCTATTGCTCGTTCGTCGGAGACGTCCTCTGCTGAGTTTTTGATTATACTCCAGCGTTGTATATAAGAGCGTAGCATTTCGCCTTTCTTCTGCACACATGCTTTAACTTCTTCTAGTGATGCTGGGCGCTTGTAAGTGGAACGGAAATTTCTTGTGAATTGACTTTCGAGTTCCCCCCAGCTTCCAATGGTTTCGTCGGGTAGGGTGTTCAACCAGGACCGGGCGGCGCCGGTGAGGTGCAGCTGCAAACTTTGCATTGCAGTCGCCTTTGTTCCCCCTAGTATCTGCACCGCCTGTAGATAATCTGATAACCATAAGGTGGGTTCCTGTGACCCGTCGTATTTATTCTGGTCATGTGGTAGTTTAAATCCTTTGGGTACCCGCGTTCTGCGAACCCTGCGGGTAAAGCATAACGCACCCATATCTTTATCGTCGTCTTCATAATTCTCTTCCCTCCAAGCATGTCGCGATTTATTTACTCGAGCTTGTGCTATTATACTTCTTGCATCTTCTTTCTTTTTCTGCTGCTTTTCCTCTTCTGACGACTCGCCGTAGTCGTAGTCTGCATGATTGTATCTGAACTTCTCCTTGTGACTTGTCGATTTTATCTCTGGGCCTTGTTCCCTGATTTTACCTTCTACTATTCTGAGGCTTCGTATCGCGGCTCGGTGCATATCTTCTCGCGGGTCTCCATGCTTCGGTCTTGTGGCTAGTAAATATGCTTGTGCTGCTGCCAATGCCGCCTCTGGCGTTTTTTGTATCAGGTCGTCTTCCTCCTCTTCTAGCTGCGGGGTGGGGCTCCTCGAGTACCCTTCTTCTCTGCCGCGTGCTGTCGCCCCCCTGTTATGTTTTGGATCTCCGCGCCTCTCTCTGCTATATTCTGAATCTTCACTATAGTCTTCCCAGTATTCCTCCCTTGATATACTGTTGTTGTCTTGAAACATCATGTCTCTTTCCTCCCTTAGTTTCTTCTTGTGTTGGTATAATGCATACTGATATCCCATTAGAACTTCTCTTCTCGATCCTTCGGGTACTTCTGTACCATAATTAATGGCTGATTTGATCATTCTCCATTCTCCAGCCGAGACATGGACTTTCTCTTTTTCCTTCTTGTTGTGACCTTTCACTTTGTCGACTTGCCTGTCGACCTTTTTACTTCCTTTGCTGTTGCTTCCTTCTTCTGCCTCAGTGATGATAACGCATAACTGCTGTACTTTGGAGACGCCGCTGCTTCCTACGGCGAAGTCCTTTACGTTGTTGTGCGTCTGACACGCTTTTTCTTCTGAGTCGAAATTTTCCTGAATTTCGTCGCCTTCTGCGATTGACGCTTTTTCTAAGCTGACCGGCGAGTTTACCTCACTGGAAGAGCCTTCTGATGACTCCAATGTTTCCTCCGTTTCGGGTTTGCTTGCCAATGGATCTGGTTTCGCCGAATCCGAAAGGTGAGACGAACCCGACGGCCCGATGAGGATACTCAAACTTTCGATGGTTAGTTCCACCTCTTGACTTCCGTCGACTTCTGAACTGCTGTTGGCTAAAAGCGAAAAAGCTGTCGAATTCATGATTCCAACGCCCCGAGTCCCCACGGTCGGCGCCAATTGACGAGGGTTAACTCGACAAATGCCCTAGATGAAGGACTTAGGATCGGGGAGATAGGGCGTCGGATGAACTCGAAGGTAAAGTTAGTCGAAATAGGTATGTATCGAAAGTAAACTTGGGTATTCAACCTGGCTTGCTTTCAATCTGCCCTACACCGTCCCCTCCTGGCCCCTATATATAGGTGGTCAGGTCTCGAGGATCGGGTAGGGTCCGATACAGATTACAAATATCGACATACGGTAATAACTCGTATTCGACTATCATTACAATTGGGCCTAGCACAACGGGCCTCAGGGGTACTCAACTAACGGGCTCTATTAGCTATACCCTTGTCACTTACCTTGGGCGCCGCATCAAAGCTACTCGACAACATGATGGTAAATTATTCTGAATGGCACACCGAGAGAGCTCCACAAGGTAAGAAGGTAAATTCTGTTGAGGAAACCTCTTCCTTGAATGATAAGATTGATACCATTATGGCAATGCTTGCTAATGACAGGACTCATGTTGATCCTAATAATGTTCCTTTGGCCTCTCTGGTTGCTCAAGAAGAGCAAGTTGATGTGAATTTCACTAGAAACAATAATTTTAACAACAATCCTTATAGGAACAATTTTGCTAGTAACAATTATAGACCGTTTCCTTCTAATGGTGATAATAGCTATCTTGGTAGACCTAAAATGCCTAGTGAAGAAAGAATTTTTGAACTGGAAAAGGCTACCAAGAATTTTATGCAGATGCAATATGAGCAGAACAGGGCTTTCACCAAGACTATGGAGGAGCAATCAGCTCTGTTGAGGACTATTAGTCATCAACTAGAAAATTTAAACAAGGCTGTTCCTGAATTACAAGCTAAGGTTTCCAAAGCTGAAACCGATATTTTATTATTGTCTAATGTGCAATCTTCTTTGGTTAATAAAATGTCCGCTAAGCCTGGTCCTTTTGCTACCGCTAATGCTATCCAAGTTGGAATTGATGAAAATATTAGATTGTTAGCGGAATTGCATGCCAGGTGGGAAAGAGAAGATGAGATGGCTAGAGAGATGAAGGTATGTACCATTACTACCTCTAATGATGTTGCTCCTAATGCTAGCAATCCTCTTGCTTTGATTGGTGTAGAGAAAACTCCCACTCCTTGTGTTAAAAAGCCTAAAACTGCCAAAACTTTTTCTCAAAAGAGTGCTGAAATTTTTCAGAGTGTGGGAGATGATAGCTCTATTTCTTTTAATGATTTTGATGTTGATGGCTGCAATATATCTGAAGTAATTTTGTTCTTGCAAAAGCTTGCTTTGACTCCCAATGCTAGTTCTCTAAATATTGCTTTTACTAAGCATATTACCAATGCTCTCATAAAAATTAGGGATGAAAAGTTGAAGCAAAAAGCCTTTGTTCCCAAGAAGTTAGAAGATGGTTGGGAACCCATCATTAATATGCATGTTAATGGTTATGATTGCTATGCTTTATGTGATCTAGGTGCTAGTATTTCTATCATGCCTAGAAAGATTTATGACATGCTTGATTTACCACCGCTTGAAAAGTGTTATTTTGATGTTCCTATTGCTGATGTTGCTAAGAATAAACCTTTGGGAAGAATTAATGATGTTCTTATTGTGGTTAACAATAACCTTGTTCCCGTTGATTTTCTTGTTATGGACGTTGAATGCCATGCTTCATGTCCTATTATTTTGGGAAGACCCTTTCTTCGAACTATAGGTGCCATCATTGATATGAGGGAAGCCACCATCAAATATCAATTCCCACTAAAGAAAGGTATGGAACACTTCCCTAGGAAAAGAAAGAAATTGCTTTTTGACTCTATTCTTAGAGCAAATTATGAGCTTGATGCTTCATCGCTTGATATTACTTGATTCGCAATTTTCTGCGCCTAGCTAAAAGGCGTTAAAGAAAAGCACTCTTGGGAGATAACCCAATGTTTTCTTTTTAGTACTTTTTCTTTTATTTGAGTCTTGGAAGTCATTACTACTGTAATGACCGATCTTTATCTTGTTTATTTCGTTTTTGTGCCAAGAGAAGCCTCTAATTTGAGTGAGGTAAAGATTTGGGGATGTTGCTGTCCTGAAACTGTTTTCGGTGCTGCACCGTAAAAATTCGTGAAAATTCTGTGTTTATCTTTTGGACCTGCGATTTCTTGTGCATATGCCCCAGGTTATATCCAAACTTTTGTTAGTTGAACACTTTTTGATTTGAGCAACAGAAAATCCCTCAAAAATTCGACCTTTGTCAGCTGTTCTGTTTTGACAGATTTCTGCCAATATTTGTGTTTGCCACTTTATCGCTTTCTTTTGAGTTCTTTTGATCATGGAACTTTTAGAGAAGTTGCTACAGTAGTATTTGCTATATATGTGGTAGTTTTGAGTTGAAACCTGAAGCAAATAGAGGATTGATTATATGTTATGCTTGCACTAATGTTGCTAATAGATTTGTGTTTAGTTTTGTATGAAGGAAGTTTTCAAGTGTAGGGATTGGAGAATGATGAGATGAGTTGAAGAATGGACAAAAGCTCAAGCTTGGGGATGCCCATGCATCACCCCAAGAAATATCCAAGAAGTACAAGCGTCAAAGCTTGGGGATGCCCCCGAGGCACCCCTTCTTCATCGGCAAAAATCAGGTCACCTTTCAAAACACTATATTTTTATTGCTTCATGCACTATGTGTTTTTCTTGGAGCGTCAGTTGTTTTAGTTTTCTTAGTTAGTTTAGTTTGTTTGTTTGCTGCAATAAATGGTTGGACCCCAACAAATTTCTTTTGGAGGAGATGTACTCGTTTTCATTTGCAAAGAACACTCCGTTTTTCATTCTTACAATTTCACCGGGTGTTCTTCTTTTTCTGCTCCATGCTTGTTTTTACACCATTTGCCTATTGTTTCGTTACACTTAGTGGCACTTTTATGCATTTTCCGGAACTAACCTATTAACGAAGTGCCACAGTGCCAGTTCCATGTTTTCTGCTGTTTTTGTGTTTCAGAGTGATACACAGGAAATATTCTCGGAATTGGACGAAACCACATCCTGAAGTCTTATTTTACCCGGAAGCTTCCAGAGATCCGAAGAGGAGTAGGAGGGGGGACACCAGGGCCCCACACGCAGGGGTGGAGCGGCCAGCCCCCTGGCCGCGCCGGGCCCGCGTGAGGGCGCCTGGCCCCTCCTCTGATATCGCCCCTTCGCCTATAAAGACCCCCCGACGAGAAAAACCTAAGGGCCCGATCAGTTTTCCAGAACACATCGCGATCCGCCGCCGCCGTCGACCCGAAGATCGGGAGGGTCCAGAAGCTCTTCCCGGCACCCTGCCGGAGAGGGGAATCGCCACCGGAGGTCTTCTTCATCGCCATGCTTGCCTCCGGAGCGATGAGTGAGTAGTCTACCTTGGACTATGGGTCCATAGCAGTAGCTAGATGGTTGTCTTCTCCACCATGTGCTTCATGTTTAGATCTCATGAGCTGCCATACATGATTGAGATCACCGTTATGTAATTCTATATGTTTGGTTTGTTGGGATCCGATGAATATTGGTGTTTATGATTAAGTTGCTGTACTGAATATTATCTTTTGTTATCTCTATGTTGTTTATGATCTTGCATGCTCTCCGTTGTTAGTAGCTATCTTGGCCGAGTAGTTGCTAGTGACTCCAAGAGGGGGTATTTATGCTCGATAGTGGGTTCATGCCTCTATTTCACCTGGGGGAGTGACAGAAACCTCTAAGGTGGTAGATGTGTTGTTGCTACTAGGGAGAAAACAACATTCATATGCTCAAGGGCATATGCTTTGTTTACATTACACACTTTGCTTAATGCAATTATCTATTGTTCGCAACTTAATACTTCTAGGGTGTTCGGATTGATATCCCAGAGAGTGGATTATTAGTCATAGATGCAGTTGGATGGCGGTCTATGTATTTTGTTGTAATGCCCAGAGTAAATCTCATAGTGATCTTCTTGACATATCACGTTATCTCTATTCTATCAATTGCCCAACTGTAATTTGTTTACCCAGCATGTGTTCTTTTATCTATGGAGAGACACCACTAGTGAACTGTGGACCCCGGTCCTATTTATATCATATTGCTTTCACCTGTTTACTTTACTCGCATACTATATTGTTTTCCACTCGATACGCTCATAACCTTTGTTTCAAGCAAACCGGTGAGATTGACAACCTCATCGCAAGTTGGGAACAAAGTATTTGTTTGTGTGTGTGCAGGTTCCGCATCACCTTCAGTCGTCATTGTCTCTCCTCTCCTGACCGACATTAAACCTTGGTTTCTTAACTGAGGGAAAACTAGCTGCTATACTTATCATACCTTCCTCTTGGGGTTCCCAACGGGCTGGTTATTCACCACGCACAAGGACCGTCTGCTCCCACGTCAACCATACGCCAACAGCTTATTTTCTGGCGCCATCAACAGGTAGCAGCTCATTTTCTGGCGCCGTTGCCGGGGAGGAAGAGAAGACTTCTGCGAGGGGAGTTTTTCGCACACACATTCTTTACTTTGTTTTATTGTTTTGCTTTACTTTATTTATTTTACCTGCATTGCTTTATATCAAAAACCCAAAAAAATTAGAATCCTTGGTAGTTGTTTTTACTTGTTTACTTTCGTTTTGCTGAAATGGTCAATCCTGAAAACACCAAGTTGTGTGACTTTACTAGCACGAACAATAGTGATTTTATCTGCACTCCTATTGCACCACCTATTCCTGCTGCAAACTTTTATGAGATTAAGCCTGCTTTATTGAACCTTGTTATGAAAGAGCAATTTTCTGGTGCTAGTACTGAAGATGCTGCAGCTCATCTCAACAATTTTGTTGAGCTATGTGAGATGCAGAAATATAAGGATGTTGATAGTGATATTATTAAGCTCAAGTTATTTCCTTTTTCTTTGAGAGGAAAAGCTAAAGATTGGTTGCTGTCTTTGACTAAGAATAGTATTGATTCATGGGCTAAGTGTAAGGATGCTTTTATTGGTAGATACTATCCTCCTGCTAAGATTATATCGTTGCGTTGCCATCAATAGGTAGCAGGCAACTCCTCCCGTCGCGCCTCGTCGACACGCCCGGCAGGTGTTCGTCCATTTGCCTGGCCGGACATGGACTCGGACGATGAGGAGGAGCACATGTTCGCCGAGATTTTTGAAGAAGAGATGGCAGCCGCCGCCCAAGACGAGGAGCATTTGTTGATCATAGCTTGCCTGTCGGGCTTGTATGCGGAGACGGCCATTGGTCGCCATGGTGGGTCGGCACCAGGTCGCCGGAAGTGCAAGCCGAGGCAGCGAATGGAGGGCTAATGCATACTCTACGCCGACTACTTCGCTGATAATCCATTGCACGGTGAGGCTGTTTTTAGGCGTCGTTTCAGGATGAGCCGAAAGCTTTTCCTGAAAATTGTCTATGCCCTTCGAGACTACGACTCCTATTTCAGATGCAAGTTAGATTACACCGGCATGGCAGGGTTTTCCGCCCTCCAAAAGTGCACGGTGGCTATGCGGATGCTGGCATATGGAGCTCCTGGTGATTCTACCGATGATTATCTTCGGATGGCGGAGTCCATCGCCTTTGATTGTTTCTACCGGTTTTGCAGGGCGGTGATAGCAGTGTTTGGGGACACCTACTTGAGATCACCCACTGTCCAAGACACTGCTCAGATCCTCGCTTTCAAAGAAGCTCGAGGATTTCCGGGGATGCTTGGAAGCATTGACTGCATGCATTGGAAATGGAAGAACTGTCCGTTTTCCTGGCAGGGAATGTACAAGGGTCACAAAAAAGGCTGCATTGTGATACTTGAGGCAGTGACTACCCATGATCTATGGATTTGGCACTCCTTCTTTGGTATGCCGGGATCCAACAACGACATCAACGTCTTGCAATGATCGCCGATCTTCTCCAAGCTTGTTGAGGGTCATGCTCCCCCGGTTGACTTTGTGATCAATGGCGGGCACTACAACAAGGGATACTATCTTGCAGACGGTATCTATCCAAAGTGGGCAACATTTATGAAGACTATCTCGAGCCCCATCCTCCCGAAGGAGGTGGAGTTTGTGAAGGCACAAGAAGGTTGTCAAAAGGACGTCGAGCGTGCATTTGGTGTCCTCCAGCAGAGATTTGCTGTAGTCCGGTTCCCCTCTTTGAGTTGGTCCAAAGATCAGATGTGGGAGGTGATGAACTGTTGTGTGTGCTTACACAACATGATTATTGAGAATGAGCGAAAGTATCCGGTTCCTCTGAGCGAACAAGCTGCACCATATGAGAGAGAGAGGGTCCTCTTGCACAGCCTAATCACCAGGTGCCAGCATCGTGGGCTGCATTCATCGCTATGCGTCAGGAGATTCGAGACTCCACAATGCATCAACTACTGCAGGATGATCTGGTGGAGCACATATGGAGGTTTCGAGGCAACACCAACTAGTTTCCATTTGATTTGTTTGAAAACTTGTCAAATTATTTGCTTGTTTTGTTAAACTGTAATGTTTATTTGTAAAAATAAGCCAAATCTTGGCAAATTGTATCAAATTCGCCGAATTGTAACGTTTATTTGTAAAAATAAGCCAAAAACGCTGATCTCCGGGCGTCTTTCTTGGGAGCCGGCTGGAAGTTCGGCGCTCCCCACACCTAAATTTCGTCCAATTCGGCGCTATTTAGCGCCGGATTTGGCCGTGGGGGGCGCCAACGGCTAGAGATGCTCTAATAGATCATATTTAGATCCCTCTAATGCTATTTGCTTTGGGCACTCTCTCTGTTCATGCTTCACTCCCCTTCTTCCCAACCATATTCATCGAGGAGAGAATTAAGTAGCAATAGACGCACTATGCAACCACTAAAGGGCTGCAAGCTTTAGTGTTTAACATATCAATTGATGTGCAAGATGCTATGTTCTGCTAAGTGTTTCATAGTCTAGTAAGAGCTAGCTGGCCTGCATGTAGATATTGCACATGGTTATTTCTGTGAAGATATGAAGTGTGGACACTAGGATGAGGATATATATGCCACACTTAATGCAAGTAAACATTAAGTGATGCATGTTCGAATGTACTCACCTTCATGCTTCTCCATATAAATACCATAGGTGGTGGGGGGGACAACACAAAGGGTGAGAATGATAAACCAAGTGGGCACTTGTGCGGCTTAAGGAAATCCATTCGGAATAAGATGCGTTGGGAACTAAATTTGGAGAAACACAACTGGAAAATGTGCATATATTCAAATTGTGGAAGCTAAAAGATTTGTCGCTACAGTTGTCCAAACATGTAGGCAAAGCATATCACTAAGCTCTGCCCGGATCAGAGGAAACTCACTACTAGAAATCCCCATATTTTCGTCGGTGAATTCTAATAACCGATGGTCCTTCGGATATTACTGTAATAACCGACCGTAGTAGTAATACCTGACGGTAATCATCAACCCCTCAGGTATGACCACCAATAACCGACATTATATTGTATTTTTTTACGGGGAAAATTAACTCTCGGCTATTTGTTCTTATACCCGACGGTTTCTACTAATATGGTAATACCCGACGGTTAGACTTTCACGGTTAGGTATTAGATTCTTATAACCGACGGGTATAAATAAACTCTCGGCTATGAAATCTAATAGACGAAGGTTGTTCTTCCTCAGTTGGTCATAAGCACAAATAACTGATAGGGAATAGTAACAACCGACGTGTGACATGGACCCTCGGTGCTATGATTCAATGGACCCCTTGGTGTGATGGTCAATCAATCAATAAGTGCACAAGGATCACACGGAAATCCATTATGGCTCATAGGAGCCAAGATCAAATGTTTTCCGTGTTTGTCACAAACCATCATTTAGATGAGCCTCCTCTACACATGTGGCTCGACATGCTTGAATATTTTTTAAAGTAAAAAATGCATAATTAAGCATATCTATTTCTTGACTTTGAGGCCGGGGCATGTCCCCCATTTTGAAGAAAAAAATTGAAATTAGTTAGTACTATATAGCCATTTTCAATTAAATAAATTATTTTGTGAATAATATTTCCCTATGTAGAATTTTGTACTAGGCGTGGAGAAAAATATTCGAAGTGTAGCCAAACCGTCACCACCCCGCCACTCCTCTTTTCTTCCTCTGGCAGCCTAACACATTCCAGATCTGATCAAGATCCACAGAAAACAGCGATTGCCTAGCCTCCACAACCTCTTCGGTGTTAGGATAACTACAACGGTCCGACATATTTTGGGACCAAATCATGTTTGATTTGATCCGTTTGCGTCGGGCCTCGGACATAAAATAGACGTTGTCCTCTTCACTTGCCCATTTAGGTCACCAGCGTACCCAGAAGTTCAACCCAAATTATTATTATTTAATTCAACTACTGCTAATTCCTTGGCGAGCGACGTGCTGAGCATTGGCGAAACTACTTGGGGACCATACTGGGCCCTGGCCCGGTCTTCCAAATCGGCAAAAGATTAGGTATATGGGCCACGAGAGCCACAGAAAGCACTCAAACAGCCCACTTATTTGGTCGCTCCAGTCTGAATTCTGAAATCGACAAAAGCCTTTGCGTCGTGTACGCGGACCAGCTGTAGTGCTTCGACCTCCTTGCTTCTCCCGTTCCCCAATTTCTAGGTCTTCTTTCTTCCTCCCAATCCCAATCCCCTTCTCCAAGCTGGATACCTGCCCCCAAATTAGACATCATGGCTGCTATAATGGATTCACGTCACAAGGATTTGATGCTTGGAAGAGAGTTAATAATGGATCAAGGTGTGTATTCTTAGCTCATATAGGATCTGGACCGTGCCCACAACACAAAAATGCAGCGAGAGACTGTCTAGCTATAATGAATGGATCAACCCCCATTTCAAACATTATAAAGGTGGAGAGCAACAAGCACAGAGAAAGAGATTGTTTACGGTTGAGAACATCATTTTGAACAACTGATGTGTATGTTAATATATGGGGTTTTCTCCGATGATTCGTTGTTATTGTAACCAATTGGCCCGTCCTTTGTTGTTGTTCATGGTCCGCCACTGGCGCTGAGCATGGGTGCCACCGCTGGATGATGGACGTCTCCTACGACGCCCCCGCCGCCCGACGGAAGCTCCATCGTCAAGGACGACCGTCAGAGGCCAAGGCCAAGTCGCGCATCGGGATGCCGTCCGCGTCCAAAGTTAAGGCCGTATAAAACACAGAGGAAGTTCATTTATCTTGAATGAGAATATCCAAATGTTGCCATGTAATGTGATAAACACAACATAAAAGGACACACCTGATCACACTAAAATTGAACCAATGGTCATTCAAGCTGCCATCAGTCACATTCTTAGAAAAGTTGGGATATCTTAATAATCACAGGTAATTGAACAAGAAAAGAACAAGTAAATAGGAGTATATTGAAGACAGAGTACATTCAGTACTAAGCAAACGTATTCATAAGTTCTTGAGCCAGACTTCAGAGACAACAGACAACAGCTTGGAAGATTACACAACAGACAGGAAGTCACAACACACAGACACAGGTCGAACAAACATCAAAACTTCAGAATGCACAGACGATCATCACTCATTGCTTGCAGTGGCAGTAGCATTGGAGAAGCCAAACTCGAGAATGGTCATGAGCTCAGAGACAACAGCTTTGAAACAGAAAATCACAGAACAGAGGTCGAACAAGCATCCAAACTTGAAATGGTCTGAGACCTAAACATTCAGATGCTACTAACTAATACAGTAATGGTTAATGTCTTGCTGTCTTAGTACAGCAAGATGATGCTGTTATCCTTCCAGTAATCTAGCTACTAGCTCGGGTGAGCACTCATGATCAGCAAAGAGGGTTCCTCCATCCCTGGAGTGGCAGCAGCATTGGAGAAGAAGCCCACTCTGCTCCGCTGCAGCCCAACGGAATCAACGCCGCCGACGAGGCCGTAGGAGCAGAGGAGGGCTCAGGGGACCAGTAGATCGACATGTCGCCTTCGAATCTGCTGACCGGCAAGCTCGCACGGAATTCCACCCCGCTCGTGCAAGAACCATAGGAAATCCCGCCAAACTGCTCGGACGCCGCCGGGGAGGCCCAATCAGCACCGGTGGGCAGGAGGGCAATGTCAGGGCAGTTTGGCGCGAAATCGGCATGATCGTTCAAGGAGAAGCTCCAATCCCCAGCTGATGTCGACTCGTTTGGGCGTGTCTCGACGGGCATCAGGAAACTGTCGAAGAACTCCATCCCGCTTAGGGAAGGCGCGGCGGTGGTCCAAGAACCAGAATTCGTAGGAGCAATCGGCCAATCGGAAAGATCGGGTGCCTCTGAACAGTTCAGCGCGGGAAGGGCGTGGCCATCGGCCAAGAACGAGATGGGATCGAAGGCTGGTGCCCGTTCCTCTGCTTCTGAATGCTGCATGTCTTCAAGAATTGCAGGAGAGGAGGGGAAGTTAAGGCGCCGCCTCACGCGAGCTGAGGGTGCCGCCGGATCGTCCTTGGCCTTCCTCTTCTGGCCGCGAGCTGATTGCGCCGCCGGATCCTTGGCCTTCCTCTTCTTGCTCTCAGAGCATCCGGCCTTGGGAGCGCGAGGGGTCTTGTAAATCTTGCAGACAACCGGGCCATCTTCTTGATTGACGTCAACCCCAAATTCCATCATGAGCCACCCAGATTTCTGGCCGCTGCTGGTCTCGTGGCAAAAGCTTCGACGGTAACCGACGAGGCGGTCCTTCCCGGCGAAGATCTCCTTCCGGCTCTCGGAATGCCATGTGCCCTTGTTTTCCCCGACAGTCCGTGATTTGCGACTGCCACGGCTGTTCTTGGCCCTCGGGCAGGTGAAGAAGTACCATATGTTGCTGCTCTCTTTGGTCCCAGAGTACGCCGGCGGGAATTGGGAGCAGAGCGTACCTGGATCATCGGCATAAACGTCGGCTTCATGGATGCATTCGGCGGCGGCAGGGAGCGGCTGGCGGGCGATCTTGGGGCCGAGGTAAAGGGTGATCAATTGGTCGTCTTCGGGAGCGAAGGATAGGCCGGAATCACGTTCAGGCATTGGATGCGGAGGCGGAGACGCCATGAGAGGGTTAGGGTTTGGAGCTTGGTGCTGGCACCGGATCGGCGGGCGCGTCAAGAAAGCAGAGAGATGGGGGAACTGCGGGAGGAGAGACGGGAGACAAGAGGGGGGGTGATTTGAAACGCGTGAGGGCTTATAACTCTGCGCGTCGAAATATCGCCTATAGCGCGCACAACGCGTGCGCGTTTGGTGCACGCGCGCGGGGCGCTCAAGTTGGGCCGGCCCAGGTAGGCTCCTTCTGCAGCTTCTTTTTTTCTTTTTTCTTTTTTCCTTTTTGTTATCTATTTGAAAAATGTTCTAGTTCAAAAATTGTTCCAATTCAAAAAAACATTCCAATTTATATTTTGTTCAAAATAAAATGTTCGAATTTGAAAATTGTTCAAAAACTAAATGTGTTCATATTTTTAATAAAAAAGAATTTTTTTTGAAAAAAATAGAAAATCATAGATTGAACGAAGAAAAAAAGAGAAAACCCAAAGAAACCGGAAAAAACCTACGTGTCCAGCCTGCCTAATGGGTCGAGGCCCATATCTCCGCCCACGCGTGTGTGCACTAATCGCGCACGCGTTGAGCAAGATATAGGATTTGCCCCGGTAAGCGCGTTAAGGCCATGTTTACTGGGTGCTCCTAGTCCCCGCGTTTGAGCGCGCCTAACAGCCTCGCGCCCGCGTGGTGCTTCCTGGTGGGCCGGCCCAGGTACGTTCTTCTCCAATTTTTTTATTTTTTATTTTAAATGTTTCTTTCAGAAAATTTAGGTTTGAAACATTTCTGGTTTTACAGAAAAAAATTTAGAGGTTTGAAAAAGCGTTTAAATTTTAAAAATGTACATATGCTAAAGTTGTTCAAACTTTAAAAATGTTCAAAGTTGAAAACTGTTCAAACATAAAAAAGTTCAAATTTAAAATTGTTCAAAAGTAAAAAATGTTCAAACATAAAAATGTTCAAATTTCAAAACATTCAAATGTATAAATTGTTCCATAAATATAAAGAAATCAAAATTAAAAAATGGTCATAATTTTCAAAATAAGTAAAAAAGAAAATGAGATAAAAAAATGAAAATCGCAAGAAGAACCTACAAAACCAATAGCCTGCAAAAAAAAAAAAAACAGGAAAACCCAAATAAACCAGAACATGAACAACCGGGAAAAACATGATGATCCGCGATATTGGGTCACGACCCATGTAGGGATGCCCGTGGGCGCAACACGTTCTAGCGAGCGTGCGGGCGATAATAGGGTTTGTTATGTTTACTTCTATGGTATTTTTCACTCCCTCAGTGGCGATGTGCAGGAATTTAATGTTTATCTAATACTCTCGAATCTCCTCAAATACCCTTCATCAAAAATACTTTATTATGGCAGAGAGTTTTTAATCTAACAAAACTACACTAGTTTGGTGGGAATTTGTAGGGATATCTTGGGATTATCCTCTCCAAACCCGGTCTTGTAAACAACCTATCAGAGATTTTCTGAGATATGGGATAATCCCCTCCAATCCCCTCAAATGCACTACAAGTAAACAAGGTCTAAGCAAGCTTGATTAATATGCACGTCTCTAAACTTACATGTTAGGATTTATTGCAGTTGGCGGATTCACTTGATAACTTGAAGATACAGATGCATTCTTGCTTTTCTCATTGTAAAGTGCAAGCTAGTTGGCGTTCTGCTAATAATGTTGAGCATAAACTAGCTTTCTTTTGATGAAGATAATATATTAATATGTGAGGATACCAATTATATCTAGCCTGTAACAACAAGATATCGAAAGACATCAAGGATGCACTAAACCAAGAACCAAAAAAAAAGACCCTCTCAAAGTGATGAAACACTCACAACAACAACACTAACCAACACCAAGACAACACCTGGATTGCAAAAGAGGTCCTCCAAAAGCAGCGCCTCCAGGAAGAAAACAATACACCAACTTTGTCGTCACCGGATCAAGAATTTTGAGTTTTCATCCTGCAGAAAGGCCGAGATCCCAAAGCAATTCGTTCAGCAAGACCATTGCTAGATGATGCGTGGTTGATGACCAGCCCGTTGGGAACCCCAAGAGGAAGGTGTGATGAATATAGCAGCAAGATTTTCCCTCAGTTAAGAAACCAAGGTTTAATCGTTCAGGAGAAGAGCAGACAATACGACTGAAGGTGATGCGGACTGGCTTAATAACACTCCAACAAGGGCGCCGTTTAACGATACTTGTTGACTCGTCTTCGGCCAGTAGCAACGCGGAACCTGCACACAACACAACCAAATACTTTGTTCCCAACTTGCGATGAGGTTGTCAATCTCACCGGTTTTCTTGAAACAAAAGGTATGAGCGTATCGAGTGGAAAACAGTAGAAGAATGCGAGTAAAGTAAACAGTGCGAGTAAAGTAAACAGGTGATAGCAATATGATGGAAATAGGACCGGGGTCCACAGTTCACTAGTGGTGTCTCTCCATAAGATAAATAACACATGCTGGGTAAACAAATTACAGTTGGGCAATTGATAGAATAAAGATAAACGTGATATGTCAAGAAGATCACTATGAGATTTACTCTGAGCATTACAACAAAATACATAGACCGCCATCCAACTGCATCTATGACTAATAATCCACTTGTGGCGAATCAATCCGAGAACTCCACAAGTATTAAGTTGCGAACAACAGATAATTGCATTAAGCAAAGTGTGTAATGTAAACAAAGCATATGCCCTCGAGCATATGAATGTTGTTTTCTCCCTAGTAGCAACAGCACATCTACAACCTTAGAGGTTTCTGTCACTTCCCCAGGTTAAATAGAGGCATGAACCCACTATCGAGCATAAATACCCCCTCTTGGAGTCACTAGCAACTACTCGGCCAAGATAGCTACTAACAACGGAGAGCATGCAAGATCATAAACAACATAGAGATAACATAAGATATATTTCAGTATAGCAACTCAATCATAACACCAATATTCACCGGATCCCAACAAACCAAACATATAGAATTACATAACGGTGATCTCAATCATGTAGGGCAGCTCATGAGATCTAAACATGAAGCACATGGTGGAGAAGACAACCATCTAGCTACTGCTATGGACCCATAGTCCAAGGTAGACTACTCACTCATCGCTCCGGAGGCAAGCATGGCGATGAAGAAGACCTCCGGTGGCGATTCCCCTCTCCGGCAGGGTGCCAGGAAGAGCTTCTGGACCCTCCCGATCTTCGGGTCGACGGCGGCGGCGGATCGCGATGTGTTCTGGAAAATTGATCGGGTACTTAGGTTTTTTCCGTCGGGGGGTCTTTATAGGCGAAGGGGCATCGTCAGAAGTGGACCGAGGCGGTGTCACACATAGGGGGCGCGGCCCAGGGCCTGGCCGCGCCACCCTGGTGTGTGGCCACCTCGTGGCCCCACTTTGTCTCCTCTTCGGATCTCTGGAAGCTTCCGGGAAAAATAAGACTTCAGGAACTTGTTTCATCCAATTCCGAGAATATTTCCTGTGTATCACTTCTGAAACACAAAAACAGCAGAAAACATGAAACTGGCACTGTGGCGACTTGTTAATAGGTTAGTTCCGGAAAATGCATAAAAGTGCCACGAAGTGTAACGAAACAGTAGGCAAATGGTGTAAAAACAAGCATGGAGCATCAAAAATTATAGATACATTGGAGACGTATCAAGCATCCCCAAGCTTAACTCCTGCTCGTCCTCGAGTAGGTAAGTGATAATAAAAGAATAATTTTTGAGGTGACATGCACCTACACAATCTTGATCATATATGTAAGCATTTGTGAGCTGGGATCATAAGAACTTAAAATATGGGCATGAAGATATAATCTTGACAATAGGAACTTAGCAACCATGTTGTAAACATGCAAATGAACACAAACAAAAGATCATGAAAATGAAACAATGAAAGTCAAACGTGTGTTCAAATCATAAGGAAAAACATACAAATGGTTTTCAGCTTGTCCTTCATGGAGAGCAAAACATAAATGCATAGGACACCTTCAAGTTTCAGAGGGCGACTAGATACAAATAATTTAAGAACAAGTGAAACCAACAATATGAATCAATCAATGAACTTTGGGACAATGCATATTACACTAAGAATGACAACTATGCTCTCTTAATGGTGCATAAAGAAAGAAGGTGGTGACTCAACATAAAAGTAGAAGAAAGGCCCTTCGCGGAGGGAAGCAGTGATTGCAAGTTTTATAGTCCTTCAAAAATTATGGTACTTACCAGATTTGAGCTCTCATTGCCCCCATCATAAGCATCTTGAATGGTTAAAGTTAATGCGAGAACAATTATGATGCATATGCTTGACAAATCATAAGTTGAAAACCTCGTGTCCCGTGAATACGAGTACCCAAACCTCATGCTACTTTACTTAGAGTCCCAAGCAAGGCTCTTGTCATTGTAAGTATATATGTATCATCGAGAACCGCCAACGGGGTACCTCCGTGTCCGATGACATGGAACAAGCCCACATCAAAATGACAGGACAAGCAGACAATGAACACCTCGACATATCTTTTATTTACCATTTGTTTAGCTTTTTATTTTGAGATGCGTCGTCAAATGTCCACCATGGGTATGCTGCAAATTTCCACCATGAATTATGCATGGCTTAGATTGGCGGCCCAGGCGTTTCCCTAACACATATACAAACTCCATGATCCCCACAAGATTTCCAATTCATTTCACACCGCGGGCATCCATAAACAAAAGATCACGATATCAACTCAAATAAGAAGTGCAATGTTGAAAGCTTGCCCCATGATGACATGGATGGGCTAGATTCCAACTTACAACTTGCAAGCATAACAACTTAACATAAAAGACCACAATGTCAAATTTTTAAGAACAGGAAAAAGTAAAGTGTGCCTTCCGGTTCGTGAGAGCTTTACTGACCAATTTTCGCATAACACTGGTAAGAGTTTAATTTGAAGAGAAAATAAAAGCAAGTCAAATTTACTTGGAATAGCAAATTGCTAGTAGGTATGTATGGTGGACACTTTGGCAAACTTTGGCTTTTAGGAGTTGGATGCACGAGTAGAGCTCATACTCAGTACAAGGCGAGGGCTAGCAAAAGACTGGGAGCGACCAACTAAGAGAGCAATAATGACCATAATCATGGAAAGCGACAAAGCGACATTAAAATAAGCATAAGATGGCATCAAAAGTCAAAAACTAAATGATCATAGAGGCTATTGGCGACTTTGTAAGAGTCTAACATGTGTGAGCATGCGCCAAGTCAACCCAAATAAAGCATCAAGGAGAAAACCAAAATAATGCTTCCACACAATAAAAACAACGCATGATTTTTTCAAAGGCTCATTAAGCAATCTCAGTTATTTGAGACAAGTCATGCTACAGCAAAACCACTAAACATACTATCAAAAAGACATCAAGCATGACATGAAAAAGCCTAAGCCGCAGTCTACACAAGCTCCTTCTTGTACCACTATTTTGCACAAAGCTTTTTCTCTTTTCCAACACCATTTGAAATTTTTATAAACACCTCTTTTGATGAAAACCAATAAAGATCAGAGGCAAAAATACACCTTGATAAAAAGATATGACAAGGTCTGAACGCAAATCAAGGTGAAAACGAAAACCAAAAGCAGTAGCAGAAAAAGAAGAAAACTCGGTGAAATTGTAAGAATGAAAACAGAGTGTTCTTGGCAAATGAAAACGAGTACATCTCCTCCAAAAGAAATTTGTTGGGGTCCAACCATTTATTGCAGTAAATAAAACTAAACTAACTAAGAAAACTAAAACAACTGACGCTCCAAGAAAAACACATAGTGCATGAAGCAATAAAAATATAGTGTCTTGAAAGGTGACCTGATTTTTGCCGATGAAGAAGGGGTGCCTCGGGGGCATCCCCAAGCTTTGACGATTGTACTTCTTAGATATTTCTTGGGGTGATGCATGGGCATCCCCAAGCTTGAGCTTTTGTCCATTCTTCAACTCATCTCATCATTCTCCAATCCCTATACTTGAAAACTTCCTTCATACAAAACTAAACACAATTCTATTAGCAACATTAGTGTAGCATAACATATAATCAACCTCTTTTTGCTTCAGGTTTCAACCTAAAACCACCTCATATATAGCATATACTACTGTAGCAACTTCCCCAAAAGTTCCGTGATCAAAAGAACTCAAAAGAAAGCAATAAAGCGGCAAACACAAATATTGGCAGAAATCTGTCAAAATAGAACAGCTGACAAAGGTCGAATTTTTAAGGGGTTTTCTGTTACTCAAATCAAAAAGTGTTCAACTAACGAAAGTTTGTATATAACCTGGGGCATATGCACAAAAAATAGTAGGTCCAAAAGATATACAGAGAATTTATACGAATTTTTACGGTGCAGCACCAAAAACAGTTTTATGACAGCAACATCCCCAAATCTTTACCTCACTCGAATTAGAGGTTTCTCTTGGCACAACAATAAAATAAAAAGGATAAGGAGCGGTCATTACAGTAGTAATGACTTCCAAGACTCAAATAAAAGAAAAAGTACTGCAAATAAAACATTGGGTTATCTCCCAAGAGTGCTTTTCTTTAACGCCTTTGAGCTAGGCGCAGAAAATTGTGAATCAAGTAATATCAAGAGATAAAGTGCTAGGATCAGCGCGTGCCTTACGTCTTCCTTTCTTACCTTTGCTCTTTACTCTAGGAAATACATGGCTATTGCAAGGTGGAGAGATAAATCTTATATTGCTTTTTCCCACATCAATAACAAGATAATCAGTAGATATCATTCTTCCTAGGACTTTTGTAAAAACTCCTTCAGTTATTCCAATGGAAAATATAGTGGCATTGTTAGTAAGAGAAATTCCTTCTCCCCCCTCAGAAAGCTTCCAAAGGCTCAAAGATTCATAAACATCCTTTGGCATGAGGCAAAATTCAGACATAATATCACAACGAGCATGAAAAGTTTCACCACTAATGGTGATTTTTACCGTAGGATACCAACTCGAAGGTTCAGAATTTGTTGGCACATAATCAAAATGCTGGCGCAAAGTATGGTAGCAAGAATTCAAACTAGCAGTGCGAGTCTCAAGAGTATCAAGTCTATTAAAAATGCACACAAGAGAGGAATCAAAATAGGTTGGCATGCTATAAATTGTAATCAACTTTTTTATAATATTGAAGGCTTGATCTCCATCACAATGAAGGAAATCTCCTTCTGCAGTAGCATCCAAAGCATATCTATAACGAAGAGCAAGTCCAAAGTAAAAGCTACTAAGAAGCAAACTCAAGGTCATTTTAGGTTCAGTTTTTCCATGCCAATCATAAATTCTAGACCAAGCTTCTTTAAAACTTTCCTCATCCTTCTGTTTAAAAGTAAAAATCATGTCCTCGGGCGACATAGTAATAGCAACTGAACTAGACATAATAAACAACTACCAAGGATTCTAATATTTTTGGGTTTTTGATATAAAACGATGCAAGTAAAATAAATAAAGTAAAGCAAAACAATAACAAAGTAAAGGATGTGCGTGCGAAAAACTCCCCTCGCAGAGGTCTTCCACTCTTCCCCGGCAACGGCGCCAGAAAATTTGCTTGATGCGTGGTTGATGACCAGCCCATTGGGAACCCCAAGAGGAAGGTGTGATGAATATAGCAGCAAGATTTTCCCTCAGTTAAGAAACCAAGGTTTAATCGTTCAGGAGAAGAGCAGACAATACGACTGAAGGTGATGTGGACTGGCTTAATAACACTCCAACAAGGGCGCCGTTTAACGATACTTGTTGACTCGTCTTTGGCCAGTAGCAACGCGGAACCTGCACACAACACAACCAAATACTTTGTTCCCAACTTGCGATGAGGTTGTCAATCTCACCGGTTTGCTTGAAACAAAGGGTATGAGCGTATCGAGTAGAAAACAGTAAAAGAATGCGAGTAAAGTAAACAGTGCGAGTAAAGTAAACAGGTGATAGCAATATGATGGAAATAGGACCGGGGTCCACAGTTCACTAGTGGTGTCTCTCCATAAGATAAATAACACATGCTGGGTAAACAAATTACAGTTGGGCAATTGATAGAATAAAGATAAACGTGATATGTCAAGAAGATCACTATGAGATTTACTCTGAGCATTACAACAAAATACATAGACCGCCATCCAACTGCATCTATGACTAATAATCCACTTGTGGCGAATCAATCCGAGAACTCCACAAGTATTAAGTTGCGAACAACAGATAATTGCATTAAGCAAAGTGTGTAATGTAAACAAAGCATATGCCCTCGAGCATATGAATGTTGTTTTCTCCCTAGTAGCAACAGCACATCTACAACCTTAGAGGTTTCTGTCACTTCCCCAGGTTAAATAGAGGCATGAACCCACTATCGAGCATAAATACCCCCTCTTGGAGTCACTAGCAACTACTCGGCCAAGATAGCTACTAACAACGGAGAGCATGCAAGATCATAAACAACATAGAGATAACATAAGATATATTTCAGTATAGCAACTCAATCATAACACCAATATTCACCGGATCCCAACAAACCAAACATATAGAATTACATAACGGTGATCTCAATCATGTAGGGCAGCTCATGAGATCTAAACATGAAGCACATGGTGGAGAAGACAACCATCTAGCTACTGCTATGGACCCATAGTCCAAGGTAGACTACTCACTCATCGCTCCGGAGGCAAGCATGGCGATGAAGAAGACCTCCGGTGGCGATTCCCCTCTCCGGCAGGGTGCCAGGAAGAGCTTCTGGACCCTCCCGATCTTCGGGTCGACGGCGGCGGCGGATCGCGATGTGTTCTGGAAAATTGATCGGGTACTTAGGTTTTTTCCGTCGGGGGGTCTTTATAGGCGAAGGGGCATCGTCAGAAGTGGACCGAGGCGGTGTCACACATAGGGGGCGCGGCCCAGGGCCTGGCCGCGCCACCCTGGTGTGTGGCCACCTCGTGGCCCCACTTTGTCTCCTCTTCGGATCTCTGGAAGCTTCCGGGAAAAATAAGACTTCAGGAACTTGTTTCATCCAATTCCGAGAATATTTCCTGTGTATCACTTCTGAAACACAAAAACAGCAGAAAACATGAAACTGGCACTGTGGCGACTTGTTAATAGGTTAGTTCCGGAAAATGCATAAAAGTGCCACGAAGTGTAACGAAACAGTAGGCAAATGGTGTAAAAACAAGCATGGAGCATCAAAAATTATAGATACGTTGGAGACGTATCGCTAGATACAACAAATGAAGGCTATATTTTGGGCTTTCACCCTGGAAATCATGGCTTGATACTTGAGAAGCACCACCGGGAATGTTGTCCACCTGTGTTGCCGCCCCCTCCTGCCAAGGCCGATGCTGCAAGTCCTCAACACCGGACATAGGGAAATCATGTTCCCTAAGTTCAACGCAACCAAAATTCCTCTCAGCCATTACAAGCCTACAATAGCAGCCACCATGATTTTTTCGAACACTATTAATGCCATAGAAATCTATATTGAGACATGTCCCATGGCAAAGACAAAAATAGTGAAGCTTCACGCCACGCCCATATGAAGCCTTGTAGGCAAAGATAAGGGCGCACACGGCTGGATCAATTCTGATTTAGATATCTAGTGGCGACATGCACCAATTAGTGAAGATTTCTGAAGAGGAAGACCGGAACATATCGACGTTCATATCAGGGAGGCCGACATTAAGTAGATCGACTAGATGAACAATAGGGTCATTCAACCCGGTCATCCTGATGTCTACGCATGCGTCTGTTCTTGTAGACAGCGTTGGGCCTCCAAGTGCAGAGGTTTGTAGAACAGCAGCAAGTTTCCCTTAAGTAGATCACCCAAGGTTTATCGAACTCGGGGAGGAAGAGGTCAAAGCTATCCCTCTCAAGCAACCCTGCAATTACGATACAGAAAGTCTCTTATATCCCCAACACACCCAATACACTTGTCAAATGTATAGGTGCACTAGTTCGGCGAAGACATAGTGAAATACAAGTAGTAGTGATGATTATAAGTAGTAAATGTAATCTGAAATAAATATTGCTGCAAGCAAACATGTAACAAAACTGAAAGGAAACGGTGTGCAATGCTTGGAAACAAGGCCTAGAGATCATACTTTCACTAGTGGACACACTCTCAATAAATATAACATAATTGAACCAATAGATACTATCATCAATATGCAACTCAAAACAATTCTCCAATGGAAAACGAACACTAATCATGCGTAGGGCTACGAAGCACTCCTCAAAGTCCGTATGTACCCAAACTAGATTGTCCCACACTATCACCATGAACGCACTAGATGGTTCCAACAAACACCAACAATTCATAAGACATTAACCAAAAAGATACACATGATGCGCACACTGGTCACCTTCACATCATGGTACAAGGTATCTCCGAAGTTTACAAATAGAAAGCACGGGAGTAGCATAATATCTGAATAATAATATCTACCAATTCAACTAGATACAAAGCTCACGACCACATAAAGATCACATCATGGGAGAGAGAGGTGAACCACATAGCTACCGGTAGAGCCCTCAGCCCCGGGGGAGAACTACTCCCTCCTCATCATAGGAGACAGCAAGGTTGATGGAGATGGCGGTGAGGTCGATGGAGACGGCGGAGATGGCGATGGAGGCCGATGGAGATGGCTCCGGGGGCACTTCCTCGTCCTGGCAGGGTGCTGGAACAGAAACTTCTGTCCCCCGAAATTTGTCTTCGATGGCGGTGGCGCTGCGGAACTGTTCTGGAAATTTCGCCGATTCATTTAGGGTTTTCCGTCGGGAGGCTTTATATAGGCGAAGGGGCGTCATTAGGAGGCGACCAGGGTGGTCTCACCACAGGGGGGCGCGGCCAGGGGCTGGGCCATGCCCCCTCATGGTGAGGCTGGCCCCTGCCCCCCCCCCCTCCGGCTCTCTTTCGGTCCTCGTCCTTCGTCCGGGAAAAATAGGAGTCCTGGAACTTGTTTCGTCCAATTCCGAGAATATTTCCTGTGTAACTTTTCTGAAACACAAAAACTGCATAAAACAGGGAACTGGCACTGTGGCATCTAGTTAGTAGGTTAGTTCCAGAAATCGCATAAAAATGCCACGAAGTGTAACGAAACACAAGGCAAATGGTGTAAAAACAAGCATGGAGCATCAAAAATTATAGATATGTTTGAGACGTATCAGCATCCCCAAGCTTAACTCCTGCTCGTCCTCGAGTAGGTAAGTGATAACAAAAGAATAATTTTTGAGGTGATATGCACCTACACAATCTTGATCATATATGTAAGCATTGTGCGCTGGGATCAAAAGAACTTGAAACATGGGCATGAAATATATAATCTTGATAGAAGCAACTTAGCAACCATGTTATAACATGAAAAAGAACACAAATGAAAGATCATGAAAATGAAACAATGAAAGTTAGACGTGTGTTCAAATCATATGGAAAAACATACAAATGGTTCTCAGCTTGTCCTTCATGAGAGAGCAAAACATAAATGCATAGGACACATTTAAGTTTAAGAGGGCGACTAGATACAAATAATTTATGAACAAGTGAAACCAACAATATGAATCAATCAATGAAAACTTTGGGACAATGCACATTATACTCAGAATGACAACTATGCTCTCTTAGACGGTGCATAAAGGTAGAAGGTGGAGACTCAACATGAAAATAAAAGAAAGGCCCTTCGCAGAGGGAAGCAGTGATTGCAAGTTTTATAAACCTTCAAAAATTATGGTACTTACCGACTTTGAGCTCTTATTGCCCCCATCATAAGCATCTTGAATGGTTAAAGTTAATGCGAGTAAACTTATGATGCATATGCTTGACAAATCATAAGTTGAAAACCTCGTGTCCCGTGAAGTACGAATACCCAAACCTCATGCTACTCGACTTATAGTCCCAAGCAAGCTCTTGTCATTGTAAATATATGTATATCATCGAGAACCGCCAACGGGGTACCTCCATGCCCTATGACATGAAACAAGCCCACATCAAAATGATAGGACAAACAGACAATGAACACCTTGGCATCTCTTTTATTTACCATTGGTATAGCATTTTATTATGAGATGCATCGTCGAATGTTCACTATGGGCATGCTGTAAATTTCTACTATGAATTATGCATGGCTTAGATTAGCGGCCCAGGCATTTCCCTAACACATATAAAAACTCCATGATCCCACAAGATTCCCAACTTATTTCACATCGCGAGTATACATAAACAAAAGATCACGATATCAACTCAAACGAAAGAAAGTGCAATGTTGAAAGCTTGCCCCTTGACAGCATGGCTGGGCTAATTTCCAACTTACAACTTGCAAGCATAACAACTCAACATAAGAGAGCCACAATGTCAAAATTTTAAAGCGAGAAAAGTAAAGTGTGCCATCAGGTTCGTGAGAGCTTTACTGACCAATTTTCGCATAACACCAAAAAGAGTTTAATTTGAAGGATAGATAAAAGCAAGTCAAATGTACTTTGGAATAGCAAATTGCTAATAGGTATGTATGGTGGACACATTGGAACAACTTGGTTTTTAGGAGTTGGATGCATGAGTAGAGCTCATACTCAGTCCAAAACGAGGGCTAGCAAAAGACTAGGAGCGACCAACTAAGAGAGCAATAACGACCATAATCATGCATAGCGACAAAGCAACATTAAAAGAAGCATAAGATGGCATCAAAAGTCAAAAACTAAATGATCATAGAGGCTTATGGCGACTTTGTATGAGTCTAACATGTGTGAGCATGCGCCAAGTCAACCCAAATAAAGCATCAAAGGAGAAAACCAAAATAATGCTTCCAAATAATAAAAACAACACATGATTTTTTTCAAAGGCTCATTAAGCAATCTCAGTCATTTGAGACAAGTCATGCTACAGCAAAACCACTAAGTATACTATCAAAAAGACATCAAGCATGACATGCAAAAGCCTAGGCCGCAGTCTACACAAGGTCCTTCTTGTACCACTTTTTTTTGCATGAAACTTTTTCTCTTTTCCAACACCATTCAAACCTTTTTGAGGAAACTCTTTTGATGAATACCAACATGGACCAGAGGTCCAAATACACCTTGATGCAAAGATAAAACAAGATCTGAACAAAAATCAAGGCGAAAAACAAAAGCTAAACGCAGTAGCAGAAAAAGAGAACACTCGTTGAACGAAAAGAGTGAAAACTAGAGTGTTCTTGGCAATGAAAAATGGAGTTCATCTCCCTCCAAAACAACATGATGTAATCAAACCATTTATTGCATCAAACAAAACAAAAGGAAAACTGAAAGCAAAAACAACTGACGCTCCAAGGAAAACGCATAATGCATGAAGCAATAAAAATATAGTGTCTTGAAAGGTGACCTGATTTTTGCCGATGAAGAAGGAGGTGCCTCGGGGGCATCCCCAAGCTTTGACACTTGTACTTCTTGGATATTTCTTGGGGTGACATGGGCATACCCAAGCTTGAGCTTTTGTCCATTCTTCATCTCATCTCATCATTCTCCAATCCCTACACTTGAAAACTTCCTTCATACAAAACTAAACACAATTCTATTAGCAACATTAGTGTAAGCATAGTAATGAATCAACCCTTTTTTGCTTAAGATTTCAACTCAAAACCAGCACATATTAAAGCATCTACTACTGTAGCAACTTCCTCAAAAAGTTCCCGGATCAAAAGAACTCAAAAAGAAAGCGATCGAGAGGCAAACACAAATAGTGGCAGAAATCTGTCAAAATAGAATAGCTGACAAAGGTCGAATTTTTGGAGGGTTTTCTGTTGTTCAAATCAAAAAGTGTTCAACTAATGAAAGTTTGGATATAACCTGGGGCATATTCACAACAAATCCCAGGTCCAAAAGATATACAAAGAATTTTCACGAATTTTTACGGTGCAGCACCAAAAACTGTTTCAGGACAGCAACATCCCTAAATCTTACCTCACTCAAATTAGAGGCTTCTCTTGGCACAAAAACGAAATAAAAAGGATAAGGAGCGGTTATTACAGTATTAATAACTTCCAAGACTCAAATAAAAGAAAAAGTACTGAAAATAAATAATGGGTTATCTCCCAAGAGTGCTTTTCTTTAACGCCTTTGAGCTAGGCGCAGTAATTTGCAAAGATGTTCACGTAGGCGCCATAAAAGAGCTTAAGGCAAAGGCGCTATATAAGAACTTGAAGCAAGAGAGAGCATCAAAAAGCAAATATGAAACACATTTAAATCTAAACCACTTCCTATGAAAAATAGTCTTGTAAAGAGACAAGTCTTGAAAGCGCAAAGCAAAAAGCATAGGAAGGCAAAACAAGTATAGCTTCAAGAATTGCAACATAAAGAGGGGAAACTCAATATTGTTGAGATCCATCAAACCATGTTTCTCTCTCTCATAATAACTTTCAGTAGCATCATGAATAGAACTAACAATATAACTATCACATAAAGCATCCCTATCATGAGCCACATGCATAAAATAATTAATACTCCCCACATGAACAATCGTAGTAGGAGCAGATTCAACAGAATGATTATTCTCATCACCATAATCATCAAAAATAGGAGGCATATCGTAATCATAACTATTTTTCTCCTCAAAAGTAGGTGAACTAAAAATATTATACTCATCATCATAACCATCATAAACTAGAGGTTTAGTATCATCACAAGCTAGAGAATAGCTATTTCGCAAAGCATATTCATCAAACATATCATCATAAGAAGGAACATGGATAGTACTAATGGTACAACAATTATTAGCCTTAGAATTGGTACCAAAAAGATTTTCAATATCAAAAGTAGAGTGCTTTTCCCAATCATGATCACAAACATAGGTAACAGGCATAGGAACATCATCCCAATCAGAATTATCATAATCTATAGCGGGATCATAATGCTTAGGGGAAGATACCGTATTGATACGTCTCAAACATATCTATAATTTTTGATGCTCCATGCTTGTTTTTGCACCATTTGCCTTGTGTTTCGTTACACTTTGTGGCGTTTTTATGCGATTTCTGGAACTAACCTATTGACAAGATGCCACAGTGCCAGTTTCATGTTTTCTGCTATTTTTGTGTTTCAGAAAAGCTACACAGGAAATATTCTCGGAATTGGACGAAACAAGTTCCAGAAGTCTTATTTTTCCCGGAAGCTTCCCGAAGACCGAAAGAGAGCCGCAGGGGGGCCAGAGGCCGCCCTCACACGTAGGGGGTGCAACCCAGCCCCTGGCCGCGCCCACCTGGTGTGAGGAGCCTGAAGGGTTTCGTAGCATAGTAAATCAAAGATTTTCCTACGCAGCGAACAAGAAAGCCAAGATCTAATCTAGGAGATGTAATCAACGAGAGATGTAGATGAGATCTTCATACCCTTGAAGATTCGCACAGCGGAAACGTTCAATAGAACGTGGTTGACGTAGTCGTACTCGCCGTCTCCTCCTCGCGATCCGATCCGATCCTACGCCGCAAGTGGCGGCGCCTCCGAGAGTTGCACACGTGCGGTGCAGCGACGTCTCCTCCTTCCTTGGTCCAGCAAGTATGGTGGAGAGATAGATTGGATCAGCAGCACGACGGCGTGGTGCTTATGGTGGAGAGTTTCTGCAGCAGGGCTTCGCCTACGTGCAGTCGCGAGAGAGAGAGAGGGAGGGCAGCAGTTGGCGGCTAGGGTTTTGGGTCAGGGGTGAGAGAGGGCTGCGCCCTTGCCCCCCTATATATAGAGGGGTGGCCGGCCAAGGCCAGCTTGGCCTCTCCCCAAACCCTAGCCGACTTGGAGTAGGAAGAGTGGGGGGCAAGTTTCCTCCCCTTCCTTCTTTGAAGACTCCCTTAGGGTTTCCCCTTGGGCTGGCCGGCTGGGCCTTAGGGGCCTTGTGCACCTGGCCCAGGGCAGCCAGGGCACTTCCCCTTAGGCCCACGCAGGCCTCCGTCAAGTGGGCCCACGTTGGTCCCACTCCGGAACCTTTCTAGAACCTTCCGGTACAATACCGATAAACTCTGAAACCTTTCCGGAATCCAAAAACTGCTTTCCTTTATATGAATCTTATTCTCCGGACCATTCCGGAACCTCTCGTGATGTCCTGGATCTCATCCGAGACTCCGAACTAAAACTCATAAACCAATTATCCATTCTATCCTAGCGTCGATGCACGTTAAGTGTGTGACCCTACGGGTTCGAGAATATGCAGACATGATCTTCTATCAATAATCAATAGCGGGATCTGGAAACCCATATTGACTCCCACATATTCATCGATGATCATATCGGATGAACCACGATGTCAGGATTTAATTAATCCCGTATATGTATTCCCTGCGTCAGACGATATTTTACTCGCCCGAGATTTGATCGTCGGTATCACCATACCTTGTTCAATCTCGTTCACAGCAAGTACTTTACTCGTTCCGTAATCCGATATCACTTCGTGATTAACTCCTTAACCACATGCTTGCAAGCGGTGTTGATATCGATTACCGAGTGGGCCCGAAGTATATCTCTCCGACTTGGGAGGGACAAATTCCATCTCGATACATACAACCCAACAAGTACTTTCCAATCACCTGAGAGACACCTTTATTATCACCCTTACATAGGATGACGTTTGATGACTTCAAAGCTTTCTTTCGATACTAGGGAGTTGTATTATCTCATGGTCTAAGGAATACAATACATGACATAGGAAAAGCTTCGCAAAGATGAACACGATGACACGATCTAATTGCTCTGCTTTATTTGGGTCTGTCCATCATATCATTCTCCTAATGATATGATCTCATTATTAATTGACAACTCATGTCTATGGTTAGGAAACCTTAACCATCATTAATCAATGAGCTAGTCCAAAGAGGCGTACTAGGGACACGGTGTTGTTCATAAACCACACAAGTATTAAAGTTTCCGCTTAATACAATTCTAGCATGGAATATAAACATTATCATGAACAAGAATTATAATAATAACATTTTATTATTGCCTCTAGGGCATAATTCCAACAGTCTCCCACTTGCACTAGAGTCAATAATCTAGTTTACATCTGGCAACAATCTAACACCCATGGCATTAAGGTGCTGATCATGTTTTGCTCGTGGAAGAGGTTTAGTCAATGGATCTGCGACATTCAGATCTGTATGTACTTTGCTAATCTTCAGATCTCCATCTGCTATATAATCTCGAATTATATGGAAACGGCGGTTGATGTGCTTGGTTTTTGGATGATATCTTGGTTCCTTAGCCAGTGCTATGGCGCCAGTGTTGTCGCACAATATCTCCAGTGGGTCCAAGGCATTTGGAACCACACCAAGCTCAGTGATGAAGTTTCTGATCCAAACTCCTTCACTTGATGCTTCTGAAGCAGCCATGTATTCCGCTTCTGTTGTAGATCCCGCGATCACGCTTTGCTTGCAGCTTCTCCAGCTCACAGCTCCACCATTCAAAATATAAACGTATCCTGTCTGAGACTTAGAATCATCCGGGTCGGTGTCGAAGCTAGCGTCGACGTAACCTTTTACGACGAGCTCCTCATCACCTCCATAGACCAAGAACATTTCTTTGGTCCTATTTAAATACTTTAGGATGTTCTTTACGGCTGTCCAGTGTTCCACTCCTGGATCACTTTGGTATCTGCTCGTCAAACTAAGAGCATTGGACACATCCGGTCTAGTACACAGCATGGCATACATGATAGAACCTATGGCCGAGGCATATGGCACTTTGCTCATAGTTTCTCTATCTTTTACCGTAGCTGGACACTGAGCCTTGCTCAATATCTTACCTGACAACATGGGCAATGAACCTTTCTTTGCTTTATCCATTCTGAACCTCTTCAGAACCTTGTCCAGGTATGTACTTTGGCTTAAAGCTATTAGGCATCTTTCTCTATCTCTATAGATTTTGATGCCTAATATATAAGCAGCTTCCCCTAGGTCTTTCATTGAAAAACATTTATTCAAATAACTCTTCACATCGTTAAGCATATCGATGTCATTTCCAATAATCAATATGTCATCCACATAGAGTACTAAAAATGTCACCGAGCTCCCACTCACTTTCTTGTAGATACAAGCTTCGTAGCAATTTGGAACAAATCCAAAACTCTTGATCACTTGATCAAAACGAAGGTTCCAACTCCGAGATGCTTGCTTCAGTCCATAAATGGAACGCTGAAGTTTGCACACTTTATTAGCATCCTTAGGATCGAAAAAACCTTCGGGCTGCATCATATACAACTCTTCATCAATGTTGCCATTGAGGAACGCAGTCTTGACATCCATCTGCCATATTTCATAATCATGAAACGCAGCAATTGCTAATAAAATCCGAATGGACTTAAACATCGCTACGGGAGAGAAAGTCTCATCGTAGTCAACACCTTGAACTTGCCGAAAACCTTTTGCGACAAGCCGAGCTTTATAGACAGTAACATTACCATCCGCGTCCGTTTTCTTCTTGAAAATCCATTTGCACTCAACGGCCTTACGGTCGCTAGGAGGATCCACCAAAGTCCACACTTGGTTTTCGCTCATGGATCCCAATTCGGATTTCATGGCCTCTAGCCATTTCTCAGAGTCTGGGCTCATCATTGCTTCCTCATAGTTTGCAGGTTCGCTGTTGTCTAACAACAAGACGGTTAAGACAGGGTTGTCGTACCATTCAGGAGTGGCACGTGACCTTGTCGACCTGCGAAGTTCAGTAGTAGCATCGTTTGAAGTTTCATGATCTTTATCATTAGCTTCCTCTCTTGTTGATGCAGGCGGCGCCGGAACAATTTCTGGTGCTGCGCTACTCTCCAACTCGAGAGAAGGTTCAATAACCTCGTCTAGCTCTACCTTTCTCCCACTCACTTCTTTCGAGAGAAACTCCTTCTCAAGAAAGGATCCGTTCTTTGCAACAAACACTTTGCCTTCGGATCTGTGGTAGAAGGTATACCCAATCATTTCCTTAGGGTATCCTATGAAGACGCATTTCTCCGCTTTGGGTTCGAGCTTGTCCGGCATCAACTTCTTGACGTAAGCTTCGCATCCCCAAACTTTAAGAAACGACAACTTAGGTTTAGCACCAAACCAAAGTTCATACGGTGTCGTCTCAACGGATTTAGATGGTGCCCTATTTAAAGTGAATGCAGCGGTTTCTAATGCATAACCCCAAAATGATAACGGCAAATCTGTAAGAGACATCATTGATCGCACCATATCTAATAGAGTTTGATTCCGGCGTTCAAACACACCATTGCGCTGTGGTGTTCCGGGTGGCGTGAGTTGCGAAATGATTCCGCTTGCTTTAAGATGCGTGAGAAAATCATAACTCAAATACTCACCTCCACGATCGGATCGTAGAAATTTAATTTTCCTGTTACGATGGTTTTCCACTTCGTTCTGAAATTCTTTGAACTTTTCAAACGTTTCAGATTTATGTTTCATTAAATAGATATACCCATATCTACTTAAGTCATCAGTAAAAGTGAGAAAATAGCGATATCCACCGCGCGTCGAAATACTCATTGGTCCGCACACATCGGTATGTATGATTTCCAATAAGTCCGTTGCTCGCTCCATTATTCCGGAGAACGGGGTTTTGATCATCTTGCCCATGAGGCATGGTTCGCATGTGTCAAATGATTCAAAATCAAGAGACTCCAAAAGTCCATCAGAATGGAGTTTCTTCATGCGTTTTACACCAATATGACCTAGACGGCAGTGCCACAAATAAGTTGGATTATCACTATCTACTTTGCATCTTTTAGCCTCAATGTTATGGATGTGTGTTTCATTGCTTTCGAGATTCAGAAGAAATAAACCATTCACAACAGGTGCATGACCATAAAAGATGTTATTCATATAAATAGAACAACCATTATTCTCAGATTTAAATGAATAACCGTCTTGCAATAAACACGATCCAGATATAATGTTCATGCTCAACGCAGGCACATAATAACACTTATTAAGGTTTAAAACTAATCCCGAAGGTAAAACTAAGGAGAGCGTGCCGACGGCCATCACATCAACTTTTGATCCATTGCCAACGCGCATTGTCACCTCATCCCTTGCTAGCCGCCGTCTATTCCGTAGCTCCTGTTTCGAGTTACAAATATTAGCAACTGAACCAGTATCATATACCCAGGCACTACAACGAGCGCTAGTAAGGTAGACATCAATAACATGTATATCAAATATACCTTTGATGGTGCCAGCCTTCTTGTCCGCTAAGTACTTCGGACAGTTGCGCTTCCAGTGACCCTTGACCTTGCAATAGAAGCACTCAGTGTCCGGCTTAGGTCCAGACTTGAGTTTCTTCTCAGCAGGGGCAACGCGCTTGCCTCCGCCTTTCTTGAAAGATCCCTTTGCTCCCTTAGCTTTCTTAAAGCTAGTGGTCTTGTTGACCATCAACACATGATTGTCTTTCTTGATATCCACCTCCGCAGCTTTCAGCTTAGCGAAGAGCTCAGTGATCGTATCAGTGGAACCAATTTGATTATGAGTAACTACAAAACCTTTGTAGCTAGGAGGGAGTGATTGCAGAACTCTGTCAATCTTGAGCTCCTCTGGAATCTTGCAGTCCAGTTGCTCAAGGCGTTGAGTGTAGCCCGACATCTTAATGGCGTGCTCACTAACGGAACTCCCTTCCTCCATCTTGCAGTTAAAGAACTTCTCAGAGATCTCATATCTCTCAGAACGGGCCTGAGTCTGAAACATCATTTTCAGTTCCTCAAGTATCTCAAAAGGCCCACGGTACTTCTCAAAACGATTTTGAAGTTCCGGTTCCATAGAAAACAGCATGGTACTCATAATCGCATCACAATCATCTCTACGAGCATTGAAGTCAGCAAGTTCTTCAGTTTTCGCAGTTGCAGCAGGGGTGTCACCTAGCGCTTTGTCAAGTACATAGGCTTTTTGTCCGCCAGCGAGTATGATTCTCAGATTGCGGAACCAGTTGGTGAAGTTAGACCCATTGTTCTTAAGCTTTTCTTTCTCAGCAAAAACGTTGAAGTTGAAGTTGGACTTAGCCATTTGATCTACAACATTTCAAGTACAATTTAGACTATGTTCATGATAACTAGTTCAACTTAATCAAATTACTAGATGAACTCCCACTAAATTCAACATCCCTCAAGTTGTTTAGTGAACACGATCCAAATTCACCACACCTAATCCGATCTTCACGAGAAGAGATGTGGTTTCAATGGTGGACAACTAAGTGTCGATCATATCATTCATATGACTCATGTTTAACCTTTCGGTTCGTGTGTTCCGAGGCCATGTCTGTACATGCTAGGCTCGTCAAGTCAAACCCAAGTATTTTCCGCATGTGCAAAACTGGCTTGCACCCGTTGTATGTGAACGTAGAGTTTATAGCACCCGATCATCACGAGGTGCTTGAAAACGACGAACTTTCGCAACGGCGCATACGAGGGGAGAACACAATTTTATCTTGATCTTTTAAGTGAGGAATCATCTTATAATGCTACCGTCGCGATCTAAGCAAAATAAGATACATAAAATGATAAACATCACATGCATATAATTTTATGTGACATGGTATAGCCAATCTCCGCGCCATGATCTCCATCTTGTGCGCGCCGGCATGATCTCCATCACTCCACCATGATTGCCTCCACCACGAATAGCAACTACAACTATTGCTAACTATTTAGCGATAAAGTAAAGCTATTACATGGCGTATAAGAAGTTGACACGCAGGTCATACACAATTATAAAGACAACCATATGGCTCCAGCCGGTTGTGAACTCATCGACATGCAAGTCGTGAAAGATTACAAAACATGATCATTGCATACAACTCAATTCATACACATCATGTCTTGGGCCATACCATATCACAAAACACTCCCTGCAAAAACAAGTTAGACGCCTCTACTTTGTTGTTTGCAAGTTTTACGTGGCTTATGGGAGTAGCAAGCTAAGAACGATTCTTACCTACGAAAAGCCACAACGGTGATATTATGGTTGCTAACATCCGATGTAAGTCCCATGACTACTATAGTGAGAGAAACTGGCATCCACCAGCCGCATGTGTGGAACAAGCCACACGTCAAGTGCGGAGCCGGTCTCGCGAACGCGGTCGCGTAAAGTTGGCCTGGACCGCTTCAATCTCACTATACCGCGCCATAAGAAATACACAACAAGAGGTTTGCAACAGAAAACATCAACGCCCGCAACAAGCATGTTGCGTTCTACTCGTGAAACTCATCTACGCATAGATCTAGCTCTGATACCACTGAAGGGTTTCGTAGCATAGTAAATCAAAGATTTTCCTACGCAGCGAACAAGAAAGCCAAGATCTAATCTAGGAGATGTAATCAACGAGAGATGTAGATGAGATCTTCATACCCTTGAAGATTCGCACAGCGGAAACGTTCAATAGAACGTGGTTGACGTAGTCGTACTCGCCGTCTCCTCCTCGCGATCCGATCCGATCCTACGCCGCAAGTGGCGGCGCCTCCGAGAGTTGCACACGTGCGGTGCAGCGACGTCTCCTCCTTCCTTGGTCCAGCAAGTATGGTGGAGAGATAGATTGGATCAGCAGCACGACGGCGTGGTGCTTATGGTGGAGAGTTTCTGCAGCAGGGCTTCGCCTACGTGCAGTCGCGAGAGAGAGAGAGGGAGGGCAGCAGTTGGCGGCTAGGGTTTTGGGTCAGGGGTGAGAGAGGGCTGCGCCCTTGCCCCCCTATATATAGAGGGGTGGCCAGCCAAGGCCAGCTTGGCCTCTCCCCAAACCCTAGCCAACTTGGAGTAGGAAGAGTGGGGGGCAAGTTTCCCCCCCTTCCTTCTTTGAAGACTCCCTTAGGGTTTCCCCTTGGGCTGGCCGGCTGGGCCTTAGGGGCCTTGTGCACCTGGCCCAGGGCGGCCAGGGCACTTCCCCTTAGGCCCACGCAGGCCTCCGTCAAGTGGGCCCACGTTGGTCCCACTCCGGAACCTTCTAGAACCTTCCGGTACAATACCGATAAACTCCGAAACCTTTCCGGAATCCAAAAACTGCTTTCCTTTATATGAATCTTATTCTCCGGACCATTCCGGAACCTCTCGTGATGTCCTGGATCTCATCCGAGACTCCGAACTAAAACTCATAAACCAATTATCCATTCTATCCTAGCGTCGATGTACGTTAAGTGTGTGACCCTACGGGTTCGAGAATATGCAGACATGATCTTCTATCAATAATCAATAGCGGGATCTGGAAACCCATATTGACTCCCACATATTCATCGATGATCATATCGGATGAACCACGATGTCAGGATTCAATTAATCCCGTATATGTATTCCCTTCGTCACACGATATTTTACTCGCCCGAGATTTGATCGTCGGTATCACCATACCTTGTTCAATCTCGTTCACAGCAAGTACTTTACTCGTTCCGTAATCCGATATCACTTCGTGATTAACTCCTTAACCACATGCTTGCAAGCGGTGTTGATATCGATTACCGAGTGGGCCCGAAGTATATCTCTCCGACTTGGGAGGGACAAATTCCATCTCGATACATACAACCCAACAAGTACTTTCCAATCACCTGAGAGACACCTTTATTATCACCCTTACATAGGATGACGTTTGATGACTTCAAAGCTTTCTTCCGATACTAGGGAGTTGTATTATCTCATGGTCTAAGGAATACAATACATGACATAGGAAAAGCTTCGCAAAGATGAACACGATGACACGATCTAATTGCTCTGCTTTATTTGGGTCTGTCCATCATATCATTCTCCTAATGATATGATCTCATTATTAATTGACAACTCATGTCTATGGTTAGGAAACCTTAACCATCATTAATCAATGAGCTAGTCCAAAGAGGCGTACTAGGGACACGGTGTTGTTCATAAACCACACAAGTATTAAAGTTTCCGCTTAATACAATTCTAGCATGGAATATAAACATTATCATGAACAAGAATTATAATAATAACATTTTATTATTGCCTCTAGGGCATAATTCCAACAGAGCCCCTGGCTGCCCCCTGACGACGCCCCTTCGCCTATATAAAGCCCCGGGATGGAAAACCCTAGGGGAGTCGGCGAAATTTCCAGAACAGTTCCGCAGCGCCGCCGCCGTCGAAGACAAATTTCGGGGGACAAAAGTCTCTATTCCGGCACCCTGCCGGGACGGGGAAGTGCCCCCGGAGCCATCTCCATCGGTCTCCATCGCCGTCTCCGCCGTCTCCGCCGTCTCTATCGACCTAACCGCCATCTCCATCAACCTTGCTGTCTTCTATGATGAGGAGGGAGTAGTTCTCCCCCGGGGCTGAGGGCTCTACCGGTAGCTATGTGGTTCACCTCTCTCTCCCATGATGTGATCTTTATGTGATCGTGAGCTTTGTATCATGTTGAATAAGTAGATGTTACTCTTCTTCATTATGTGTACTCTAGTGTGTTATTAAAGTAATCTATTCCTCCTGCCATGGTGTAACGGTGACAGTGTGTGCATCGTGGTGGTACTTGGTCTAGGCTACGATTGTGATCTCTTATGGATTATGAGAATAATTATCACTATGATAGTATTGAAGTGATCTATTCCTCCTTTCATGGTGTAATGTTGACAGTGTGTGCACCGTGTTAGTACTTGGTCTAAGTTGCAATAATATCTATCTTGAGTTGTGATTTGATTTGGATATCTCTATGAGTGGTGTTTGTCAAGTACTTTATGAACTTTGAGGAGTGCTTCGTAGCCCTACACAATGATTAGTGTTATTCAATCGGAGAGTAATTCAGAGTACCATAGTGAAGAGAAGTTATTTATTTGTTTAATTATGTTATATTTGTTGGGAGTGTGTCCACTAGTGAAAGTATGATCCCTAGGCCTTGTTTCCAAGGTTTGCACACCGTTTACTTGCTGTTTTGTTACTTGTTTGCTTGCTGCCATTTTTATTCCATATTACATTTACTACTCATAATCGGCACTACTACTTATATTTCACTATCTCTTCGCCGAACTAGTGCACCTATATATCTGACAAGTGTATTGGGTGTGTTGGGGACACAAGAGACTTTTTGTATCGTAATTGCAGGGTTGCTTGAGAGGGATAGCTTTGACCTCTTCCTCCCTGAGTTCGATAAACCTTGGGTGATCCACTTAAGGGAAACTTGCTGCTGCTCTACAAACCTCTGCACTTGGAGGCCAACACTGTCTACAAGAACAGAAGCGTGTGTAGACATCAAGCTCTTTTCTGGCGCCGTTGCCGGGGAGGTAAGGTAAAAGGTACTCGCATCCTCCTGTGTGAGTACTCAGAGTTATTTCCTTTAGATTCTGCAATTACATCTCTTTTGTTTCTTGTTTTTATTTTCACTAGTTAGGCTTAATGGAAAACAAAGAGTTCTTTAGTCTTTTTCCTGAGTTTAGATATGAAGTGTTTGAAAAAAAAATTGAAAAACCTTTGGAGCTTAATTTGCATGCTAATAGTGTTGTTAGTATGAATGCTTTGAACACCGTTATTGCTAATGCTATAGAAAAGTCTAAGCTTGGGGAAGCTGGTTTTGTTAAGCATGATATTTTTAGTTCCCCAGCTTTAGTGGAGAAAGTTTGTTCTGATAATATTTTATCTCCCATATGTGATGTTCCTTCTTATGATGATATGTTTGAAGAATATGCTTTGCGAAATAGCTGTTCTTTAGCTTGTGATGATACTAAACCTCTAGTTTATGATGGTTATGATGATGGGTATAATATTTTCAGTTCACCTACTTTTGAGGAGAAAATTAGTTATGATTACAATATGCCTCCTATTTTTGATGATTATGGTGATGAGAATAATTATTCTGTTAAATCTGCTCCTACTACTATTGTTCATGTGGGGAGTATTAATTCTTTTATGTATGTGGCTCATGATAGGGATGTTTTATGTGATAGTTATATTGTTAGTTCTATTCATGATGCTACTGAAAGTTATTATGAGAGAGGGAAACATGGTTTGATGGATCTCAACAATATTAAGTTTCCCCTCTTTATGTTGCAAATCTTGAAGTGGCACTTGTTTTATCTATCCATGCTTGTTACTATGTGCCTCGTTGATTTATTTTCTTACAAGATTCCTATGCATAGGAAGTGGTTTAGATTTAAATGTCTTTCATATCTGCTTTTTGATGCTCTCTATTGCTTTAAGTTCCTATATGGCGCCTTTGCCTCAAGCTCTTATATGGCGCCCACATGAGCATCTTTGCAAATTACTGCGCCTAGCTCAAAGGCGTTAAAGAAAAGCACTCTTGGGAGATAACCCATTGTTTATTTTTAGTATTTTTTCTTTTATTTGAGTCTTGGAAGTTATTACTACTATAATAACCGCTCCTTATCCTTTTTATTTCGTTGTTGTGCCATGAGAAGCCTCTAATTTGAGTGAGGTAAGATTTGGGGATGTTGTTGTCCTGAAACTGTTTTTGGTGCTGAACCGTAAAAATTCGTGAAAATTCTCTGTATATCTTTTGGACCTGCGATTTCTTGTGAATATGCCCCAGGTTATATCCAAACTTTCATTAGTTGAACACTTTTTGATTTGAGCAACAGAAAACCCCTAAAAAATTTGACCTTTGTCAGCTGTTCTGTTTTGACAGATTTCTGCCAATATTTGTGTTTGCCGCTTTATCGCTTTCTTTTTTAGTTCTTTTGATCACGGAACTTTTGGGGAAGTTGCTACAGTAGTATATTCTTAATATGTGGTGGTTTTGAGTTGAAACCTGAAGCAAAAGAGGTTGATTCATTACTATGCTTACACTAATGTTGCTAATAGAATTGTGTTTAGTTTTGTATGAAGGAAGTTTTCAAGTGTAGGGATTGGAGAATGATGAGATGAGTTGAAGAATGGACAAAAGCTCAAGCTTGGGGATGCCCATGCATCACCCCAAGAAATATCCAAGAAGTACAAGCGTCAATGCTTGGGGATGCCCCCGAGGCACCCCTTCTTTATCGGTAAAAATCAGGTCACCTTTCAAGACACTATATTTTTATTGCTTCATGCACTATGTGTTTTTCTTGGAGCATCAGTTGTTTTAGTTTTCATTATTAGTTTTATTTTGTTTGCTGCAATAAATGTTTGGATCACATCATCTGTTTGGAGAGAGATATGCTCCACTTTTCATTTGCCAAGAACACTCTAGTTTTCACTCTTATCGTTCAATGAGTGTTCTCTTTTTCTGCTACTGCGTTTTTCTTGCATTTTTCGCCTTGATTTTTGTTCAGATCTTGTTTTATCTTTACATCAAGGTGTATTTGGGCCTCTGGTATATGTTGGTTTTCCTCAAAAGAGTTTCCTCAAAAAGGTTTGAATGGTGTTGGAAAAGAAAAAAAGTTTCATGCAAAAAAGTGGTACAAAAAGGAGCTTGTGTAGACTGCGGCCTAAGCTTTTGCATGTTGTGCTTGATGTCTTTTTGATAGTATGCTTAGTGATTTTTGCTGTAGCATGACTTGTCTCAACTGACTGAGATTGCTTTATGAGCCTTTGAAAAAATCATGCGTTGTTTATATTATTTGGAAGCATTAATTTGGTTTTCTCCTTTGATGCTTTATTTGGGTTGACTTGGCACATGCTTACACCATGTTGACTACAAAATAAGTCGCCTATAGCCTCTATGATCATTTAGTTTTTGACTTTTGATGCCATCTTATGCTTCTTTTAATGTCGCTTTGTCGCTTTGCATGATTATGGCCATTATTGTTCTCTTAGTTGGTCGCTCTCAGTCTTTTGCTAGCCCTCATTTTGTACTGAGTATGAGCTCTACTCGTGCATCCAACTCCCAAAAAACCAAGTTTGCCATTGTGTCCACCATAAATTCCTATGCATGGTATTTGCAAGCCATTCCAAGTAAATTTTCATATGCTACCTTTCAAAAAACTTTCAAAATACTTCTTATTTTGTGACACTGTTTTCAGCTCATGGGGACGTAGTGGTCGGATTTGCTATCTTCCATATTGTTTATTCCATAAAGAAAAAAAAAGAAAAAAAGGCACTCCTCCATGGTATGTGAATGTTGGTGGGCACCCGATGGAATCGGTTAGCCATGGTTTGAGAAAGGAAAAAAGGTGGAGAGGAGTGCCAAGCTTTATAAAAGAGCACAAAAGTGCCAATCTCTCTCTTAAAAACTTGCTTCATTTTTGTATGGAAGATAGTAAGAACCCCATTGCCAGTCGTTGACAAAGACAACCACCTCTCAAAACCAATTTTTATCTCTCTGTTTTACAAATGAAAAGCTCTAGCACATGTTTAATCACTCCTTCCCTCTACGAAGGGCCTTTCTTCTACTTTTATGTTGAGTCACCACATTCTACCTTTATGCACCATTAAGAGAGCATAGTTGTCATTCTTAGTATAATGTGCATTGTCCCAAAGTTTTCATTGATTGATTCATATTATTGGTTTCACTTGTTCTCAAATTATTTGTATCTAGTCGCCCTCTTAAACTTGAAGGTGTCCTATACATTTATGTTTTGCTCTCCATGAAGGACAAGCTGAAAACCATTTGTATGTTTTTCCTTATGATTCGAACACACGTTTAACTTTCATTGTTTCATTTTCATGATCTTTTGTTTGTGTTCATTTTCATGTTATAACATGGTTGCTAAGTTTCTATTATCAAGATTATGTATTTCATGTCCATGTTTTAAGTTCTTTGATCTCAGCACTCAATGCTTTACCTATATGATCAAGATTATGATGGTGCATGTCACCTCAAAAATTATTTCTTTTGTTATCACTTACCTACTCGTGGACGAGCAGGAGTTAAGCTTGGGGATGCTGATACGTCTCAAACGTATCTATAATTTTTGATGCTCCATGCTTGTTTTTGCACCATTTGCCTTGTGTTTCGTTACACTTCGTGGCGTTTTTATGCGATTTTCGGAACTAACCTATTGACAAGATGCCACAGTGCCAGTTCCCTGTTTTCTGCTGTTTTTGTGTTTCGGAAAAGCTACACAGGAAATATTCTTGGAATTGGACGAAACAAGTTCCAGAAGTCTTATTTTTCCCGCAAGTTTCCCGAAGACCGAAAGAGAGCCGGAGGGGGGCCAGAGGCCGCCCTCACACGTAGGGGGCGCGGCCCAGCCCCTGGCCGTGCCCACCTGGTGTGAGGAGCCCCTGGCTGCCCCCTGACGACGCCCCTTCGCCTATATAAAGCCCCGGGACAGAACACCCTAGGGGAGTCGGCGAAATTTCCAGAACAGTTCCGCAGCACCGCCGCCGTCGAAGACAAATTTCGGGGGACAGAAGTCTCTGTTCCGGCACCCGGCCGGGACGGGGAAGTGCCCCCGAAGCCATCTCCATCGGTCTCCATCGCCATCTCTGCTGTCTCCATCGACCTCACCGCCATCTCCATCAACCTTGCTGTCTCCTATGATGAGGAGGGAGTAGTTCTCCCCCGGGGCTGAGGGCTCTACCGGTAGCTATGTGGTTCACCTCTCTCTCCCATGGTGTGATCTTTATGTGATCGTGAGCTTTGTATCATGTTGAATAAGTAGATGTTACTCTTCTTCATTATGTGTACTCTAGTGTGTTATTAAAGTAATCTATTCCTCCTGCCATGGTGTAATGGTGACTGTGCGTGCATCGTGGTGGTACTTGGTCTAGGCTACGATTGTGATCTCTTATGGATTATGAGAATAATTATCACTATGATAGTATTGAAGTGATCTATTCCTCCTTTCATGGTGCAATGTTGACAGTGTGTGCACCGTGTTAGTACTTGGTCTAAGTTGTAATAATATCTATCTTGAGTTGTGATTTGATTTGGATATCTCTATGAGTAGTGTTTGTCAAGTACTTGATGAACTTTGAGGAGTGCTTCGTAGCCCTACGCAATGATTAGTGTTATTCAATAGGAGAGTATTTCAGAGTACCATAGTGAAGAGAAGTTATTTATTTGTTCAATTATGTTATATTTGTTGGGAGTGTGTCCACTAGTGAAAGTATGATCCCTAGGCCTTGTTTCCAAGCTTTGCACACCGTTTACTTGCTGTTTTGTTACTTGTTTGCTTGCTGCCATTTTTATTCCATATCACATTTACTACTCATAATCGTCACTACTACTTGTATTTCACTATCTCTTCGCTGAACTAGTGCACCTATACATCTGACAAGTGTATTGGGTGTGTTGGGGACACAAGAGACTTTCTGTATCGTAATTGCAGGGTTGCTTGAGAGGGATAGCTTTGCCCTCTTCCTCCCTGAGTTCGATAAACCTTGGGTGATCCACTTAAGGGAAACTTGCTGCTGCTCTACAGACCTCTGCACTTGGAGTCCCAACACTGTCTACAAGAACAGAAGCGTGTGTAGACATCACGTATCCTCTCGCCTTTTACTCCTCTTCTTTTTCTTCTTCTTCATACTCTTCTTACTCTCTCCTTTAGGAGGGAGAGACTTGAAGGGCATCTTCTCCACATATCCTTTAGGAGGGAAAGGCATCTTTTCCACATAATCTGGTTTGCTGACAGAAACAACAGAAGAAACTTTGGAGGATTCCTCCTCTCTATTAATAAGATCGAAACATCTATTAGTCCTGTCATAGCTTGGCAAAATATCATGTTTTATAAGATTTTGTATGTAAGTATTTGCGAGGCAATCTTTAGCACAATAGAGACGACAACCACGAAGGGTGCTATTAATATCAACATCTCTCATATCAACCAAAGAAATCTTTCTATACATCTCTTCACACTCCAAAAACAAAGTAAGCTCATCATGCTGATTGAGAGTAATCTTATCATCACAATACAAATTTGCGGTACTCATTCGATTAATTGGGCATTGAAAATTAAAGTGACCCGTTTTATCGCAAAGTTCACAAAGAAAAGGATAAAGCTCACAAACTCTTTCACCAAGCTCGTCTAGATCCCTGAGCCACATTTGGGTTTCTTCATTTGCGTGGTGGACACAATAATCTTCCTTGTTGTAACTCTGTTCACAAGGTCTATGTACTCCACAAAAATTAACATGCTTATAGGAAATAGGACTTTCAGAGGTTCGAGCATGTTTATTGTAATCATTAACAACAATATCATTTTCTACACAAGTGTCCTTAAAAGGTTCATGATACACGTCCCCATTTCCTTTAGGAACATTAATATGGGAAGCAAAGGTTTTAAAACAATCAATCATAATTTGAGGATCAAGACCATACTTAGCACTAAGCTCTTGAAAATCAGCAGTTTCAGCGAAAGACTTAATGCAATCAAACTCGTAATTCATACCTGATCCCTTACCTTTGTTGCTATCCCAACCTTCAATATTGTTTTGAATTGTTTCAAGCAGATCCCACTTGGTGTCAACATCCTTGTTTGTGAAAGACCCATCAAAGCATGCATCTAGATAGTCCTTATAATATCCTGAAAGCCTTGCATAAAAATTATTAATAACAATATTATGGGGAAGATCATGAATAGGACATTTGTACATTAGTAACTTCAATCTTCCCCATGCTTGGGCAATGCTTTCTCCCTCATGCGGATGAAAATTATAAATGTAATTCCTATCTTTATAAACCTCATTGGAAGGATAGAATTTAGAATAAAAGAGAGGTACAATTTCCTCCCAGTCAATAGATCAACCATCCTTCAGTGTTTTATACCATTCCTCAGCTCTGCCTTTCAGCGATAAAGAGAATAACTTCTTCTTAACTCGGTTCATCGAAATACCTGCACACTTGAACAACTCGCATAATTCATGTATAAAAAGCAAATGATCACCAGGATGGACAGTTCCATCTCCTAAATAGCAGTTATCCATAGCACGTTCAACAATCTTCATAGGTATTTTAAAAGGATAAGGAGCACAAGCATCATTAGAAACATCACATATGGGAGATAAAATATCATCAGAGCAAACTTTCTCCATTAAAGCGGGGGAACTAAAAATATCATGCTTAACAAAACCAGCTTCCCCAAGCTTAGACTTTTCTATAGCATTAGCAGTAACGGTATTCAAAGCATTCGTACTAATGACATTGCTATGCGAAATAAGCTCCGGAGGTTTTTCAATTTTCTCTTCAAATCTAAACTCAGGAAAAAGACTAAAGAACTCTTTACTTTCCATTAAGCCTAACTAGTGAAAATAAAAATAAGAAACAAAAAGATATAATTGCAGAATCTAAAGGAAATAACTCCGAGCACTCACCAGCAACTAAAAGACTTAGTAACCAAAAGATGTGAGTACCTTTTACCTTACCTCCCCGGCAACGGTGCCAGAAAAGAGCTTGATGTCTACGCACGCGTCTGTTCTTGTAGACAGCGTTGGGCCTCCAAGTGCAGAGGTTTGTAGAACAGCAGCAAGTTTCCCTTAAGTGGATCACCCAAGGTTTATCGAACTCAGGGAGGAAGAGGTCAAAGCTATCCCTCTCAAGCAACCCTGCAATTACGATACAGAAAGTCTCTTGTGTCCCCAACACACCCAATACACTTGTCAAATGTATAGGTGCACTAGTTCAGCGAAGAGATAGTGAAATACAAGTAGTAGTGATGATTATAAGTAGTAAATGTAATCTGAAATAAATATCGCTGCAAGCAAACATGTACCAAAACTGAAAGGAAACGGTGTGCAATGCTTGGAAACAAGGCCTAGGGATCATACTTTCACTAGTGGACACACTTTCAACAAATATAACATAATTGAACCAATAGATACTATCATCAATATGCAACTCAAAACAATTCTCCAATGGAAAACGAACACTAATCATGCGTAGGGCTACGAAGCACTCCTCAAAGTCCGTATATACCCAAACTAGATTGTCCCACACTATCACCATGAACGAACTAGATGGTTCCAACAAACACCAACAATTCATAGAGACATTAACCAAAAAGATACACATGATGCGCACACTAGTCACCTTCACACCATGATACAAGGTATCTCCGGAGTTTACAAATATAAAGCACGGGAGTAGCGTAATATCTGAATAATAATATCTACCAATTCAAGTAGATACAAAGCTCACGATCACATAACGATCACATCATGGGAGAGAGAGGTGAACCACATAGCTACCGGTAGAGCCCTCAGCCCCGGGGGAGAACTACTCCCTCCTCATCATAGGAGACAACAAGGTTGATAGAGATGGCGGTGAGGTCGATGGAGACGGCGGAGACGGCGATGGAGACCGATGGAGATGGCTCCGGGGGCACTTCCCCGTCCTGGCAGGGTGCCGGAACAGAGACTTCTGTCCCCCGAAATCTGTCTTCGACGGCGGTGGCGCTGCGGAACTGTTCTGGAAATTTCGCCAATTCATTTAGGGTTTTCCGTCGGGAGGCTTTATATAGGCGAAGGGACGTCGTCAGGAGGCGACCAGGGTGGTCTCACCACAGGGGGGCACGACCAAGGGCTGGGCCGCGCCCCCTCATGGTGAGGCTGGCCCCTGGCCCCCCTCCGGCTCTCTTTCGGTCCTCGTCCTTCGTCCGGGAAAAATAGGAGTCCTAGAAGTTGTTTCGTCCAATTCTGAGAATATTTCCTGTGTAGCTTTTCTGAAACATAAAAACAGCATAAAACGGGGAACTGGTACTGTGGCATCTTGTTAGTAGCTTAGTTCCGGAAATCGCATAAAAACGCCACGAAGTGTAATGAAACACAGAGCAAATGGTGTAAAAACAAGCATGGAGCATCAAAAATTATAGATACGTTTGAGACGTATCACATAATGTTAAAGTTAAAGGAAATGGTGTAAAAACAAGCATGAAGCATGAAACATCGAGTTTTGAAGTCAAACGAATGTTAAAGTTACACATGGGGAATAACTAACACGTATTATAGAAACTGGTTGTGCATAAGATATAAATTGGTTTAGAGACAAAAGAAACTAAAGTTACAAATAATTCTAGATAGTGTAAGTTTTTCCCTCCGTTCACAAATGCCTCGCGTTCTGGTTTTTGTCAAAGTTAAACTTATAAACTTGACGTCAAAACATGTCTAGATACATGTCTAGAGTGCTAAATGCACTAGATTAAAACCATCTCATTTTTTCTTGCAAATTTCTCATTAGGTATCCATTTTGACATGTGAGATTAATTTTCTAACTAACAAAAATTCAAAAAATATGATAAACTACTGAATATTAAAAGGTACTTCTTTATTGGGATTTCTATTTTCGTGCCCTCGGGTCCTTAGTTGTACTCAGTTTTCCCCAGCTTCTTAGTTTTTCCTCAGTTTTGCCCAAGCCCTTGTCTGAAACCCTGACAAGGAGGTCGGACGGAAGGAATCCCGTTCAGTTGACCGTTCCATGCTGACGAGTGGGGCCACGTCGTGTGGGGCCGTGTCGTGTGGGGCTGGTAGAAAGGGACCGCGTGGGACAGGACGAGACCGTGTTTGGTCATATGAGCGGAGCTGGGGCCGTAGCGTGTGGGGCCGTAGCGTGTGGAGCCGTGTGGGTCCGGGACGTGGGCACGAGTGGTTTCTGTCTCTATCGCCCAGATTAGCAGTTTTCAATGTACTTTTTCCCTCTCTCTCGCTCGATCTCATTCATTCTTGATTGCCCAAATTGGTAGCAAATCTAGAGCAGCTTCTCCTTCTGTTTCTTAACGCCATTCATTTCTTTATGCCTTCATTTTTACCCAATCAGGTACTCCCTCCGATCCATATTACTCTTCACTAATACGGATGTATCAACCACTAAAATATATTTAGATACAACCACATTAGCGAAGAGTAATTTGGATCGGAGGGAGTAGGAAATCTAGGGCACAAATCCAGAGAAAATATACGATAAGCTGCATACAGCAGCCAACATAGCATAGATAACAGTAGCTACCGACCGAGATCCGACATAAGCTACAATTTACATGAATGGGATTAAGCTTGGAGGCTGCGCAGGTGAATCCCAAGTGCTTTGTGTTTGGCCATGAACGTATGCACGTTCACGGTCACTCCAACTCTAGCGCCGCCAATGGCTCTGCCAATGGATTCGGCATGGTTCACCAGGCAGTTGAAGCCGGTGGCGCGGAGCCTCCTGGTGCAGAAGGGGCACCTGTAAAGGCCTCGAGCAAAGTGGCGATCGTAATGGCCGGACTGCAGCCTCCTAAGGACGTGACGAGTCTTGGTGTGGAAGGACTCGTCGTCACTATCGACGTCGCTGCTCTGCACCTATCACGTAGCACCAAAGATCGAAAAACACGGAGTCAATTGCAGCGATGATGGAACAGAGAGTGAACAAAAGATCATGCATGATAATATAGGCACGAAAAAAAGAGGTAGCCTCAGTTACATTAGACACACTTATATCCAGGATTTGGGTCAGTGAACCAAAGATCATGCACAACAAATTTGTATACACCAACTGTTCACTGACCAAACCCTGAATCAATTTATGCCCAAATATTCATCATCATTGGCACAAATTAATCGGATGGGATTGATTACTCACATAAGTTAACCGAATCTTAAACAAAAGCAAATCACAAACACTAATAACGCAAGATCTAGAACTAGGAACAGACGAACCCTAATAACGCAAGATCTAACACGCAAGATCTAGAACTAGGAATAGACGAACCCTAATGACGCAAGATCTAACACAAAAGGATTGAACTAAGAACAGACGAACCCTATTAACGCAAGATCTAACACAAAATGATAGAACTAGGAACAGATGAACCCTAATAACGCAAGATCTAACACAAAAAGGATTGAAATGGAATAAGAACAAGGGAACAAAGGGTTACCTCCTCGTCGTCGACGATGCTGTTGTCGTAGGGGTTCTCCGGGGCGACGTACGGCTCTTGTTCGTACGGGTCCAAATCGACGGGGAAATAGACGGGGGCCTAGACGGGGCCCTGGACGGAGGCGGCGGCCGATGCGCCGGTGGCTGATGCGCCGGTGGCTGATGCGCCGGCGGCTACGTCGGAAGCAGCGACGGGGGCCTGGACGGGGGCCTGGACGGGGGCGATGGCCGATGCGCCGGTGGCTGATGGGCCGACGGCTACGTTCGAAGCAGCGACGGGGTCCTGGATGGGGGCGGCGGCAGATGCGTCAGCGGCCGATGTGCCGGCGCTTGATGCGCCGGTGGCTACGTCGGAAGCGCCGACAATGGGCATGTCATTCTTCTCCATCGCCGGGGTTTTTTCTTCGGGGTTTTTTCGATGCGAAGTGGAGAAGATGATGGGATAGGAGAGGCGGTTGCAGTGAGAATGAGAGAGTGGGCGAGCGTCGAGGGAGAGAAAGAGGGGATCTATAAAGATGAAGGTGGCGTTTGGTGTACCACAACACGCGTCCGCTATAAAGACGGCTGCAGCGTGCACCGCGACACGAGGCTAACCCTTCGACGTTTGGTGTACTCAGTTCTAACCTCGGGCCTTATACAGAAATTTTATCTGTACTCAGTTTTCCCCTCGAGTACTAGACTGGCAAGTGCAATATACTCAGTTCTACCCTCAAGTAGCTGGCAACAGAGAGTCAACAAATGAGATTAACATAGCTAATTGAGTCATTTTATGCGCAAAAAAATCCAAAAAATAAAAACATAGTGGCACATACTCATGGAGTCTTCCTACGCAACCCGCCACCTTGAACAAACATAGATAAATCATGTTTTACCACAAATTGCCACTTCTCAGAATCACTAGTAGCTATGAAGATGCATGGTTTTCCACTCAAACCCCTTTAGAAAACATCTTCCCCAAAACATAGTTTGTCTAAATGAGGCCATAATTGTCACACTCATGTATATTTGAATTACAAATAATTTGATGTAGCCCAATATGAATTATATTGTACAAAACACGCATTTTTCGTTTTGTAATTCGTTTGTTTGAATCCCTTAGTCTATTTACTATTTACGTGCCCTTGGTTTCTTAGTACTACTCAGTTTTGCCCTCAAGTACTGTCACAAATGCTCACAGAAACCCAAACTTATCCTGATTGGTTGAGCCGTTGTCACACGGATCGACTCCACCAACCGTTGATCCACTGATCTAACGGGCAGTATACCCCTATCCGTCTCTTCGTGGCCACCCCTATCTCTCTCTGTCGGTGGATCAACGGTTGGTGGAGTCGATCCGTGTGATAAGAGACATGCATTTATGGATTATTTTGCCACATAACTATATTCCCTCTATTTATGCATTATTTTTTGCGATTTAAAAATGTTAAACTAAAAAGTGGTATAATTTTGGTGTAAACAAGAGACATACATATTTGCGGATTTCGGTGAATGGATTATTTATCACCCCTCTAACAATTATCAACTATCTTTAGCATTCCTTTTCTTTTAGGGAAATATAGTTTTGGTAATTTGAAATGGCCCAAAAGTGGTATAATTTTGGTAGAAACATGAGACATACATATTTGGCATATTTGGGGGATTTCAGTGAATGAATTATTTATCACCCCTCTAACAATTATCAACTATCTTTAGCATTCCTTTTCTTTTAGGGAATATAGTTTTGGTAATTTGAAACGGCCCAAAAGTGGTATAATTTTGGTAGAAACATGAGACATACATATTTGGCATATTTGGGGGATTTCGGTGAATGGATTATTTATCACCCCTCTAACAATTATCAACTTTCTTTAGCATTCCTTTTCTTTTAGGGAATATAGTTTGGGCAATTTGAAACGGCCCAAAAGTGGTATAATTTTGGTAGAAACATGAGACATACATATTTGGCATATTTGGGGGATTTCGGTGAATGGATTATTTATCAACCCTCTAACAATTATCAACTTTCTTTAGCATTCCTTTTCTTTTAGGAAATATAGTTTGGGGTATAGTTTTGGTTATTTGAAACGTCCCAAAAGTGGTATAATTTTGGTATAAACATGAGACATACATATTTCTGGGATTTCGGTGAATGCATTATTTGTCACCCCTCTAACAATTATCAACTATCTTTAGCATTCCTATATTCCCTAACACTTATTTTTTTTTGGTAATTTCGGTGAATGCACACACTAACTTTGAAAACAACTACAAGTACATGTAACTGACTAATGGATTTGTAACAAGGGATCCCTTGTAACAACTTCTAGCGCTTGATGAGCAATGATAAGAATCGATCGCAATTATACAACAAAAAAACAACCAGCCATCAGATTAGCTTGCTTCTTCAACTCGATCAGCTGCTTTAACTGCTTGTTCATTTTCTTCAGTTCTCCCTTCACTTCCACCAGTTCTGCATTGGGAGCATTAGGCATAATTGGAACGGCTCCTCTCTCCGCCGCATTCTCTACAGCAAGTCCCCCCTCCCAAATTGCGCTCCCCAATAGCGTCAATTGATTCCTGCAATTTAGGCCTCTGAATGTACACATCGATCCACTCGAAATACCTGCATTTCTTGAGGATCTGAAAACAACAACGTGAACCCTAAATCCCAAATTCAAGGGAATAACAAGAAAATCGAGAGAAAACAGAGCAATTGGAGCGAGATCTAACCTTATCCCCCTCTCTATATGGCAAGCTCTTGCATGCAAGGAACTCACGTCCACGGTTGCCGTTGTCGTTCGTCTTACAGATCGACCGCTTCAGAGACTCCTGGCATGGGCAGTCAGGGCATCTTATGAAAGGCACGGGTCCATACTGCGGCCATGAAGAACGGGAGGTCGAAGAGAAACTAGACATCACCCGCCTGCCGGAGAAGGGCTGCCGCTGGCGGAGAAGAAGAACAATGGGGAAAGAAAGGGGAAGCAATGGCACGGGCACGGGCGCGGGGCTGGCTCGGGCTCCCATTTTGCAATGGTCACCTGGGTAAGCTGTGGGTCCGGCGCGCTAACGTGGACAAGTTGTGGGTCCCACGATGATCTAGATAAGTGGAGACGTGTCCACTACGGGGCACCAACAGCGACCCCACTTGCCAGCACCAACAAACGGTCAACTAAACGGGATTCCTCCCGTCCGAGCTCCTTGTGAGGGTTTCAGACAAGCGCTTGGGCAAAACTGAGGAAAAACTAAGCGGCTGGGGAAAACTGAGCACAACTAAGGACCCGAGGGCACGAAAATAGAAATCCCTTCTTTATTTTCCTTAGACATACAATCTCAAAGGTTTCTATGGATGATTCCCTAAAGTGAAAATAATTTTGGAACATAATTTCTTCAATCTATTGACAGAATAAAATTGCATCAGAGCACCAAAGTTTTGGATCTCACTGCTCTCTTAAATAACAACAACTATCATAAAGTCTGGCATAATAAATAGAGTCACTTAACTAATTGATCATGTTTAAATGGATGTAGCCGCAATTCAGCCATCGTGGAATGCAAATCAATGTATTTTAGTTGGTATAATAGCGACATAACGAACAACTTTTTTGGGGAAATAATTCGAATGCATAGATGCGATTCAAATCTCCATATCAAGGGTGAACATGATTTCATCCTTGCTTAGAACCATGTTCAATGGAACATTTTTGCCAATGAAGGCCCCATTTATCATATGAATGTCATTATATCTTTAGGGGTGATAAATAAAATAAGTGAGCCTGGGTGCACAAAATCCGCTCTCTGCACTATAGCTTGAAGATGCTTAAACGTTATGCCAGTTTTCTTAGATGATCCAAGAGAAAATTTTGTCGACCTCTCTGTCCAAAAATACAAACATTCAACAACTTTGCAATTCCAACTCTAATTACCAATGCATCCTATCCCTAGTAGATCATGTTTGGAGCCTTGGGTACTCTCTCTGTTCATGCTTCACTCCCTCTTCTTCCCAACCATATTTACTGAGGAGAGAAGTAGCAATAGACGCACTATGCAACCACTAAAGGGCTATAAGCTTTAGTATTTAACATATCACTTGATGTGCAAGTTCCTATGTTGTGTTAAGTGTGTTTTATAGTCCAGGGTCTATGAAGAGCTAGCTGGCCTGCATGTAGATATTACTTATGGTTAATTTCCAGGAAGATATGAAGTGTGGACAGTAGGATGATATATATATATATATTTTATCATATATAGGAAGCTGATATGGGGCACCTTGGTGCCCGGGCACCATGCTTCAAATACGTACATTTTACTTACAATTATGCATACCCAAGGGTATACATACCCAAGATACATATACCCAACTCATACATACCCAAAATATGCATACCCAAGATACATATACCCAGGATACACATACCCAATATATATATACACCCGAAATACGTATATATACATACTTTTACATACCTTAGGTATATATTCCAAAAAAATAACATACCTAAGGTATACATACCTCATTTATGTCTACTAAGTATGTGCAAAGTCATACATACCTTGGGGTATATACAAAACATCACGTATTTTGTATGTATTGAGCATGGTGCCCGGGCACCAAGGTGCCCTGGTTATTTTACCATATATATATATATATATATATATATATATAGGAAAATGAGATGGTATCCCTGGGTGTACGTACTCCCACGTTCAATATACCTCATATACAAGGGTATTATACCTCTTTATTATTTTTAATATACTTCATTAGTTAATACCAGATACCTCAAAGTGAGTTTTATGAAAAATTTCATTTGAGTATATATACCTCATATTATTTGCGTATATACTGCATTTATGCACGTAAAAGTGATATATTAAAAAAAGTAAGGGTTCCGATGGAATTTTTTGCATACTACTTATATTGAGGTATATTAGAATAATTAATGAGGTATATTAAAAATGATAAAGAGGTATAATACCCTTTGTATATGAGGTATATTGAATATGGGAGTATGTACACCCAGGAGTATATAATAGGAGTCATATATATATATATATATATATATATATATATATATATATATATATATATATATATATATATATATAGCCCAGCTATTCTACAACCGGTTGTAGATTAAGGATCTACAACCGATTCTGAACTTTCTTGTACACGTGCTTGAACTTCTCGCTATTATACATGCAATTTATGTGTTTTGATTATAATTTTCGAACCGTTTCTCAGATTTATGCAAATGATATATCGTTGGAAAGCTTATCAAATTCCGAAACTTTTATGTTTTGGAAGTTTTCCGAAATTCTGTACATTTTTAAAGTTATTTCAAAAACTAACAATCAGATTTTCGCGTCTATTTGTATATTCGGCGAGTATTTTTATCGCGGTTTTCATATCGTTAATCGGAATGATGCATATGATATACCGTTGGATTCGTAAGGAAATTGCAAAACTTATTCATTTTAAGTATTTTTCGAAATTCTAGATGATTTAAAAGTAATTTTAAATATGGTAAAAAACTATTTCGCGGATTTTCTATTTTCGGACACTATTTTGACTGGCATTTTCAAACCGTGTATCCGATTGATGCAAATGGTATGGCATTAGAAAGCTATGGATTAGGCGCAACTTTTTTGTTTTGGTCATTTTTGCAGATTTCTTACCATTTAAGAGCAGTTTTGAATATAGTTGATTCAGATTTCTGGATTTCTCGATTTTGTATGAACGGTTTTTGCAATTACTTCTAAACGACTAATCAGAATGAAGTAAATGATATACCGTTCGAAAGATATTAAAATTGCGCAACTTTATTGTCAAGGTGATGTTTCCAAATTTTGCAAGATTTAGAAATCATTTTCAAGAATAGTAAATAGTAGGAATGACGTCCATATGCGAGCGATTTGAATTTGACATGGCTATGGTGGTTGAGTGGGGCATGACACCATGTATAAGTGAAAGTAGACTCATATCATTGTATATTAAGTATTTATGTGATTTACTTGTGCAACCGGGACATATAGAAATGATTTTAATGGGTAGGATTTCCGCTCGGAAAAAAACAGAGTACTTGAACTGCTTCTCATATGCAGCTGAACTGCTCTGGATGTGTAACTGAACTTATTTTATGATTAAATTGAATGTTGACAAAATTTAACTTTTTAATTTCTTGCAATTGAACTTTCCTCTTGTTCAAAGTAAACTTACGCTTAGAATAAACATAAATTTCCATAGTGATAAAAAAGAAATCCGACAAAAGTGAAAATTCTAGCGTGTTCAAGGTGAATTGATGCGTTTAGTGCATCTGAACTTCTCAGAGTTGCGTTCCTGAACTGTCTCGTCAGTGCGCCTGAACTGCCCTGAGTCATGCCTATAGGTCACTTTCTCTAAACTGCCGCGTTAGTGCATATGAACTGCCCGAGTCAAGTTGCTGAACTGCATCGTTGGTGTGGCTGAACTTCTTGAAGTTTCGCTAGCCTGTACTTCCCTCGTTAGTGCGCCTGAACTTTCCACAGCAGCGTTCCTGAACTTCCCGCGCTAGTGCACCTAAACTGCTTTGAGTCGCGTATCACTGTCGAGTTTTCTAAAATACCATGTTAGTACACCTGAACTACTTTTAGCCACCACCTGCACTTCCCTCGTAAGCCCACCTGAACTGCCTTGAGTAGCGCACTTGAACTGCTTTGGTTAACATTCTTGAACTGCCCGTAGTGGTAAAACATATTTCTGGTTTAAATAAATATTATAGCATGTTCAAGCTGAACTGCCTCGTTTGGTGCACTTGAACTTATACCACTCACACTCTTGAACTGCCCGTAGTGGTAAAAATTAAATAAGATTTAAATAAAAAATCGAGGATGTTCGAGGTGAACTGTCGCATTTGGTGCGCTTGAACTTCCCCCACTCGCGCTCTTGAACTGCCCATGTATGGTGGTAAAATGAAATCCAATTTTTATTAAAAAAATCTAGCATGTTCGAGGTGAACTGCCGTGTTTGGTGCGCCTGAACTTCCCTCAATCGCGCTCCTAAACTTCCCGTGGTGGTAAAAATTAAATTTGATTTACATAAAAATTCTAGCATGTTCCAGGTAAACTCTCGCATTTAGTACGCCTGAACTTCCCCTAATCGCGCTCTTGAACTTTCCGGAGTTGCATTCTTGAACTGTCGTGTTAGTATACCTGAACTTCTCGAAGTCACGCTCGTGAGTCACGTTTTCTAAAATGCCGCATTGAACTGCAGCGGTAGTGCAACTGAACGGCGTCTCTTTATCGCTTGTACTTACGTCGTAAACGCAGATGAAGTGTCAATTGGAGTATGTTTTTCGAGAATCTCTGCATGTACTTTCCTCCTAATCACGCATAAACTGCCCTCGTAATCAACACCTAAACTGTCGGGTACTCCTCTTTGTAAGCATTTGAACTACCCGAGTCTTTTTGCATTCACCGAATAATATTTTTACTTTTACATACATAATACTGTCTTATGAGAAAATGTGAATTTCCTAAAAATGATTTGGAGGTCCCATAGAAAATAATTCGGTGAAAAAAAAGAACATCCGGCAATCTCCATCTCCATGTAAAACACACTGCGTATTCAAACGATGGCATTACACGTTGAAGATTAGAGAAGAATAATAAGAATAACATCGATTTGCACACAAATGAACACCACAGCGACAGCAAACTGAACTGCAAGTGACTGCTTCTGCTCGCTGTTCGGACGGGACGAATTGGCAGAGGTGGGCAGGTTGCTGGAACCCGCGACCTTACTGGAGCATGCACCTGGATTGAGCGTGCGACCTGGAGGCAGGCAGCGTCCTCGAGTCCGTGACCAGGCCAGAGCCCGTATCCTGGCGAGCAGCGTCGTCAACCTCACATCCTGGATGGGCGCCCTCGATCTTGCGCCATGCTTGGTGGCTCGTCAAGCTCGCGTCCTGGCAGACGGATCCCATAGCTCGCGTCTGGCCGTAGGCGAAGACCTGGGAGGCGGCGGCGCCGGTAGGACGCGGGGGCGGCAGTGCCAGTAAGACGCGGGGAGCGGCGACGCTGGTAGGACGCGGGGAGCGGCGACGCTAGGGCGGCACTGGTAGGAGGCAGGGGGCACGGGGCCGGTAGTAAGCGCGAGCGGCGGCGCGGTAGAAAGCGGAGGACCGGTGGTCTGCATCCACGCAGGTGAGAAAGGAAACGAAAACGGCGACTGCCGCTAGCAGGGCCGGGGCGGCGCACGGATGATGGGGCGGCGCGGGGGGCGGGGATGCGGCTGCCGAGGCCCCGCCGGGATGCAGCTGCCGGGGCGGCGCCGGGACGCGGCTGCTGCGGCAGCGCGGGGTCGCGGAATCCGGGGAGGCGCGGGGACGCGGCCGCCGGGGCGGTGTGGGGACGCGGCGTCCGGGGAGGCGCGCGGACGCGGCGGCCGGGGATAGTCGCTCGGACGCGGTGGCCGGGAAGTGCGTGGAGGCCGCGGTCGGGCACCTCGTAGGGCGCACGGCGGTGGGATCTCACGGGGCCGCGACGGCGGCAGCCCATGGAGGCGCAGCGGCGGAAGGAACGTGCTGGAGGTAGGGGACGAGTCGGTCGGCGTGGGAGTCGTGGGGAAAATATGGTCCGGTTGTGGGTTGTTAGGTTTTTTTTTCCAACGCCGCGCGTACCTCCCCTGCGTACCTCCCCTTATAAACAAGCCGGTTGTAGATTCTTAATCTACAACCACCGACTGTAGTATAGATGGACCCTATATATATATTACAAGTTTTACGGTGATTGGCATTTTTAGGAACCGTTGATTGAGCCGATCTAATGGTGCTAAAATTAACGGAACTGAACGGAACAAAATGAACGGAACTGAACGCTGCTACAATTCGTGGGACCGAAACTGAAAAATGTGGGCCTAAAAATAAAAATATTAATTTATCTATTTAGTAAAACCCTCCCTAAAAAATTCCAGCATCGTTTTGTTTCCTCTCATCCCCTCACTCTCTCCCCAAAAATCCACACACCCAACCCTCACTCTCTCCCTGCACCGGCGGCGGCGAGCCGTTGAGGAGAGGAACGGCACCGGCGGAGTGGAGGGTGCGGAGGTGGCTATCGGCCTGGCGGGGTTGGAGGTCGATGCGGCCGACATGGGGGCAGCGCGGGCCGTGGCGTGGAGGCAGCGCGGGCGGCAGCGTGGAGGCAGCACGGGCTGCGGCGTCGATGCTGGGCCGGAGTGGGAGGTCGCCGAGGTGGCTGCCGGCTCCGGGGCAGCGCGGGGCGCGCGGTGATACGACGCCGGCGAGGCGGCCGGCTTCGGGGAGGTGGCTGCCGGCTTCGGGGCAGCGCGGGCCGCACCGTGGATGCGGCGCCGGCGGCGGGCCAGGCCGCGCCGTGGATGGACGCCGACGACGACGGCTGGGCGAAGGTGACCGGCGACGTCCACGGCAACGACAAGAGCATGATCTTGCTCTGCTTTGTTCGTCATAGGTAGTTGGCTTTGACAATCGCTTCAATCGTGCTCTGCTTCGTTTGTTAGAGTAAAGCTCTATTCGTCATGCTCGGGTGCTCTGTTTGTCAGGCTTCGGTGAATGTTTCATCTGGATTCTTGTTTTTGTCTAGGTAAATCTGAAGGATGTTGATCAGTACCAGTACAAGTATAAGAACCTGGCAGTAACTAGAAGAAATAGTACTGAATTACAAGTATAAGTCCAGTATTGAAAACATGGCATCCCCTTGCTTTAGGAGTTGCTGTTGCAACCCTTCATTCATGTTCTGGTAATGAACTGAAAAAGTTCATAGCTGTGCTTACAGAGTTTGTGTCTCTTATTCAGTGTAGCAGAATTCAATGTAGCTCAAGTACTCCATATTTTTTGACAGTGATTCTCAAGCAAGCTGTCACTTAACTTAGTGCTGTCATTTTTATTGAACTATTTGTTTGGATTTAATGATGGTGTGATGCTTGACTCAGGTCTGATCTGACCAAGGGTGAGATGGAAGCGAGATGTTGAGATGGAAGCGAGATATCTTCACGTGCTAGAGCGTTCTTACGTGTGAACTCATGGATGAACCACTGTGCCCTGTGTGTAGGCAAGCTCACAAACACTTTCTAGTGTGCAAGAACAGTGTGAAGGTCTCCGATGAAGAGGTCACCTCGCACTAGGGTGACAAGAGCATCGGTGGATGGCAATATTCGATTCTCGCGCTGACGCTGGATGAGCTTCATAGCTCGCTGTGCGAGCCAGGGCACAACAACATATGGAATGCCGAGGAGTTCCAGGCGAGGCGCCAGTGGCCGCCGTGGCGGGTGCCGGTGGGATAGAAGGCGCGGAAGGTGCCGGTGGGATATTGTGGCATAGCTTCTGAACATTACTGAAACAGGATATTATAGATATTAGGGCCTTTGTTTACAGTTCAAACCAGTAGAACTAGAAGGTTAAAGTCAGTTTCTCTTGCCAGGCTCCTGTAATGTCCATGTATATGATGGACTCTGAAGCTGCTGCTGCTCCTCTAACACTTCATATGCTCGAGGTGTCATACTCTGTTCAGCTGTATCCAACACTTTATCTGCACTTCATGATGCTTAACTGAAATTTCGTGTTCCTGGTGGCAATCATGGTGTTCATAGAGCTTGCATTACTTACTCCGATTCATTTGCGATAACACCAGAAGATCCTTTTGAGCTGTTGGCAATCATGGTTTACTCTTTGTTAGAAAGTTAATATGCGTTGATTAGTTGATGCAGACTCTGAAAAAAATATGGAGTACAAGCTATTTCTCCGAACAATTTCAGTTGCTGGCTGATCTTGTTTAACTGAAATATGCTGATCCTGTTGGCAATCATGGTTTACTGTTTGTGAGAAAGCTAATTGAAATATGCAGATAGTAGCTAGTTATGAATAAGTGATGTGGTAACCCCCTTCAAGTATATGAATGCTCAAGCAAAGCCTGACCATTTGTTGCTCACCTAAGTGATTACGGCTCTATTTTGTTTTGTTTGCTGTCAATTATTTTTGCTCCTCCTTTGACATCTAAAGCTGCAACTATTTCCTGATCTAGTTTGGTAGGATAGTACTCTGCAGATAATCCCTTTTGTCTGGGTACAGAAAATCTTAATTGTATTCACCCACTGGACCAAGTTTGCGTTGTTTGAAAACCAAAACGACATGAGTTTGCAAAATAATCATGCAAGACATGAACAGATCAAAGTACACTTAACAGTGGATGTTACCCAAAAAACAGACATACTACAGCAAAGTCTCCTCTGCATTTCATTTCATTGATCAAAGTATTAATCCCGATGGATTTCGGATTTCGGCTTTTTTTTATTAATCGAAGGTAGATGAAACGCTACCTTATGTTTACAGATGTTGCCAAATGCCAGGAAAAGAAGAGAAACGAGAACAAAGAAACTATACAAGAGCTGTACAACAAGCTTTCTACTCTTGTAGAACGAGTGCCCACTTAGTCAGTTCCTGGCTCAGTTTAGGTGATATGTATGCCCATAACTTGATTTGTTCTGCCACTTGCCATAGCAGTAGTCGTCTACTAGTCAGCCTGTTGTTAAACACTCCGTCATTCCTCATCTTCCCGATGTTGAGCATGCCTGCAGCAAAACACACTGGTCATGCCTTAGCTGAAACTCCTTACTTACTATTCTGAGTTTCTTCAACAAACTGACTGATTGTGTTCGCTCTCAGAGCTACCTCATTTACATGCCATTTGTCCTAAATCCATGCAGAACATTTGCAGTGCATAGTGATGTGTCCGATTGACTCCCATGCGGGACTATACAAGAACATACTTGGAGCTAAGTTAAATACTCTCTCTAGTTACATGTGTAATACGTCCGTTGCCGTGCACCGCACTTGCTCAGGCCGCCGCTCCGTGGGACTGCATTGTCACTGCTTGTGCCTAGTCACCTGTGGGTTGACGAAAAAACAGTAAAACAATTTAACACTATCAATAAGAAGGAAAATCAGGCACCAGAGATAATGGAACGAAGATAAGTTCCACACTTAAACCTCAACAGACAGTAGAGGTAGCAAAGCACTCAATAATAACAGCTAAAGCTAAAGTTTCTCCAATTATTCTGGCCATGATTCTTCCATCACAAAATAAACTACAAGAGCATACACCATTGTGTTATCTTCACAACAAATACAGTCTAGTCTTCAGGGGCGCTTAGCTACAGAGTGAAGAATATGTTGGTTATATGTATTGAATTCTTCAGTATTATTAATAATATGTACTTTCATTAAGAATTTGAAGTGTGTCCTACATGTAAAATATGCAAATCCCATCAAAGTGTGAACAATGAATTAATTTTAGCAAGGAGTCTGACTTTGTTGTAACATCAGGGCAAACTTTAGATAGTTATGTCTTCTCCATGATCAGAAAGAAACATGAAGGTGTACTTAATAATGTATATTTCCCTTAATGTCGATGGTGGCAATTTGATCTCTCTAAAACAATCAATTAGCACAGCCATCGGACACCATAAGTAAGAGAAACCAGACAGTAGCTAGTAGTAATCCACAGTGATCACAGAAACGAATATGTGAGCAGTGGTTTGTAGCGCATGCACCAAAAGTTGTACTCCGAAGATTGTTGTACTTCTCTATCTTGCATGAAAGTTGCAATCCAGGTACATACCTAGATACCACAATGGTGATATTGGATTTCAGTACAGGGCACTAGCGACCGCAGCAAATCACTGCACAAACTAAAAGGGACGATGCAAGCAGGTTCCATACACGGATACAATGATGCTGGTGTCGGATTCTAGTAAGGGCGGCGGCCACTACTGTGGCAGAGATCAGCTCCTCTCCAGCATGCTTGTATAACATGACATTTAGACTAGACAATGTAGCGTTGCGAAAACTTTAAAGTTGAGATTGGAAGGATACACAGGAGAACGATCGGTGAGGGCCTGGACCTTGGCTTTGGATGCAACATGCAGCCATACAAGTACTGAACAAGCTCCTTCACCATTAGTTGGTGAAAAGATCACTACCGGAGAGCGCTGGCATGATGCTGACAACCTGAAGAAGGGACGACCGATGCTCGCCTACGACCTTAACTTCTTAAGCGCATTACTCTGCAATGTTCAGACGAATTCAAAAATTAGATTATCATATGGTAACATGAAGAATCATAATAACCAATCTCTGAAGAATAAGAACATGTGGAACTTTCTTCCAAAAAATACAGTTTATTCTGAGAATAATCTACTGATACCAAGGGATTGTTCAAAATAAAAACAATTTCAGAACTTTGTAGCATATTAATTCTGAACATGTTGATGTCTGGTCTTGCAACCAGAACAGTGTTGCCGTCAGATGTGGCATAACTGACATTTTATCTTCCTTGGCAGCTAGATTGGCACGCTCCACATCAGGAAGCACAGATGTTAGAAAGTTCAGAAATCAACACTTGAGGAAGTGGTGTCCGATCCCGTGGGCGAGGAGGGCAGTGACCGCCGACCCCGATCCCTCTGTCCTGCCAGTGAGGAGAGCAGCACCGCTCCAGCAGACTCGATCGCGGAGGGCAACGTCTTGGGTAGGCGGCGGATGGGATCCCACAGGTGAGGAGGGAATCGGAGGACTACGGTGGCTAAACTGGCGTGGGGTGGTCTTTGGGAGCAGCTTCTTCGAAGGGAGGGGCACACGGAAGTGGTGCTGCTTTGGAAGGCTGGCGATGGTGGCGCCGCCGGCGCGGTGACCTCGCTCGTGGGAGAGGGAAGCGCTGTAGAAGAGGGTTGTCGGGTCAGGCCTCTGCCTTTTCTTTTCTTGATCTGGGAGAGCGATTTTTTTTACTCTAACCTGGCTGACCGATCGGGTGTACATATAATATATGTAAGGGCATTGTGAAGTTTTGAAAAAGATAATTATCTCTTTTAATCCAACGGTTACGGAGAATTTTAACTAGATGGAACTGAACGGAACTTAAGTTCCGTGCCAATCACCGTAAAAGAGCTCTATATATATATACATGGAGACTATTCTGTCATCAATTGCAGAATAATATTCTGTACATTTTTTGTACTTCCTTGTAACCAGGCTTGTACTTCAATATTACGCTATGTCGTACTTCCTTGTTCCAACGATGTACTGCTTTTGTTTTCTTCGCAGCGGAGGCATTTTGAGGATTCTGTACGTTGTTTTTGTTGTTTTTCGCATGATTTTGCTGGTAATTCGTGGTGTACGGAGTGTTCCGCTTACTCGAATTGTGATAATTGCATGAATACGACAGATTTAGTCGCGATCCGTTGATTTCGTCTCCGCGGTTCATTATTCCGCCCAATAGTTCATCGTTCGATTGCATGATTTTGAGTGCGATTTCATAGTAGATTGCGTCCTAATGTATTTTCGACCGCACAAGAGTGATTTAATTCTCGAATTCTGGATTATTACGTAATATTGATTTAGAAATTTTGTTCCCGACGCATTTCTTCGTCTTGCTCGTGTCCGCCTCGTCGGGGATCAGCGAATTCTTAGATTTTTGTTGGATAATTCTTCAATTAACCTTACGTACTGTTTATATGCGTTGTAGGACTTTCACGGATACTCTAATTGCTCGCAAATTTTATCGGAATTCGGTTGCTGATCTCCGTGGTGTCCGTGGTTGTTGAGGCGGAGGTTCGGGTGATGTAGATTCTTGTTCGTTTTTCGCGGGATTTCAATTCTTAGTGCAGATTTACAGTTAGCGTACCCCGAATTTGGTTTCTATTATGTTACCTATCATTTATCTGCTTCCGTTGAGTTCTTTGCAGATGTACTGATGCGTATTAGAAAACAGAACATCTGCACTGCTTGTAATGATACCTTGTACTGCCTACGTTCCACGGCCTCACTACTTGTGATTATATCCTGTACTTCTTATTTTGTTAGTAAATATTGATATTTTGTTTCATACTTTTTGTAGTTGCTGCAAGTACTTATCTGTCTTCCAACCTGTACTTCGAGTTATGTAGTAGCATACTTTTTTGTTATCAGAAAAATTGTTAGTTATGTCATCTATTTTTATTTACAAATTTTTAGCTTTATAGGTTTTTGCCTGTGCCATTCAATTTTTCTTAGACGTTCGGTTTTGTACTTAAGTATTAATATACGTGTACTTCCTGTAATATCCCTATGTACTTCCGTGGTACCCATAACCATACTTCCGTGTCAGATAATTTTGTTGTTCTGTAATCCAATTTCTGTTCCGAATGAGTAGGGTTGCTGTTATTTTCTGTTGCACTCGTGTGTTAAGGATAAGTACAATGTTTGGATAATGCACTAATTTTGCGTTTAGATTATTTATTATTGTTAATGCTTATCTCCTCCTCTTTTTTAGGTTTTGTTGTTGTTCCTATCTCTCTATATATGTGGTCTGGCCGACGTACCTCTTGACATTCAGATTCGTTTTTAGATATTATCTCGACCTTCTCCCACTCGCATCATGTCAGATTTCATCCCATCTCCACCTACTCACATCGCCCCTTTCTCTGAAGAGTCCACCATTCCCCTCCATGGCACCACCACGATGAATGTTCTGTACACGAACATGGCTTCAAGTGTTGCTGAATGGATCTCGAAGGTTGAGGCTATCCTTGATCTTTCCAAGCAGAAGATTGTTGGTCTCGACCTTGAGTACACCAAACTTCATGATTTCTACTTGAGCCCTAAGAAGGCCGTCGTCATCCAGCTTTGTGTTGGTACTGATGTATTGGTGTACCACATTTGCCATGCCGATGAGGACTGCATTCCCCTTTATAATTTTCTTTGGGGTTGTAGGTATGTTTTTGCTGGGTTTGACATTCTTGAAGACCGTAGAATGCTTAGTCGTTCGGATATGTATTGCCATAATTTGAAGGACATCCAGCAAATATGGAGAGACCCGGACAACACAAAGAAGCGGACACAGGGATTCAAGGATGTTGCTGCAGCTGTCATAGATCCTTGGTACTTGGAGATGAAGGATGGGTTTGGAAGGAAAGAGCATTCGATGTGGGTTAATGTGCCTCTCCCGCCGAAGCACTTGGAATATGCTTCTAGAGACGCATATGCGACCTATGAGGTGTACAGGCGATTGTATAAGTTTGAGAGGGGTTTCTTCTCCCTTTTCAAAAATTCAGAGAAGAAGCGGGCTAGGGATTGGTGAATTTCATATGTCAATTTACTTAATTTTGTTAGTAGCGTGATTTCTTCAATGAAATATTTTTATTAATAAACATTTGTGGGTTGTGTTGAATAATTATGTTTCGTTTGTTTCGTTTTTAGGTTGGTTTTGTACTACTCTGTAATGATATTCTGTACTTCCGGAATGTAATCTGTACTTTTTGGAAGTGTGGTTGTTTTAATAAAGAATTTTTCTTGTAATATTTCTTACTACTGTATTGTTTGAATTATATAACTAACTTACATCTAACAACTTATCCCCGCGTTACTGGTAACAAATCCTGTACTGCTTTGTCAGACCTCCTGTACTTCGGGATTGCTCAATTTATACTTCCTTTAAATGAACTCAGGTGTGTCTGAAAAATATGATTTCAGGGACACATGATTCTTCTAATGTTTCATTACGGTATGTTGTACTCTTTTGTAAATCACATGGTACTTCAAGTAGCGTTTTTGTACTTTAGTTTTGTGTTACACCGTACTTCTCGGATATATAAACGTTTGTATTGTTTTGTGATTATCAGGGGGGTTGGGGGGGGGGGGGGGGTGGGGGGGGGCCAGCATTATGTATGAATATTAATTTCATTCATACACGTATACATACTTTGATTAATTATGTACTGCCGGGAAATTGTGTACAATACTCTTCTATTTATTAAGCATGTACTTCTGTGCTATATGTGTTTAATTATATAATTTTTTAATGAGATTAGGGGCATGATTGTTTTAGACGCGGTAGCCTAGGTGTTAGGGTACCAAGGTTGAGTTGCTGTCGACGCGGTAGCGTCGACATGCAACGAATCCTTGGTACCCTAATACCCTTCGAGGCTTTGTCGCATGTACGACGCGCTAGCGGCGACAGGCGACAAAGCCGAGCCGCTAGACAAGATTATGCACAATGTGTGATTTTTATTTCTTAGGTTGGGGAGGGGGGGGGGGTTGTTATTTCCCCATTTTTTATATTCGTGCCAAAAAAAGGCTTAATCATTATGTGGTTTGTATAATTTATTTTTTATAAATACCTTTCGAGGCTTTGTCGCCTGTACGACGCGATAGCGTCGACAGGCGACAAAGCTGAGCCGCTAGACGAAATTACGCTAAATGTTTGCATAGTTTTTTGGTATTTATTTTGTCGTATTTCTCTTTAAACTTCGTCGTACTGCTGTATTATCATTGTCGTACTTTTGTATTGTTCTTTTTTAAACTGACGCATTAGTCGTATATTTTCAACGTTTTAGTGTATGCGTTTTCTTTTCTTTTTATTATGCACCTAGTCGTCCTGCTTGTAGTATACAATTAACTTTTATATTAAGTTGTACTTATTTGTATACTTTATCGTACTTTCGTGTGTAACATGTACTTCTCTGTTTTTATTGGTGTACTTCTTGTTGTACTTCTCGCTGTCCCCCTAATTTTCTGGACTGAAACGTTTCATTCAAATACTTTTGGACAGAGTTATTTACGTGGTTGGCCCACCACTACACGCATTAAGTCCTCTCTCTCTCTGTCTAAACGAGCAACTGCTCCCTCTCTCTCCTCTCTTCTCTCTTCCGCTGCAGTCCTCTTCTCTCCGCTCCCGAGCAACCGCCGCCGCGCACGCCTTTGGAACCACCGCGCTCGAGCAACCGCCGCCCTCGAGGAACCCTGTCCCGCTGCTATTTCTCTCGGGTGGGAGTTCTCTTTCTCGTCATTCCCCTTGCTCTGTGCTAACCGCTCCCCCTCTGTCCTCTGCGTCGCATCCGTGCTCTGATGCACAATCTGCATAGGCTAGGTTTCGATTTTCTGGCATTTTGTTCGATTTCAAGTTCTTGTTCATCGTATTGACACCTCTGTTGTTATTTTTGCAGGGCTGTCCGTACAGATTTAGGGTGTTGTTCATCGTCGCTGTTGCTAGGGTTCGTGGGTCGAAATCGGCGCTTGGATCTGTCCGTTTTAGGGGGGCGCAGCTTCCTTCATCGTTTTGGAGCATGGATCCTGCACCTGAAATCCCTGCTAAGAAAGTCTCTGAAGGTAATCCTTCGATTTCCCCTCTGGATTGTATGTGCCCATTGTCTCCTGTTTGTCAATTTGATACGGTTTGACTTGTTTGTTTTATCTGTTTATGATGCCCTGCATGTTTGTATGTGTTTGAATTGCATGGTATAATTATGGTATAAGTGATTCGTGTTTAATCTTCTGTGATTTTTGTGTGTGTTTTCTCATTCTGTATTTAGTGTATGTTGTTTACAGAGTAGAACATATAGTCTATATACATCACATAAATTGAGATCCTCTATCTCTACTGAATTTTCTTTATATTTTATTTAAGTAGTACTTCTGGGTTGATGCTTTGTACTTCTGCTTAATGTACTGTGTACTTAATTGATTCTGCTATGTATGTGTTATTTGTTCATATGTAATGTTCTGGCTCTGGCTGTATGTGTATTAAGTAGTTTGATATTTTTCTAGTTTATAAAATGTGTTAATCTTACTTTGTATGTGTCCTTTTTGTTGTACTTACTGGTATATGTTGACTGTACTTCTGTGTTTTTAATCGCATTGTTTTTGTATTAGATACAGTGCCGGTATCTTCCGTTAGAAATGACGAAGAAGTTTCTGCAGTGCGCATCGCTGAAGATGCTCCTGCAGTACAAAACACTATAGAAGCCCCTTCATCTAAAACCTGTGGTAATGAAGAAGATGTTGACCGTTCATGTGGTCATTCTCTGGATGATACTAATGACACATTCGGTAGTATTTTTTGTTTATCTTTTGTGTTGTTAGTTTATCCTATTCTTTTAGTTTGTCTGCTACTAACTAGATCTCATATTAATGTAGAAGATATGATTGGAAATGCGGACAAGAACATCAGTGATGTTATTGCTGCTGTTCAAGAAGATTATGCATCAGCAGGCGAGGAGTTTGCTACTGATATTGGTTCGTTGCAGCTATCAGAAACTCAATCGCAGTCCGTAGATGGTACTGAGCTTGTCACTCAGGCTGCAGATGTTCCTCAGCAGTTAAGAGCTGATAAAGAAAGGAGGTCCAAGAAAATACATGATGCCCGTGTTCGTAAAGAAAAATCACTTAAGGGCGAATCAGATGGTTTGTTAGTGCCTATCGATGGCACGGCTGCTGGAAGTGCAGTCCCCTTGCCGCATAAGTCGAGGGCTGCTGTACGGAAGGTTAAGCAGTCTGAAATTGTTAGTCCACGTAGGAGCCCACGTGTAGTAGCTTCTACAGTTGATGTCAGGCCACGTCAAAGTCCTCGTGTCTCTTCTATGCTGAAAGATGCTGCTACTCCTGCAAGTAAAGCTGCATCTGTTGACAAGGGTAAGAAAGTTAAGAAGCGAGTTGCGTCGAAGAAGGTAGCTGATGTTGTTGTAAAGAAAGGTGTGTCGAAGAAGGACACTAAGGTTGCAAGTAAAGCTTCTGGTAGTGGGAAGAAGCTTCAGCGTAAGGCGACGAAGTCTTCCCATTGTGATAAAGATGAAGACTATAAGGGTGACAACGAATCTGAAGACTTTGAGGACACAGATGCCAATCAAGTGAGTATTTTTATACATTTGTGTAGGCTATGCATCATTTTACTGTAATATTTGTACTTATGTTATCATAAATGTAAATTGCATTGTTTGCTTGTTTTGTACTGCATGTATCTTTACTGTGAACTTCATTGTCTGGTAGTTGTGTACTTCTTTGCATACATCTTCTATGAGCTCATTCCATTCAGTACTATGGTTTTCTGTTGGTGTATTCATGTTGCTATTTCATGTGTTAGCTGAACTGCTATTCTTTTGGTAGTTATACTTCTTCTGGTAGTTATACTTCTTGTTAACTCCTGTCATACTTCTTGCTTTATTCAATGTAATTCTTGGAACTCTCATTGCTTTTCAACTGTACTTCATTATCAGTTATGTTGTACTTCCAGCCTTTTGTAGGCGTACTTCCTTGTTTTAGTTGTACTTCTCTCTAACTCTGTATATAATATTGCAGTACCAGTTTGTTAAGAGGTCTTCAAAGAGGAAGAGGGATGATGAAGAACTTTCTGCTAGTGAGGATGAACCTGATAACAAAAAGCGGCGATTCAACACAATGGCTAGGTGCTCTCTGAAGGAGTTAGCCAACTGCATTAAGTTGTTGAAGGAACGACATTTGGACGTTCTTAGGTCTGGAGGTTTGGGCCACCTTAAGGACTTCAAAATTAAGTGCAATATTAACCGGCGCCTGATCTGCTTCCTTATGTACCACATTGATCCCCATACAATGACACTTGATCTTGGTGATGGTAACAAGGTGTTGCAGATAACTGCTCTAGGCATACACTTGCTGTTTGGGCTTCCTATGGGTGGTAACTCGCCTCCTAGGCCATCTGATCATTTTTCTGAAGCATTGAGGTCTCTGAAGGATGAGCTAGGTGTTCCAGTGAACCAAGAAATCAAGACTGATGAGCTTAGGAAGATGCTTGTAACTCTTGTTGATGATAAAGACAACGATACCAAGGCTATGAAGGTTTTTGGTCTTATTCTGTACAACAAGTTTATCTGCCCAGGTTACGGTATGAGGATCACAAGGGAGGCAACAATGGTTGAGGACTTTGATTTTGCAAAGTTGAAGGATGTGAACTTATGCCAGCTTGTGGTTGATGAGCTGAGGAAAGCTATATTTGCTTGGCAGGCTGCTGGTGCAGATTGGAGAGCTATACCTGGCTGTTGTATTGCACCTCTTCTGATGTATCTTGATTGCATCGACCATCGCCTTGTTAAGGATATTGACAAGAGGACTCCACGTGTGCTATATATGGATCCGAAGCTCCTTAGGAAAGTTGCGAACCTAGATTGTATCACAAAAGGAGACGAGAGACCCGATTCCTGGGTGTATGGGAAGCTGCCGGTGAGCCATTAACCTTAACCATTGTCATATAGTTCTTTACATGTTTTACGCATTTTCGTATTTACTGACTGCTTTATTTTTTAATGTTATTTTTTGTTTTCATTCAGTGGAAAGCCCGCAATGACATTGTCTATTATGATGAAATCACCGGAAGGAAAGGCAGGAATATCCGCATGTCTCCATTGAAGAGGTCTCTTCTCTCTTCCGTTGACATGATTAGCTCTCCAAAGCGTGTTACTGTGGGGAACAGCAGTGCTGCTGATGTCAATTTAGAAGGCAGCAGTTCAAATGTTTTTGATGCTAACTTCAGAGATCTTGATGCTGCCCTTGCACGTGCATGCCAACTGTCCCTCCAGCTGCCAACTACAAGTGTCAGGCTTAGTCACACAGCTGGTGTGTTGCCTCCTGGACATTCTTTCAATGAGGAGGCTGAGAAGGTTGTGTTATCTGCTGAGGCTCTAATCTTGAGTATCTGCAGAAAACAGTGATGCACCTTCGTCAGAGTTTTGGCATGTACAAGACCATGCAGGATGCTCGCTGCAAGTCTTTTGAAGATAATGCGCAGCAATATATCCAGCAAATGTCTACACATGATGCTGTTGTAGGCGATGAAGCGAAAAATGATTGTGGTGCTGTAGGTGCTCAAGGGACAACGGATGTTGATGCTGTTGGTGCTGAAGCTTCTAAGATTGCAAAAGTAAGTATATTGTACTTCCTGAAATCTGATTTCTGTACTGCTTGGACCTTGCTGTACTTTGAACTAACAAGTTTCTGTTAATTTTTACCAGTTGAGCAGTGAGGGACTTATTCCCTCATCGGATTCTGCTGTGATGGCAGATGATAACGTAAGTTATATTATGGTTTAAACCTCAGGGATTTTTGTTGCCTTCGTTGTGCGTGTTTTCTTTACTCATTTATGTGTTATTTATTTGTTTTTCCAGGTTGTTAATGAGGGACTTGTTCCCTCTCCAGTTTGTGGTGACAAGTCGACCGGTCCTAAACCTGTTACTCCTCCTCGAGAGTACAGTGATACGGACAGCGACAAGACGCAATCTGCGGATATTCAGCATGCAAATGTTCAGTCCGGGTTTGTTTCTCATGACGCAGCGGAAGACAATACTGACGTCATGTCTGAGCAAATCCCTGTAGCTGGTGCTGCTGATGCAATTGCTGAAGAACTTGCTGGAGACACCACTGCAGTGGTGATTGAACCTCGCGTAACAAGCGATGTCGAAGTTGTTGATAAAGATGTTGCAGACATCCCTGCGGATGCATCTGCAGATTTAGTGAAGAACACATCTCCTACTGCTGTTGGGAATGAAGACATGGTGGACCCAAGTTCTTCCATCAAGGAAGGCAAGAAATCATAAAGTCCACCTCTTTTATCCTGTTAATATCTTTAACTTATGTGTGCATTGTGGATGTACTCATTCTGAAACACTTAGTGATATCCTTTTGTTTGTTGTTGAACAGTTGCTGTGTAATCGTGTTTTGCTGTACATTGTGTGATGCAATCCAGTGAAATATTATCCCAATATAATTCTGTATTTTTCGTTTGTGGGAGAGATATCTGGGCAAAAAACTTGTCATTTTGTACTTCTTTGCTAGATTATGTACTTCTCTGTGAACAGTATTCCCCACCTCCTGTACTTCTTGTGACCACCATTTTTCAATCAATCTTGTATTTCGTACTTCTTGAGATACTGTTTTGTACTTTCCTTTTACTGATTTTCTTATTACTTAGCAGTGTTGTACTTCCAGTTCTCCAATGTTGTACTTCATGTTCTCACTGTCCTATACTTACGTTGTTCATCTGTATTTTGCAGATGATGCTGATTTTGTCAACCTTCCTATTAAACTTCCTGATGCTGTTGAGATGCTTTATGATCGAGTCATCAGGGTCAAAGAAAAAGATGATATAGCGTATGTTCATTTTCTGGAACTAACCACAATTTTTAATTTAATGTTTTTGCATTGTTTTTATTTTCGATGTATCACGTTGTCTACTAACCACAATTTTTATCTATTCACAGAAACAATATAATGTTCAAAAATGACTTTGGAGAAGCTACTGTTTGGCAAGTTGCGTCTTCATTTGGTCCCCGTAGTATGCTTAATTCGGCTGCAGCTTGTATTGGTGTTAGTCTCATTGCGGAGAAGTTTGCTGGTTCTGAAAAGCTTGTTGTGCCTTTTTGGTTTGCTGTGAGTTTCTTTTTACCTAAAAACATGACTTATCTGTCCTTCGTCATGATCTGTTTAGTTATTTTGTTGATGTTTGTATTCTTTCATCTTGTAGTTCAAGATATATAATGGAGACATCGATGGATCTGTGATGAAGTGGTTCACTCGTGAACGTCTTGATAAAAAGGATATTGTAAGTTAGTTAACTGTGTGCCTACTGTTTATTTTGTTAGTTTTTGTACCTTTGCTTATAACACATGTCTTTTTGAACTTAGTTTATTAATTTTGTACATAATCTTTTGTTTTTGCAGATTGTGTTTCCTACTTTTGATCAACACCCATCTCGCAAGAAAGATGCTGTTGGTCACTACATCGTGGTTTCTCTGAATCTGAAGGATAAATGTTTCCAGTTCATTGATTCTCTTTACGGTGTTAATGATCATGGTGGTTGGGCTGTATTTCTAAAAATGGTTGAAAATATAAGGAAGCTTTGGCGTGATGGCAGTGAGAAATTTGATGCCCCTCTTTCACCTCCTTCTATCGATGATTTCGCAACAAACTATATGGATACTGTGAAGCAAGACAATGGGTGAGACAGCATGTCAATAATGTTTTTCACATTCTTTATACATTGATACATGTTTTCGTACTTTGTTATTATGTTTTTATAATTAATCTGTCTTTTTTGTTTTGCAGCCGTGATTGTGGTTTTTTCATGTTACAAACAGTTAATTCATGGGATGGAAGAAACTTAACTGACTTTTCATGCAAAGATATACCAAACATGAAGAAAATGATGCTTTTCAACTGGGCAATGTCCGGAAAACTGAATACTGACTTCGTGAATTTATTTGGGTTTCATCCTGGTACGTGATATCTATTTAAATCGTCCGAAACTGTATTCCCAGTTTTTTATTTTCTATTTGGTACTTCTGTAATATTGTTCCATTTACTTCACTGTATATACTTCTGTACTTCCGGTTCATTCATATATTATTTTGCAGCTGACTACATGCGAGCTGATGAAGAGTCATTCACACTTTTCGATACTCAAGTTGTCGAGCCTGAGATTATCAATATCAGTAGTCAAGAAGATATCCCTGTCTTGAAGGCTGCCAGCAAGAAGAAAAAGAAGGGCCCGGTTGTCAAGAAGCCAAGCAAGAATGTTGAACCGATTGTCAAAGTAGAATCTGACGGAAGTGATTCTGATGACTTTGTCTCTGCTAAAACTAGGTCTGGGAAGCCTCCTGTTGGTTCTAAGAGGAAGGATGTTGGTGTGGATGACGAAAATATCATGTCTTCAAAACGAGCAGCGAAAAAATCAAAGAAACTAGCTGAGCCTGTGGACCCTCTCATCCCTGTGAACTTTCCGCACTCTCGTAGGGCAACGTTGCTCAGGGAAGTCTTAATCAGCAATCATGCTAGGGATAAGTACAAAGAGTGAGTTCGTAGTTTAAATTGTACTTAGTCTGTCTGTCCTATACTTCATCATGTGCCACTACTGTACTTCCTGTATTACCACTCGTGTACTTCTTTGATTTGTTCTATTCTGATAGGTTCCTTTTATTTTTCAGCACGATTTTCTGTAGGTTTGTGCACGGCCGTGACTCTTCTGGTGACAATGTTGAATCAACGTTTGATGGCAAAGAGTTGGTAGCTGCATTTGATGAAGGTGGTCAATTTACAGGTGAAATGATGGATTATGTCATTAGCAACTGGAAAGCTGATCCCTCGAGGAACCATGTATTTGAATCTGGCAGCCGTGTACTTCTGAGCCCGTATTTTCTGCCGGTAAACTTACTGATGCTTACATGTCTCATTCTTTTTCTTAGTTTCATCTTTTGTTTTAATTATCTGTGCTATAACCTGCATTTTTTTGTTTGCAGTACGTTCTAGGTATGGATAACATGACGGGGACTAACAAGTTTGATCTCGTCAATGCTGTGAACACTTTTCACCAGATAGTGAGGCCAGGAGAGAATCTTCTAAAGGCTAAACTGGTTAGTCTAGTTATTTTAGTTTCTGTTGCCTATTTTTCTGACATCTATTACTGTGGATTGTAATGCTTTATTTTTTTTCTAATATTTTGCTAGATCATGATGCCTTATTGCAAAACAATTCCTGGTTCAAATGTCAGTCACCACGTCCTATATGCAATGAACAGATACAATGAGTCGTTTGATGTGATGGACTCTCTTAGTTGGCCTACTAGAAGTAGGAGTGAGACAACAAGGAGTGTGTTTCACAAAAAAGATATAAAGGAAATTGTGAGTTCTTAATATCTGTCTATATTATTTACCATTAATGCATCGTCCTTTTTTTTAATCTTACATTTCTTTGTTTTTTTAACAGGCACGTAGGATGATTCTAGTGATGGAGGCCATTTATGGCAAAGAGGAGTATAGGAAAAGTGGCCATCCTAATTGGAACACCATCACAAACAGGCCAACATATAAAGACGTCGCAACGCAGGGACCAAACCAGTGCGGCTTCTTTTGCCTAAAGTTTTCTTCAGCGTATGATGGTGTTGGTTTTGTTGAGCCTATCTCTGACCGTGATGTATGTTTCCAGCATTTTTTTATCCTTCTAATGTAATCCTTTTTTGTTGGTCTCCTTCATTTATAAATTGTTTTAACTTTACATTCTATTTTTACCAGGACCGTGTGTTCGATTGGATGGGTGAATATATGTTCTCGATAGTGTTCCATCCAAAGAACGCTGTTCCGCTGGAGGACCTGCCAGAGGAGATACAGTGCCTATCTCCATATTCTTTCTTGTCAAAGGAAGGAGAAGATTTACTGCAGCTCCTAACTCAGAAGTAGGGACCAGATTGTTGTGTAATTGATGACCAGATTGTTGTTTAATTGATTTATACATTTGTGTGGAGTCATTTGTATGGAACATATATATTAGGATTGGATGATTCTCCTTGGATATATTTCTCTGTAACATAATTCAGTACTTCTTGTCTGTGTTGTACTTCAATGTAAAGAACGTACTTCCATTAATCCCTGTCGTTTCACTGCTAGTACTGCGCAGCTGTACCTACTTGTTTTCAAGAAATCCTACTGTACTTTTCGGTTTATACTTCCTGTTATTTCATTCCGTACTTCTCCTGGTACTTCTCTTCAGTTTATACTTATTTGTTTTCTCATTTCATACTTCTGTGGTACATACTGTGTACTTAACTGTTTAAATCATTATATGCTTCTTGGTTTTCTCATTCCGTAATACTCTGGTACTTATCTTTACTTAATTACTTTTTATTTTGTACTTAAGTTATCTCATTCTGTACTTCTGTGGTACTTCATGTACTTCATAGAATTCACTGCTTATACTTATTTGCTATATCATTATGTACTTTGGTTGAACTTGTCATGTACTTCTTGTCAGTTTATACTTCTGAGTTATTTCTTTCCATACTACTCTGTTACCTATCGTATACTTCCACTTTTTCAGTTTGTATTTTATGTTATCTCATTCTGTACTTTTTCTGGTACTTCATATACTCCATGCATTCCTAGGATGTAATACTCTGGTATATAATTCTGTACTTCTCTTAGTATATCTCTTGTACTTCATGAAATTTTTCTTTGTACTTATGGTTATCTCATTTTGTACTGCTTTTACATACTCTGTACTTGAGTTTTTCAGTTTATACTTCTGTGTTTTCTTATTCCGTAATACTATGTTACTTATCCTTTAATTAATTACTCTTTATTTTGTACTTACGTTATCTCATTTATGTACTTCTATGGTACTTCATGTACTTCATTGCATTCACAGCTTATACTTATCCGCTATGTCATTCTATACTTCTTGGGAAATTTTCCTGTACTTAATAGGTGTTCATATATATATATTTCGACAGTAACAGAAATCCATGTATATATCACAGAAATCATATGTAATTAACCCAATACAGGATATGCAAGGACATATGTAGTACATCTACAATGACAACAATCACATGTCTTTTTTACTTGAAATCTGCAAGAAGATATGGCATGAAAATAGTTCATGCCATAATCATTTTCTTCTTGCACTCCTCCTGGGGGTGGTGGCGTTGCCTCCTTTTCATCTTCCTCATCTTCGTCCTCTTCCTCGTCTTCCTCATCATCCTCATCCTCGTCTTGTTCAATTTCTTCATCTTGCTCGTCATCCTCATCGTCGTTGTAATCATCTTCCTCTTCATCTTCATCAGGTTGTTCCACCTTTATCTTAACAGTAGTGGGAACAACAGTTGTCTTGCGCTTTTTAGTTTTATCCATTGTCCTAGCTATTGCTAAAGCATCTCTAATCACTGGACAAGACAATACGTTGTGGCCCCGCACCAACTGGTTGCATCCTTGGCATAACCTTTTCCTTTTTTTCCCATCACCTGTGGCACCTGTTTCCACAGTAGCAGTAGCAGTACCAGTAGCTTTATTTTGCAGCTCTTCACGTCTTGGACAAGAACGAGAATTGTGTCCCTTCTTCTCAAAGCATATACTGCATGTTATCTTGCGTTCAGAAACTTTGCTTTCGTTGTCATGATGTAGTTCTTCTTCCTTTGTTTTGTTCTCTTCTTCCTTCTTGATATTCTTCTTTGTTGGTCCTGCAGGTTTGTAGTTTGTGTTTAGCTTCGTCTGTTTCCCGCTGCCTTTAGTTTTAGACACTGGAGGTGGTAAAATGACGCGAGGCTTTGTTCCGCTGTCATCTGTAGTACCATTGTTGGGCATGTCCATTGAGAACTATGTCAAGTCAGGCTCAAATGTCTCAAAGTCAGGGACATTTTTTGCTTGATTATCATCCGCTGGTGATGAGGAGCCCATCGCTTGCATCTGCTCAAAGAGCTCCTGCAATCCAGTTTTAGCTCTAGCACGCTGCTCGTCAGAATTTGTAGCTGCTCTAACAACTTGCATTGCTAATTGGAAAACTTCATTGTGCTGGTATAGGAATGATGTCCCATCAAATGACACTGTTTTGTAATCTTTCCTGTCAAATGAACCTTTGGTTTGCGCCTTTTTTGTATACCTTTTCAGGATGTATTCATTTGGGACTCTTTCAACCCTAAGGTGTTCCAGCATGCATATGACATGTAGGCAGAAAAGACCTACCATATAGTAGAAGTTGTCAGTTAGAAAGGTGTTTTTTTCCCTGTTTTTGACATTCCTCTGCACTGTTTTTAAATAAAAGTATTTACCTGTATGCTCCCATAGCTTGCACTCGCATGAGTATTCTCCTTTCACAGGATTTGCAACCACCTTAAACTCATGATTGGACCATGAAAAGGCATCAGTTGGTTCGTGGTACTTGACGAGATAGTTGTGCTCGTCAAGGTCAGGGTCAGGGTTGTTCTGCACCCTAAATAGTGTGCTCTTCTTTAGCTTCTTGCGAAACTCTTTGAAGACAGCTTTTGTGTACTCTTCGCTAAACTGTTTCTCGAACCCATAATAGGTTCGTGTCACTGGTTCAGTCTGCAATATTTTTGTTAATACAAGTTAGTACGATAGTTATTTGTAAGACGGTCACACATCGTTAATTTGATGATGAATACTATGGTAAAAAACACGTACCATTGATGCCACTGTCTCCTGATGCTCTATCTGGCGTCTTCTAAATATACAGTTGTTTAGTTGCTCAGCAAAACGGTGCAAATTTTTGTTTATGTTCACAAAACCTTTCTTCAGGATATAGTTCATGCTTTCACTGCGCTGGGTTGACGTCATCCTAGCGCAGAAGACATCCTTGAAGTAGGCTGATATCCACTCCCTCCTGTCTTCATACAGCTGCATCATCATGACTTCATCATGCAGGTTGTACTTGTCAACCAGATTATGCCATGCTGATTCAAACTCGGTTGGCATAAGCGGCCAGTTTAGAATTCCTTGGAATTCATCCTTGAAAGTGGGGTACAGCTTGTACAGTTGGGACATGGGAATGGAGTACTTCCTTGTGATGTGCCATCGGCACCATTTGTGCAGTGTATTAATGAAAACTGCACTGATTGCCGGTGTCATTGCAGGGCACTGATCTGTTATCAGAGATAGTTATTCAGTAGTCAGTAAATTTGGAACAACATAGTGTTGTGCATGTAACTGGATGATTTTTTCCATTTATTTATTCTGAAAAACCATACCTGTCAGAATAATAGTTGGATGCTTTCCGTTCATGCACCGCAAGAAAGTTCTAAATAACCACTTAAAGGATTCCTCACTCTCATCCCTGATTAGAGCACAGGCAAATATTGTTGACTGTAGGTGATTGTTCACTCCTACAAATACACCAAGAGGCATCTTGTAAATGTTTGTTTTGTAGGTTGTGTCGAACGTTATGCAGTCTCTGAAGTCCTCGTACGACCCCCTGCAGCTGGCGTTTGCCCAGAAGATGTTCTTTATACGTTCACTATCATCCAGCTCAAAGTCAAAGAAGAACTCTTTGTTTATTCCTTTCATTTCACCAAAGAATGATAGAAGCTTCTGCACGTCATCACAGTCATCTTCTTTCGAGTTCATTGCTTTCCTGCGTTGATTTTTGTTTGTGTAAAGTTAGTCGAATTTTTCAGAAAAAAATGTAGGTTGCAACTTTGCAGATGGAAAAAACAATATTGTATAAACTGGGCCAGCGAAAATCAATTACTGATTGAGTAAGTCGCGCCCGTGTACCGTCAGATACTGTCCACCTCCAAAAGATCCATAAAGGATAGACAATATAGTGTGATGGGGAACATTTTGGAACTGCAGGTCCTTGACATACTGCAGCAGCGATGAGTCAAAGTTCTTGTGAGAATGCAGAAACACCAACATGCTTGGACTCTGAAGCAAATAGTGGTTGTGTTCGTACGTCACATGCTCAATGAGGCATGTGCCGTCCTCCTGGTCTTTAACACGCAATCTTGCCATGCAGCCACATCTCCTGGTTATTTTTTCACGCTGACGCTCAGCTTCAGACACAGATGCTGTGTACTTCCCTTGACATGAGCAGTACAGATACCTGTTGTATCCACTATGCTGCCCAATTCTGATTCCAAATCCAGCATGCCTGGCATATCTGTTGTAAAATTCGTGCACCTTCTTAAAATCTGGGAAACTCATCCCAACTATAGGTACAAGATAGTTTGGAATATCCGGCTTCTGCAAAAAGAAAATGGTACACAAGCATCAGTCACGCATATCAGGAATGTAGTTAGAAATATTTTTAAACTAGAGGGGTGTGAGTTTTGGGTTCAACTCACATGCGAGTATCTTCGATTTTGCACAGGAGTGCATTCATCCTCAAGAACTATCGGACATGGGGGTGTAACGACTGAAGTGTGCAAAAGTGGATCACGAGTCTTTGTCAATAGTTCCTTTGAATCCCTGACCTTCTTGTACCACTGCATATTATTTGGTACTTGCTTCTGCCTTGGGATTTGAGGTGCAAGCGGGGGGAGATTGGATGAATGAGCTTGAGGTGCTCGTGGAGGCTTTTTCTGCGCGCTTGCATAGTCCCTTTTGCAATCCATATTTGGTGGATGTGTACCTGCAACAGCTGGTACTTTTGTTTGATGATTGATACCCGACCGTGGTTGTGAAGCTGCAACCTCACGCACAATTCTCTGCATATGTGGTGGAATCGGTGGGCCTTCCTTTCTGAGATCATTTAATCTCTCACTTGTTGCTGCTGGTTCCGGAGGAGTAAGCAAGGAATCCATATCTTGGGTATCTGGTGAGTAACCAGTCATGAAGAAATTTCTGGGTAGATCAGGTGTTCTCCAAACCGAATAACCAATTCCAAACTGCAGTGGCAATTCTGGCAATTTTGGTATAAAATGTTCACTCTTACGCGCAGTTTCATCCTGTAAAACATGAACTTTTTTAGCAAACAGTACTGTACTTCTTGTTGAAACAAGCCTATACTGCTTTCAAAGAAATCTTTGTACTTCATGTTGATTAACATCATTGTACTGCTATCTAGAACTGTACTTTCTATTTTTACAAAGCAGTATGATATGTACTGTTAGAAACATCATTCAACAGTTCTACTGCTTTTTTCAAATCTATGTACTGCCCTGTTATAACTGTACTTCTAAGAAACATTTATTTCATGCATGAAATAAACAAGATAGTTTGTACTGGTTCAACATGATTATACTTCCCAGAAATACATCGTTGTACTGCTCTTTAGAACTGTACTTCCTAAACACTTGAAATCAAAGCAGTATGATATATACTTCCCACAAACGCATGAAATCAAAGCAGTATGATATGTACTTCCTGATTTGGAACATCATTCAGCACTTGTACTGCTTTGCTACAGCATTAAGAAATGTACTTCTTAAACAAACAGTACTTTACTTCAGAGAAAATCCATAGCTTTGAACTTTTTTGCAAACTGTACTTCTCAATCAATGGTCATTCTACTCTTAGCAATGGGCAGAGCAGTATAGAAATACCTTTGTTTCTTTAGTTGGTTCAATTATCACAGAAGAATCATTGTTGACATCGTCAACAACTTGCAGATCTGAACCAGTTCTTGATGAATTGTTTGGAGCTGATGAAGTAGAACGGAATCTTGGAGATGATCTTGTCTTTAACAGTGATTCAGACCTTTTCTTCGATCTTACTGGGACCAATTTCTGCCGTGGTTTGGGTGCCATCGTTGAAACCTGCAATTTCTCGTCGGGTCGAGGAAGCAGATACGGGGCGGAGGGACGAGGGGCGGGAGCAGGAAGCTCCGTCGACGGCGTACACGACGATGGACGAGGAGCGCGGACGGAGAGGATGCTAGCTCTAGCTGAGGAAGAAATCGCCGGGGCAGTGGACTTGAGATCTGGAGACGAAATCGAAGCTCCAACCCTCGGGGATGAGTTCCACACCGACGCGAGCTCTCAACGGATGTCTCCAGGAGGTTGGTGGTCTCGCCGGAGTAGAAGATCCGGAGCTCCTGCGCCGTTTCCGCGCCGTCCACGCCGTTGCCGTCGCCGAGGAAGAAGGTTCGTGGGGGGTGGGGGGAGCTCGCCGGAGATGGCCGGACCTCGCGCGCTCACGCCGGCGTCCCCGCCGGCGCTCGCCCGCTCGGTCCGGCGAGCTGCAGTGCGCCTCGGGGTGGGTGGCACTGGGTCGGGGGCGAGAGGCACCTGGTCGGGATCTGTCGTCGGGGCGCGTACCGGTTCGGTCGTCGGGACGCCCTATATAGGGGGATGGTTGTACAGAATAATATTCTGCAATCAGTTGCAAAATAGTCCCACATGGAGACTATTCTGTCATCGATGACAGAATAATATTCTGTACATGTTTTGTACTGCTTACAACACACGTTTGTACTACTTAAGACACACGTTTGTACTGCTTTGTATAATAGAGTCGTACTGTTGCTTTGCAAATTTTAAATTACTTGTTTGTATCTACGTACCTATTTATTTGAACTTGTAAACTGTTTATCGGAATGATGCAAATGATATACGTTGGAAAGCTACAGAAAATCCGCAACTTTTTCATGTTGAAACTTTTTTCAAATTTTCAATAGTTTAAGTTTAATTTTGAAAATCGGAAGTATTCAAAAACACGTCTGAAACGTATTTTTAGCTTATTTTCCAAACCACAAATCAGAATAACGCAAATGATACGTCGTTGGAAAGCTACTGAAATTGCGCAACTTTGTTATCTCTGTGTATTTTTTCAAATTCGTCACGGATTTTGAGTAATTTTGAAAATACAGGAATTCGGATCTACTAAAAAACGGGCGGACTGTAATTTGAGCAGATTTTCTCAACCGTTTGTCGGAATGATACAAATAATATGGCGTTGGAAAGATATGGAGCGGGCGCAGTTATTCGTGTTTTAAGTTTTTTCAAATTCTACACTGTTCTTGAATAATTTTAAAAATAACAAATTCGAAGATATTCAAAAAATATGCAAGATAATTTGACTAGATTTTTTTAACCGTTTGTCGGAATGATGCAAATGATATACCGTTGGAAAGCTATGGAAAATGCGCAACTTTTTTGTTCCCAATAGTTTTGCAAATTCCTTAATGTTAAAGAATAATTTATATTGTTTTAATGTAGTATGATTTGTATTGTTTGCAAGTTAACGATTTGAAATTAACAAACTATACTATTTGATTCGTCATGGAAAGCAAAAAGTAATAAAATTAAAGTTTTGTTATACCATACAAATCATTTTTGCCTATTGTAGAGACGATCAAAGCTTAAAACGATATGAATTGCATGATATATGTTCGTCCCGAGAAAACAGAGTTTCCGTACTTCCCTGGATATGTCTTTCGTACTTAGTCGTTATACATGCTTATACTTCCCGACGGTGTTTCCAGAACTTTTCAGTAAAACAACGGTAACTTTATTATACTATATTATTTCGGTTCCACCATCACAATATTGTACTTCTTCCCTCAGTTATTATGTTGTACTTCTCTCCATTATCATATTATACTTCCATCCGTCAATATTGTACTTCCTTCCATTATCGTGTTGTATTTTCCATCATGGCTCATTTTTATGCAAAATTATGAGATGTCGTATACTTCCCTAAACTGGGTATTTGTACTTTTTTTGTTATTACTGTTATGTACTTTTGGCATTATAATGTTGTACTTCATGTTATAAAAGTTGTTTTATACATATTTACAAGGGACCGTGTCTATTTCCCTAGACTAGATATCTGTACTTTTTACAAGAACTCATGTATACTTCTATTCATGTTCTGAAAGTCATTTTTCATGTAAAGTTATAAGACTGTGTGTACTTCTCTAAACTAGATATATGTACTTCGGTCTTACCAGTCTGTACTTCGCTACATTACAATGTTGTACTTCTTGTCATGATATTTATTTTTAATTAAAAATTACAAGGAACCGTGTACTTCCCAAAATTGAATATTGTACTGCCCGCTCTTATTGGTGCATACTTCCTAATCTTGAAGTCATGTACTTCCTGATCTTAAAAGAATGTACTTCAGATTTACTAGGATGTACTTCAGATTTACTGTTGTGTACTTACCTAAAATGAATATTTATACTTTGTGGTCTTATTCAACAATCTTAATGGATTATACTTCTTGATCTTACTATTGTGTACTCAATTAAATTGAATATGTGAACACTTCTTTTAGTTATTTGTAAACTTTTTGGTCCGCTAACATGTTCTTCCTGAGGAAATAATATGTACATAATTGTTGCAAATATTTTATTTGTTTTTTCTAACTTATAGGACAACCAAAGACGTGTACTTTCCATCGTCATCACATGTACTTCCCAAAGTTGAGGCCCCGTACTTCATATCGTCATTGAGTATACTTCTCTTAGTGTCTGCATGTACTTTTTGGAATAGAAGTTCCGCACTTCTCATTAAAGGAATATGTACCTCCAATGTTACTATATTTATTGACGCGGTAGCCTAAGTTTATTCATGAACTTTCTCAGCCACTTTAAATCTTGAAGGTGAACCTTTTTACTTCCAAATCTTACTATATGTACTTCATCATAGACGAATTTAATTATTTTTAATTTCCTATAATTTTTTAGGAGTTTGTGTACATACTAGAACCAAGAATATCCAGTTCCATGATTAATTGTGTGTACTTCATTATGAACTTTCCTTTTGCTTTTTAGTGGGATTTTGTTTTCTATTTTTTCTTACATTTTTTTGTTCGGCGGGGCGTGCACATGCAACTATAAAAGACATATACTTCTCTAGTGTATAGCTCTGCCATGGGAACCGCATAAGCATTAATAAGTTAGCTCAATCACCACATGTCGTTTGTGTACTTATGTTATTTGCTAAACTTTCCTGTAATTTTTCTTACCATTATTTGCAAACTTTCTAATATCAAGCGAGGTATACTTCCACTACTGTCTATTATTTAGCTAGGCTTTGATATATCACCACAATTGCATACAAAACTGACATATCAACAAACACATATGGAGCACTAGTCCCTAGCAGATAATTAAACCAATACAGGAACTCAATCAGGGGAACGAGGGAGAGCAGCCACGCATGCGAGATTTCAGTAGCATCAAGGCAGCTTGCGGCGAGATGAACACCAGCGTGTGCGAGCTCCTTGGGCGGTGGCGGACAGAGCAACTAGGGACATTTGACATCCCATCAGGTGATGGGGCGGCCAGGAGAGATGAAGGCCACCGGCGCGTGCAGAGGCGGGCAGAATAGGGCGAGAAGAAGGACTGGGAAGTACAGGGCAGCGGCGCTCGGGGGATTCGGGCGGCATCCATGGCGGCTCTGGGGGCCCTGACCGGCCGTTCATGCAGGAAACGGAGTCAGACCGAGGGCGGCCTGGGGCTGGGGGAACCTACAGGCACTGGCACGGGCCCCTCCCGGCGGCAGCGCAAGTGGCCTCTTGCTGGTGTGGCGTCCACGCAGGAGGAGCAGCTGCGGCCATCGCCCACGACCAGGAAGGGACGGGGTCGGGGCGCTTCATGTGTCGAGGCGCGGGGTCCAACTAGGAATCTGGATGGCGCCGACATGGGAATTTGATGGTGTGGCACCGGCGTGCAGGGAGATGGCTCACTGGCTATGCTCGTGGTGCCGCATCGGGGCAGGAGTGGGGTGCAGTGGTTGGTGGTACCTCAGGCAGCGGCGAAGAAGGTAGGGGAAGGGGCGGTGCGTGATTTCCCAGGCGGCGGCGCAGGGGGTTGGGAGACGGCGGGCGATGTCGATTTGGCCGGCGCCGGAAGGAGTGAGCGGGAGCAGGTTTTCGATGTGGTGTGCAAGAAAGTGTTGACCGGGGATTTTTTTCTCGATGCGCGGAGTTGTTACGGGCCAGTGTGTTGGGACATGTATAGAATAATATTCTATCATCAATTACAGAATAGTTCCACCCTATATATATATATATAGCCTAGCTATTCTAAAACCGGTTGTAGATTAAGGATCTACACCCAGTTTTGAACTTCCATGGTAAACACGGTTGAACTTCTCGCTATTTGTTTAGATGAACATTGTTGAACTTCTCGCAATAATACATGAGACTACAATGTTTTGATTATAGTTTCCTAACCATTCATCAGATTTGAGCAAATGATATACCGTTAAAAAGCTTATCAAATTCCAAAACTTTTATGTTTTAACAGTTTTTTGAAATTTTAAATATTTTTCAGGTTATTTTTAAAAAAGAATAATCGGATTTTCGCGTCATTTTGTATGGGCGGACAGTAATTTGGCCACGGTTTTTACATCGTTTAATGGAATAACGCATACAATATACCGTTGGATTCACAAGAAAATTGCACAACTTATTGATCTTAAGTGTTTTTTGAAATTCGGAACAGTTTAGAAGTAATTTTAAATATACGAAACATTTGTTTCACGGATTTTTTAATATCGAGCAGTATTTTGCTCTTCATTTTCAAACCGTTTATCCGATTGATGCAAATGATATGGCATTAGAAAGCTATGGATTAGGCACAACTTTTTCATTTTGATCATTTTTGCGGATTTCCTTCCATTTAAGAGCAGTTTTGAATATAGGTGATTCGGATTTCTGGATTTCTCGATTTTGCATGAACTGTTTTTGCAATTACTTCTAAACGACTAATCGGAATAAAGTAAATGATATACCGTTCGAAAGATATTAAAATTGCACAACTTTTTTGTCAAGGTGATGTTTCCAAATTTTGCAAGATTTTGGAATCATTTTAAAGAATAGTAAGCAATAGAAACAACGCCCATATGCGAGTGATTTGAATTTGGCATGGCTATGGTGGTTGAGTGGGGGCATGACGCCATGTACAAGTGAAAGTAGACTCATATCATTGTATATGAAGTATTTATGTGGTTTACTTGTACAACCAGGACATATAGAAATGATTTTAATGGGTATGATTTTCGCTCGGAAAAAACAGAGCACTTGAACTGCTTCTCACGTGCGGTTGAACTGCTCTGGATGTGTAACTGAACTTATTTTATGATTAAATTGAATGTTGACAAAATTTAACTTTTTAATTTCTTGCAATCGAACTTTCCTCTTGTTCAAAGTAAACTTTCGCTTAGTATAAACATAAATTTCCATAGTGGTAAAAAAGAAATTCTACAAAAGTGAAAATTCTAGCGTGTTCAAGGTGAATTGATGCGTTTAGTGCATCCGAACTTCTCAGAGTTGCTTTCCTGAACTGTTTTGTCAGTGCGCCTGAACTGCCCTGAGTCATGCCTATAGGTTAATTTCTCTGAACTGCCGCGTCAGTGCACCTGAACTGCCCGAGTCAAGTTGCTGAACTGCATCGTTGGTGCGGCTGAACTTCTTGAAGTTTCGCTAGCTTGTACTTTCCTCGTTTGTACGCCTGAACTTCCCGGAGTTGCGGTCCTGAACTTTTCGAGCTAATGCAGCTGAACTGCTTGGAGTCGCGCACCGCGGTCGAGTTTTCTAAATTGCCTCGTTAGTGCACTTGAACTTCCCATTGTTCCGCATACCTGTATTTCTCTCGTTAGTGCGCCTGAACTTCCCGCGGTAGCGTTCCTGAACTTACCGCGCTGGTGCACCTGAATTGCTTTGAGTCGAGTATCACGGTCATGTTTTCTAAAATGCCTTGTTAGTACACCTGAACTACCTCACACCACCACCTGTACTTCCCTCGTAAGCCTATCTGAACTGCCTCGAGTAGCGCACTTGAACTGCTTTGGTTAGCGCTCTTGAACTGCCCGTAGTGGTAAAACATAATTCCGATTTAAATAAAAATTGTAGCATGTTCAAGTTGAACTGCCGCGTTTGGTGCGCCTAAACTTCCCCCACTCACGCTCCTGAACTGCCTGTATTGGTAAAATTAAATCCAATTTAAATAAAAATTCGAGCATGTTCAAGATGAACTGTCGCGTTTGGTGCGCCTGAACTTCCCCCACCCACGCTCTTGAACTGCCCATGGTGGTAAAAATTAAATCCGATTTAAATAAAAATTCTAGCATGTTTAAGGTGAACTGACACGTTTGATGCGCCTGAACTTCCCCCACTCGTGCTCCTGAACTGCCCGCCTGAGGTAAAAAATAAATACAATTGAAATAAAAATTCTAGCTTGTTCGAGGTGAACTGCCGCATTTGGCGGGCCTGGACTTCCCCCATTTGTGCTCCCGAACTGCCTGTGGTGGTAAAAATGAAATTCAATTTAAAAAAAATTATTGCATGTAGTTTCATGGTAAGCGCCCCTTAACTGCCTATATATTTTTTTACTATATTTTTTTTCAAATGTGAAGAACAAATCTTCATAGTTAAACTGCCGTGGATGAAATAGTTGTACTTTCAGCAAATTAAAGTTGTACTCCTTGTACTGTTCGGAGTCACTGCTTGTACTGTCCGGAGTCGTTATGTGTATTTTTCAGAGTTTTGCATGTACTTCCCAAAGTTACTGTCTTCCTGGAGTCACCGAGTGTATTGCCCGGTGTCCGGTGGCAATTCAGGTGAATTTCTCGAAGCAGGGAGTGGTGTAAATTGTTAAATAGTTTCGTTCTTTCCCAGAAATCAAGAAAGTAGTAGCCGGACAGTCATTTATTAAATTTTGATACAAATCAAAGTAAACTTCTCATGCGCATAATCTTCTTGCGATAGTCGAGGTGAATTTGTCAACAAACGAAAGTAATCTTCTCGTACAGGAATTGAAATTTCTTCTAAACCATGTCGACAATAAATAACACACATACGTGTTAATCTGTTTCATAGGTTCTATATAGTAGTAACTAGCATTTTATTACGTACGCCCCGAAGCATTAGCCTGCGATATTTTTTACTGCCTTCCGCCTTGTACTTCTAGCTAGTTAAATGTGTGGGACAATTATACTTATCTGAATTTTTGGGAAGCAGACGGGGAGCAATCAGAAGGAGAAATTTTGACTGAACTTCACGCGTATATCGATCTGAACTTGACTGCCCTTCTCTCTCGACACTTGACTGTAGTAAAGTTTCTACATAGTAGCAGCCTACCAACAACCAGCGATTGCATGCTTGGAGATAAAGAGCAAAATGACCGCGCTTTTGGGGAAAACTGAAATGGAGCAAAACTAGGAGTTGGCCGACCCATCCGGCGTGTAGCCAGAGGATGCCTTCGGCCGCGCACTGCGTCCACCTTGTCCATAGGGAAGTTCGTGAGAAGGACGGTGCAGCGCTCCGGAAAGTTCAATTAGGCGCTTCCAGGATGTTCAGTGCACAGAGCAAACGCCAAGCGGAGGATGTGAACTGGCCGGGGAGGACGGAGGAGCAAGGAATCGACAACGCGGCAAGAGCTTCGAGCTGGCCAGCGAGGGGACCTAAGCGACGCAGAATCGGGACGCGGGAGCCTCACGATACGGGGGGGAGCTGGTGCGGCGCGTAGTCGAAGTTGCGGCGTGGAAGTGCAGAGGCAACCGCCCGGAACACTGTGTCGCGGAAGCACATAAGGCGTCGGCGGCGAGATAACCAGGAAGTATCGCTGTCGGGAGAACTATGTGTGGCGGCGGCGGGCCGGCGGCAGGAGTACCCGGGCCGACGCAGGGAATCAGCATGGCGCTGCGGCGGTGCTCAACGGCGCACATCCGGCGGGACCGGCGTTGCAAGGATTGGACCTTGCATCCGTACTGGCTGCTCGAGAGGCCTGACCGGCGAGGCTCCAGGTCGCGGACTCGCTCGCCCTGCGCGGGGGAAGGAGGTGCTTACGGTGGGGAGAAGCCGAGGACGGGCGGGGGCCTCGCCCGCTCGGCCCGCAAAAGAAGGCTTCGAAGTCTGGGCAGTCGGCTCGGTGGACCGCGTCCATCAGATCATATCGCGTCTATATAGGGCTGGCTCGGTTGTAGATTATTATTCTACAACCGGTTGTATAATAGATCTACCCTATATATACCAACAAATACACAAATATAAATAAACAATAATATTAATATGCGGGATATATATGAACTATGCGTGATAAAATTCTTTTATATTAACAATTATAAATACGTAAGTTTAATATTCAGATTATAAATTCTTTTATATTAATGATTATAAATACGTAAATTTAATATTCAGATTATAATATTTATTTTTGTATATTCTGCAGGATCTTTATGGCTGTCGAGGCCAACAATTCGAGCGGGGTGTACACAGAGTTGTATTGTCCTACTCGGTACTCACCATATTTTTCACCATATTGCTTCAGGAGTAGCTAAGTTTATTTCCCTAAATTTCTTTAGTCAAATTTATATGGGTTATTTTCTTATCGTCTTCCCAGGCAGTTCCACCCAAAGGGAACACTTCTCTACAACTAAGGTTCTCGTTCTGACGCCATACACAAGGCTTAACAGAGAACTACATGCAGAGGTTTCTCCTATAGGATCCCTAGCATAAGAACCCATCCCATATAAACATGCTGAAAAGATTAAGGGAAACACGAAACTACTTCATTTCCACAATATAGCTTACATATGGTTTTCCCTTTCGGGAAGCCCCGAAGGGTTTACACGAGAAGGAGGATTACCTTAGCTCCTTCGGTACAACACGATTGCCTTCACTATGCAGGCTTATTATTACAAGTGGTGGTGGTACTACTACTACTAAGCAGAGAGTTCTCGCAGGAGCTCGCTGCTGGCTGGTGTTTCTTCTGCTGGTGTTTGCTTGCTCTGTGTGCTCTCTCTCTTCCTTCGCTGCAAACTTCTCCTTTTATAGGCACGAGAGAGCAGCATTCCACAGCCTTCTTCCTCTATTATTGCTTCTTCTTTCTTCTTGCTCATCATACCCCTATATTGTAGGTCTTTTTAGGCCTTCTAGGCTTCATAGCCTTTGTAGCCCTTCTTTATAGGTTAATGAGAGCATGTTGGAGAGAAATGCATATGCAGCCACCACGTTGCCATGGCTGCCAATGGAGATGCCATTATCTTGTTGGATATCTACTTTGGACAGCTTCAAATCTTTGGCTGCTTGCATGCTTGACGATGGTGGAGATCTTCATAATAGGAATATTTATTTTTATTCATTCATTAAATATTTCGAAATTATTATATTTTTTGAATTTTTCAATTGTTCGGGTATAGGTCCTCCACGCCCGAATAATTGATAGTAATATCAATTCAAGTTTATTCTTATATTTGGGTCCTCCACGCCCGAATGATTGATAGCAATATCAATTCATATTCAGCAATATTTACATGCTTCTATATTTATTCTAGGGGCTGACCATGTCCAGCGATGTCCATGTGGTCATCGTCTAGAAAATTCAGGTCATATTTAGCATCATATTCTCTTTTTAGTGCTTCAAATTTTTCATTAAATTCAGCTTGTAATTCTTTTAAAATTTCTGCTTTTACTTCTTCTTTCCATATTTTTGCAATTTCTTCAAATTTTTGGTCTACCTTCAAGTCTATATGCTCTGAATCCAGAGGATCCACGCCTTTTAAAAGGCACGCCTTATATGTTAGAGTCTGGGGGGACTCTTCTTCTTCTTTTGCCTTCTTTGATGATTCTCCCTTTGCATGAGTTGTATTCAGTGGAGGGGGAGTATTCTTGTTTTTTCCCTTAGCCTTCTCAATATATTCCTTCACTTTAGGGTCTATATAAAAATCTTCTCCAATGATATCTTTTGCATATTTCAATGCTTCATTAATATCTATATATTTTTTCCATGTTAAATCTTCTCCCTTCATTCTTGCTATAGATTTTTGTTTTGCTAATTCTTCAAATCTTGTGTATATGCCTGGCTTGCTTCCATCAAATAAGACATATACTGATATTATTTCTTGCGTTTGAATTCTTGCTGACTTTGGTGAATTTTTATTCATCATGTTGAAATATTCTGCAAGGCTATTCAGAATGGATAATAAATATCCCTTCTCTTCTCTTTTATTATTATATTGGAACCAGAAATTATCCAATATGCATTCTTGAATTTCATCTAGAGCAATATGTCCCTTTGCCTTGAATTTGAATGTATTTGGAGGGAATATTCTCAATGTATTATCAATTCCAAATGTGAATACTTCTGTCCCGTTAGGGAGTATTCCTCTCTTCATTTCTGCAAAATTGATGCGCGAGAAAATATATCAGGTAAGCAATTATCTTTACCTTTAATATGCTCAAAAACTACTTTATAACCATTCCCAGTTATGATATCTTCAAATAAAACCCATCTTCTAGTAGAACTTTTCTTACTATTGATTTGATTGTAATATCTACATATTGCTTCACAATTTGTTCGTACTGTAAATTCTTTAAATCCTAAATATAATCTAAATGCGTTAATGGCATGGACAACTGCAAGAATTTCTCTATCAATATTATTCACAGTTTTTAACTTATAACTCCCTGAGGCATATCTACATATTTTTTTCTTCTGCCTTTGGAGAATATTTATTAGGCTTTTGCTTTAATATAGCACCCCATCCTACCATAGATGCATCAGTTTCAATTATGAAATAATTATCTTCTAATGGTAATTCTAAGGGTTTCAAGTTTTTAACCTTTTCTTTAATAGCCTGAACTAATTTTATATCTTCAGAATTAAAATATTTCTGACCATTCTTTCTTAATTTAGCATATAATGGTCCAGCAATCTTTGCTAAGTTATCTATATAGTTTCTTGCGTAGTTTACAATTCCTAAAAATTGTTGTAAAACCTTTTTATCATTCATGGCATCAGGAAATTGTAATATTTTCTTAGCTATATGCTCTTGCAAATATATTTTTCCTTCTCCTATTTCATGGCCAAGGAAATTAATTTTCTCTTTGCAAATTTCCATTTTCTTTTTAGATAATATTAACCCATTTTGTTCTACCTTTCTAAAGAAAACTTCAAGGTGTGCAATATGCTCTTTATAAGTCTTTGAGAAGACTAACAAGTCATCTACATAGACTAATATGAATGCTTGATTCTCATTGAATATATTTTGCATTTTTCTTTGAAATAATGCAGGCGCATTCTTTAATCCTAAAGGCATAACTAGCCATTCATAATGACCTTGAGGACATGTAAATGCTGTCCACGAAATAGATTCTTCGGCCATTTTTACTTGCCAAAAACTGGCCTTTAAATCAAACTTTGAGAAATATTTGCTTCCTTGTATTCTGTTAATCCATTCTTGCTTATTTGGTATATTATATGCATCATCTATGGTATTATCATTAAGTCTTTTGTAATTAATAACCATTCTAGACTTGCCTCTAACTTCTTCAGCATGATTTCTAACTATAAAAGCTGCGGATCTATGAGGGCTTCTACTTTCTCTTATTGCCCTTAATTTCAGTAATTCTTCAATATGCATTTTGAATTCTTCTATATCTTTGGGAGTAGCTTCTATAGGTCCTGACTTAATTATGTAATCAGGGTTTATAATATTTATTTTGCATACTATAGCATTCTTATCCCAATGTTTCATTGGTATTTCTCCAATGATTTGTATATCTTCTAGCCTTCGCACAATCTTGTCTATATCATTTTTTGATTTTATATCTCTATACCAATTAGGTGAGAAAGATTGTAACCCTATGCACTCTATGCATGTATTTTCTATATGATATTTTTCTATACTGTCACTAAGCTCTTCTTCATTGCAGATTTCAAGAGGGTCTATACTAGTGCTACCCTCATCTTCCAGCTTAGATATTTCTACATTTTGCAAGGATTTTCTTTGTTTTCGCACCTCAGATATGTATGGAACATTATCTTGGTGTGGGATGAATGTAACTCCTTCTTCATGTATAATAGTGGTTTGCAAGGATTGTTGTAAAAACCTTAATCCTAATATCATATCATCACTTATTACAGATAAATCTCTGATTGTAATTTCATCTATAATGTATTTGGTGCCATTTATGTATGATTCGATGTTATATGCTAGTTGCTTATGTACTTTCTTTATTCCTGACATGTCTGTGGATACTTCAGCTTTATTATCATCTATTGTTTTAACTATTTCAGGGCATCTTGCAAAATACTTGTCATGAATTATGTTCTTAGTGCAACCTGTATCTAATAATGCTAATATTTTGTAAGAAATGTTTGGCTTCAAAATTATTTTAACTGGAATCCGTATTCCTAGTACTTCCTTAAATGGTAGGCGTACTATATATTTATTCCCAAAGCTTGTTATAGCATCTTTTAATTGTATATGCCTATCTCCTTTACTTTCTCTTACAGTTACCATTTGATCTTTTAATTCAGTATTTTTGGCTGTATTATCTTCTTGACATATAACACCATTATTATTATTTTGTAACTTATAATTTATTTCTTCTAATTCTGCTTCTAGTTTATTTATCCTATTTTCTAGATTTCTAACTCTACTTGATAGTACTCGATCTTCTGGTTCATATTCTATTTCTTGTCTCCAACTTTGATTCTTAGCTTTCAAACAAGAAAAACATGCTTGTCTTAAACATAAACTACAAGTTGACCTATTTTCTTGGCTTGGGTAGTATATGCAAAAAGCACATTTTATATAATAGTCTCCTTTACCTCTAATCCAATCATGCTCACAATCTACTTGATTCATCATTTCAATTTTTAAACCTGCTAGTTCTTCTATTAAGTCTATCTCATCTTCACTTGATTCTTCTTCTCTTATCTCATTTTCTACTTCATCTGTTTCTATGATTGAATATATTGACTCATCATCTTTTATTTCATCATCACATACTAATATATTTTCATTGACACTATCTATGATTAGCACTCTTTCTTGCTCTTCTAATTTACTAGAATATCTTTTCTGATCTTTATTGGGACAAGTTCTACTTAGATGATCAGGTGAGTTGCATATAAAACACCTGCATGTACTATCATATGTTTTTCTGGGATTATATCTTCTTACATTTCTCTTATGTAAGAAAGGGGCTCTATTATCTGACCTTCTTAAGAAATATCTTCTTTTTGTCCTAAAATTTCTATTATCTCTCCTTTGAGGTTTGTAATATTTTTTATTCCTATGCCTATCTTCTCCATATGTTAATGGAATTTTGACAATATTATTGCAGAAATTATAATCAGATCTCTTCATAGATCGTTGTGCTTGTATACTTGTGCAAACTTTTCTTAAATGTTTAAAAACAAAGGTTATGGCTTGGGATATATTCATGATGAAACCTTCTGTTTCTTTCTTATATTCTTCAAATATTATTGATCCTAAAGGGTCAGGTAATTTATTAAAATATCTTTCAACAACACCTTTGTTGTAGCCTTGTTTAGCAGTGGTAGCATTATATAAATAATGCTGAGAGAATTCTTTTATTCCTTTCCAACTAGTTAAAGTTAATTTTTCTATTTCTCTCAATCTTTCATTTTGTAATGCTGTATTTCCTAATTCTGGGTCTTCTGCTATGATCATATTTGATATAATGTTAGCAAAATTATTTGGGTTACTTCCAGCCCTTTTTAATTCTTCATAATTATTTGGATATGTCTCTACCCATTGTTCCCATAGAACTTTTACTGATTCTCCTAAAAATGTTTCAAGATATGTTAGCATATCTTCTACCTTATTTCCTATATTATGTTGGTTTTGTATATATTTCTGAACTATTAGGTTTTTCCATATGCTAATTATATTTGGCCAATCTGCAGGATCATGAGCTGCTAAGTTTAATATAGCACCATCATTCCTATAATTTTGAAATTGCACTGGTCTTTCAAAATCTCTTCTTTTAGAACCCATATGCCTATATTGTCCTGGGATGTATGTTGGTTGAAAATCTTCTTTTTCTGGAGGCCATTTTCCGGATGGTCTGGTTGCTCTTTCTCTTTCTCCTTCTTGTTTTACTGAACTATCACCATATGCAGATCTTTTTCTCTTACTATTTTCAACTTCCATGGCTTCCATTGCATTTTCTAAATTATGTAACCCTACCTCATCTAGGGAATTTATAAAATCATCATATTCTTCAGACTCATCGTAGTCAATTTTTTCTTCTAGTATTTCGTTTACTATTTTTTCTTCTTCTTCATAACTTTCTAATAGCAATTTATTGTTTATGTCCCATTGCTCATCTTCATCTATAACTTTATCCTTATGACTTTGGTTGATATTGGCATTTTTATCTTTGTCTTTGGGCTCAACTATATTTTTTACCATAACTGAACTGCTAGCGGTATTATTTTTGTCACTTCTTAATTTTTTAAGTCTTGAAATTTCTCTAATGAAAAATAATTCTTTTTCTCGAATCTTGGGCCAATCTTTTATCATAGAATTATTATATTCCCATTCTATATGTTTTAATTTTCCTTCCCAATGAATTATTTCATTGTCTAGATTTGCCTTTTCCATGCATTCTGTTGCATCTTTGCACCTATTATCACTGAATTCAGATTCTGACATTAGAGATTCTGTGTCATCTAAGGATGCAGCTTTATAATTTGTGAACCTAATGCTACTACTTCCTTCACAATTTTGATAGCTAATGTAGGTTTCAGGTAGTTTTAGTTCTTTCTTTTCTATTAATTCTCCAATATTCCACTCTTCTCCTGCTCTTTCTTCAGAACTAATTTTAAGAGGACTCATAAACTTTATACCTTTTGACTGCATGCTTTCAATTACGTCATTTACATTTACTCTATATCTAGAGCTGCTTTTATTAGTGAGCCTTCCTATAAATTCTATGCTTACTAACAAATTTGTTCCTCTAAAATCTTCATATCCTTTAGTCTGGAATCCAAAACTCATTTTATCTATAAATTCTTTTACTGGCATCATTAGGTCTGGGGCTATGTAGGTTATTAACCTATTTTCGTTCATATCACCTTCCATAAAGCCTAATGAAGCTTTATCTATTGATCCCCATCTTTTATCTAGTAATGTTATTAGAACCTTCGTTCCTAATTTCTTTCTTGTCATGCCTTTAACTCCTATGATATACATACCTTGATGAATGTATTTATAACCACTATATTTAAGTTCATTTTCAATATTCTTACTCACAATTCTTAGGTCTACAGGATGAGTTAACACACTTAACTCAATTTCTCTAGAAATTCTATATAGGCCGCTTCTACTTTCAAACATGCCCATATGATAAACTTGTTGTGGTCTTATTTTCCTTAATGTATCTTTTTGATATCTTTCTAGATCTCTATCTAGGTCTATAACTTCTTCTAAACTATCAATATCATCATTTCTGCTGCATGAAATTCTATTCATCATTGTTAAGGGTCTCGAATCTTGCCTTACTACTTGGAGACCTTTGTCTCTTCTATTGAGGCTTTTAGATATGTCCATTTTTCTGAGTTAATATTCTTTGATGATATTACTACACCAGATGATGCTAACACAATTTCTTTGTTACCTTGTTCTCTATTTAATTTTTCTAAGACTTGGATTAATAACTGGATGATTGTATTATTTTGCTTTATTAAAATTTTAGAGTCTTCTTTTGGTGAATCGTAATCGGAGAAACCAATAGGAGGCGTTAAATATTTGGCTACTTCGCTTAATGCTTTGTTATATTCGGACATGCAAATTATGAGAGGATCAGAGTTTTTACCTCTTGCACCAACTCTTTAATTTCAAGAATATGATCTTGCCTTGTTGTGGAACCTGACAACAAGTCTTTATTCTTAATTAAACTATGCTCTATATTTTTTCCAATGGATTGCACTTCTTCTTTAATGTAATCGTTATTTCTGCAAACTGTATTCTGTCTTGCCTTTGCTTCTTCTAGCTTATGCAAGGCTATATCAATTTTATTATTCAAACCTGAATATTTTTCTGCAAGCTTATTGTATTCTTTCAATAAACTTTCAAACTTCTGATCTAATATATCTTCTCTTTTTCCCCAAGATATGAAAAAGTTATATATGAGATCAACAATTATATTCAGCTGGCTATGTGTAGTATGCCAAGTATGCTCTTCAGATGGATTTATTCTACACCTTATATCAATATTTTCCTTCGTTTTTATTATTCTACCTGCGCTAACTTCTAAATTCAGATACCTTAACCTTTCAATGATTAAACACTAGCTCTGATACCAACAAATACACAAATATAAATAAACAGTAATATTAATAGTAAAATATGCGGGATAAATATGAACTATGCGTGATAAAATTCTTTTATATTAACAATTATAAATACGTAAGTTTAATATTCAGATTATAAATTCTTTTATATTAATGATTATAAATACGTAAATTTAATATTCAGATTATAATATTTATTTTTGTATATTCTGCAGGATCTTTATGGCTGTCGAGGCCAACAATTCGAGCGGGGTGTACACAGAGTTGTATTGTCCTACTCGGTACTCACCATATTTTTCACCATATTGCTTCAGGAGTAGCTAAGTTTATTTCCCTAAATTTCTTTAGTCAAATTTATATGGGTTATTTTCTTATCGTCTTCCCAGGCAGTTCCACCCAAAGGGAACACTTCTCTACAACTAAGGTTCTCGTTCTGACGCCATACACAAGGCTTAACAGAGAACTACATGCAGAGGTTTCTCCTATAGGATCCCTAGCATAAGAACCCATCCCATATAAACATGCTGAAAAGATTAAGGGAAACACGAAACTACTTCATTTCCACAATATAGCTTACATATGGTTTTCCCTTTCGGGAAGCCCCGAAGGGTTTACACGAGAAGGAGGATTACCTTAGCTCCTTTGGTACAACACGATTGCCTTCACTATGCAGGCTTATTATTACAAGTGGTGGTGGTACTACTACTACTACTACTACTAAGCAGAGAGTTCTCGCAGGAGCTCGCTGCTGGCTGGTGTTTCTTCTGCTGGTGTTTGCTTGCTCTGTGTGCTCTATCAATTATTCGGGCGTGGAGGACCTATACCCGAACAATTGAAAAATTCAAAAAATATAATAATTTCGAAATATTTAATGAATGAATAAAAATAAATATTCCTATTATGAAGATCTCCACCATCGTCAAGCATGCAAGCAGCCAAAGATTTGAAGCTGTCCAAAGTAGATATCCAACAAGATAATGGCATCTCCATTGGCAGCCATGGCAACGTGGTGGCTGCATATGCATTTCTCTCCAACATGCTCTCATTAACCTATAAAGAAGGGCTACAAAGGCTATGAAGCCTAGAAGGCCTAAAAAGACCTACAATATAGGGGTATGATGAGCAAGAAGAAAGAAGAAGCAATAATAGAGGAAGAAGGCTGTGGAATGCTGCTCTCTCGTGCCTATAAAAGGAGAAGTTTGCAGCGAAGGAAGAGAGAGAGCACACAGAGCAAGCAAACACCAGCAGAAGAAACACCAGCCAGCAGCGAGCTCCTGCGAGAACTCTCTGCTTAGTAGTAGTAGTACCACCACCACTTGTAATAATAAGCCTGCATAGTGAAGGCAATCGTGTTGTACCGAAGGAGCTAAGGTAATCCTCCTTCTCGTGTAAACCCTTCGGGGCTTCCCGAAAGGGAAAACCATATGTAAGCTATATTGTGGAAATGAAGTAGTTTCGTGTTTCCCTTAATCTTTTCAGCATGTTTATATGGGATGGGTTCTTATGCTAGGGATCCTATAGGAGAAACCTCTGCATGTAGTTCTCTGTTAAGCCTTGTGTATGGCGTCAGAACGAGAACCTTAGTTGTAGAGAAGTGTTCCCTTTGGGTGGAACTGCCTGGGAAGACGATAAGAAAATAACCCATATAAATTTGACTAAAGAAATTTAGGGAAATAAACTTAGCTACTCCTGAAGCAATATGGTGAAAAATATGGTGAGTACCGAGTAGGACAATACAACTCTGTGTACACCCCGCTCGAATTGTTGGCCTCGACAGCCATAAAGATCCTGCAGAATATACAAAAATAAATATTATAATCTGAATATTAAATTTACGTATTTATAATCATTAATATAAAAGAATTTATAATCTGAATATTAAACTTACGTATTTATAATTGTTAATATAAAAGAATTTTATCACGCATAGTTCATATATATCCCGCATATTAATATTATTGTTTATTTATATTTGTGTATTTGTGTATTTGGCTGGTATTCTACAACCGAATATATATATATATATATATATATGACACACTTTACACAAGTGCACATTAAGTGAGGCATGTTCGTATGTACTCACCATCATGCTTCTCAGTATAAATACCATTGGTGGTGGGAGGACAACACAACAGGTGAGAATGACAAACCAAGTGGGCACTGGAGCGGCTTAGGGAAATCCCATTCGGAATAGGATGCGTTGGGAACTAAATTTGGACAAACAAAATCGACAATCGTGTATATTTTTGAAATGTAGAAGCTGAAACACTTATATCCTTAGTTACCCAAACAAGTAGGCAAAGGATATCACTAAGCTCTGTGCGGATGACTTAGAACCATAGACAATTTTAGTGGTGCCGGTTTGCAGTGTCGGCTGGCTCTTCATTTTCTCTGTAGCATTATTGTCCTGCTAGGTAGCTAGGGTTTAGTTTTTTCATAGGACAGGAATGTGTACCTGATATACGAACGTATTGCTTACGTGGCGAGCGTTTCATGTCCTTGCAAATTATCACCTAGTTCAGGTTGCATCTAACTAGAAATTAGTGTCTCTCTTCAGTGCTAGAAAATACTTGTGCCAATTGGTCAAAAGAAATAATAATTCCAGTCAAATGAAACAGTAGAGCTTATAAAAGGAACCGAGTACCCTCTGATCCCCTGCCCTTCTCCTCCCTTCCTCACGGCATGGAGATTCGAAAGCACGCGCGCACTGCTATGGTCATGGTCATGGTCATGATGGATCTTTGAAACTCGCGTCTCAAACCATACCAACCTTGGGTAGACGATAGACCAACGGGATTGAGCCCGACCTTGCTAGATCTGACTTTGACGGGTTCCGGCGAATCGGATTCGTCGCCAACGAGCCTCATTCGGCGAAGCCGGTGCTCAAGCACAAGATATAGTTTATGTGATACTTTTGATTCTGCTTGAGTGTTTTTAACATGCTTCAAACACTTGCATTTTGCTGCGAAAATACTAATGGGCTGTTGCAATGATCTGGGCATCTGCTGCAATTCTTGTCTCATTGCTGCAGATGTTTTGTGAATAGCTGCAAATATTGTCTTCTCATTCTGCATATGCGTGTCAAATTTTATCTCGGAGTTTTTCTATGGCGGGTGTGAATTTGCTACATACTCATCTCCTGCATAGGTGTTTTTGAAATATTTCTATGATTTTATACAGTTCAGACCTAATATGGAAGGAAATGTTGCAATGATGCTACAACAGCGCAATATATATTTGCTACGTGGGTGGGGTATGCTAAAAGATCGAATGGACGATATTTCACATTCTAGTGAATCCATCGATGGAGTAGCTACAATACGTACCTTATGCTCTCCGCTACATGAAAATGTAATGTTTTTACAAAACGTGGGGTTTAAAAATGTGCATTTTTCACATTTCTTATCTCTACACTTTTGCCATTTCTTTAAGTGAAGAAACTGTTTTTTGGTGTAATATAATCTATCCGTGAATGGATGTTGTACTCATTAGGAGAATATATGGCTTATTAGTAAGGATTAGAGAATCCCTTGGCCCCTTTTTAGTTCAAGCTGAAATCCACGCCAGTGCATTAGCTACAGTCTACAAAGCGACAGTCCCGTACCCTATGAACACACACTTGCCATATCCCCGCATGTCGCCAAATGCGAGAAACCTCCACAATGTCGTCTGCCCTTCTAACTCGTCCACTAAGGTTGTTCCATATATCAAGATCCACGCATGTCCTATCACATTTGACAACGGCGTTGTGGAAAGCACGGAGCCTCATCCTTGGTCCGGAGGTATGGTGATGATGACTCATTCTTCTTGAACAGCTTCAGTCTAGCTCCTTTCTTTCGATAAAGATTAATATCAGTGGCAGACCCATGAATGAATGGAGGGTGGGCACAACCCAATTTTTTTTGTTCTAGCCCATGTTTATAAAAAATACCGTAAATAAAACATCGATTCTCACAACATTATAGTTGAATACACATATTGCAAATTTGCAAGATTACAATAAAGAATAGTTCAAAAGATGAATGAGCCTCATCAATATAAAATTACAACACTAAGATTTGGTAATGAAGGATTTTGCATTGCTGAAAGATTCAACTATGTTTCCAAAAAGGACGCAATTTCACACTTCCTCCTCACAATCAATTCTACAAATACAAAAAGGGGTTCGATTTGTCATTTCAAGATAACATAAAAAAGGGATACAATTTGCAAATTTCAATTCAGAATCAATTCATCTAGGGACACAATTTGTCCATTTCTCTTGAGAATCTATTTCCAGATAACACCCTGGTTTCAAAACTCCATCCAGCGTGACGTCTTCTAGGGATGAACGTTATGCTAGGCCGGTGGCCCCTGCAGCGGTCGAGACGAGATGCCACCGTTGTTCGCTAAGGATGGTTTACCCCACCGTGTTTTATGGGCGCGGTGGCGGCTAGGTAACTATCATTTTTTTCTTCTTTTTGACCTCTAGTCTAGCTCTAGTGGCAAGGGTTAAAGAGCTACAAAACCCAAACACATGAAGGTAAGAATAGACGGACTTGCAGTACTAATATACAAGAATTGACATTGCATAGCTACACCACATTTGGTGGGCATTACGTGGGCATCCTCATGCCGTTAGGAGTATCAACGTTCCACCTGCTGCTATGAATGCTCCCTATTCGGGCAAGCTGGGTCTTCATTGCTACCTTATTTTATTATTTTGCAGGTCAGATGATTAGTGACACACTAATGCTTGTAGCTAGTATTGAGAGGTTGAACACTGCATCTATCGATATCACGGAAGTTCATAAATACCGTGAGGTTGGTGACGGAGGTCTGAAGGCTCAAAGTGACAAAAAAATCAAGTGACATCAGAATGGTCCAAGTATAATCCATTAGGAATAAGATACACCAGGAACTGGATTTGGAGTTGCACTAGAACCGTTGGAGCTTCTCTAGAGCCCGTGTGGGCTTCCTCACACTATGAGAGAATGTTATGTAGAGTAAGTGTGGCAATCTTGTAGAGAGTTGATGTCTACACACGCTTCTGTTCTTGTAGACAGTGTTGGGCCTCCATGTGCAGAGGTTTGTAGAGCAGCAGCAAGTTTCCCTTAAGTGGATCACCCAAGGTTTATCGAACTCAGGGAGGAAGAGGTCAAAGCTATCCCTCTCAAGCAACCCTGCAATTACGATACAGAAAGTCTCTTGTGTCCCCAACACACCCAATACACTTGTCAGATGTATAGGTGCACTAGTTCGGCGAAGAGATAGTGAAATACAAGTAGTAGTGATGATTATAAGTAGCAAATGTGACTTGAAGTAAATATCGCTGCGAGCAAACAAGTAACAAAACAGCAAGTAAACGGTGTGCAAAGCTTGGAAACAAGGCCTAGGGATCATACTTTCACTAGTGGACACACTCCCAACAAATATAACATAATTGAACAAATAAATAACTTCTCTTCACTATGGTACTCTGAATTACTCTCCTATTGAATAACACTAATCATTGCGTAGGGCTACGAAGCACTCCTCAAAGTTCATCAAGTACTTGACAAACACCACTCATAGAGATATCCAAATCAAATCACAACTCAAGATAGATATTATTGCAACTTAGACCAAGTACTAACACGGTGCACACACTGTCAATATTACACCATGAAAAGAGGAATAGATCACTTCAATACTATCATAGTGATAATTATTCTCATAATCCATAAAAGATCACAATCGTAGCCTAGACCAAGTACCACCATGATGCACGCACTGTCACCGTTACACCATGGCAGGAGGAATAGATTACTTTAATAACACACTAGAGTACACATAATGAAGAAGAGTAACATCTACTTATTCAACATGATACAAAGCTTACGATCACATAAAGATCACATCATGGGGGAGAGAGGTGAAGCACATAGCTACCGGTAGAGCCCTCAGCCCCGGGGATGAACTACTCCCTCCTCATCATAGGAGACAGCAAGGTTGATGGAGATGGCGGTGAGGTCAATGAAGACGGATGGAGATGGCTCCGGAGACCGATGGAGATGGCTCCAGGGGCACTTCCCCGTCCTGGCAGGGTGCCAGAACAGAGACTTCTGTCCCCCGAAATTCGTCGACGGCGGCGGCGGAGCTACAGAACTCTTTCTGGAAATTTGCCGACTCCCTTAGGGTTTTCCGTCCCGAGGATTTATATAGGCGAAGGGGCGTCGTCAGGAGTGGCCCCAGGCCTCCTCACACTAGGCCGGCGCGGCCCAGGCGGCGCGGCCAGGGCCTGGGCCACGCCGGCCTAGTGTGAGGCTGGCCTGTGGCCCCTCTCCTTCACCTGTTCGGATCTCTGGAAGCTTCCGGACAAAATAAGACTTCAGGAACTTGTTTCGTCCAATTCCGAGAATATTTCCTGTGTATCACTTCTGAAACACAAAAACAGCAGAAAACAGGGAACGGCACTGTGGCATCTTGTCAATAGGTTAGTTCCGGAAATCGCATAAAAGTGCCACGAAGTGTAACGAAACAGTAGGCAAATGGTGTAAAAACAAGCATGGAGCATCAAAAATTATAGATACGTTTGAGACGTATCAAGAGTTTCCCCCGAAGCAACAATATGTAGTCTAGTTCTTCACCAGGTTCTTGTGCTTAACCTGCACGAAGCCTCCGGTAGCGCGTAGCCCCGTACAGGCTCTATAGCTCCTCTTTAGTTATCCTTGATGAGTTGTCAACTTGGTTAACTTATAGCTCCTTTGCATCAATCGATACACATAATCCTTTTTATTGCAAAGTTCAGATGTTCAAAGTTTATAATTCATAAAGCACTTAAAGTGGCTACAGAGATTAGCATGCGGAATAACAAAAACATGGAGAGCCTATGTAAATCTAGTCTATCCAAATACCGCCACCCTAGTTGTAAAAATCCCGTGCAACCATCTCCATATGGATGCATCTAACAATGGGCTCTCGATGTCCTGTTGGGAGGAGAAAGGACCACATGTTAACTCAATACGTATCCTTGGTGAATAACCCACATATATTGAACAACTTCAGTGTGGTTACAATACCAAATGAGGACAAAGTGTGTAGAACAAAATATTATTGATTTGTGAGGCAAGTGTCGATACTAGAGAGCTGTTGGGAGTCATGACTATTGGACCAGGGGTAGCTAGGGTGTTAGCACCGTGGAAACCCATGTTTTTTAAACAGGGAACAAAGCCACGGCCTCTGCATCAATAGATGCATACATCCATTTTTATTGCAAAGTTTACCAAATTCAAAGTATGAAAATCAAGGATCAGATAGGGTTGATACATGTATCAACTATCAAAAAAATGAAAAGCAACAAGAAGCTATCCATTTTGAAGCCTGTAAATAGAAGTCCTATGGTTCATCCAATAACCATATGATCCGGCTGATCCACCGGGAAGAGCAAAGACCATTTTTCTCTCGAATGCACAGCCAATCGAATAACCTGCAAAAAATGTTCCCAATTATTTGTCAAAAACAACGCATGATTTTTTCAAAGGCTCATTAAGCAATCTCAGTTATTTGAGACAAGTCATGCTACATCAAAACCACTAAGCATACTATCAAAAAGACATCAAGCACGACATGCAAAAGCCTAGGCCGCAGTCTACACAAGCTCCTTCTTGTACCACTTTTTTGCATAAAGCTTTTTCTCTTTTCCAACACCATTCGAACTTTTTTAATCCAACTCTTTTGAGGAAAACCAACATGGTCCAGAGGCAAAAATACACCTTGATAAATAAATATAAGAAGATCTAAACGCAAATCAAGGCGAAAATGAAAACCAAAAGTAGTAGCAGAAAAAGAGAACACTCGTTGAAACGATAAGAGTGAAAAACAGAGTGTTCTTGACAAATGAAAAACAGAGTTCATCTCCCTCCAAAACAAACATGATGTGATCTATCCATTTATTGCAGCAAACAAAACTAAACTAATACTAAAAACAAAAACAACTGACGCTCCAAAAAAACGCATAGTGCATGAAGCAATAAAAATATTGTGTCTTGAAAGGTGACCTGATTTTTGCCGATGAAGAAGGGGGTGCCTCGGGGGCATCCCCAAGCTTTGACGCTTGTACCTCTTGGATATTTCTTGGGGGTTGCATGGGCATCCCCAAGCTTGAGCTTTTGTCCATTCTTCATCTCATCTCATCACTCTCCGATCCCTACACTTGAAAACTTCCTTCATACAAAACTAAACACAATTCTATTAGGGTCTGTTTGGATGTTGGAAAGTGGGCTTGGAATCGATCATTTGGTATTCGGTCAACTAAATTCCGGTGTTTGGCTGGCGATGGAATTCAAGCTTGGAAAGTAGACACAATTCCAAGGAGGGGTCGCTTGTGTGTCCGCCCTCCCTCGAAAGTTTCTGAGGTACCCAGCTCGGAAAGGCACGGAAACAGCCTCATCGTACCTTTTTGAGTGAGACACGAGATAGAAGTAGGCCCGAGCTCGTCGCTACGTCCACGCGACCTGGAACCAGCCGGTAGTGGCGGCTCTGGTGAGGCCTCCTCTCCCCCTGCTATTGATCTATCTCCCTTCCCATCCCCCGCCCTTTCCGCATGGGAGCAAGTCAGTGCGCTATCCCCTCCATGGCCCTGCCTGCAAGTTAAATTCAACAAAAGACTCAATTCCAGGTTTGTACATCCAAACAGGATTTGAAATTGGCTGCTACCTATTGATTCCAATAGGAAATTTCATGCACATCCAAACAATAGAACTGGAAATGGAGATCATTTCCTTTCCATCTTGGATTTGGAATTTTCGGTCCAATTCAATTCTGAGCTATAATTCTTACATCCAAACAGACCCTTAGCAACATTAGTGTAAGCATAACATATAATCAACCCTTTTTTGCTATAGGTTTCAACCTAAAACCACCACATATTAAGCATATACTACTGTAGCAACTTCCCCAAAAGTTCCGTGATCAAAAGAACTCAAAAAGAAAGCGATAAAGCGGCAAACACAAATATTGGCAGAAATCTGTCAAAACAGAACAGCTGACAAAGGTCGAATTTTTTAGGGCTTTTCTGTTGCTCAAATCAAAAAGTGTTCAACTAATGAAAGTTTGGATATAACCTGGGGCATATGCACAAGAAATCGCAGGTCCAAAAGATATACAGAGAATTTTCACGAATTTTTACGGTGCAGCACCGAAAACAGTTTCAGGACAGCAACATCCCCAAATCTTTACCTCACTCGAATTAGAGGCTTCTCTTGGCACAAAAACAAAATAAAAAGGATAAGGAGCGGTTATTACAGTATTAATAACTTCCAAGACTCAAATAAAAGAAAAAAGTACTGAAAATAAACAATGGGTTATCTCCCAAGAGTGCTTTTCTTTAACGCCTTTGAGCTAGGCGCAGTAATTTGCAAAGATGCTCATGTGGGCGCCATATATGAGCTTGAGGCAAAGGCGCCATATAGGAACTTAAAGCAATAGAGAGCATCAAAAAGCATGTATGAAACACATTTAAATCTAAACCACTTCCTATGAAAAATAGTCTTGTAAAGAGACAAGTCATAAAAGCGCAAAGCAAAAAAGCATAGGAAGGCAAAACAAGTACAACTTCAAGAATTGCAACATAAAGAGGGGAAACTCAATATTGTTGAGATCCATCAAACCATGTTTCCCTCTCTCATAATAACTTTCAGTAGCATCATGAATAGAACTAACAATATAACTATCACATAAAGCATCCCTATCATGAGCCACATGCATAAAAAGATTAACACTCCCCACATGAACAACCGTAGTAGGAGCAGATTCAACAGAATAATTATTCTCATCACCATAATCATCAAAAACAGGAAGCATATTGTAATCATAACTATTTTTCTCCTCAACAGTAGGTGAACTGAAAATATTATACCCATCATCATAACCATCATAAACTAGAGGTTTAGTATCATCACAAGCTAGAGAGCAACTATTTCGCAAAGCATATTCATCAAACATATCATCATAAGAAGGAGCATGGATAGTACTAATGGTACAACAATTATTAACCTTAGAATTGGTAACAAAAAGATTTTCAATATCAAAAGTAGAGTGCTTTTCCCAATCATGATCACTAACATAGGTAACAGGCATACGAATATCATCCCAATCAGAATTATCATAATCTATAGCAGGATCATAACGCTTAGGGAAAGATACCGTGTCCGCTCGCTTCTTACTCCTCTTCTTCTTCATACTCTTCTTACTCTCTCCTTTAGGAGGGAGAGACTTGAAGGGCATCTTCTCCACATATTCTTTAGGAGGGAAAGGCATCTTCTCCACATAATCTGGTTTGCTGACAGAAACAACAGAAGAAACTTTGGAGGATTCCTCCTCTCTATTAATAATATCGAAACATCTGTTAGTCCTGTCATAGCTTGGCAAAACATCATGTTTTATAAGATCTTGTAAATAAGTATTTGCGAGGCAATCTTTAGCACAATAGAGACGACAACCACGAAGGGTGCTATTAATATCAATATCATTCATGTCTACCAAAGCAATCTTTCTGGATATCTCTTCACAATTCAAAAACAAAGTAAGCTCATCATACTGATTGAAAGTAATCTTATCATCACAATACAAATCTGTGGTACTCGTTTGATTAATTGGGCATTGAAAATTAAAGTGCCCCTTTTCACCGCAAAATTCACAAAGAAAAGGATAAAGCTCACAAACCCTTTCACCAAGCACATCTAGATCCTTGAGCCACATACTGGTTTCTTCATTTGCGTGGGTGATGCAATAATCTTCCTTGTTGTAACTCTGTTCACAAGGTCTATGTATTCCACAAAAATTAACATGCTTATAAGAAATAGTACTTTTAGAAGTTTGAGCATGTTTATTGCAATCATCAAGAACAATATCACTTTCTATGCAAGTGTCCTTAAAAGGTTCATGATACACGTCCCCATTTTCTTTAGGAACATTCATATGGGAAGCAAAGGCTTTAAAGCAATCAACCATAATTTGAGGATCAAGACCATATTTAGCACTAAGCTCTTGAAAAGTAGCAGTTTCAGCGAAAGACTTAATGCAAACAAACTTGTAATTCATACCTGATCATTTACCTTTGTCGCTATCCCAACCTTCAATATTGTTTTGAATTGTTTCAAGCAGATCCCACTTGGTGTCAACATCCTTGCTTGTGAAAGACCCATCAAAGCATGCATCTAGATAATCCTTGTAATATCCTGAAAGCCTTGCATAAAAATTATTAATAATAATATTACGGGGAAGATCATGAATAGGACATTTGTGAATTAGTAACTTCAATCTTCCCCACGCTTGGGAAATGCTTTCTCCCTTATGAGGCCAAAAGTTATATATCCGATTACGATCTTTATGAATTTCACTTGGAGGATAAAACTTGGAATAAAAGAGAGGCACAATTTCCTCCCATGCAATAGATGGACCATCTTCAAGCAGCCGATACCATTCCTCAGCTCTACCTTTCAGTGATAAAGAGAATAGCTTCTTCTTAACTTGGTTCATTGAAATACCTGCACACTGGAACAATTTGCATAATTCATGTATAAAAAGCAAATGATCACCAGGATGGACAGTTCCATCTCCTAAATAGCAGTTATCCCTAACACATTCAACAATCTTCGTAGGTATTTTAAAAGGATGAGGAGCACAAGCATCATTAGAAACATCATATATGGGAGATAAAATATCATCAGAGCAAACTTTCTCCACTAAAGCTGGGGAACTAAAAATATCATACTTAACAAAACCAACTTCCCCAAGCTTAGACTTTTCCATAGCATTAGCAATAACGGGATTCAAAGCATTCGTACTAATAACATTGCTATGCGAAATAAGCTCCAAAGGATTTTCAATTTTCTCATCAAATCTAAACTCAGAAAAAAGACAAAAGAACTATTTGTTTTCCATTAAGCCTAACTAGTGAAAATAAAAGCAAGAAACAAAAAGATATAATTGCAGAATCTAAAGGAAATAACTTCGAGCACTCACTAGCAACTAAAAGACTTAGTAGCCAAAGAATGTGAGTACCTTTTACCTTACCTCCCCGGCAACGGTGCCAGAAAAAGGGCTTGATGTCTACACACGCTTCTATTCTTGTAGACAGTGTTGGGCCTCCAAGTGCAGAGGTTTGTAGAGCAGCAGCAAGTTTCCCTTAAGTAGATCACCCAAGGTTTATCGAACTCAGGGAGGAAGAGGTCAAAGCTATCCCTCTCAAGCAACCCTGCAATTACGATACAGAAAGTCTCTTGTGTCCCCAACACACCCAATACACTTGTCAGATGTATAGGTGCACTAGTTCGGTGAAGAGATAGTGAAATACAAGTAGTAGTGATGATTATAAGTAGCAAATGTGACTTGAAGTAAATATCGCTGCGAGCAAACGAGTAACAAAACAGCAAGTAAACGGTGTGCAAAGCTTGGAAACAAGGCCTAGGGATCATACTTTCACTAGTGGACACACTCCCAACAAATATAACATAATTGAACAAATAAATAACTTCTCTTCACTATGGTACTCTGAATTACTCTCCTATTGAATAACACTAATCATTGCGTAGAGCTACGAAGCACTCCTCAAAGTTCATCAAGTACTTGACAAACACCACTCATAGAGATATCCAAATCAAATCACAACTCAAGATAGATATTATTGCAACTTAGACCAAGTACTAACACGGTGCACACACTGTCAACATTACACCATGAAAGGAGGAATAGATCACTTCAATACTATCATAGTGATAATTATTCTCATAATCCATAAAAGATCACAATCGTAGCCTAGACCAAGTACCACCATGATGCACGCACTGTCACCATTACACCATGGCAGGAGGAATAGATTACTTTAATAACACACTAGAGTACACATAATGAAGAAGAGTAACATCTACTTATTCAACATGATACAAAGCTCACGATCACATAAAGATCACATCATGGGGGAGAGAGGTGAACCACATAGCTACCGGTAGAGCCCTCAGCCCCGGGGATAAACTACTCCCTCCTCATCATAGGAGACAACAAGGTTGATGGAGATGGCGGTGAGGTCGATGGAGACGGATGGAGATGGCTCTGGAGACGGATGGAGATGGCTCCGGGGGCACTTCCCCGTCCTGGCAGGGTGCCAGAACAGAGACTTCTATCCCCCGAAATTCGTCGGCGGCGGCGGCGGAGCTACGGAACTCTTTCTGGAAATTTGCCGACTCCCTTAGGGTTTTCCGTCCTGAGGCTTTATATAGGCGAAGGGGCGTCGTCAGGAGTGGCCCCAGGCCTCCTCACACCTAGGCGGCGCGGCCAGGGCCAGGGCCGCGCCGGCCTAGTGTGAGGCTGGCATGTGGCCCCTCTCCTTCGCCTCTTCGGATCTCTGGAAGCTTCCGGGCAAAATAAGACTTCAGGAACTTGTTTCGTCCAATTCCGAGAATATTTCCTGTGTATCACTTCTGAAACACAAAAACAGCAGAAAACAGGAAACTGGCACTGTGGCATCTTGTCAATAGGTTAGTTCCGGAAATCGCATAAAAGTGCCACGAAGTGTAACGAAACAGTAGGCAAATGGTGTAAAAACAAGCATGGAGCTTCAAAAATTATAGATACGTTTGAGACGTATCAAGAGTTTCCCCCGAAGCAACAATATGTAGTCTAGTTCTTCACCAGGTTCTTGTGCTTAACTTGCACGAAGCCTTCGGTAGCGCGTAGCCCCGTATAGGCTCTATAGCTCCTCTTTAGTTATCCTTGATGAGTTGTCGACTTGGTTAACTTAGAGCTCCTTTGCATCAATCGATACACATAATCCTTTTTATTGCAAAGTTCAGATGTTCAAAGTTTATAATTCATAAAGCACTTAAAGTGGCTACAGAGATTAGCATGCGGAATAACAAAAACATGGAGAGCCTATGTAAATCTAGTCTATCCAAATACCGCCACCCTAGTTGTAAAAATCCCGTGCAACCATCTCCATATGGCTGCATCTAACCATGGGCTCTCGATGTCCTGTTGGGAGGAGAAAGGACCACATGTTAACTCAATACGTATCCTTGGTGAATAACCCACATATATTGAACAACTTCAGTGTGGTTACAATACCAAATGAGGACAAAGTGTGTAGAACAAAATATTATTGATTTGTGAGGCAAGTGTCGATACTAGAGAGCTGTTGGGAGTCATGACTGTTGGACCAGGGGTAGCTAGGGTGTTAGCACCGTGGAAACCCATGTTTTTTAAACAGGGAACAAAGCCACGGCCTCTGCATCAATAGATGCATACATCCATTTTTATTGCAAAGTTTACCAAATTCAAAGTATGAAAATCAAGGATCAGATAGGGTTGATACATGTATCAACTATCAAAAAATGAAAAGCAACAAGAAGCTATCCATTTTGAAGCCTGTAAATAGAAGTCCTATGGTTCATCCAATAACCATATGATCCGGCTGATCCACCGGGAAGAGCAAAGACCATTTTTCTCTCCAATGCACAGCCAATCGAATAACCTGCAAAAAATGTTCCCAATTATTTGTCAAAAACAATAGTCTTTCTACATGTCCATTTTGACCAACAAAATGCTGAGACACCAATGTTTTATCTAGATTTATCCTTCTTATTAATATCTTCAACCAATAAACCAAAAATACTAGTAATATTCATTGGTTGTGGTGGTGGTGGTGGTGGTGGGGGGGGGGGTTATATGTGAAGTAGAGCATACGCCAAACATTTATACACACAAAAGGGCACGCGGGATAAATAAGTGTTCTACCGTCTTCAAAGAGTCAAAGAAGCAACACTTCTTTCACCCATTCCACTTCTGTCTAGCTGGGTTATCCTTTGTTAGCAACACTTTGTTATTTAGAAACCACATAATTTTTTTAACCTTTAGCGGGATTTCTAACTTCCAAAGGTATTTGCGTAAAAATCTTGTGTGACCATTCATGAGATCCAAATACATAGATTCTACAGTAAATATGCCGATGGTAGTAAGTTTCCAAAAAAAATATCCAGATTATCTAAAAATTTTACCACCATTAACCGTCGGCACAAATATAACAAATCGTTCTATTTATTACCAACAAAAGATCTCCTAAACCCAATATTCAGCGGCACGTCAGAAAGAACATTTGAAACCCGCTGAAAGCCACGTTAAGGGCCCCTGCGGCACAATCATGTCGTACTCGCTAGGGGTGGATGACAAACTTTGTATAACACGCAACCTCCACCATGTACCAACCCCAATTTGCATTGAAATGATGCTATTGTAACTTATTACCTTATATCGAGGCATATAGTGGTGCCATGAGTATGCATGGCCGCCATGGTTGGCGACTCTGCCTTCGATTCCTCTTGCAACCGCCACACACATAGCCGCAGCGGTTGGGACACTGCCCTTGAAGTCACCACGGGCCGCAGACATTCGACCACCAAAACATTCAAGACTAGTAGCTCTTGTTTTAAAGGTCCGCCCAACACAATGCCTTCTACGGCCAAACGCCATGCTAGGCGAGACCCCATAACGGCAGAGATGAGATCCCGCTGCCGTTGTCTGATTTTTTCAGTAGAGGCGGAGGGGGGTGATGGCTAGGGTTCCCCCCCCCCCCCCCCCCCCCCCCCCCTACAGGAATTGAAGTTGAGTATCTACACTACATGTGGTGGGCATCATCATGCTATTAGCAACATTCCTTCTGCTGTTACGAACGTTCCATATTTAAGGGAAATGTGTGCAATATCTTCATTCGGGCAAGCTGGGCCTTTATTGCTATGAGGTTCTTTTAATATTTTTGTATGTAGGTTGGATGACTTCTGACACACTGATGCTTGTGGTCATTTAGCGATTGAACAGTGCATCTATAGATATCGTAAAAATCTATAAATACGGGGAGCTTGACGAGAGAGGGCTGAAGGCTGGAACCTGAAAGTGACAAAAAAAAAATCAAGTGCATCAAAACGGTCCATTAGGAATGAGATGCATCAGGAATTAGAGTTAGAGGTGTTCTTAAAAGCTAGGAGCTTTTCTAGAGCACGAGTGGGCTTCCTCTCTTCCTATATGATAAAAAACTTGCTATGAGAAAATGTTACGTAGAGTAAGCGTGGCAACCTCGCAGAATCCACGAGTCTGTGGCTAGAGTATCCCTCATGAAGCAACTATATGTGGACATGTAGTGTATTTCCTTACCCAGCAGGTTCTCACGCTTATCCCTGCCTGAAGTCTGCCTACTGCCCTTACGCAGCAGCTCCTCCTTGGTGATCCCTACCGTGATGATAAGGTGTTGCTTGGCACGGCCATGAACCCGAAGCAACTGGTGAACCACAGAACGAACAACGGACCGGAAAGATGTGTTGGTTCCGTTAGACCTAATAAAGGCACTGCAAGGCACCAAACAAGTAACCAACATGCAATAGTAGATTATTGAAGACAGTGAAAACTAATATAGATGAGTTTGACTTCCGTATGGAATCATCAAAGCGATCTGCAAGGGCTGCCAGAAGAGATCAAGGCACCCCAAAGCCCATGGAGGCGGGTTTGTAGTCTGGAGAAGTGTGGACATTAAAAAGATTGATCTTGAGAAGCTCGATTAGGAGAGCTTGCTGAGGAGGTTAAATTCTGTAAGCTAGACCGGCAGCTCGATCTCGCTCTGTGTTTCTTTCGTGGAAGCTAAAGGAAGATAGGGAAAGAAGAGGTAGCTAGCTAGGAATGGATGGTCCTCAATTTTACCGTTGACACATCTCTATCTCTACTACTTACTTATTATCTCTATCTCTACTGCATAAACTTGTGTGAGAAAATAAGATCTCAGCCGTCTATACATCTCTACTACTTATAAAGGCATAAACTTGTGTGAGAAAATAAGATCTCAGCCGTCTATACAGATACATCTAACGCTCCAGATTTATTTGTTCTCCCCACTTTCACCCCAAATTTCCGCATCCCACATCCCCTAAATTACCGAACAATACCAAAACAGTTGACTCGGTCCCTCCTAGCGAGCATCCGGCCATCCGTTCTCCACCGCCCTGCCCATGATCTCGACCCCCCGCTCGCGAGGCCACGATCTAATTCCTGAAATCACATACGACTTTCCTTCTGTGCATCCCCGTTGCCGCTTCTGGCCGCCAAATCACCCAGCCCTCGATCTCCTAGGTCATTTCCTGCTGCCATGGTGATGAATCTCGATCGGAACCGCAGCGGCGCGATTATATTTACGACCTGTAGATCCGTGGGTTTCTGTTTCAGCTCTCTACACGCGGAGATGGCCGCCGTCTAAGCGCCCGCGCACCGTCGTGGATGGCGTCTTCGCTGCCCCACCAACGCTGGAGTTCGTGCACCTGCGCGATGCCACCTGCCTATGTCCTCACCAGAATCTGGCCCGCACACTCACGGCAAGTCAGTACATGCCACCTTTGGCGCTCAGTATACATTCTTAACAAGAAACATGCTCCATACTAAACGGTTTCTGCAGAGTTGTAAACTTGTAGTCAGTTTGCTTTTTTATTATTCAATCAAATGCGCAGGTGCTTAGGCTGAAGAATTTGACAGAAATCTAATTAATGGTGTAATTTTCTTACTTTACCAATTCAGGCGCATAGGAGGTGCGAAGTGTTCTTGTGCACACAGGTAGCTTTCGACATATGCTGTCTATCTATGTTCATCTTTCTCACTGCTGTCTGCGTATACACTCAAACATTGCCGGAACTTACAGTATCGATTCGTATCCTGTAAGTAAAAGTGAAGATAAATTTGCTGCCAGTAAAATTTACAGTGCTGATGTTGATGTGAAATTTCCTAATGTTGTAGAGGTATGTCAAAAACTATTTCTCTTCTTTATTTTGCATTTGCTTAGCAAGGTTATTTCACTACATGTGGTACATCACCCGCATGTTATTTTTTACCGCTAAGGAGATGCATTAATTGGTGATTAGACGGATGAGCATTTGGGGCACAACCAGTGTCAATCGACATTGTGTATTGAACTCTTCCGTGATTCTCATGATTAATGTATTTCGATGCAAGCTGCGAATGTCTATGTCTTCTCGATTGGCTATAAAATGGATAAGCAATATTTTAATCACTTCGTGATCCCGAGGGGTATGATATATAAGAAATATTCCCGCGTAAGATCCCTTTCTTTAGTTTTCTGATTTATTTGGTAAATTATATATGTTTGTTGAACTTAATTCCTCAACGTTTAGCATTTTCAAGCTTAGGCTTTTGGCTAGCGTCAGCACCCACATTTCGAGCATATTTGATTGTAAAATCTAACACCCACATCCCAAACAAATAAGGATGGAAGAAGAGAAGAGGTATTTAGATGGCAAGAGTAGAGATGTAGGAAACTGCCTTGTATTATTTGATGGCAGCAATATAATTTATAAAATCATATTATATTTATTAACTAAGAATCGTGCGTTGCACGTGCCAGCTTACTAGTACTTATAAAAGAGCAAACTTGGCAGGAAAATGAAATCTCGGCCATCCATACGAGTCAATCGAACGGACACCAAGGCGCTATTCTCCCTCTGGTTTCCACCCGCTCCTTCCAACCCTCCGTCCAAGCACCTGCACGATTATAGAGAAGAAAAAAGGGAAAATAACCCTCTGAACAATCAGCGCTCGCACAGTTCCCAGCCCCCCGCCGACGCCACCGCCCTTCCCCTCTGATGCTGCGTCGTCTCCTCCACCCTTCCTTCCCCTGCACCGACGCCATTGCATATCTTCCTTTGCTGCGTCGCCGCCGCTGCCCAGGCTGCACCGTCGCTGCTGCTAGGGTTAGCCGTCGCGCCATCTCTTGGTCCCGCGCGAATCCTCTGATTTGCCGCCGCTGATTGGGGAACAAGAGCGGCACGATGGCAGGGAGAGTGAGAGGAATGAAAAAGAAGGATGCGCTTTTGCCTCTTGTTGTTGTTTGAGAGAGAGCTGAGAGGTTGAGAGAGGATGGGAGGACCGGAGATTAAGAGCAAAGGAACGGGAGACTGAGGGAGGAGAGAGGAGAGAGGAATCGAAGAAGAGGAGGCGCTGATGCTTGTTGCTTGAGAGAGAGATGCTGATTTTTTTGTGTGGGTTGCTACTGTACTTCTGCCTCTGCTTGGTCTGAGAGGATGCATTGGGGGAGATTAATACTGATGGTGTGTGTGGTGGTGTTGTGCTTTGTTTTTCTTTTAGTATTTTTATTACTAGCTGCTGTTGTGCTTCTAAATGAAAATTGATGTACCGTTGTTTCCCTATTTTTTCAGGTTCTTCACCACAACAAGATGAGTTTGGGGCAGTTTTTCATCAAGGACAACAACTCGGCAATCCAAGCAGCGTCACTACCACCTTCAGGTTTGCAGTGCTCCTGCAAAGTTTGGTTTACATGAACTACTAGGTAGGAAAGCGCGGCTTGCCGCGCGCTTGCCGTCTAACGACGGGCAAACATATATTAACAACTGTTGCAAAAAACTAACTTCAGAAAGCTAAATTGATGCTTTATACATAGTGATATAAAATAATAAAATTATGCACATAACATAAGGTGAATTTTCAATTTGTAAACACTACTAATCTTCTGCTTCAGATTCAACAGTTGTGTTATAGCACTCTATCACTTGAAATGGTAAAATCTCTCTTTCAAGTTCAATATATAAGGTAGGAAGTTGAGAAATACAGAGGGGCTCCCGGGTGCAACACATCCTGATATTTAAAAAAATTAGAAATACTATTTAACTATCTCAAAAAAATCTAAAATAATTCACGGCAACTCATGTCACCTTAACACTTACTCGTGTAAATTTCCAAGAAACAATACTATGGTATGTGGTCTACATAAAAAAGAGAATCTAAAACTTTGTTACACTGTGAATAGTGTACGTCCATTCCTCATACTAGAAACAATACGATTTGTCATTTTTGTATAGGTCACATATTTTTATATTCTAGGTTCAGATTTGGCGTCATTTTTGTATAGGTCACATATTTTTATATTTTAGGTTCAGATTTGGCATGCTTATACCTGGACATACTATCTCCAACCATGATTTATACCGAAATTTATTTTTAAATTCTAGTACCTTTTTTGAGGAATTATGATTTATGGGGGTGTGGTGCACCTGAGAGCCAAAAATCCGCGTTAGTAGGAAGTTGTGCTATATCACTCCATCACTTGAAATATCTCCTTCGAATTCAACATAAGATAGAAAGTGGTTTGCCATGCGCTAGACCGCAAAAACGGCTGAATTATACAAGTTTTGTAAACAGATAGAGATAAGAAAATATATGAAATACGCAATGTTAATTTATACATAAAACATAGTAGAATCAAGTGTGTCCTGATGGTCTAAACAACATATGATAAAGCACATATGTATAATATATAGTTTGACAGTAGAACAAAAGTGAAACTAAGCCAGCATGGTCGATCTATATGTTCACTTCTCGTTTTCCTAACCCCTGTTTAATCCATTATATGAATATGACAGCTTCAGATGCAGAATTGCGCGTAGAGAAGATGAGCACATGGTCAGGCAAATCCGTGGTGTTCAGTTTCTGCCATTTGAAGAACGCAATGCTCATGAAGGAAGGGACTCTGCTTTCTTAGGCAATCTGGTGCATTTTGACTGAACCCATCTCTGATCTGATATTGATTCCTGTTGTTTTCATACTCAACCAACTCTTTCCACGGAGCAAGACATCTGCAACAAGCAAAGAGAGAAAGGCAAGCTTGATAAATATAGTTAGTCAGATGACGGAAATATGCAAAGAAAACAACCAGCTGGTAACTCCAATTATTATTCTTGATCTGTGGCCAATCTCAATACATCAAAGCACTCCTAGGCAGACATTCCCCTTGTCCTGTAAAAGTTGTAGGAAAAGCATGAAAAAAACATGACAGTGCTGTACCACGAAGGGGAAATGAGGTTGAAGATGATACTCGAGGCATGTGTGAACTTACGTTGATAATCCCTGTAAAATTCGCAGGATAGAACATGACAGTGTTGTACCACAATGGGGAAATGAGGTTGAAGATAATGCTGATGATCCAGTAGTTCTCAGGAGATATTGTGAATGTTCTTGATGTCACAAAGCATCTTTTTTCTGAATCGCGACTGCATAGTTTTGAACAACTCCTTCACATCATCCAGAGATCTGAAAAACATGCGACACAGAGTTGTTAACTCGACATCCCAAGTGATCGAGAAACAAATGTTGTATTGATTGTAAACAAATTCAATCACTTTACCTCACTGGAAAATTCGGTTTCATGCAAAAAGGTAATGTTTGACATGAATTATCATGTACTAAGGGCTGGTGAGGCGTCTTCTAGCTGTCAAGATGGATGATAATAATCAGGTATAAGTAACATGGAACTGAACACGTTCAATTTAATGCGAAGTTAGTACAAGAACTCGCCGAAGCAATCTGGCTTCTATATATCTCACATGGGAAATACGGGCAAGAACTCCTGTCATCAAAGATTACTTGAGTCAGTTTCCCTGCCTGCCCTCTTAACATTAAGAGCTTGACCCTAATAGTTTACTTTCTGAACTTATGTGTTGTATATGTTCCTGACAGTACACAAAAGGAAAAATTACCATCATTCAAGCATTCTAACTTTAAGGAAGTTGAAACTTCTTATAATTGATCATAAGAAAAGAAATCTATGTCACAGCGGTGCAGGAATTTACTGTACTTTCATGAGTCGTGAGATACCACACTACTATTCTCCTCAACAAATGCAGATGGCATAATCGCCTGCCCCACTGGCAATAACATCCTCAATGCCATGCTCAGAGGAGCATGAAAAACGTCAAGGAATAGAATAAATGAATATTCCATTTCAATTCAACATAGCAACTCATATAGACTTACCGTGCAATGATTTCAGTATATTAGAATGGTCAACAATGTCTCTGATAATTCATAATAACAGCATGATTTTGGCAATGAACCAAGAGAGGCAAGAATTTTGGCAATTTCTAAAATGCTACCATGAACTAAAGAAAACATGCACGAAGGCACATTGAAGTGAAGGTTACAAATAATGGGAAGAAATGATGACGGTAAAACAGAACACAAGTAAACTATTAAACCTCTAATTCTATATGGAAAGGTTTATCTTTTGCTGGTACAAAGAAATCATCCCCTACAGAGGATATGACCTAACTGCATCAGCATAAGACTTAATGCCCACCTCACTAACACTCTTTATTGGACTGAAGCTAGGTATAATAGGCCAGTTCCTCAACAAATCTATGTTCAGGTAAGGCCATCCATAGAAGACCTTGGCAGCAAACAACAATTGCTAACTATTGGTTGGCAAATATAGCTAAAAATCACCAAGAAATATAGGAGTGATGTTCTGAATCTCACCAAGAATGGGAATACTTTTGTTAGTCCGTTAATAGGAACCAAATAACCCATAATATGCCATGCATGCCTCATGTACACATCCTAATAACAAACCAGTACCAACAAACCATTCCAAAGAAGTAATTGATAACAACCACAATAACAGCTATGCACTTCACTAAATAAGTGTGCTTCACTAAATAAGTAAATAACTAAAATGAAAACTGTACCACATAAAATGGATACAAGCAAACCATGACGACAGCAATAAGAAAAACATAAAATGGATTTGGTGAAACCAAAGGAATAAAATAAGTCCATTTGCATCACCTTGCCTTTCTTCTCATATCTGCCTGCAAACAACAATGTCCGTGAGCCAATATCACCGTGCCCTCCATAGTTTGTGACTGACCCCAAAAGGAAAATGCACGTGCATAGTTCTGAAGTAAACAACACATATCATCTACATGAATAAAATGATACCCTAAGGAAAGTAACTTCTGAGAAATGTTAACCTTATGAGAGTCAAAACTATATCATCAAGACCGGGTGGGTCACTATTCTCATTTTGTATTCTCCGACGGCTTTCACTCTGGAAATGTCACCCATCGGTTAGTAAACCATTAACAAAACGCAATGCATGCATATAAATAAAAAATCTAATTTGATGCTAACTCAAGTGAGCACAGTACTACCAAATTTCACTGTAGGTATAATATATTGTGGAAACACATAGCTGCAGACTGAAATGGCCGGCATCATAGAACACTGATGAAAGTGCAGTTAAATAAATGCTTATGGAATGTGTCACTGAGAAATAAGATCAAATACACTTGCAGCAGCTACACTAAGGTAGCTCCCAAACATCATACATAACCACCAGTAAGCAGAGTGAACAATATTTGATAAACAAGTATAGAGATCACCACTAAGTGTCATACATACACATTATAGAGTGCTTCTCCTTTCATAGGAAAACTAATGCAAAGTATCTTAAAAGGCATTTCAGTAAGAAACATAAAGCTTAGTATAACTACATCAACTCTCAACTGAATCAAAAATCCTGTTGTAAGTATAGAAAATTATATAGAAGAAAGAAAACATTAAAAAATTGATGTTGGACTGACTACTGTAAGGAGTGGCTAAACATTGTTGGCACCCTGTTCTATAGACATTTTGCAAGAGCACCAAGGTCCTCACTTGTTCAGCAGAAGAGTGTTCATTTGTCTAACTACCTAAGCATGTTAATAAGAAAATTCAAGGAAAATATTAGGAAAGAAACACTCATATGTATAACACTCCAATGGAATTCCTGTGAAATAATTCCAGTGCACACAGTGTACATATTTACAGTTCTTTTGCCTCATCAGTTTCTTAAAAAAATCCATATCACAAGTGTGCCAAACCTGCACAGGAATTTCCACCAAGCAGATGAATCGTGATGAACTATAACAATGGTAGTAGTATAATAAATTACCTAGATGCACCGTGGCTGGAAGATAATCTGCACACAGCGAGGCATGCCGCTGGTGACAACTGCGACAACCCTGGCCACAGCCCGCATTGTGTGAGCACCATCTTGTATGACGCTGTCAAACTCACCTGCATGCCTTACTGTAAGACTGAGCATTCTATGGTTAGTATGAAGTATCTCATAGGATCTCAAAGATAACAATCTATCTTCAGACTCTAGTATAAGCACTCTTCACTTTGAATCTACCACTCGCATTTCAAATCATGTGTTACCTAGGTGTGCAGGCTAACACATGACTAAGACTGCCAAAAAATAGGATTAGGGCACAAGACCGAGTGATTTACCTGCAACAAGCAGGTGGTAGGGCGGTATTTGGGCATATCTTCCTGCCTCACTATCTGATTCCTGATCCATTGCTCTACTCCAAGATGGTAGTATCTAGATTCTACATTTTGACTACTTTGCTTCAAAATCTAGCTATCTACTTATTATTCATTCAGATGTCATGTCAACTATATAGGAATATCCCCGATGAAAAACCTCACACGATTGAGAGCTACTTCTGATTCTTTCCATCACATTGCCATACGTCAATATTAGATGCAGTTTTTTTTTTTCGAGGGTGCAACGGGGGGCGATCGCCCACCTGAACGCGGTCTCATTTTTCATTAATATAAAACGGGGGGTACATGACATGCAACCACCATGCCGGGGGCACGGGGCGCGGGGGGTGGCACGACCACCCCCGGAAAAGCAAACAGGAGGGAGGCGGGGGAGAGAACTACACCACGCGGTCACACCAAGACAGAAGGGGAGCGAGGTCAATCCGGCGGGGGGCGCGGACAACCCACAGACGCAGGTGCTCCACAGCGAGAGCTGCAATCCGGGAAGCGGGAAGCAAATCACCATCGAAGACCATCCTGTTCCGAGCCTTCCAAACAGACCACAGGAGGGCCAGAACCCCGGAGTGCAGCGCCAGGGGGTGCAGGCGAGGGAGGCGGGCGGCGAGCCCATGTAGCAGGTCGGAGATATCAGCGTCTGGCGGCAGGCGGAGACCATCAGCACTCAGCGCCCACAGGGGCTCGAGTCGGGGGCAACGCACGAACAGGTGTTCAAGGGTATATACCAGTCAATATGCTATATACCAGTTTATCAAAACTGCACTAATTAATAGCAATATGTAAAAGCACCAGAGCACATTTGTGTACTGACAAACTCTAGAATCTCTGTCAGCATCTAGCTATTTAGTTATTATTCTTTCAGATGGCAAGTCAATGGATCCTAGAAAAATTAGGTTTGCTTTGCATTATTAAGTGAGCAGCCTGCCACTACCCAAGCAAGCTGAATTGTAGCAAAAACACCCAAAACTCACGGAAGACCTACCAAGTCATCACTTATTCTCTTTGTAATTATGTAGTAACCTAGCATGTAAAAAAGGAAGTAAAACATTAAGCGGTGAACTAATACAAGTTAATTTTCCCAAAAAGATAATACATTTTAATAGGTCTGCTGATGCAATAATATATCAAAAATCCATGATTGTCTAGACTCAGATAAGTGCCTCACAAAATTGAACAATAGGGATAAAGGCGTAACTTGTATCACTTCAAGAGTAGGAAATCCAGAGTAAAAGTTAACTAACATTAATGGAAACAAGTATGCAATACATATATTTCTTGCCCACATTGTAACAAACTTGCCATGAATTGGATGAACATAATAGGAGTATATTTGTTGCTTCACACTCATCTAATTTTCCAAATAGAACAATAGAAGTTCTGGTGGCAGCAAGCAGCCAAAGTGCCATCTCAGTCTATATGGGCAAATTGTCATATCAGTCTATATGTGGATAACTACTTCCTGATATCCCATTTGTGCAAATCAACATAATATTATAGCTCCATATACAAAGCTGAAACCCAAAATCTGAGAATGGACCATTCATGCAGCATATATAAATCTGAAGATTAAGAGTTACCATACCAAAGCATCTGATGCATTTTAAGTTGCAACTCCCAGATTAAATACTGGATCTGCAAACTTTCCTACAAACCGACATAAAAATTGTACTCTCAAACCAAGATAGGCAAAGGAATAAAGAATAGCGTGTGATCAAGAATGGAGCATACCTGACTACATCACACAAGCATGGTATTAGCATCTGAGAGGCAAGTTACATTACAGGCTCCCATAACCTCAAACAGCTGCTTGTATTGCATTTTCTTGGTGCTATTCTGTCAGCCATTCTAGGGCATAAGCCATGTTACATTATCATACTCCATCACATAAATCTGAACAAGCGTACATAAAGATAAGAAAGAACTGCCCAAATAGAAACCTGAAATTTGCCACATTAGACATACACACAGCAGAAAATATCATATTGATCAACCCTCAAGCTAAAAATACAGGTCTTATCGATATACACTCACAAGAACAATCATATATTGTTCAGCCTTCATGAGCTAAGAGTAACCACTTGGCTCACTTTTATCCAAACCTGACAATGAAACATTCAGTATCATGTGCTAAAAATGCATATCTAAAAAAACCGAAGTGCTTACTGCAATTAAACTCAGAGAGAGAGAGAGTAGATCAACTGCATTGAGCAACCAGATTTTCTGTTTGGAGACTGGGATCTACCTTGGTACAGGATGGAGATGGATCCCAGAGCATGAGGGAGCCTTCTGAGGATGCAACTCCATCAAACCGCGCAGTCCGCCGTCGGCTGCAGAGAGAGAGAGAGTAGTTGAGACGGGAGAGAGATGGAGAGAGGGAGAGGCTGGAGGTCAACCGCTGCCTGCTTGGTTGCTCCACCGATTAATGGCTGCGGCCGGCGGCCTCCCGTGCTCCTCCACACGGGCCGGCAACAAAGGGGAGAGACCAGCCATGGATGCGGGACGGGCGAGAGAGAGAAGATCACACACAGAGGTCTCACGCACGCGGCAGCGCTGCAGGGCCTGGTCAAAATACACCTGCATATCAGACAGAGAGGAGATGAGACGGGAGAGGCGCAGAGCACACACAGAGGTGGTAGAGGCAGCAGGTCGTACCTGCAGTCGAGTGCACGTCGTCGCCCTCCACCTAGAGCTCGGTGATGCTCCTACGACGAAGCTGGCGTATCTGGCGGCTGAGGGCAGGTCGGGATAGACCAAGATCTGAAGAAAACCAACGACGGCTAGGGTTGGAGTACAGGTCGCGGGAGGTAGGTTTGGGAAATGGGATGAGGGGAAAGGGATGAGGACTGGTGGAGGAACCTGCCCGTCGCTGGCCTCCGCCTCGGTCCCCATCTCGCGCCGCCTCAAGGAACCACAAAATCTGGAGCTGTCCGCCGCGACAGGAGAGATGAGGGAAAGAGGATGAGAACGGGAGAGTATAGGGTTCCGGGGTGCGTGGCCAGAGACGCCTATAGGAGGCTTCCTACCCTCGACATCGTCGGCGCTGTAGCGGGCGTACCCGCCGGCGCCTCGCCGTTCGCCACGCAGGAACGAGCCGGTGAGGGGAGGACGAAATGAGATATGAAAAGACGTTTTTGCCCTCGGCCACTCAGCAAAACCACAAGTACAACCACCGCGTCTCTCTCCTCTTCTTTCAACGCACACATCAAGCCACGATGCAGGTTTCACCGATGGGCGGGCCCCGTACGAAGCAGGCCCCGCAAATCAGGGACTATGGCTAGATGAGTTCACATAGCGGGTAGAATTTTGAGACCAAACAGGGCTGAAACGGATGGCCAAGATTAACTGAAACATCTGATCAGACGGCTGGGAACAGACATGGTCTGAGAGCAGGGGTTCCTGGCGGCTATATTTTGAAGGATTATAAAAACATTAGGCTGCATCCTGAATCAAATAGCTAATGTCAATCAACCAGATGAGAAATATTAAGAATGCATCTGGCATTGTACCTTGAACATCAAATAATTAATTAATTGCAAGCCATTATAGTTTTTCTGAAGGAAAAGGTAGCCACGTAATAATATGTCTCCATTAAATCCTATCAAGTATCAAATGTATTGTTGCAGCACATTTCTACCAACAACTTCCTTTTTCTTGCATTAACCTGTATAAGAATTCTGAAGCTGTACAACATCAGGTTTCAGACAGCAAAAAAGACTGAAGCCTAAGTTGCAAAGGGGGAGGAGTAAACAGAAATGTTCCTCAAGACGGTGACTGCCGGAGTTGCTGCGACAATGTCAGCAGCGTTGTCATCGCCTTCATGGTTGTAGATGAGCGCAGCTCCACCTGGGATCGAACACGGCAGCCAGGTGTAGTCGTTTGCATTCCCACTGCAGTAGGCACAGCGTGCGGAAGGCGAAGTTGTTGCTGATGGTACTACGTTACAGGCAAATCAACCAGTGGGCATGTACTTTTGATTTATTCCAAAATATCATATTGTAGCACTTATTTCTTCCGTTGCCGATGTTTCTTGGACTAATTACTGTACCACTTGCCTTCCATAGATTAATAATATAAGAAACAAGTGCAATCAGCATTTTATTAGGGAAAATTATGTGAAGAGAATCATTGAAAATATAGTCTTGGTTAATTTGCATCTTGTTAAACTGCAATTATGTATATGCTTCGAACAATGCGTTAATTTGTCCCACTTGGCCTTATGGCAATTCATTTTTTCAAGGCGTTTCTTGTTGATTTATTAGGCATTAAAGTGCAAATGGTTCAGACCCTTTTTGTTTTCTTGGCTGTAGGTTTGCAGCCATTAGGAAACTAAACCTGAAGTCTAGCCTTTTGGGGAATATAGTACTGTCATATAGAAATAGAACATTACATGCTCCAGCTTTGAGTGGAGATCTGGTATAAATTTGATTCTTGTTTACTCTATTTTTCTTGACATAAATGGAACTGCATGAGAGCGATGTCATAGAGCAAGACAAATCACGTGTAAATACAAGTGTGCTGTACTGTAGCTCGATCTGCTATGAAAATTGAATTACATTGATGATTCATGTATGACTGATAGAGCAAGTACATAATAAGCATTGTGCCAACCCTGTACAAAAATGAAAAGGTCTCAATATTCTTGAAATTACACATAGCAGATTTGAATTGACTCCTGTGTATATATGGTCCTAAGATATTATTGTGTCAAGTTTTGATTGGCAGTTAAATACCATACACGCATCGTTTAGTGCTCTGCAACTATATCCTGCTTTGCCTAGACTCATCTCCATCCACTCAAGGAGGTAGCAACCAGATATACTTGCTCTGTTAAACTTTTTTTTTATTTCTTCACCTCTCCTCTAACATATCTTCGTATTAATGAACTAGACCGTATGTACTTCTAATGCTCTTTCTTATACTTAGAATATAGAATAAAAAGTTATAACTTTTTTTTGAACAGGATAAAGTTTATAATTATGGAATGATAGTTTTATCGAGTTCTTCGAGGGGTTCTCGATAGCAGAAGTGATGTACTCTATTTGGATAACCAGATGTGGGACGAAGGTTATAATATTTGCATTGCTTCTCCTCTTAGACAGCATCAACTCAGCAGTATGCTCCATCGACGACATTATAACATTGGCAATGATCTATCATGTCTTTTATGTTAGCTACCACTGGAAGAAACCTTGGCTCACCTATTCTTTGAATGCTCCTTCAGTCGATCTTGCTGGCATATTTTGAACATGACTTGAGACCTTTTCTGAAACCAGTTTATATGATGCAGGACTGTTGCACGAGGTGGCGTGCACCTCTTTTTACTGATCTTTGTGTCAGTGAGCGTGGTTCACCTGGAAGACAAGAAACGAGAAATTATTTGAGTGTTAGATAGATAAAGCAAGTGTTGCTTTGGATTTCTAAAGAAGAGCTCACTCTGTTTGGACTTTGGAGGGTATCAGTTGAGGCCACCTCAAAAAGATCTTCTAGATTTTTATAGTCTTCAACTCTTCATTTATAATCTCTAACAACACTTGGATTCCTTTAATTTTAAAAAATAAATATAGAATCAAGCGTCAAGTTTGAGTAACCAGACATCACTATTTTCTATGCTTTTCTTAATTTTAAGCATATTGATTATTCCATGGATCGTGAGTTGCACGTGCAATCTTACTAGTGGTTAATTAGTTATTAAATACCTACTCTCCCTTCGTTTTAAAATATAAGATGTTTTAGCTCTGTGAAGGAAATGTATTTAGACATCTTTTAGTGTATAGGTTCACTCGAATATACACACTAAATTAGTGTCTAATATATTTACTTTACAAATCTAAAATATTTTATATTTCAAAACGGAGGAAGTAGAAGACACTGGCAGCGCTGACGATAGTGCACTATTTCTTATGCACGGGAGTCGGCTCCGCGCAGTGAGCTAGAGGCCACGATCGACGAAACGTCAGGAAATCGCGGGTGCGTTCATGAGCATCTTGCAGTATAACTGGTGCCTAGACAACTCGCATCCCGGTAAATCCGAATTTACCGGCCGTCGGATCGTGAGTCCCAGCGAATCTCGGCCGTTCGATTCTTTTTCACTGCGCCCGTATAAAAGAGCCTCCCGACGGTGAAAACCCTAGCCCCAATCACCGCGCGACTCCCTCTCCACCTCCTTCTCGCTCGCGCCGCCGCCTGCCCCCCTCCCCAGCGCTGCGCGCCCGACCCACCCTCCCACGTGAGCTCCGTTCGCTCGCCCGCCCGCCCCAGCGTCAGCACCAACCGCCGCGTCACGCGAGCGACTCCACCCACCAGTCCTCCGGCCGCCGCGCCGCACAAGCTCCTCCACCGACGAGCGACGTGGGCCTAGAGCCAATCCCGCAGCCGCCTCTGCTCTGCATCATGCGTTCGTCCTCTCCCGAGCTTCAACCGCCTTTGCTCGCTTTCCCCTCGTCGTCGTTCTCCCCCGTGATGCAGGCGCTGGTGAGGGCCTCCTCCATCTTCCTCTTCGTTGTGCGTGGCAGTCGGCCTGGTTCCTCCTCCTCCTCCACCCTCTAATTTTTCGTGGACACGGGAGCTGTAGGAGGCACAGCATCCTCGAGGCTTCTTCATCTGCCCTTCTTCCTCTTCTCAAAGAGGCAACACGGCATGGTGCGAGACAGCAGTGCAGATCGAGTGAGGTTGGAGAAGAAAGTTCCTGCAGGTTCCATCCAACTGAAGAAGCATGACGCCACCACAAATCGATCAGGACGTCAAGCTCAGGTGAGATGCTGCTAATTCTCCCTTCTCCAACCATATTTGTCTCCCGTCCAGAGCTTAAATTTGGCTATGCCCCTACTTCTATACAGGCCACCGCCTCTTTCTTTATCTCTTCAATTTAATTTTGTTTATAGTTATATGTTTTAAATTGAACTAGAAATCTAATGGGTATTTATGTGGATATTGTACAGATCTGTTATATTCCTCAATTTCTCAGTTATTCAGGTTGCTTGTGGTGAACATTACGTTGATTGTAATGTTCAGTTGTTGTATTTGCAGATTGACTACTGAAGGTTTGTTTCTCTAATTTTTCTCTTCAAGCTCTTTGCAATACCTTTGTAATGTCCGTGGAGTGTAGATTGATCTGAACCAAGCACTAACTATTTATGGATGGAGGGTGAACATTATCTTTTTTCTTAGTTGCCTTTTAAATTTCATAGGCAATATATTGTGCAGTGATGCTTTGCTCCTTATTTGATTGTAGGATGTATTTGGACCGGAAATACTGTTATTGTAGCAATCTTCTTGGTTTCTCATCCATTTATAAGATTTTTTTTTTCAATGCTAAGAGGTTCTTCTGAGACAGCTTACTAATATCTTACCATCTCTTTGGAACCAGGACAAAGCAGCCTCAAAATAATGTACGATGAAGAAGCACGAGTTTTCCTTTGTTCCTGTGAAATACAAGGTTAATTTCATGTACCTCATATTTGCTCTATCACCCTGTGTCAGTCCATGTGGTTGATGTTGTCATCTGGGGTCCATGTCTTAGTACCGATATTGCATATCGACATTTACTGACATTTATTTCCCACAGAATCATGCTAATGTGTGAGGTATCATCTAAACCTATATACGTATGTATTCTGGAACTCTTACTAATATGTATTTGAAAACAAACAAATGAGAGCTTAGTTGCCTGTTCTTATGTCTTGATCTCTTGCATTGGATGCTAAAAAACAAGACCTATCTGGGTTTTTTGCTCCGTTACCGTGGTATTTCTCTGAAGTTTTGTTATCCATCGAATGTGCAAGCTTAGAAAATCTTCTTATGCTTTCTTTTGTGTAGGTCCCAACACTATTAAGTTTATAGTGATATATTAGATATCCGTGGTCCCTCCTGTCTATATTAATTTGGACCTTATTATACTGTGGGCGTGTTAGAAGTAGCTGTTCTACTTATCAATTAGCGTCTCTCCGGTAAATTTTACTTGAACTGAACTGAATTTCACGTCAAAGAATGTGTGATCCTTACATGTCTTGTGTATATTACTTTATTTATGCAGTTTATTTTCCTTTGTAATGTTTTGGACTGTTTCACTCTTTTTCATCTTTTGCATCTATGGGTATATGCCACTGCCTTTTTGGTTCAGCCTACAAAAAACCGGTGTAAATGATGCTCTTGAAATCATCTCCGTAGATTGTATTTACTGGTTTTTCATGTTTTAGATGTTTCTTCTTTGGAGATGCTTGAACCTTGGTTACATGGCGTATTTCCTGTTATTTGCCTGCTTGGTGCACTGAAACCTAATTATGGTTTCTCTAGATGATGGCTAAAGGTTTTATGGCTAAGAGCGATAGTGCGGGGACGAAGAAATCTCCCCTGCATATCTAGATGCTAGAGAGATTTTATTGTGGTAGGTATATATTCTACTGCTTCAAGCTTTGTTCCTGCTGAATATGTTAATATATTCAGTCTTTTGGTCTTTTTGTGTTGTGGCTGAATATCATTCGATCTAGAGATGCAGCCACCACTTTTAATCAATCCAGATTTTATCTACATGGTAAAATGGTATTTTCTTAGAATATATAGCACAGCAGTCACATGTTCTGTTTTCCGCTCTACTTTGTGTTCTCCACGATCTGTCAATATTGATAGAATAAGTTCTTATATTCTTTCTTAAAAACTATATATACATTTCTTGGTCACGGCTGAGCCTTCTTTTCCCTCTCTGATTCATTTCTTGGTCAATTTTTTGAGTTGTGTCAGTGTTCATGTACTCCACATCTGTGTATTTATTTCAGGATTTACTGATCATTGATTCGAAACTGCATACTTGGATGTACAGTTTCGTATATTACATGATATGTATATGTAATAAGTTGTGTACTTTTCTTGATTTCCTGTCCACTGCTCTGTCCTCACGTGTTCCAAGAGATCACAACTTAAGGCTGATTTGCTTTGTGTGTTTGCTTCAACTGATTAGAGCCATTTTTGCTATCTTTATTTTGATTTTCTCAGTTTGACTAATACTGAAACTACAGACCTGTAGGCATGATGCACAGATAGTGAGAAGAAGGCTCCTGAAAAATGTTGTAAAATTTCTTCGGATCAGTCAAACGATTGGATACTCAAGAGAAGGAAGCATGAGTCTCTGGCTTGACTTTCAGCTGGATGATGTCAAACTTTCTGACTGAAACATTTCTGATGAATTACAGGAGGTATGCTACACTGCATCTCTTATATCCATGGCAATTATTTGGGGTTATTTCATATACATGTAGATGTCCTGGCCTAGCATTTGCAGAAGCTGTGATACTAAAACAATGCATTCGCTATTCAGGAATTGCAAAGTGCAAGATTATGAGATGTTTCATGATTTAGATTGTGAAGAATGGAGCCCGTCGCTGCATTATTTTGTCCGTGGAGTCAGCTTACCTGAAGGTGTCCGCTGCGGGAAAACCTCTGTGTTCTTTTATTCTTGCTATAAGGTGTTGTTGATTCAAATTGTGAAGAATGGAGCACATCGCCACATTGTTTTGTCCATCGAGTCAACTTACCTGAAGGTGTTGCTGCAGGCAACCTCTATGCTCTCTTATTCTTGATATAAGTTGGTGTTGATTCTATATTCTTTTGCATATATCGTTGATGTCTACGCACTTCTATTCTTGTAGACACTTGTTGGGCCTCCAAGTGCAGAGGTTTGTAGAACAGCAGCAAGTTTCTCTTAAGTGGATCACCCAAGGTTTATCGAACTCAGGGAGGTTAGAGGTCAAAGCTATCCCTCTCAAGCAACCCTGCAATTACGATACAGAAAGTCTCTTGTGTCCCCAACACACCCAATACACTTGTCAGATGTATAGGTGCACTAGTTCGGCGAAGAGATAGTGAAATACAAGTAGTAGTGATGATTATAAGTAGTAAATGTAATCTGGAATAAAAATCGCTGTGAGCAAACATGTAACAAAATAGCAAGTAAACGGTGTGCAATGCTTGGAAACAAGGCCTAGGGATCATACTTTCACTAGTGGACACACTCCCAACAATATAACATGAATGAACAAATAAATAACTTTTCTCCACTATGGTACTCTGAATTACTCTCCTATTGAATAACACTAATTATTGTGTAGTGGCTACGAAAGCATCCCTTAAAGTTCATCAAGTACTTGATAAACATCACTCATAGAGATATCCAAATCAGATCACAACTCAAGATAGAAATCATTGCAACTTAGACCAAGTACTAACACGGTGCACACACTGTCAACATTACACCATGAAAGGAGGAATAGATCACTCAATACTATCATAGTAATAATTACTCTCATAATCCACAAGAGATCACGATCATAGCCTAAACCAAGTACCACCACGATGCACGCACTGTCACCGTTACACCATGGCAGGAGGAATAGATTACTTTAATAACATCACTAGAGTACACTATAATAATTAAGCATAGGAGTAACATAATATCTGAATAATAACATCTACTTGTTCAACATGATACAAAGCTCATGATCACATAAAGATCACATCATGGGAGAGAGAGGTGAACCACATAGCTACCGGTAGAGCCCTCAGCCCCGGGGATGAACTACTCCCTCCTCATCATAGGAGACAGCAAGGTTGATGGAGATGGCGGTGAGGTCGATGGAGATGGCGGAGACGGCGATGGAGACCGATGGAGATGGCTCCGGGGGCACTTCCCCGTCCCGGCAGGGTGCCGGAACAGAGACTTCTGTCCCCCGAAATTCGTCGGTGGTGGCGGCGGAACTGCGGAACTCTTTCTGGAAAATTGCCGACTCCCTTAGGGTTTTCCGTCCCGAGGCTTTATATAGGCGAAGGGGCGTCGTCAGGGGTGAGACCAGGCGCCCTCACGCATGGCTGGCGCGGCCAGGGGCCTGGCCGCGCCACCCCTGCATGTGGGGCCCCTGTGGCCCACCTCCTACTCCTCTTCGGATCTCTGGAAGCTTCCGGGTAAAATAAGACTTCAGGATGTTGTTTCGTCCAATTCCGAGAAAATTTCCCGTGTATCACTTCTGAAACACAAAAACAGCAGAAAACAGGAAACTGGCACTGTGGCACTTGTTAATAGGTTAGTTCCGGAAAATGCATAAAAGTGCCACTAAGTGTAACGAAACAATAGACAAATGGTGTAAAAACAAGCATGGAGCATCAAAAATTATAGATACGTTGGAGACGTATCAATCGTCCCTGGGTCTATCATTTAGTTGCTGCCTGTTGAGACCTAGAAGCTATCACGAAAATTTGTTATCCTTATCCTGTAAAGCTGAATAAATGTTTTTAACTTTTTCATTAAGTGAGCAATATTTATGCCATGGTTCTATATTAAAGTAAGGCGGTTCTCGTAATTTCTGGATGCATTTAGATAATTTTATAGGCTGACCAACATGTCATGAGAAACTGAAAAGTGTCGAAGCAGCAAGGATCCTGTCATTGTTGGACTGTTACTGTTATAGTTTGTTCTCTTGATTACATGTGGCTGAAAGAGAAATTGTTAAAAGTCGTTTCTATATTGATACTTCATAAACATAGCCAGGTCCATATGTCTCAAAAGAAAGAACAGTTTGAAGTATTTGTATCCCATTTACTGATCATTGTTCTGAGTCCTCTATTTTGAGATAGATTATAGTACATGGAAACTCCTCTTAGTGAAACAAATACCACATGCATTCTGATAGCATGACTCTTTTTCAACTGCTATTTTCCATTGGAACATTATCTAATTAGACATATACAAACTACTGCATTACTATCACATTGTGGAGTTTGAAGTTCATGGGACATAGTTGTAATGGATTATGGTTATACCATCGTGCTTCAGACTTTTGTGAATGGATGGCGCTTTTCATAAATGGTGAATACATGATACATTTATTTTAAGGAAGTAAAAGAAATATTTCTAAGACTTACAATCTCAGTGTTTGCTTGCTGGCGTGACCACTGATTGTTTGGCGATGACCTTTTATGACTGGTGTTCTTTCGAGCTTTGATGTTTTGGTATGGTCCTCTCTACATGTGTGGGCTTCATTAACTACACATTATTTGATAAAACTATTAAATATAGTATTTTTTTTTGCTCATATATGACCACTAAATTGATTTAAATTTAACGGGATCGTGCGCCAAGGCGCACCCCTAAATCTAGTATGCTGAACAAAACAGAGAAGTGCTGCGACGTTCGTGTGCGCATAGACATGCATTGACCCGCGGCCGGCAGCGTCGCCATCGTCGAAGCTGGCGCTGGTCACGTATCGGCCCACCGAATCCCAGCCAATCTATAGCCTAGTGGAACATCAAGAAGAAATAAATAAATAACAATATTGGTTTGATCGAAATCAGAAAAGAAAAAAGAGAGTTATACTAAATCATCCGACCTATCTTTCTAATCGGAGGAATTATTCCCTCCGTTTAGAAATATAAGATGTTTTAGCTTTGTGAAGCTAATGTATGTAGACATCTTTTAGTGGATAGATTCAAACGAATCTATACACTAAAAAATGTCTAGATACATTCGCTTCACAAAGCTAAAACATCTTATATTTCCAAACGGAGGGAGTAGTTTTCATTCACCGAATCACCCTGAGCTATAAAATTTGACGGCGGCAAACTCGTCCGCTCTGAGAGAATTAAATCCAAATGTTCCCTTTTTTACTTTCTTTAATTTTAGTCCACCAATCTATTGGTAACCATCCATAGTAGTATAAAAAATCCTAAAAATTACTCCCTCCGATCGGAAATAAGTGTCAGCAATTTTGTACTAGCTTAGTACAAAGTTTGTACTATATCCCCGATAGTTATTTCCGATCGGAGGAAGTAATAAAAAAAGGTTGTTCAGACTTCAGACTACATTTTTTTTGAACAAGGAGCGCCCCCAAGGGGCTGGAAGCATCATATTAAATCACAATGGATGAGTACAATATTACAGAGGGCCCCATAACATAGAAAATAACATATGGATCCCTAGCAAATGTAGAAAAGACCTCACTGAAAGATACAAAAGTGCAAGTCGGTCCTTCTCTATCTCCACTGTTGAGCTAGAGGTCGGAGCTGCCATCGTCATGCCTGGAAGCGGGGACGAACCCACTTTCTACCTTGCCGACGATGCGCGGAAGCCGACCTCGAGAGAAGCCTCACAAAGGACGTTAAACAAATGTCGAAGCCCTTCACCGGCTTGAAGATAGGCCGCAGAGGGGCCTTGGATGTCAGACGGCCGTCACCCGCCGCCGAGGTGGTGCTCGAAAAGACTGCTTCCCAACTCCACTGCTGCAGGTCGCAGAAAGCTAGAAAAGAAATTCCGCCAGCGCCGAAGAAGCAAATCGGCCCGCTGTCAAACTCACCGCACCTGCCACGGGCGGGAGGAGGCAGGCGTAGAAGAACGGCTCGGAGGAGAACCTTCGCAGAAGAAACGACCGCACACGCTTGAGAAGCAGGACCAGATGCGCGAGCATCATCAATGCTCGTCTTGCACCGCGTAGATCGGAGACGAGGAACTTCTGAAGCTTCCTCACCCCCGCCACCACGGCCAGCCAGGAGGAAGACAGAGGTATCTCCGTCTAGGATCAGACGGAACAGAAAATCAAAGTTATTGAAAGGGAGCGCTATCTCCAGGACCGACGCCGCCTCTTCCTTGGAGGCTGACCGGGTTGCAGAGAAGAAGGCCACCAGACGCCATGCCGGAGCACCTGGGTCAAGGGGAACCACCCAAGAACAAAGAAATCGCTCCTTCCAACGCTTTCCTCCCCCAGCCCCTCGCCGCCACAGCCGGCCAGCAAGGAAAAGAGTAGCAGGACCAAAGCAAAACACACCAGAGGAGGCAACAAGGCCGGCCACCTCCAACCCCGACCACCAAGGCCGGCGACAGAGGGCAGCAGGGCTTGATGCGGAGCCCTCCGCCATGGATTCAGACCACCACTGCCAGGAGCCATCGGATCCCCTCCTTCCTCACCACCACGACGAGCTTGAAAGGGGAACACGGGATCCTGAGCCTGGGGCCAAGAACTAGCACCACAGATGGGATTATTGAGGGCGCCCCGGCCAGATCCGGCCCTAGCTGCCGTCCACCAAGGACGCCGGAGAGGAGAGGGCACTCGCCGCCGCCCGATGCCTCCCGAAGACGTCGGCTTGAAGCTCCCGCACGGCAAGACGCCAAGACTACAAAAAAACTCCTACAAAAGAAACTATATGGGGGCGGCCGCCCCTCTCCTGGTCACTCCGGCCGGTGAGGCCGCCGGAGGAGAGGGAGAGGGGCGCCGGCGGGACGATAGGGACTCTCAAAGTGGCGCTGGGGGAGAGAAAGGAGGTAATGCCCCCTTGGAGCGAACACGGATATCTATCATTGTTTTCTCTTTTTGACCTTGAATCTAGCTCCAGTCAGGAGGGTTAAAGAGCTAGCAAAACCCAAACACACAGAAGGTGAGGACAGACGGACTTGCCGTACTAATAATACAATAATTGATGTTGGGTATCTACAATATATGGTGGGTATTATGTTGGCATCCTCATGGAAAAATACATCGATGCTCTCAGGTGCCTAGCACTTGGGACATCTAAAAAAATCAACGGAAGCTAAAAAAATCTAGAACTTTTTAGAAACCAAAGATGATTAATTAGTATACTTGTATAAAAATATCTTGTAAGGAAATTACTAGCATTGCATCCTAGGTAAAAAAGAAAATCGGCATGCCAATATCTATGTACTATTCACGCCATATTCTTCATAGATTTGTTTTTTTGGCTAGGATACCTGGGGAAGTATTTCAAACCCAAACATTTTTATATTAGTACAATACGTGATCATCTTTTGTTTCTAGGAGGTTTTGTTTTTTCTTTTCAATTTTAAAATTTCTACGAATTTTGGGTTATAGTGTGCTAGGCACATGAGAGCCAAAAGTCCGCGTCCCATCCTCATGGTGTTAGAGCATGACTAACGGAGCCCTTAAACATGTGACCTGTATATCGTGAGTACAGGCTTCTGTACTCGCGATATACAGGTTTATTGGCACTGGCGGAGATCAGCACCCGCAAATTCGAACCGTGAAACATAAAATTCGAAATTTGCCGAGAAGATTTCTTCGCGGGAGAACGGATAGTAGCATACTAGATTTTATACAACAAAATTATAGCTAAAAAAGATGCATAGTTAGTGGCGAGCTCGCTGATGTCTACGCACTTCTATTCTTGTAGACACTTGTTGGGCCTCCAAGTGCAGAGGTTTGTAGAATAGCAGCAAGTTTCCATTAAGTGGATCACCCAAGGTTTATCGAACTCAGGGAGGAAGAGGTCAAAGCTATCCCTCTCAAGCAACCCTGCAATTACGATACAGAAAGTCTCTTGTGTCCCCAACACACCCAATACACTTGTCAGATGTATAGGTGCACTAGTTCGGCGAAGAGATAGTGAAATACAAGTAGTAGTGATGATTATAAGTAGCAAATGTGATTTGAAATAAATATCGCTGCGAGCAAACATGTAACAAAACAGCAAGTAAACGGTGTGCAATGCTTGGAAACAAGGCCTAGGGATCATACTTTCACTAGTGGACACACTCCCAACAAATATAACATGATTGAACAAATAAACAACTTCTCTCCACTACGGTACTCTGAATTACTCTCCTATTGAATAACACTAATCATTGCGTAGGGCTACGAAGCACTCCTCAAAGTTCATCAAGTACTTGACAAACACCACTCATAGAGATATCCAAATCAGATCACAATTCAAGATAGATATTATTGCAACTTAGACCAAGTACTAACACGGTGCACACACTGTCAACATTACACCATGAAAGGAGGAATAGATCACTTCAATACTATCATAGTAATAATTATTCTCATAATCCATAAAAGATCACAATCGCAGCCTAGACCAAGTACCACCATGATGCACGCACTGTCACCGTTACACCATGGCAGGAGGAATAGATTACTTTAATAATACCACTAGAGTACACATAATATCTGAATAATAACATCTACTTGTTCAACAGGATACAAAGCTCACAATCACATAAAGATCACATCATGGGAGAGAGAGGTGAACCACATAGCTACCGGTAGAGCCCTCAGCTCCGGGGATGAACTACTCCCTCCTCATCATAGGAGACAGCAAGGTTGATGGAGATGGCGGTGAGGTCGATGGAGACGGCGGAGACGGTGATGGAGACCGATGGAGATGGCTCCGGGGGCACTTCCCCGTCCCGGTAGGGTGCCGGAACAGAGACTTCTGTCCCCCGAAATTCATCGGCGGCGGCGGCGGAGCTACGGAACTCTTTCTGGAAATTTGCCGACTCTTTTAGGGTTTTCCGTCCTGAGGCTTTATATAGGCGAAGGGGCGATGTCAGAGGAGGAGCCAGGCGCCCTCACGTGGGGCTCGCGCGGCCAGGGGCCTGGCCGCGCCACCCCTGTGTGTGGGGCCCTGGTGGCCCCACTCCTTCTCTCCTTCGGATCTCTGGAAGCTTCCGGGTAAAATAAGACTTCAGGAACTTGTTTCGTCCAATTCCGAGAATATTTCCTGTGTATCACTTCTGAAACACAAAAACAGCAGAAAACAGGGAACTGGCACTGTGGCATCTTGTCAATAGGTTAGTTCCGGAAAATGCATAAAAGCGCCACGAAGTGTAACGAAACAATAGACAAATGGTGTAAAAACAAGCATGGAGCATCAAAAATTATAGATACGTTTGAGACGTATCACTCGCTGGAGGATGCCGCATCCTCACAGATGACCAAAATGGCGAGCTCGTAGTCTCCACCGTCCTCGCCATCGACGACGATCTAGTCCGAGTCGACGACGATCACCTCGGCCTCCGCCGCATCGCCCTCGCCGGTGGCCACCTCGCCGTCTCCCTGCGCCCAGGCGCGCGCCTCCTGAACGGATCGTAAGGGCACCTAGAGGGGGGGTGAATAGGTGCTACTCAAATTTTAATACTTTTTCAATTTAGGCTTGACACAAAAGGTAAATTCTCTAGATATGCAACTAAGGTGAATTTACCTATATGACAACAAGCAAGCTAAGCAAGATACAAGATATAAAAGCAATAAAGGATAGAGGTAACCGAGAGTGGAGCACGCGGAGACACGGATGTAATTCCCGTAGTTCCTTCCTTTTTAGGGGAAGTACGTCTACGTTGGAGGGGTGTGGTTGCCACAAAGGCCTAACCAACGCCACAAAGGCTCACCCTATTCTCCGGTGCAAGCTTCCGCCACAAAGGCCTAGCTCACTTTCCACTAAGGGATTCCTCAAGGCGGAACCGGCCTTTACAATCTTGGGGCACGCATCCACAACCGAATTGGAGGCTCCCAAGCACAACACAATGCTGTCAAACAACAAGTAGCAAGATATCAAATACACAAACAAGGTCTTGGGACACAAGGGAACCCAAGACACAAGGGCCCTCAAGCAAATGAGAGGGGAAATCAAATCGCTTCGGTGAGGATGTAGATGATGGTCTTCTCCTTCGATTCTCCAAAGATCAAGAGCTTTGGTGGGTTGAGGGAGGAGATATAGTTGATTTGGTGGCTCAAAATAATGGTGTTCTTCTATTTTGGACGAGTTGCTCATTGGGGAAGAAGGTGGGGGTATTTATACCCCCCCCCCCCCCCAAAAAATCAGACCGTTGCCTGCCAGAAAAGTCCGGCTAAAGCCGGAGTTAAGTCCGGCTAAAGCCGGTCACACCGGCTAAAGCCGGCCTCCACACCGGCTATAGCCGGTCTGAAATATCCGGCCCTGCCGGAAATAGCCGGACAAAAAGCCGGGTTAGTCCAGAGGCGCAGAGCTTCTTCCGAAACAAGCCAGTCCGGCTATAGCCGGTCTGGGGACCGGCTAAAGCCGGCCTTCCTGGCCAACCTTCATATGAAACTTCTCCCAGAGCCTATAAGCACCATTTCCTCAATAATTTCCTTTGGGTAATGATAATTATCAAGAGTAACATAGGAAACCCAATATCTTGTGCAAGAACATAATAAAATCCTACAAAGCATAATCACCACATTAATAGATAATGTATTGTTAACAAACGCCAAAATCAATTAGGCGGGAAATGATCTTTCAATCTCCCCCTTTTTGGTGTTTGATGACAATACATAATTTTGCATGTTTCAAACGATATAAAATATAGACGGAGCTCCCCCTTGCTATGTGCCTTATTTTAAGTTTTGTATTTGAATACAAAGACACATCAACAATAAGAACTCCCCCTAGATTTTATAATGTGATCCATATGTGCACAAGATATATAATAATAGCACATAATCAACAAGCATATAATATGACAAGATATATAGCAATAACGATAATCATAAGGTCTACTACACATAATAAGCATATAGTTCAACACATAGTAGTAGATGATAAGTTCAACCATGGGACTCAAGCGAGCAAGCACACGATATAAGAGCTTGTGACCCAACCAAATCCAAATGGAAAACCACAAATCCAAATGGAAACACATGCAAATAGGACATTCTCCCCCTTTGGCATCAAGACGCCAAAAAGGGAGACAACAACACGAGATCACTCCTCAACGTCATCAAAGTCCTCATCTTCCTCATCATCTTCTTGGTCATCATCTTCTTCCTCTTCATCATCATCTCCATCTCCTTCTTCATCTTCTTCATCAATGGCTTCCTTGCCCTTGGAGGTGACTTCGGCTAGCTCCTTCCAATCAAAAGATGAGCCCTCATTCCACTTGCCAAAAGAAAAAGTGTCCTCGGATAGATCTTGCTCTTGGGACTCTTCTTCATGGCTAGCTCCTTTGCCCTTCTCCACAGCCCTCAAACGAGCATCCAAATCCCTTTGCTTCTTGTGAATGTGCTTGCGGTCCACATAGTCCTTGTATTGAGTTTGACGCACATCATTGTTCATGCAAAACAAAGCCCTTTGCCACCACTTGAGCTTCTTCATCTCTTGATCCATTCCACCACTTGGTGGATCCGCATTCTTCCTCCTAGAACCACTAGCATAGCGGTTGCCACCCAACACATCACTCGAAGAGGGAAAAGCGCTTGAGGTGCTAGACACCAAATGAGCGGTCTTCTTGTAGAGCTTGTTGGGCTTGTGCACTTCCAACTCTTCATCTAGAAAATCTTGCTCAATCTCAAAGTCTCCTTCAATGCCTCTGTCAATGATGAGCCTCATGATAAATGGAGCATAAGGAGGGATCTTCCTATCAAGCATAGCAATCTTCATCTCCATGAAGATGAAGTACATCACATCGAGCTCCATCCCTTCACACTCACTTCCGGCCTCGAAGACAAGACGGGCATGGTGGAGTAAATGCACAAGTCCACCTCTGATAGAATCATTGTTGCCCCCACTTGGAGCAATGTTGGCACGAAACATCCGAAGAAGAATATCATAGAGGGGAAGGAGATTTGCAGTCTCTCCCGCTCTGCCCCCGGGACCATAGAGACACTGGATCTTCCTCTTGTTGTACTCTGTGGTGTCAAGATGCAAACGGGCACCTCTAGGTCGATGAATGCCATCAAACCTATAGCCCAAAAGCTGCCCAAAGCGAGAGATGGTAGAGCTCTTCCTCACTTCACCTGACATCCAAGTGAACCCAACCTCATCCCTAGTGTCAAACTCCAAAGTGGCAAAGAACTGCTGGATCAAACGAGGATTATAGTCTTGTCGGAATACCATCAACTTGTGTAAACCCAACTTCTGAGTGACCCAGAGAGCATCAGCAAAGTACTCATCCCTGGACAACGATGCAATGTTGGTGAACTTCATGGGGCACACCTTTGTGCTCATGGTCTCATACACCTGCTCATAGATCCTCTGATGTTCTGACCGGTAGAAGGAACCACTGTCGATGTCCCTTGGCAAGGCATAGAACTTCTGTTCACGGAACTCACGGTACTCTTGCTTGGACAACTTCTTGAGATCACCAATGTTAGCAAACAGCGATCTCTTCTTGCGTTCTTCCAACCGCTTCTTCTTCATAGCAGCTGTCATACGAGCATCGTGATGCTCTTGACGGCGGGCAAGAGAGGGATCAACATAGCGAGACCTCTTGGGTCGAGAACCACCTGCAAACAGCACATAGGTAGATAGCATAGAGAATGAGCATGCATGCCAGAGGATCAAAGAGCAATAGCACAAAAGGAAAAAGCATGACAGTACTTGGTGATCTACACCGGCTATTTCCGGTCTCAGGCCGGCTTTAGCCGGTCAGGCCGGCAATAGCCGGTCTGACACCGGCTTTAGCCGGACCAGATGAGCAAAAACGAAATCTCAGGAGTAGGCCACCAAAACTAGTCAGGTGTTTTCAATCTATGCAATGCAGGAGGAATCATGAATCCAAACATTCCCAGATGAACAACAAGGTACCACAAAATCAACTAACCCTAACCCTAGGGAGACCTAGGGAGAGAGAGAGAGAGGAGAGAGTAGGGGGGGGGTACCCTGGTCCATGGGGAGGGCGCCGGAGAGGATGACCGGCCAAGGAGGGGGCTCCGGCGGCCGGAGGAGAGGCGAGTGACGGCGGCGGCGGCGGGTCCAAGGGAGGAGGAGCTCGAGCAGAGATAGGCGTGAGGGATAACTGAGGAAACCCTCACCCCCACGGCCTTATGATTTGGGCTCGAAAACCCCAGGCCGGCTATAGCCGGGGAGACCGGCTAAAGCCGGACACCGGCTATTTCCGGTGACAGACCGGCTAAAGCCGGTCTAGATGGGGTAAAAATGAATAGATTCAGTTTGAAGAGAATTCTGGCATGCAAGATAGGATGCTTTGGCTTTAGATAAGTGGGCTTAGGATAGAAAACATGCATGGAGTGGTTCTCGGCACTTGGCATTGCAAACACAAGAAATCTTTGGAAAATCCAATGCAAGTGCCTTCCCATTTCAAGGATAGAGACAATGACGAAAAAGTTCAATAAACTCAAATAGAATTTGCAAGGAATCAACTCTTCGAAAAGAAAAGGTCGGTGGCCGAGGCCACCATGTATGAGTGTTATGGCATTGGACCGCGAAGATATATCTTGGGTCCATAACCAATACTCGTCATTGAAACTCATATATCACAAAAATGATAGAAAGAGAACAATTTTGTCACTATTGGCATTATGGGGGGAGGGATAGCCCAATTAATTAGGACCGCACTCCCCCTATCTCCATGCCCACACCTAAACCAAACAAGTATTGAAGAATAGGTGTATTTGCAAGATGCTCAAGCCACACTCCTTGAATCAATGATATTTAGCTCATTCCTCAAATATCCAAATCTTGCTTCATCAAGGGGCTTTGTGAATATGTCGGCAAGTTGATCCTTGGTGCTTACATATGCAAGCTCAATATCACCACGGGCAACATGATATCTAATAAAATGATTCCGGATCTCAATATGCTTGGTTCTTGAATGTTGCACCGGATTATAGGCTATCTTGATAGCACTCTCATTGTCACATAAAAGAGGCACTTTGTCACAATTGACACCATATTCCTTTAAAGTTTGCCTCATCCACAACAATTGAGTGCATCCACTTGCGGCGGCAATATATTCGGCTTCGGCGGTGGAGAGAGATATACAATTTTGCTTCTTAGAAGACCAACACACCAAAGACCTACCAAGAAATTGGCAAGCTCCGGAGGTTGATTTCCTATCATCCTTGTCACCGGCCCAATCCGAATCCGTGAAGCCACAAAGAGAGAAATCCGAGCCTTTGGGATACCAAAGCCCATAAGTTGGGGTATGAACCAAATATCGAAAGATTCTCTTAACCGCCATAAGGTGGCTTTCTTTAGGAGCAGCTTGATACCTTGCACACACACCTACACTCAACACAATATCGGGTCTAGATGCGCAAAGGTAAAGCAAAGAACCGATCATAGAACGGTATACCTTTTGATCCACATCTTTACCATTGGGATCAAGTTCAAGATGACATTTTGTGGCCATTGGTGTGGCGGCCCCATTTAGTTCCTTCATCTTGAACCTCTTGAGCATGTCTTGGACATATTTGGCTTGATAAATGAAAGTCCCTTCTTTCAATTGCTTGATTTCAAAACCAAGAAAGAACTTCATTTCGCCCATCATAGACATCTCGAACCTATCGGTCATAAGCTTTGAAAATTCATCATTAAAAGCTTTGTTAGTAGAGCCAAAGATGATATCATCAACATATAGTTGGCATATGAAAAGCTCCCCATTGACCCTCTTAGTAAAAAGAGTGGGATCGATTTGCCCAACTTCAAACCCACGGTCTAACAACAACTCCCTAAGGTGCTCATACCACGCACGTGGGGCTTGTTTAAGGCCATAGAGTGCCTTATGGAGTTTGTAGACATGGTTAGGAAAGTTGAGATCCTCAAACCCCGGGGGTTGCTTAACATACACTTCCTCTTTCAATGGACCATTAAGAAATGCACTTTTAACATCCATTTGTTGCAACTTAAAGTTATGATGAGTGGCATATGCAAGAAGGATATGGATGGACTCAAGGCGAGCCACGGGAGCATAAGTTTCTCCAAAGTCAATTCCTTCCAATTGAGACAACCCTTGAGCAACCAATCTAGCCTTGTTCCTCACAACAATTCCATGCTCATCTTGCTTGTTCTTGAATATCCACTTTGTGCCAATCACATTGCGGCACTCCTTTGGCTTCTCCACTAACACCCATACATTATTGCGCTTGAAGTTGTTGAGTTCTTCTTCACTCTCACTTGCGGAGTACTCTTCTTGAGTCAAGAACACAAACTTTGGTTGTTTCTTCTTTGGTCCACCCTTCTTCAGAAATGACTTCTTTGAAGGTGACTTGGTCTTGCTTTTGAGGATGAGCTTTCCACCATGATCTTCTCTCTTCTCATAAGGGCACTCGGCAACGAAGTGGAATCAATCATTGCAATTATAGCATGTCCTCACCCTTTGACCATTGTTGTCATTCCTTTGATAGCCACTTGACTTGCTCCTTCTTTGATTGTCTTCTTTAGCCTTGTGTGGATCAACCCAAAAGGTTTTTCCATAGAAGGCCATGTGTTCATTGTACTCATGTCTTATGTCCTCGGGACACATCTCTAGCCTTGCTTCAATGCTAGCTTGAAGAGGAACCTCTTTCTCAACCACACTAGCCTTTAATGCAAGATTGGAGCTTCTTTGCATTCCTATGGCACGAGCACGAGCATCTTCCGCATTTTGTGCGGAAACCTTGTAGGCTTGAATCTCTTGCATCACTTGATTGGAGGTCATCTCATTGAAGTTGTGCTTTCCTTGAACACTCTTCACATCCGCGGGCTCATATGGAGTGAGAGCAAGAATGTACTTCATCTTGATCCACTCATCATCAATATGGTGAGCACCGAGGTTCTTGAAGGTGGTAGCAATAGCCTTGAGTCTTCTATACATCTCTTGATGATCCTCACCATCCATCATGAAGAATCCCTCCGCTTGATTTGAGAAGGCAATATATCTTGTTTTCTTCATGCTCTCATTGCCAACGAAAACATCGGAGAGACCTTCCCAAGCTTCTTTGGCGGTGGAGAAGTGTTGGATGTGAGGCAAGTCCTTGGGCCCAACGGCGACTTGAATCATGTGGAGAGCGGTTGCATTGAGTTGACTATTGACCGTCTCTCTTCTTGTCATGTTGGTGGGATCCACGGCCTTGAATCCTTCTTCAACAATCCTCCAAAGCTCAATGCAAGAACTGCACATATAAGAGATCATTTGATATTGCCATTGACCAAAGTTTAATGCATCAAGCTTAGGCGAATCACCTCTATGGTTAATATGAGGATGAGGAACCGGCGGGTCGGGTGAATAGCAATGCGGGTATTCACCTTTCCCGTCGCCCTTGGTGGAAGACTTAGCATCGCCATTTTTGTCGGCACCCTCCTCATCTATCCCCACATTCTCCACTTGTGGAGTAGCGGGTTTTTCTGGAGGTGGAGAAGCATTAGCAGTTTTAGCTTGCATGAGTTGCGCCATCATTTCACGCAACTCACTTATTTGAGATGTCATGGAAGCCATGGATGATTCCAAGGATTTGAACTCACCCATGGAAACTTGACCCGAGCCCTCCGAGCCCTCCTTAGGTGGTGGATCCATACTCTTAGGCGGTTAAGCCCGAAATAAGAGCCGAGGCTCTGATACCAATTGAACAGATCGTAAGGGCACCTAGAGGGGGGGTGAATAGGTGCTACTCAAATTTTAATACTTTTTCAATTTAGGCTTGACACAAAAGGTAAATTCTCTAGATATGCAACTAAGGTGAATTTACCTATATGACAACAAGCAAGCTAAGCAAGATACAAGATATAAAGGCAATAAAGGATAGAGGTAACCGAGAGTGGAGCACGCGGAGACACGGATGTAATTCCCGTAGTTCCTTCCTTTTTAGGGGAAGTACGTCTACGTTGGAGGGGTGTGGTTGCCACAAAGGCCTAACCAACGCCACAAAGGCTCACCCTATTCTCCGGTGCAAGCTTCCGCCACAAAGGCCTAGCTCACTTTCCACTAAGGGATTCCTCAAGGCGGAACCGGCCTTTACAATCTTGGGGCACGCATCCACAACCAAATTGGAGGCTCCCAAGCACAACACAATGTTGTCAAACAACAAGTAGCAAGATATCAAATACACAAACAAGGTCTTGGGACACAAGGGAACCCAAGACACAAGGGCCCTCAAGCAAATGAGAGGGGAAATCAAATCGCTTCGGTGAGGATGTAGATGATGGTCTTCTCCTTCGATTCTCCAAAGATCAAGAGCTTTGGTGGGTTGAGGGAGGAGATCTAGTTGATTTCGTGGCTCAAAATAATGGTGTTCTTCTATTTTGGACGAGCTGCTCATTGGGGAAGAAGGTGGGGGTATTTATACCCCCCCAAAAATCAGATCGTTGCCTGCCAGAAAAGTCCGGCTAAAGCCGGAGTTAAGTCCGGCTAAAGCCGGTCACACCGGCTAAAGCTGGCCTCCACACCGGCTATAGCCGGTCTGAAATATCCGGCCCTGCCAGAAATAGCCGGACAAAAAGCCGGGTTAGTCCAGAGGCGCAGAGCTTCTTCCGAAACAAGCCAGTCCGGCTATAGCCGGTCTGGGGACCGGCTAAAGCCGGCCTTCCTGGCCAACCTTCATATGAAACTTCTCCCAGAGCCTATAAGCACCATTTCCTCAATAATTTCCTTTGGGTAATGATAATTATCAAGAGTAACATAGGAAACCCAATATCTTGTGCAAGAACATAATAAAATCCTGCAAAGCATAATCACCACATTAATAGATAATGTATTGTTAACAAACGCCAAAATCAATTAGGCGGGAAATGCTCTTTCACCTCCAGCTCCTCCTGCTGCTTGAACAGCTCGACGGCGGCGACGGCAGCGGCGGTCTCCTCCTCCTCCCGCCGCTTCTTAGCCGCGGCCATCGCCGCGGACTCCGCTAAGGCCCGCGCGAGCTCCGCCTTTTCCTTCGGGTCGCCGCGGCGCCGGCCGACGATGGGATGGACCGAAGCCGACGAGGAGGCCTCCCCGACGTCCCATGTCGCCGATGGAGGAGAAAGGTGGAGCGCCGGCTCGCGGGCGCGCATCGGTGCCGTGCGCGCGTCGACGGCGTAGGGGGCGAGTGACGGTGGGGGGGGGGTCCTCCCCCAGTTCGTCCACCGCCGGCTCGCCCGCTTCTTGGCGGCGACGGATCGGATGCGGCGCCGCTCCTCCTTGTCGTCGCCGCCGGGGGCTCGGCGGCCACCCCTGCTTCCTTCTCCTCCCCCACCAGCACGGCCGCCGCCGACGCCCGAGCCGCCGCTCCTCGTCGCCATCGATCTGTCGCCGGAGGGTGCGCTAATTGCTCGCCGGAGTTAAGCTAAGGGTGGCGGCGGCTAGGGTTCACGGCGGAGGGAGTACGGGTTCGACCCGTCTCCGCTGCTCGAGCCGGTACTTGTACCGTTCTCACCGGGCCGAGTACGGGTGCCCGTGAAATTTTTATACGGGTCGGGCCGTTCACGGGCTCCGCTAGCTCGCACACGCAGTCCATAGCCCGTGAAACGGTCGAGATTATAAGGGTGCCGGAGCAATAGGGGCTCTGTTAGACATACTCTTATCAACGTTACATCTGTTGTTAGGAAACATTCCATCTTCAAAGAAAATACTATGTGCAATATCTTTATTCGGGCTACCTAGGTCTTCATTGCAACCTTATTTTTGTAGGTTGGATGAGTAGTGACACACTAATGCTTGCAGTTATTGAGAGGCTGAACAGTGCATCTATTGATATTCCAAACGTCTATAAATACCATGAGGTTGGCGAAGATGGTCTAAAAGGCTGAAAGCGACAAAAAAAATCAAGAGTGGCATCGAAACAGCCCAGGCATAATCCATTAGGAATAAGATGCATCGGGAATTAGAGTTAGAGTTGCTCTGAAAGGCTTCGAGCTTCTCTAGAGCACGCGTGGCCTTCCGCTCTTCATACATGATAAAAAGCACACTATGAGAGAATATTATGTGGAGTAAGCGTGAAACCTCGTGGAATCCAGAAGTCTGTGGATAGAGTATCCCCATGAAGCAACAATACGTAGTGTAGTTCTTCACCTAGGTTCTCACGGTTAAGCTGCATGAAGTCTGTACCAGCGTGAAGACCAGTACCGCCCCTGCAACTCTGTCTTGTGTCCTTGTTTGATCCTTGCCGAGATGTCGCATGCCACGGCCACGAACCCGAAGCAACTGATGAACCACTCGAAAGATGAGTTGGTTCCATTTCGATCAAACAAAGGCACATCAAAAGACCCAGTCACCAACAAACAACAGTAGATGAATAAAGTGCAAACTAATCTAGATGAGTTTGATTTCCGTATGCCTCGATCTATTAATTAAGAAGAAGAGAATTGCCCAATTAATTAATGGAAAACCGGGCGAAAACCATTACAACAAAATCACACGAGAACAACACCAAAAACCTGCAACCTTCAAACCAACAAGCACACCCAACCTATGACCGCGAACTCATGACATCTAGAGCACCACGACGCAAAGAAGATCCACATAACGGACAACCCACCGAGGGTTCATCACTTAATCAGCTGCCGAATATTTCCTTGCTACGCGTTTCTTCCTCCTTCTGCCCCAAATATATATCTTCCTAAGAGACTTTTCCACCATCCTGATCATGTCCTCCAAAGCCTTTCCCGCTAAGACGCAGGCAATGTCTTTGCCATATCCAGGGCTAGCCGCCTCTAAACTGGCAAGCAAGCCACAAAGCTCTCTACCAAAAAGAGCCTTAGAGCTATGCGTCAACACTTCTTCACTGAACACAGAGGTGGGCTTTTGCGGTGGCGAGGGCGTCGGGGCCACCGCCGAGGCCTCTTAGGAGCCAAGCTCCAACGGAAGCTCCACAGAATCTTTCTCACACAAATCGTGAAGCTCTGGTGTGATCTGCAGCACTGGAGCCAAGATCCCAACCATGCCCTCGCTCATAGAGGCAAGCGACACAAAAGGCTGCGGCGACAGGCAAGGACTGCCATGAGGAGAGAAACAACCATATAGATCATCTTTCTTAGCCACAGAAGACTTCTGCTCAGTGGAATCATGCGGAAACGAAGCCTGCGCGAGGGCGAGCTCCGGGCCACTAGAAGTGTACGCTTTCATCGGCTCTGAAGAATCACCTGCGCCTGCCAACAACAACTTGAGCATTTCTAGCTCTGCACGGAGGGGGCGAGACGCCTCCTCGACGCGGACGTCAACCAGCTGAAGGAGCTCCATGCGCATCAATGCAACCTGGGACTGAAAGAGAGACTCCAAACTGGTGTTGACACTGAACACCTCGCAACACCTAGGAGATGGTTTTGGTGGCACCGTTGCACACAAAGGTGAGTCACGCACGACCTCAGCCCAACTCCTAGATAACGAGGGACGACGAGGCTGGGCAGATGGAGAGCGTCTCCGCTGGCAAGGAGCACGAGCGTCCGGCGAACGAGCATGGGTGTCCGGAGAGCGAGAACGATCGGTAGGAAAGCGTGCACGGCAGAAACGCTCCCGGTGTCCAGGACGACGGCAACGGATGCATCTGAAGGGCTCACGACATGTGTTGACCTGATGGCTGATACGTCTCCAACGTATCTATAATTTTTGATGCTCCATGCTTGTTTTTACACCATTTGCCTATTTTTTCGTTACACTTCGTGGCACTTTTATGCATTTTCTGAAACTAACCTATTAACAGTTGCCACAGTGCCAGTTCCCTGTTTTCTGCTATTTTTGTGTTTCAGAAGTGATACACAGGAAATATTCTCGGAATTGGACAAAACAAGTTCCTGAAGTCTTATTTTACCCGGAAGCTTCCAGAGATCCGAAGGAGAGAAGGAGTGGGGCCACCAGGGCCCCACACACAGGGGTGGCGCGGCCAGGCCCCTGGCCGCGCGAGCCCCGTGTGAGGGCGCCTGGCTCCCCCTCTGACGACGCCCCTTCGCCTATATAAAGCCTCGGGACAGAAAACCCTAAAAGAGTCGGCAATTTTCCAGAAAGAGTTCCGCAGCTCCACCGCCATCGCCGATGAATTTCGGGGGACAGAATTCTCTGTTCTGGCACCCTGCCGGGACGGGGAAGTGCCCCCGGAGCCATCTCCATTGATCTCCATCGCCGTCTCCGCCGTCTCCATCGACCTCACCACCATCTCCATCAACCTTGCTGTCTCCTATGATGAGGAGGGAGTAGTTCATCCCCGGGGCTAAGGGCTCTACCGGTAGCTATGTGGTTCACCTCTCTCTCCCATGATGTGATCTTTATGTGATCGTGAGCTTTGTATCATGTTGAACAAGTAGATGTTATTATTCAGATATTATGTGTACTCTAGTGGTATTATTAAAGTAATCTATTCCTCCTGCCATGGTGTAACGGTGACAGTGCGTGCATCATGGTGGTACTTGGTTTAGGCTATGATTGTGATCTCTTGTGGATTATGAGAATAATTATTGCTGTGATAGTATTGAGTGATCTATTCCTCCTTTCATGGTGTAATGTTGACAGTGTGTGCACCGTGTTAGTACTTGGTCTAAGTTGCAATGATATCTATCTTGAGTTATGCTTTGATTTGGATATCTCTATGAGTGGTGTTTGTCAAGTACTTGATGAACTTTAAGGGGTGCTTCTGTAGCCACTACACAATGATTAGTGTTATTCAATAGGAGAGTAATTCAGAGTACCATAGTGGAGAGAAGTTATTTATTTGTTCATTCATGTTATATTGTTGGGAGTGTGTCCACTAGTGAAAGTATGATCCCTAGGCCTTGTTTCCAAGCATTGCACACCGTTTACTTGCTATTTTGTTACTTGTTTGCTTACAGCAATATTTATTTCACATCACGTTTGCTACTTATAATCATCTATACCACTTGTATTTCACTATCTCTTCGCCGAACTAGTGCACCTATACATCTGACAAGTGTATTGGGTGTGTTGGGGACACAAGAGACTTTCTGTATCGTAATTGCAGGGTTGCTTGAGAGGGATAGCTTTGACCTCTAACCTCCCTGAGTTCGATAAACCTTGGGTGATCCACTTAAGGGAAACTTGCTGCTGTTCTACAAACCTCTGCACTTGGAGGCCCAACAAGTGTCTACAAGAATAGAAGTGCGTAGACATCAAGCTCTTTTCCGGCGCCGTTGCCGGGTAGGTAAGGTAAAAGGTACTCGCATCCTCCTGTGTGAGTGCTCGGAGCTATTTTCTTTAGATTCTGCAATTACATCTTTTTGTTTCTTGTTTTTATTTTCACTAGTTAGGCTTAATGGAAAACAAAGAGTTCTGTAGTCTTTTTCCTGAGTTTAGATATGAAGTGTTTGAAGAGAAAATTGAAAAACCTTTGGAGCTTAATTTGCATGCTAATAGTGTTGTTAGTATGAATGCTTTGAACACCGTTGTTGCTAATGCTATAGAAAAGTCTAAGCTTGGGGAAGCTGGTTTTGTTAAGCATGATATTTTTAGTTCCCCAGCTTTAGTGGAGAAAATTTGCTCTGATGATATTTTATCTCCCCTATGTGATGTTCCTTCTTATGATGATATGTTTGAAGAATATGCTTTGCGACATAGTAGTTCTCTAGCTTGTGATGATGAGTATAATATTTTCAGTTCACCTACTATTGAGGATAAAATTAGTTATGATTACAATATGCCTCATATTTATGATAATTATGGTGATGAGAATAATTATTCTGTTGAATTTGCTCCTACTACTATTGTTCCCGTGGTGAGTATTAATTCTTTTATGCATGTGGCTCATGATAGAGATCCTTTATGTGATAGTTATATTGTTAGTTCTATTCATGATGCTACTGAAAGTTATTATGAGAGAGGGAAACATGGTTTGATGGATCTCAACAATATTGAGTTTCCCCTCTTTATGTTGCAATCCTTGAAGTTGTACTTGTTTTGCCTTCCTATGCTTTTTGCTTTGCGCTTTCATGACTTGTTTTTCTACAATACTATTTTTCATAGGAAGTGGTTCAGATATAAATGTCTTTCACATATGCTTTTTGATGCTCTCTATTGCTTCAAGTTCCTATATGGCGCCTTTGCCTCAAGCTCTTATATGGCGCCCACATGAGCATCTTTGCAAATTACTGCGCCTAACTCAAAGGCGTTAAAGAAAAGCACTCTTGGGAGATAACCCAATGTTTTATTTTTAGTACTTTTTATTTTATTTGAGTCTTGGAAGTTATTACTACTGTAATAACCGCTCCTTATCCTTTTTATTTTGTTGTTGTGCCAAGAGAAGCCTCTAATTCGAGTGAGGTAAAGATTTGGGGATGTTGCTATCCTGAAACTGTTTTCGGTGCTGCACCGTAAAATTCTTATAAATTCTCTGTATATCTTTTGGACCTGCGATTTCTTGTGCATATGCCCCAGGTTATATCCAAACTTTCGTTAGCTGAACACTTTTTGATTTGAGCAACAGAAAACCCCTCAAAAATTCGACCTTTGTCAGCTGTTCTGTTTTGACAGATTTCTGCCAATATTTGTGTTTGCCGCTTTATCGCTTTCTTTTTGAGTTCTTTTAATCATGGAACTTTTGGGGAAGTTGCTACAGTAGTATATGCTTAATATGTGGTGGTTTTAGGTTGAAACCTGATGCAAAAGAGGTTGATTATATGTTATGCTTACACTAATGTTGCTAATAGATTTGTGTTTAGTTTTGTATGAAGGAAGTTTTCAAGTGTAGGGATCGGAGAATGATGAGATGAGTTGAAGAATGGACAAAATCTCAAGCTTGGGTATGCCCATGCATCACCCAAAGAAATATCCAAGAATTACAAGCGTCAAAGCTTGGGGATGCCCCCGAGGCACCCCTTCTTCATCGGCAAAAATCAGGTCACCTTTCAAGACACTATATTTTTATTGCTTCATGCACTATGCGTTTTTCTTGGAGCGTCAGTTGTTTTAGTTTTCATTATTAGTTTTGTTTTGTTTGCTGCAATAAATGGTTAGATCACATCATATTTCTTTTGGAGGAGATGAACTCGTTTTTCATTTGCCAAGAACACTCTGTTTTTCACTCTTATCGTTTCAATGAGTGTTCTCCTTTTTTTGCTACTGCTTTTGGTTTTCGTTTTCGCCTTGATTTGCATTCAGATCTTGTTATATCTTTTCATCAAGGTGTATTTTTGCCTCTGGTCTTTATTGGTTTTATCAAAAGAGGTGTTTATAAAAATTTCAAATGGTGTTGGAAAAGAGAAAAAGCTTTATGCAAAAAAGTGGTACAAGAAGGAGCTTGTGTAGACTGCGGCTTAGGCTTTTTCATATCATGCTTGATGTCTTTTTGATAGTATTATGCTTAGTGGTTTTGCTGTAGCATGACTTGTCTCAAATGACTGAAATTGCTTAATGAGCCTTTGAAAAAATCATGCGTTGTTTTTATTATATGGAAGCATTTATTTGGTTTTCTCCTTTGATGCTTTATTTGGGTTGACTTGGCACATGCTTACACCATGTTGACTACAAAATAAAGTAGTCATAGCCTCTATGATCATTTAGTTTTTGACTTTTGATGCCATCTTATGCTTCTTTTAATGTCGCTTTGTCGCTTTGCATGATTATGGCCGTTATTGCTCTCTTAGTTGGTCGCTCCCAGTCTTTTGCTAGCCCTCATTTTGTACTGAGTATGAGCTCTACTCGTGCATCCAACTCCTGAAAACCAAGTTTGCCATTGTGTCCACTATAAATTCCTATGCATGGTATTTGTAAGCCATTCCAAGTAAATTTTCATGTGCTACCTTTCAAAAAACCTTCAAAATACTTCTCGTTTTGTGACACTGTTTTCAGCTCATGGGGACGTAGTGGTCGAATTTGCTATCTTCTATATTGTCTTATTCCAAAAATAAAAAAAAGAGAAAAAAAGAAAGAAAAAAGGCACTCCTCCATGGAATGTGAATGTTGGTGGGCACCCGATGGAATCGGTTAGCCATGGTTTGTGAAAGGAAAAAAGGTGGGGAGGAGTGCCAAGTTTATAAAAAGAGCACAAAAGTGTCAATCTCTCTCTCGAAAACTTGCTTCATTTTTGTATGGAAGATAGTAAGAACCCCATTGCCAGTCGTTGACAAAGACAACCACCTCTCAAAACCAATTTTTATCTCTCTGTTTTACAAATGAAAAGCTCTAGCACATGTTTAATCACTGCTTCCCTCTGCGAAGGGCCTTTCTTTTACTTTTATGTTGAGTCACCACCTTCTATCTTTATGCACCATTAAGAGAGCATAGTTGTCATTCTTAGTATAATGTGCATTGTCCCAAAGTTTTCATTGATTGATTTATATTGTTGGTTTCACTTGTTCTTAAATTATTTGTATCTAGTCGCCCTCTTAAACTTGAAGGTGTCCTATGCATTTATGTTTTGCTCTCTCATTAAGGACAAGCTGAAAACCATTTGTTATGTTTTTCCTTATGATTTGAACACACGTTTGACTTTCATTGTTTCATTTTCATGATCTTTTGTTTGTGTTCATTTGCATGTTTACAACATGGTTGCTAAGTTCTTTATTATCAAGATTATGTCTTTCATGCCCATGTTTTAAGTTCTTTGATCTCAGCTCACAATGCTTACATATATGATCAAGATTGTGTAGGTGCATGTCACCTCAAAAATTATTATTTTGTTATCACTTACCTACTCGAGGACGAGCAGGAGTTAAGCTTGGGGATGCTGATACGTCTCCAACGTATCTATAATTTTTGATGCTCCATGCTTGTTTTTACACGATTTGCCTATTGTTTCGTTACACTTTGTGGCATTTTTATGCATTTTCCGGAACTAACCTATTAACAGTTGCCACAGTGCCAGTTCCCTGTTTTCTGCTGTTTTTGTGTTTCAGAAGTGATACACAGGAAATATTCTCGGAATTGGACGAAACAATTTCCTGAAGTCTTATTTTACCCGGAAGCTTCCAGAGATCCAAAGGAGAGAAGGAGTGGGGCCACCAGGGCCCCACACACAGGGGTGGCGCGGCTAGGCCCCCTTGCCGCGCGAGCCCCGTGTGAGGGCGCCTGGCTCCCCCTCTGACGACGCCCCTTCGCCTATATAAAGCCTCGGGACGGAAAACCCTAAAAGAGTCGGCAAATTTCCAGAAAGAGTTCCGCAGCTCCGCCGCCATCGCCGACGAATTTCGGGGGACATAATTCTCTGTTCTGGCACCCTGCCGGGACAGGGAAGTGCCCCCGGAGCCATCTCCATTGATCTCCATCGCCGTCTCCGCCGTCTCCATCGACCTCACCGCCATCTCCATCAACCTTGCTGTCTCCTATGATGAGGAGGGAGTAGTTCATCCCCGGGGCTAAGGGCTCTACCGGTAGCTATGTGGTTCACCTCTCTCTCCTATGATGTGATCTTTATGTGATCGTGAGCTTTGTATCATGTTGAACAAGTAGATGTTATTATTCAGATATTATGTGTACTCTAGTGGTATTATTAAAGTAATCTATTCCTCCTGCCATGGTGTAACGGTGACAGTGCGTGCATCATGGTGGTACTTGGTTTAGGCTATGATTGTGATCTCTTGTGGATTATGAGAATAATTATTGCTATGATAGTATTGAGTGATCTATTCCTCCTTTCATGGTGTAATGTTGACAGTGTGTGCACCGTGTTAGTACTTGGTCTAAGTTGCAATGATATCTATCTTGAGTTATGCTTTGATTTGGATATCTCTATGAGTGGTGTTTGTCAAGTACTTGATGAACTTTAAGGGGTGCTTCTGTAGCCACTACACAATGATTAGTGTTATTCAATAGGAGAGTAATTCAGAGTACCATAGTGGAGAGAAGTTATTTATTTGTTCATTCATGTTATATTGTTGGGAGTGTGTCCACTAGTGAAAGTATGATCCCTAGGCCTTGTTTCCAAGCATTGCACACCGTTTACTTGCTATTTTGTTACTTGTTTGCTTGCAGCGATATTTATTTCACATCACGTTTGCTACTTATAATCATCTATACCACTTGTATTTCACTATCTCTTCGCCGAACTAGTGCACCTATACATCTGACAAGTGTATTGGGTGTGTTGGGGACACAAGAGACTTTCTGTATCGTAATTGCAGGGTTGCTTGAGAGGGATAGCTTTGACCTCTAACCTCCCTGAGTTCGATAAACCTTGGGTGATCCACTTAAGGGAAACTTGCTGCTGTTCTACAAACCTCTGCACTTGGAGGCCCAACAAGTGTCTACAAGAATAGAAGTGCGTAGACATCAATGGCCACGCTCAAGGCACCGAAAACATCTCCCTCGAGCCCAACGCTTAAAGGCGAGACTACGCTCGAGACTTTCCTTTTGAAGCAAAGACGATGGCTCCCGGCTAGGGCGGCCGCCTCGACAACCTTCACCCAGCCTTCCTCGCACTCTTCCATCTCACACTGCACGCTTGACTTGACACATTGAAGACGAGGCATCGGGGCTGCGGCCGCAGGAGGAACAAAGCCGAGGCAGTTGGAGGCAGCCAACATGTCGGCCTCAATCTCCTCAACAACATCATCCGCAGCGCATGTCATGGAGGCTAGCATGGCGGAAGCTAGCTTGGCTTCATCTTCATCAATAGCTTTGGCCCACGCAGCAGGCCGCGACACAGCAGAGGGCGCCGCCGGAGACGGAGGCGGTGTCTGGGGAGCCACCTCCTCTTCATCATCCTCGTCGTCATTAGCAGAAGCAAAGGCCCAAGAAACAGGACCCGATGCAGCGACCACGGTCGGCGGAACCGGAGCCGGCGGCGGCGTCTGGGGAGCCAGCCCCTCCCCATCGTCCTCTTCGTCATCAGCTGAAGCGGAGGCCCAAGCAACTGGACCTGACGCGGCCGACGCGGTCGGAGGAAACGCAGCCGGCGTGGCCTCCGGCACCAGCACAAGCCCTCCACCTACCTGAACGGAGCAGCCCAGCTGTTGTGGAGGCTTGAACAGGGGCTCGCCATCCCGCCCGCAACGAGCAGCTAACGGAGCTGGCAGCTTGCTGCCCGAGGGGAGTTGGGCGGACTGCGCTCCAGGAGGCGGCGGCGCCATGCTGGAGGGGAAACAAGCCGATGATACGTCTCAAACGTATCTATAATTTTTGATGCTCCATGCTTGTTTTTACACCATTTGCCTATTGTTTCGTTACACTTAGTGGCATTTTTTATGCATTTTCCGGAACTAACCTATTAACGAAGTGCCACAGTGCTAGTTTCCTGTTTTCTGCTGTTTTTGTGTTTCAGAAGTGATACACAGGAAATATTCTCGGAATTGGACGAAACAAGTTCATGAAGACTTATATCACGGGGAAGCTTCCAGACATCCGAAGAAGAGACGGAGGAGGGCCACGTGGGCCCCACACGCACAGGCGGCGCGGCCAGGCCCCTGGCCGCGCCACCCCTGTGTGAGGGGGCCTGGTCCCTCCTCTGACATCGCCCCTTCGCCTATAAAGACCCCCGACGAGAAAAACCTAAAGGCCCGATCAGTTTTCCAGAATACATCGCGATCCGCCGCCGCCGTCGACCCAAAGATCGGGAGGGTCCAGAAGCTCTTCCCGGCACCCTGCCGGAGAGGGGAATCGCCACCGGAGGTCTTCTTCATCGCCATGCTTGCCTCCGGAGCGATGAGTGAGTAGTCTACCTTGGACTATGGGTCCATAGCAGTAGCTAGATGGTTGTCTTCTCCACCATGTGCTTCAAGTTTAGATCTCATGAGCTGCCATACATGATTGAGATCACCGTTATGTAATTCTATGATGTTGGTTTGTTGGGATCCGATGAATATTGGTGTTTATGATTAAGTTGCTGTACTGAATTATATCTTTTGTTATCTCTATGTTGTTTATGATCTTGCATGCTCTCCGTTGTTAGTAGCTATCTTGGCCGAGTAGTTCCTAGTGACTCCAAGAGGGGGTATTTATGCTCGATAGTGGGTTCATGTCTCTATTTCACCTGGGGGAGTGACAGAAACCTCTAAGGTGGTAGATGTGCTGTTGCTACTAGGGAGAAAACAACATTCATATGCTCAAGGGCATATGCTTTGTTTACATTACACACTTTGCTTAATGCAATTATCTGTTGTTCGCAACTTAATACTTCTAGGGTGTTCGGATGATATCCCCGGGAGTGGATTATTAGTCATAGATGCAGTTGGATGGCGGTCTATGTATTTTGTTGTAATGCCCAGAGTAAATCTCATAGTGATCTTCTTGACATATCACGTTATCTTTATTCTATCAATTGCCCAACTGTAATTTGTTTACCCAGCATGTTATTTTATCTATGGAGAGACACCACTAGTGAACTGTGGACCCCGGTCCTATTTTAATCATATTGCTATCACCTGTTTACTTTTCCCGCACTGTTTACTTTACTCGCACATTACTACTGTTTTCCACTCGATACACTCATAACCTTTGTTTCAAGCAAACCGGTGAGATTGACAACCTCATCGCAAGTTGGGAACAAAGTATTTGTTTGTGTGTGTGCAGGTTCCACAACACCTTCAGTCGTCATCGTCTCCCTTCTCCTGTTCGATAAACCTTGGTTTCTTAATTGAGGGAAAACTTGCTGCTACACTCTTCATACCTTCCTCTTGGGGTTCCCAACGGGCTGGTCATTCACCACGCACAAGGACAGTTTGCTCCCGCATCAACTTGGAGTAGCAGCTATTTTTCTGGCGCCGTTGCCGGGGAACGAAGAAGAATAATCTCCCTCGTCAACTGGTCGCCATCAATATTTTTCTGGCGCCGTTTCCGGGGAAGAGAGTAGACTTCTGCGAGGGGAGTTCTTCGCACACACATTCTTTACTTTGTTATTTTTTTGCTTTACTTTATTTTATTTTACCTGCATTGCTTTTTATATCAAAAACCCAAAAAAAATTAGACTCCTTGGTAGTTGTTTTTACTTATCTGCTTTTAGTTTTGTTACAATGAGTAATCCTGAAGTAGAAGTTCGTAGTTTCAAGCAACAAGGGAGAGAAAGTTTAAAAGATGCTTGGTACCGTATTAACAATGCTCATCATAGGTGTACCAAAAAGCACTCCACCACGATCCTCCTTAGAAATTTTTATGTTGGTATATCTAGCTGGAATAGGTATGTTCTTGATACTCTTACAGGAGGTAATTTTTAGGGTACTCCCGCGGGAGAAGCATGCACTATAATTGAAAGTTTAGTGGGGTACCACCTATTCATGTTGCTAAGACTGAGACCACCTTGGAAGAGGTGGTAGAAAAGCTCAGCTCCTTAGAAAAAAGTTTGCCAAGTATCCTAGAAAATGCTAGCCGCGTTAGTGAATTAATAGAAAATATTGGTAAAAGAATTACCATTTTAGAGGCTAGCACTACTCATGACAATCAAAACTTAAGGATTGGTAAACTAGAGGAGTCTATGGAAACTCTTAGTTTAATCTTCTCTTCTCTTAAATTTAAGAAGGAGAAAGTGTTTGTTGGAAAAGAGCAAAAATTTATGTATGTTCCCAAGGTTTCTGCGCTTAAATCTCAACATGTTCTTAAGATTGGTAAGACTCTTAGTTCCACTAAGGGTGACTTGCAGGTTGAATCATCTTCGGGAACCTTCAAAGAGCCTACTAAGGTAACTAGCACTTCATCTATTGATATTACTTGATTCGCAATTTTCTGCGCCTAGCTCAAAGGCGTTAAAGAAAAGCACTCTTGGGAGATAACCCATTGTTTACTTTTCAGTACTTTTTCTTTTATTTGAGTCCTGGAAGTCATTACTACTGTAATGACCGCTCCTTATCTTGTTTATTTCGTTTTTGTGCCAAGAGAAGCCTCTAATTTGAGTGAGGTAAAGATTTGGGGATGTTGCTGTCCTGAAACTGTTTTCGGTGCTGCACCGTAAAAATTCGTGAAAATTCTCTGTTTATCTTTTGGACCTGAGATTTCTTGTGCATATGCCCCAGGTTATATCCAAACTTTTCTTAGTTTAACACTTTTTGATTTGAGCAACGGAAAATCCCTCAAAAATTCGTCCTTTGTCAGCTGTTCAGTTTTGACAGATTTCTGCCAATATTTGTTTTTGCCACTTTATCGCTTTCTTTTGAGTTCTTTTTTATCATGGAACTCTTTTGGAAGTTGCTACAGTAGTATATACTTTATATGTGGTGGTTTTGGGTTGAAACCTGAAGCTAAAAGAGGTTGAATATATTTTATGCTTACACTAATGTTGCTAATAGAATTGTGTTTAGTTTTGTATGAAGGAAGTTTTCAAGTGTAGGGATTGGAGAATGATGAGATGAGTTGAAGAATGGACAAAAGCTCAAGCTTGGGGATGCCCATGCATCGCCCCAAGAAATATCCAAGAAGTACAAGCGTCAAAGCTTGGGGATGCCCCCGAGGCACCCCTTCTTCATCGGCAAAAATCAGGTCACCTTTCAAGACACTATATTTTTATTGCTTCATGCACTATGTGTTTTTCTTGGAGCGTCAGTTGTTTTAGTTTTCTTAGTTGGTTTAGTTTGTTTGTTTGCTGCAATAAATGGTTGGACCCCAACAAATTTCTTTTGGAGGAGATGTACTCGTTTTCATTTGCAAAGAACGCTCTAGTTTTCACTCTTATTAAAAATCGAGCGTTCTACTATTTCTGCTACTGCTTTTGGTTTTCGTTTTCGCCTTGATTTGCGTTCAGATCTTGCCATATATTTTCATCAAGGTGTATTTTTGCCTCTGATCTTTATTGGTTTTCATCAAAAGAGGTATTTATAAAAATTTCAAATGGTGTTGGAAAAGAGAAAAAGCTTTGTGCAAAATAGTGGTACAAGAAGGAGCTTGTGTAGACTGCGGCTTAGGCTTTCTCATGTCATGCTTGATGTCTTTTTGATAGTATGCTTAGTGGTTTTGCTGTAGCATGACTTGTCTCAAATAACTGAGATTGCTTAATGAGCCTTTGAAAAAATCATGCGTTGTTTTTATTGTATGGAAGCATTATTTTGGTTTTCTCCTTGATGCTTTATTTGGGTTGACTTGGCGCATGCTCACACATGTTAGACTCTTACAAAGTCGCCATTAGCCTTCATGATCATTTAGTTTTTGACTTTTGATGCCATCGTATGCTTCTTTTAATGTCGCTTTGTCGCTTTGCATGATTATGGCCATTATTGCTCTTTTAGTTGGTCGCTCCCAGTCTTTTGCTAGCCCTCGCCTTGTACTGAGTATGAGCTCTACTCGTGCATCCAACTCCTAAAAGCCAAAGTTTTCCAAAGTGTCCACCATACATACCTACTAGCAATTTGCTATTCCAAGTAAATTTGACTTGCTTTTATATTCTCTTCAAATTAAACTCTTACCAGTGTTATGCGAAATTCGGTCAGTAAAGCTCTCACGAACCGGAAGGCACACTTTACTTTTTCCTGTTCTTAAAAATTTGACATTGTGGTCTTTTATGTTGAGTTGTTATGCTTGCAAGTTGTAAGTTGGATTCTAGCCCAGCCATGCTGTCATGGGGCAAGCTTTCAACATTGCACTTTCTTATTTGAGTTGATATCGTGATCTTTTGTTTATGGATGCCCGCGGTGTGAAATGAATTGGGAATCTTGTGAGGATCATGGAGTTTTTATATGTGTTAGGGAAACGCCGGGCCGCCAATCTAAGCCATGCATAATTCATGGTGGAAATTTGCAGCATACCCATGGTGAACATTCGACGACACATCTCACAATAAAAAGCTAAACAATATAGCAAATAAAAGAGATGTCGAGGTGTTCATTGTCTGCTTGTCCTGTCATTTTGGTGTGGGCTTGTTCCATATCATCGGGCACGGAGGTACCCCATTGGCGGTTCTCAATGATATGCATATACTTACAATGACAAGAGCCTTGCTTGGGACTCTAAGTAAAGTAGCATGGTTTGGGTACTCGTATTCACGGGACACGAAGTTTTCAACTTATGATTTGTCAAGCATATGCATCATAATTGTTCTCGCATTAACTTTAACCATTCAAGATGCTTATGATGGGGGCAATGAGAGCTCAAAGCCGGTAAGTACCATAATTTTTGAAGGTTATAAAACTTGCAATCACTGCTTCCCTCTGCGAAGGGCCTTTCTTTTACTTTTATGTTGAGTCACCACCTTCTTTCTTTATGCACCATTAAGAGAGCATAGTTGTCATTCTTAGTGTGATATGCATTGTCCCAAAGTTCATTGATTGATTCATATTGTTGGTTTCACTTGTTCTTAAATTATTTGTATCTAGTCGCCCTCTTAAACTTTGAGGTGTCCTATGCATTTATGTTTTGCTCTCTTTGAAGGACAAGCTGAAAACCATTTGTATGTTTTTCCTTATGATTTGAACACACATTTGACTTTCATTGTTTCATTATCATGATCTTTTGTTTGTGTTCATTTACATGTTTGCAACATGGTTGCTAAGTTCTTATTGTCATGATTATATCTTCATGCCCATGTTTTAAGTTCTATTGATCCCAGCTCACCAATGCTTGCATATATGATCAAGATTGTGTAGGTGCATGTCACCTCAAAAATTATTCTTTTGTTATCACTTACCTACTCGAGGACGAGCAGGAGTTAAGCTTGGGGATGCTTGATACATCTCAAACGTATCTATAATTTTTGATGCTCCATGCTTGTATTTACACCATTTGCCTATTGTTTCGTTACACTTAGTGGCATTTTTTATGCATTTTCCGGAACTAACCTATTAACGAAGTGCCACAGTGCCAGTTTCCTGTTTTCTGCTGTTTTTGTGTTTCAGAAGTGATACACAGGAAATATTCTCGGAATTGGACGAAACAAGTTCCTGAAGACTTATATCACGGGGAAGCTTCCAGACATCCGAAGAAGAGACGGAGGAGGGCCACGTGGGCCCCACACGCACAGGCGGCGCGGCCAGGCCCCTGGCCGCGCCACCCCTGTGTGAGGGGGCCTGGTCCATCCTCTGACATCGCCCCTTCGCCTATAAAGACCCCCCGACGAGAAAAACCTAAAGGCCCGATCAGTTTTCCAGAATACATCGCGATCCGCCGCCGCCGTCGACCCGAAGATCGGGAGGGTCCAGAAGCTCTTCCCGGCACCCTGCCGGAGAGGGGAATCGCCACCGGAGGTCTTCTTCATTGCCATGCTTGCCTCCGGAGCGATGAGTGAGTAGTCTACCTTGGACTATGGGTCCATAGCAGTAGCTAGATGGTTGTCTTCTCCACCATGTGCTTCAAGTTTAGATCTCATGAGCTGCCATACATGATTGAGATCACCGTTATGTAATTCTATGATGTTGGTTTGTTGGGATCCGATGAATATTGGTGTTTATGATTAAGTTGCTGTACTGAATTATATCTTTTGTTATCTCTATGTTGTTTATGATCTTGCATGCTCTCCGTTGTTAGTAGCTATCTTGGCCGAGTAGTTCCTAGTGACTCCAAGAGGGGGTATTTATGCTCGATAGTGGGTTCATGTCTCTATTTCACCTGGGGGAGTGACAGAAACCTCTAAGGTGGTAGATGTGCTGTTGCTACTAGGGAGAAAACAACATTCATATGCTCAAGGGCATATGCTTTGTTTACATTACACACTTTGCTTAATGCAATTATCTGTTGTTCGCAACTTAATACTTCTAGGGTGTTCGGATGATATCCCCGGGGGTGGATTATTAGTCGTAGATGCAGTTGGATGGCGGTCTATGTATTTTGTTGTAATGCCCAGAGTAAATCTCATAGTGATCTTCTTGACATATCACGTTATCTTTATTCTATCAATTGCCCAACTGTAATTTGTTTACCCAGCATGTTATTTTATCTATGGAGAGACACCACTAGTGAACTGTGGACCCCGGTCCTATTTTAATCATATTGCTATCACCTGTTTACTTTTCCCGCACTGTTTAATTTACTCGCACATTACTACTGTTTTCCACTCGATACACTCATAACCTTTGTTTCAAGCAAACCGGTGAGATTGACAACCTCATCGCAAGTTGGGAACAAAGTATTTGTTTGTGTGTGTGCAGGTTCCACAACACCTTCAGTCGTCATCGTCTCCCTTCTCCTGTTCGATAAACCTTGGTTTCTTAATTGAGGGAAAACTTGCTGCTACACTCTTCATACCTTCCTCTTGGGGTTCCCAACGGGCTGGTCATTCACCACGCACAAGGACAGTTTGCTCCCGCATCAACTTGGAGTAGCAGCCGACGGCGGGGCGGACGACGGTGCGGGGAGCATCTTCAGGGGTGCAGGCCCGCGGACACAAGAGGCGGAGACGAGGGGCGTAGAGGTGGCGGGAGTGGAGGCCGGAGCAGACGTCTTCGCAGCCTTGCAGAGTGAGCTCTTCGCCAACTGCCCACGAATAGATGGGCCGGACTTGCGGGAGGCGAGGACGGCCGCGGTGAGCTCGGCAGCGGTGGGCAGCGAGGCCATGGAGCGGAAGATCCCGGCACGGCAGCGCCGCCGCAACAGCAGGAACGGCCGCTACATGCCACGCATAGCGGTCCTCAGCTTGTCCGGACAAGGATGTGCGACGACCGCGTTGACCCGGCGAAGCAGCGCCGGACTTCAGGGAAGATGAAGGAGGGTGCAGGGGGAGGCTGAATCTGGTCGCGGTTGTTGGAGAGGACGCCGGTGGAAGGAGATCAGGCCGGCGGCGGCGCCACTTCTCTCTGCATCGCCATGGTCGTGTCGCTAGAGCCCGTTACCTATTTCTCGGCTTTCCAAGTTGTATCACACACACTTTGATTTCCGTATGGAATCATCAAAAGCTAGCAATCTCCGAGGCTGCTAGATGAGTCGGCTCGCCGCGGTGAGCTAGAAGCCACGATCTACGAAAGGCTAGGAAATCACGGGTGCGTGGAGCATATGGAGTACTCCTTCCGTTCCAGTTTATAAGTCTTACGCGTATCTCTAGATTGCCATTTTGACTAATATAATATAAGATATATATTATAAAATATATATCACTAGAAACTTCAGATTATGTACTTTTTAATTGTATAATTTTTATGTTGTAAAATTTGTATTATATTTGTCAAAATAACAACCTAGGGATATGCGCGGGACCTATACACCGAGACGGAGGGAGTATACTGTAGTAGCCATGTTCCAAGCGAAACAAAACAAACGAATGTTGCGATGTTCATGCACACGAAGACGTGGGGGCCCACGGATGGTTTTTTTTTTGAAAACCACGGGCGGGTGGCATCGCCGTCGCCGACGCGGGCACTGGTCATGTCGCCTCCAAGGTTCCATCGACCTACCGCACCCGAGCTGGCGGAGAAAATTGATAGCCTGGTGGGACAACCGGAGGAAATAAATACTCCCTCCGTTTTAAATATAAGATGTTTTAGCTTATTATTGTTATAAATGTATGTAGATATTTTTTAATGTATAGGTTAAAAGTAAAAGGAGTGAACTTACATACTAAAAAGCATCTAGATACATCTGTGGCAATGATGGGCTAAAACATCTTATATTTTAGAACGGAGGGAGTAATAACAATTTTGGCTTGATCAATCAAACAAAAGAGGAAAAACAGTAGTTATCATTCACAGCCAGTCAAATATCTCAAGGTTACCAACTCGTCCGCTCTGAGAGATTAAAATCCAAATATTCTATCTTTATATTTTTATTTTTTTAAAAAAATCTACGAATCTATTGATAATCATTCATAATATTAAAAAGTACCAGAATGGTATTAAAAAAAAGGGTCCTTAGACCACCTAGCAACGACTACACACTAGCACCGAGTTGAAGGCGTGTTGTTGTCTTCACCCCTCCATCACCGAATCCGGGCAAAGCCTGTATTAGTAGAGCTTGTTGTAGTAGATAAAATTAAAGTCATCGTGCTAAGATCCTAAAGGACCGAGCAACAACCATTGTCAAAGATGAGATACGTATATCAGCAGAGCCAGACTTGAAACCACACCAACAAACACAAAGTGGACTGAATCCAGGAGATACACAAGACAACAACTCCCCGTCAATATTTCAAAAAAGAAAACAACTCCCCGTCGATGGTAGGCACACCACCGGAGCGAGGATATGAGAAATGAACTTATTCTGACTTCAAGATGTTGCCGCTACCCCACCATCTCAAATAAGACACTCAAAAATAGCCTAAATAGCTGCATGCCATCATTCCCATGGCCGTGTAGATTCGACAACCCACCAGCAGGAGAGCAGGGCACCTAGGGTGTGGAAACCTGCCACCGGCTGAGCAGCCATGTACTTATCACCTCTGAACTCAGGACGGTTGGGGCCAGAAGGGTGTAGGAGGATACAAAGCTAACAAATAAGGCTAGCATGGACAAAATTGCACATTATCGCAGTCCGCGGTGAGATAGCCTCCTCTAACGGCAACAAGGGTGGTGGAAGGTAGGGGTCGAGCTTTAGTGGTGGTGGTGAGCCAGCGCAGTCACCAAAGGGCGACCGACAGGCTAGATTAGGAAGCCTGGGAAAGATATGTTAGCTAGTCCATCTTTCTCTTGCCATCCCGGGCTAGAAATCAATCAACACTGAAAAGTTTTTTGTTGTTGATTTTCTATGTGATGGTTTCTCTGTCATGGCTGTGTATCACTATTGGTTTTACACTTGCTCATATATGAACAACTGCTTAGGCTAGTCATAGTGCTAGTATCATATATAGTATCATGCAAATAAGGCCAAAAAAACAATGTCGATGTGGCAGCTAATTAATAAAGAGAGAGGATATTAGAGTATCATAGGTAGATACCGTATCATAGCACACAATACTAGAAAAATTCATATCAAAAAAATTTGTATATAATTTTGCATTGAGATTCTACAAATAATTAAATACAATGAGTATATGATACTAGTACATGATACCATGCATTAGATAGAGTATCATACACCTAATACTACCCACTATACCAACCTTAGTAGTGAACTTCTTGCACTCTAAACCTTCTACAACTAACTAGTCTACAAAGAGCAGTGGGACCGTGAGCACCATTGTCCTGCATCAGCGACGGGCAGGAGAGCCAGGAGGCTGCCGCTACCCATATGCGCCTAGAGTAGCGACAACCGTAGAGGATATGCCTGGCGGTATCTAGGAGGCATTTGCAAAACTAGCAAATTGGCTGATGGGGCCATCCATGAATAGCAAGTCGATCAAAGTCCACAACCGGTTTTGAATAGCCAACCAAGCAAAAAGAAACAACATTTGGGAGGCGCCCATACTTTCTAGACAAGCTTCTTAAAGGAGCCATGGATGGATCCGACGAACTGCGTTGTGTAGGCAGAAGCAGATGAGTAACTACCGCTAGCAGTGGTCGTCTAGGCAATGGTATCTGCAGTCTCGGGGGACATGTTAGTTTGTTGGAGAAGGTCCCATAGGTGGGTGAATTTTGCAATGTGCTTAGACGTGAAGTTCTACATTCTAAGATCAGAGATCCACTTGTGTTCAGAGATAAAAAAAACTACTCTCTTCTTTATCTTGGAAGCTGCAAAAAGCTTTCGAGCTTGAAGTTTTGGCTAGGAACCATGAATCCATGATAATGACTAGAAGGGATCCCTTTTTCCATTATCCACAGTCACCTTTGTGAGAGCATTAAAGAGTTAGCGGTCGGTCTCATCATTTTGGGGATTCGATGCCATCCCAAGGCTTGTTGGGTGCCGACCATTCCATCCAAATCCATCAAAGCCGAAGCGCAATGATGAACTTTCCTAGGGAGTTCCAAGCCCCCTCCCCGCCCACCAAATATTTCGGTGGACAGACCTTGAGCCAATTGACCTTGCATTTACCTCCACTAACCTGTTTGCCCAGAGCATACCTCTTTTGAGCTGGTCCAAGGCACGAATAATGACCTTGTCAATCTTGGTGATCGTAAGCAAGAAGATAGGAATTGCGGAGAGCACAGATTTGACAAGCTCGGTGCACCCTGCGCATGTGAGGAATTTGCCCTTCCAGGGGATAAGCTTGCCATCCATTTTTTTAATCTTATTATCTTTTTACAACCACAAACTTATTTATTTAGTGCTCCAAGCGTGGCAGGCATCCTCGTCATACCATCCATGTTCCATCTTTAAAGGAACCATGCATGTGAAATGTCTGCATGCGGGTCAGCTGGCTCTTTATAGCTCTAAGAGCATCTCTAGCGGTGCCCGTAAAAACGCGAACCATAAAATCCGAGTTCAGGCCCCTGTGTCCGGGTTTTATGGTTCTGATAGTCGCGGCGCAGATCAGTGCCCGCAAACGAAACCATAAACTGGAATATTCCAGTTTATGGTTTCATATGCGGCACTAATCTGCACCGCGACACAAACCGAACCCATAAAACTATGATTCTATGATTTTGCACATATGAAGATTTCACATGTATGAATGATATGATTAAATAAAAAGAACACACATAGAATAAGTATCCAGATTATTACAACAATAGTTCGAATCAAATTACAACAATAGTTTCAATCAAATTACAACAATAATTTCAAACAAATAATGAATGGTTCCAAATGCAAATGAATGTCTCAACAATAGGAAATCAAATGAATGAATAAATGAGGGCATCAGTTTGCCCCGTGAAGCTACCAATGGTGCTCTATGAGATCTTGGTTCAGTTGAGTGTGTGTGGCCGAGTCTTCAATTTGCTGATATGTCTCAACGAATGCTTGGATGCGATCGGGGTTCCTTTCCGGCCTCACTCGGCTGTCAACATTGTCAAAGAAAAATTCCAAGTTCATGTCCCTCTCATCCTCAGTGATCATGTTGTGAAGAATGACACAAGCTTTCATGATGTCTATGACACTTTTCTTGTCCAAAAAATGAGTTATGGGCCACGAACAATAGCAAACCTAGCTTGCAAAGCACCAAAATCTCTCTCTATATCCTTTCGACAAGCTTCTTGTGCCTTTGCAAACTCAGCTTCTTTTTTTTGTTTTGGGGTCTAGGAATGGTCTTCACAAATGTTCCCCAAGATGGGTAGATGTCGTCGGCAAGATAGTAGCCCATTGTGTAGTCATGGTCATTCACTTTCTAGTTGCAAACCGGAGCTTCTCCATTTGCAAGTTTGGCAAATAGATGAGATCTATGCAACACACTGATGTCATTGAGAGATCCCAGCAATCCAAAAAAGCAATGCCAAATCCACAAGTCATGGGATGCTATGGCCTCAAGCACAATTGTTGGATCTCTACTTTTGCCACAATAAAAGCCATGCTATGCATTTGGGCAATTCTTCCATCTCCAATGCATACAATCTATACTTCCAAGCATGCCCGGCCAACCTCTAGCATCATTCATAGCCATTATTTTTTGATGTCCTCTTCATTGGGAGATCGAAGGTACTCCGGACCAAATACATGGATCATTTTCTTCGCAAACATCCACACCGAGAGGATGGCCGGTTGCATCTTCACCAATGCGAATATACTCATCGGTATAATCGGCTGGAATACCATATGTTATCACCCGCATGGCAGCCGAGATTTTTTGGTACGGGCTGAATCCTAATGTGCCGGCACTATTCCACCGGCGAGTGAAGTACCGACAATTGGCCTCACAAGCTTCCACTATTTTGACAAATAATTCTTGAGGCATTCGGTACCTTCTTCGAAATAGGGATGACGGATACGTGGGTACCTCAGCAAAATAATCTTGCATCAAGGCTTCATGGCCGGCGGCACGATTCCGCGGGACGGTGATGCGGCCAGGGACTGACCCGCGCCGCCTCTTCATAGTCATCCAGTCTTGAAGATTCTTGACGGCGACGATGACCATGGCTTGCTCGACGTCATCGTCGAGAATCAACTCGTCGATGTCAGAATCATCCGACGAGGACGAATCCTCGAGTAAAAACCGCTGGCTCTCGCTCATGTACAAGCTCATCTATAGAAAACCCGAATCAATGGCGGCTCCACCGGTAGAAATCGATGGGAAACGGCCAAATTGAAGAACTCACCGCGGCGGACGCGATTCGGTCGATTCCGGGGGCGGCGGCGACGGCCACGATGGAGGCGTCCTCGGTGCCCGCGGGGGAGCGGCGGACGATGGGGAACACCGGGCCGGGGTGTGGGCGGGGGCGGCGGGATCTTGGAAAATCGGTGGCGGCGGCGGCGGAGGACCTAGGGCGCAGGAGGGAAACGAGCTGAAATGTCCCTCCCGCCAACGGTCGGAAGGGGATATAGGATGGGCGTCGGTTCCGCACGCGGAACTGGAGATTTCCAGTTCCGCCCGCGATTTTTAGCGGCGCCCATAAAAAAGCTTTATGGTTTCGGCCTTTTTATGGGCGCTGATCGGCGCCGATTTTTTCGCTCGCAACCCATATCCGGCGGTTATTTTATGGTTTTAGCCCTTTTACGGACACTGCTAGAGATGCTCTAACATACTTTTCACGACGTGCATTTCGTATTTTGGATGGTCGGTGAAACACAAAGACACTCATAGCTCTTAGTAGTTGAACGATTCACCCAACAATATGTCTCAAATTTATAAATACTCTGAGGGGGGGGGGGGGGGGGGGGGGGGGGGGGGGGGGGGGGGGGGGGGGGGGGGGGGGGGGGGGGGGGGGGGGGGGGGGGGGGGGGGGGGGGGGGAGAGAGGTGACGAGCTTGCAATTTGAGAGTGAAAAAACAAAAATCAAGCCACATCAGAGTGCCCTAAGAATAAACCAATGGGAATAGGATACACCGGAAATTGGAGTTGGAGTATGCGAATGAGTTGTCAACAATCCTACTCGAGAGCAACTTGAGACAACAGAAATGGCATGTAGAGTAGGTGTCACAATTTTATTCTCAAATTCAGGTATCCATCCTGCAATTGCACACAAAATTCCTTCCTCCAGATCCAAACCCCTTCAAACAATGAAGTGTCAAAAAAAAAAAAGGCCAAACCCCTTCGGTTTCACCACAAAAAATGTGGATAGATCAAATCCAGCTGGAAAATACAAAAAAAGAAAGGAAATTACAAAAAAGCAAAGGTCAGATGTATCTACGGATTTTTTGGGAACTCTTCTCCAATCCTCCCTTCCTCTCCATGGCCTCGCTCCAACACTCTCTACTCACTCGTCCCCCGCCGTGCTGTTGTTCCTATGCTCTCCTTCACCAGAGGACCAGGAAAATATCTCTAATTTTCTCAAATGGGCCCACCTCCACGGCGAAGCCGTTCTTACGGCGCGATTTCTCGGAGAGAGGAGGGACCTTGGCGTGGAAAATTGGGGGAAGGCGGCGACTTGGCGTGACCGGAGCCGGGAAAGGCCCCTTCTTTGGCGGCGGGCGGCGGCGGGGGTCAACCGCCCGGACTGTGGGGAACCTTGCCTTCGTCGCGCTGGTGGCCTACCTCGCGGTGAGCGGGCAGTTCCGGTGGCTGCTCGACGCCATCGTCTCTCTATGGGTACGAGGCTTCTTCCTCTAAAATGATTTGTATCTTCTTGTAAAGGATAATGCTAAGAGCGGCCTGGTGTCTCCATGACAAAATTCTAGTGCTCGCTTGCTTGATATCTGAATGGAGAAACTAGATTTTTTTTTTCCATTTTAGAGTGGACAAACTAGATAAGGTTCAGAAAATAAAATGTAGTTGGTCCCTGTTACACAGTAAGAGTGCCATCTACTTTGTTAATCTAGTCCTTAATCCTTGCAATAGACCTACCTTAGTGTGTTTGCATATGCATTTGTAAGTTTTGCCGCACTTGCTTCTTAGCTTCCCCAATTTTCAGATAATTTGTATTTTTCATCTAGTACTGTTACTTAGGACCAATTAAGATGCATTACCATGGTTGTTAGTCTGTATGTTGCTGCGACATAAGCAGTTGAATTCTTTTTTTTATAATGTGCGCTTTATTACTTAAAAGGTTTAAGCATTACACCCGTTGAATTCATTATAAAGAGATTTTAGCATTTGAGTTCCACAATAGCCAGTAGAGTGGAAACCAGCAACCTTGATTTCGTTCACTCTGTCTGTGGTGCTAATAACATTGATAAGTTTATACTAATGAGAGTTGGATTTTAAATACTAGCGAAAAGGATTATGCTATTTTGTCCTCTCTTTCAAGTTTGATCCATAGTGTTACATTAGTTTGGTATCTTAACTAAAGCTTTCCACATCTCTTGTTACAACAGCTTATCGCTTTTTTTCTGCCTATTGTGGGTCTTGGTGCACTTGTATTCTTCGCAAGGCGAAATATACTTCAGAGCAATGTAAGTTTAGTGTTCAGTCTGTTTATACTTCATAATTGTCGATCTCGGCTTACTGTACTTTTAGTCACTCCCTCCATCCCATAATATAAAATGTTTTGGCAAGCTAGCTTGCCAAAACATCTTTTTACTATGGGACGGAGGAAATACTTATTAAAGATAGATGATGAGGGTAAATGTCTGTTAGTTTCTACCATGAATCGATTATGTTTCTAACTAACACATACAAAGAATTTGTTATTTGTTTGCACAACTTTAATACCGTAGCTGATATTCTACTGTCAAACTTGTTTCTGTTTTTGGCAGTGTCCCAACTGTGGAAAAAGCTTCCGGGTACTGAAGTAAGCATAAGAAAATAGCTTAACATGGCTAGTTTTGTACCTAAGATGAAATTTGATAGTTTTACTGTCTAACACAGGACGTCTTTGAAGAATGGTCCACAATTCTGTCCCTATTGCACTCAACCTTTCTCTGGTAAGCTAATTTTGTGATTTCTTTATTCAGTTTGCTAGCAGAATAACAGCCTCAGAAGAACTACTTCCTAGCCATGCATGCTTGTTCTTAGCATGTTAGAAGTTCTGCTACTGAAAAATTTAGCTGGTGGGCTATTTCATAATACTGGTATTTTCAGGCCTTCAGTTCGATATGCCCTGTCCTGCAGTTCAGCTAGGTTGTACAGCCAAATTAATTTGAGCGTAATTATAAGAACATACTTGCAGTTAATTGCCTGTTGCCTTATGCTGTTCTTTAAGCATTTGTGCAACCTCTATTGTTCGATGCTGGGAATACAGAGTTGAGTTTGTTCGTTTCTTTGAATACGAACTCTGTTGCCTTATGTATTGAGTGATTTTAGATCATGCACATCTACTGATACATCTATATCTTTGAATAAAATACCCCAGGGTTCCTCCCCCATTGGTCTAGTTTTTTCCGTTTCAAAAAAAAAATCACCCTATGAGAACAGAGTTCGTCTTTATTTTTTGGTTGAAACCTTTTTAAGCTCTGTATAGTTATATCAAATTTCCATTGAAAAGAAAACCATGAGTGTTGGTGATGGCATCAGCCAATGGGAATGGATAATTGTGGAATCTATCCATGGGTTGAATGTCCCTATGAACATTATATTTACATTTATTTATTTTATTGTTTTCCACTGCTTTGTTTAGCATCTGTCCTGTGCTTGTCCAAATGAGGCTATTGTTGGAGCTAAATCATCATTGTACATGCTGCAGTTCAAGATGATAAGTTTGTTAGGGAATCTGCTAGCTTTTCGTCTGGAAGGGCTTCTCCAAGTGCGCAAGCCTTCAATGAATTATTCAACCGTGGATCAAAAGGTATAAATGTTATATTACTCATTCGTATTCCTTGCATTTTTACCAGTTAGGTGATTTTAATTTCTTAGTAGCCATGTCTTGCATACTTTACTAAAAGCAAGCACTAAAATGTACAACACGTTGATTGGTGGGTAAGAAACCAGAGGGTAAGAAAGCATGGATGCTGGCTTATTTAGCAAGCTACGTTTTCCTTTATTGTATACTTAGCTTTTATCTGAAACACATGTATCTAGACGTCTTTTAGTGTGTAGTTTCACTCATTTTGCAATGAACCTGCACACTAAAAGGCATCTAGATACATGCTTTTGAAAAAAAGGCTAAAAATCTTATAATCTGGAACGGAGGGAGTATTTCATTTGCTTATTCAATATAGGTGCATATGAATTGAACAGATGGACTAAACAGATACCATATGTCATACACAAAAAATTCTAGATGTGGTTGGGTGGAGCAGTAAATAAAAAGATACTCCCTCTGACCCATATTACTCTGCGAAGAGTAATATGGGTCGGAGGGAGTATTAATAGCATTTGTTCATGTTAAATACTCCCTCCGTTTCAAAATATAAGATGTTTTAGGTTTGTGAAGTAAATGTATTTAGACACCTTTTAGTGTGTCTATTCAAATGAACCTACACACTAAAAGATGCCTAGATACATTTGCTTCACAAAGCTAAAACTTCTTATATTTTGAAACGGAGGGAGTACTACTCTCTAGTTTTTTGGCGGGAACATGTTAAATACTCTTTACGATATGATGATTACTAAGGCTGATGTAGACCACATATCATCACAGAATGAACTCAGATTGTACGATTATACTCCCTCCGTTCTGACATGCATGTATCTGGATGACTTTTAGTGTGTAGGTTCAATCATTTTGCTTCCAATTTGCACACTAAAAGATGTCTAGATACATGCGTGTCAGAAAAAGGCTAAAACATTTTATATTTTGGAACGGAGGGAGTATTGTGTACTATCATATTTGGCTATTTCTGGCCATGATGCATATGATGAGATGCACCCAAAATAGGTCATGTAGATGATTTGAGTTTCAGCTGTTATTCAAAATAGACGTTTGAGGCTTGAGCATATTTTTCCTTCACCACGGAGCACCTTCAGTTGAAATTGAAATTTTCCTTGGAACATAGTTAACCAACTATTACACTGTTCCCCGATGTTTGCAGGAAAAGCGCCTTCGGATCCTGGAACGATTGTAGACATCGATGCTGAAGTCACAGACATCGAGTGATACCTGTTCACGACAGCACTCAGCCTCATCAGTTTCAGTTTTGGTACTCTCAAACAGCCAATTTTTTGCCCCCAATGCAGTATATGCTTGTAGCACTCTAGGAGCTTAGGTGTAAGACCAAGACTTGCGTCTTGTAACAATTTGCAAAAACAGATCGACGTCGCACATAACACATTAACAGGATTGTGAATATTTACATTGCTTCCTTTGTATATTGCCACACACCAGGGGTTGTGTATGGTGTGTATGTATATGTTACAAACTCGGGTGCTGTTAACAGCATTTGAACATGATGTACATGATGCTCGATTACTGAACTAGGTTTTGTTCATCCAGACCTACTTCCTTTTGTATGATGATACTTAAAAGTGAAATGCTAAATTCCTTACTGCAAAATAAAGGCTTGATGCATAACTGAAAATCCCAGCATACATCTCTCCATTGATTAACTCATAATATTGTACAGGCGGTACCTCCAAAATGTGTACACCTTACAACTGACAGAAGAATGCAAATCCTTTCAAACAGAAACAAATCTAAAGAATATTCCAGACTTTCAGGTTGCAGAGCTGCACATAGGAGGAATGTTCATTTCACAAATTATGCCACGTCGTCCGTCGTCAAGGTGCTCAGCGTTCTTCATCCTAGGCCGACAGCTTTCGCCTGCAGAGTGGGCACATCTCGCTCTCCTTGAGGGTGAGCCCCAGGCACGCGCCATGGAAGACATGGGGCAGGGAGCACCCTGGCCACACGGCAAGGTCCCTCTCAAGCAGCTCGAAGCAGACGCAGCACTCCTTCCCGGCCGCCTCCGCGATGGCCTTCCTCCGCTTCGCCGGCCGCTCGCACTCCGTGTCCTCGCGATCGGCGACTTCATCTTCGTCCACGCACAGCACCGGCTCAGGTAGCTGCAGCTCCATGGCGACGTGGTAACCGGGCCACGTGGCCCACGCCTCATCCCCCATGTCCTCCAGCGCGACGCGCACACTCTCCATGCGCCTCGGCGTGCGGTCCTCGCGCCGGAGGATGCCAACGTCCACGATCACCTGGACGCGCGTGGCCTGTGGCGGGACGACCACCTCCGAGAACAGCCTCGACCATAGGGCTTGCAGCTCTTTTCTTTGATGTGCGGGGTATATCAGCGGGGCCAGCGACGATCCGGCCCACGGGAGCAAACTCGCCGCGTCGCCGGCGCCCGGGACGACGAACCGGAGCTGGTGCAGCTTCGTGTTCCCGCACACCTCCACGCCATCGCCGCCGTCGGACGCCGCCCAGAAGTGGGTGTAGCGGTAGAGCACCATGATCTGCTTGCCTCCTTCCTCTTCTTTTCTCCCGGCGGCCGGTTCTACGACGGCGACGCGCATGAATCCTGCCGTGCTCCCGGCCGTGGCGAACCACGCCACCGGCCCAAGAAACCGCCCTTCGGGGACGACGACACGCGAGCGAACTAGCGGGCCTCCGACGCCGCTCCCCTCGGCCGCTTCGCCTCCATCGTCGATCTTTAGCGGCACGTCGACCTCTGCGTCTCTCTCTTCGTAGTACGAGTAATCGCTGTCGTCGTCGCTGTCGTAAAACTCCTCGCCGTCGGCGTCGTCCTCGCTCCCCTCCTCCGGTTCCGACTCGTTCCGGCACCGCCGGCAGTCGCTCTCGCACGACTCCTCATACTCGTCATCGGAATCCGCCGCCTGATTCCCGTCCAACAGAACCGGCTGATCTCCTCTTTTCGCGTCGTCCGCGAGACCCGAAGGCCGCGCAAGCGCGAGAACGTAGCCTCGAGGCCGCTGCATCAACGGCGGCATCACCTCGTCCTTCGATCGATCGAACAGCACCGTCAGCTCCCGATCGACAGCGGCGCGAGTAGAGCAGGTACGATCGACCTTCTAATTGACCTTCTTCACGGCGGCCGATCGAGTTGGCGTCAACCCCCTGGCGCCATCTTTGTATGAACTCCTGTCGTGTCCAATCCGAAATCGACTGGAATTTAGATGTGGAGAGTTTGCTCTTTCAAAAGAAGAAAGAAACGCATGCCCAATGCGAAACTGAATCGAATTTTTGACCGGGAGGGCTTGCTTTCAAAAGGATAAAAGATATAAAAGCGTGTCGAAAAACGATGCAAATTCCAAAAACGAAAAGAAGTACAAAATCGCCGTTGCCGGGGATCGAACCCGGGTCACCCGCGTGACAGGCGGGAATACTTACCACTATACTACAACGACTTTGCTGACGACCATTTCTGTAACATCTACACAAACTCATTGGCTTCTTCAGAACGGTACACCCCAATTCCCTTGCTACTTCCAGCAGAGTTCCTCTGCTCCCAGTGGCTTCAGTTCATATGTTGTGTCTAGGTTGCAACTCGTGATGAGGAACAATGACACATTTATGTTCCTACTGCAACACGACGCACACCCGGAAAGCTGCCTCACTAGTCAAGTTAAAAGGGTCCTACTACCCAACAGTAGATGCCATTGATCATACACAAACGAAAGAACGATGACACAAGCTGCGTACATGCAGTAAACATCTTCCTTCCCCACGCTGAATTGCTGATACACAGCTTCCAGTTACAGGTTACACAACCAAGCTCAAGGTTTCTTGGCATGTGCACCGGCCTCCGGGACACACACAAGCTGGGGCACATGAACACAGTACAATGTTGCGAACGTGAGGAATGAGGCGCTGCACACCACGAAGATCCTGAACCACACGGACGAGAACAGGGTCAGGTAGATGAGGACGCCTGTCATGCCGATCACTGCTACAAAATTCGCAACGCACTTGAGCGTGGACAGCTCCTCCTCGGTTCCTTCGTTCGGGAAGTGGCCTGTTGCCAGGAAGTCAGACAGGAGCTCGTCCTTCAGCCTGAACCTTTCCGTGAGCCAGTCGGAGACTTCATCCTCTGCTATGGGTATGTCAGAGACTTGGAGGATTTCGGTGTGGATGTGGACTTCAGAAGGATCGACGCCGTATACGTTGTCCATAAAAGTTGGCAGCCGATGCTTATATGCGATCGTGATGTCGTAGACTGCATTAATCAGAAAGCTGTCATGCAACTTAAATAGCAAGTAAAAATAGTGCATCGTCATTGTCAACCACATGAAAGTATTACAAGCAAGTCACACTGCCCAGAATTCATCAGGTTTATGTTTGAGATCGGCATCAACTGCATATGTGGTTTCCGCTCCATCTACTACAGCCACCTTTTGGAGCTACTTGGAGGCTTGGAGCGACAAACATACTTGGGGTGCTATTTCAGAACTACTCCCTCCGATCGGAAATAAGTGTCGGCAATTTTGTACTAGCTTCGTACAAAGTTTATACTAAGTCCCCGACAGTTATTTCTGATCAGAGGGAGTACTACTAAAAGAGATTTCTGGTAAAGGAGATGGGTCCACCTAACAAATAATTACTTGAGCAGACCAAAGGAGTCCGGTGTAATATGTTACTGTCTGATAAATGCACAAATCCTAACATTCAGAAAATGGCTGCCGCATACAATCAAGAAGTGAAGTGATAAACTACAAAAGGGAGTATGAAGGGGAAACAGATGGTTACCAGCATCTAAGTTACTCCTCAGCTCTTGCAGGCAGCAATTGAAACCCTTTATCTTGGGAAGGAGGACATTTTTCAGAATAGGCAAACCGTTTGCTGCAGCATATTCTTGACTTCTGATACATTTCTTCTCACTGAGAGGTTAACCGAAATTAGCATCAACATCAAGAAAAAAAGGAACAAGTACAGAACAATAAAAAAAATCCAGATGCAGAATGCTATTGCACAAGCAAAAGAACAATTGATGAATATGTTCAATATGAAAATTTGTTTTAGATAATGTGAACTCTGGATCCCAGATCATTTGTGCCGCTACCAAAGAGTTTGAATGATGGAATACTGAAAGGTGAATATTCAACAATACTCTCAGTATACTGGAACGCGTGCCAAAATAATGCTGCTGGAGTAGACAAACATTTTCTAACAAACTGTATCGGGATAGATCTTACGTATAATCAGTGCCTTCGGGAAAAACTGCAAGCCAAAGGGGATCCTTTGGGTTCTTCAATCCTGAAAGCCTTCTTCGGATTAGTGGTTCATCAATCTCCCAGTTCCGCTCTACTGGAATAAACTCAATAATGTGAAATGCCCAGTTGAAAATAGGCAACTTCATCAAGCTTTTCTTCAGGATGTACTTGATAGACTGCAAACGGCCTTTCCTCAACGCAAGATCCCACAAATACATCCAGTCGACCTCAGTCCTATGGTTAGCAAACAGCAAGATACACTCTTTTGGCGGCACTTTTTCACCGGAGAAAACAAACCTGGTCCTGTTAATCTTCTCAAACAAAAATGGAAACATGGCTAACCACATCCCGAACAGAAAGCACGTCCACTTTCTACTGTAGTGCACACTGAACAACCGTACAACGAAGGTAGTCACAGGGGCTAGGTAAACCATCATCATAAATGCGGTCACCGGCATAATCACCAGGCATAGTACACCACGGCAACGTCTCAATGCAGTCAGTGGACGGTGTCTTGGTCCACTGTTAAAAACTGAAAGACTGGGAACACTTGGCGTTTGCTTTCCATTCACATGATCCCCATGGGAACCAGTTGAACCGTTCATCATGCAGTACTTAGATGCCAACACCTAACCCTTTCTGAAAATTCACATCACCAACACCAAAGGAGCCATCTAGACTTCACCTGCGATGGGAGAAATAAGATCTGCAGAGTTAATCGAGGTCAAAACATAAAGTATGGTAATACCAATTAGCAGCGGTTTGCACAACTTATGCAAGACTACAGCTACTGTACCATTTTCTGCTCAATGCAAGAAATAAGCTGCATCATAAAAGCCTGACACAAGTTTAATGCAATATTTTCTGGAGAATACGTCGGTCTATGATGTATCATAAACACTTAATCCAAGACAAGGTTAACACAGAGAAGTGTTCTAATCTAGCAGTAACTCTAAGTAGATAAACTAGCATCCAATTTGCAGCTCGGAGCAACACCAGATCCCTAGACATCTCCCAGTCTACAAAAGTAGAAACTAAAAGAAAACAAGAAGTTGTGATTCTATCCCTGTATGCAGCTGCTCTGTTTGTGATGGCAAATTATAAAATCCCATACTTATGCTGTGAAAGGTCCATTCATAAATCTTACAGACTTAACTGACAGTTTGATACATATGCCTTTCAGCCATGCCAGCCATCTAGTAGTCTCAAAGGCCAGGAGGAGGATGTTAAAAGGGTGCACTCGTGACAATCCAAGACCAAACCAAACGCCAAAACAGAACTTGGCACGATCCACCCCCGTCCATATCAAGGCCACTCATCACTCCTTGCACTTACAGAGAAATCCCCTTACAGCATCCACCCCAGCATGGAGTAGCATCAGAGCCAGCCTGACGGCCGCTCGAGCTTTCTCCCCTAGGCCGGCACAGGGACGGCGCCGATAAATGCGAGAAACTAAAGTGAGTTGGGTCGGCGTCGTCAGATCCCAATAGTGGCAACAAAGCAGCAATCAGAAAACTGCATCTACACGTAAAGCTCAGCTACCCCGCAATGATGGCATAGGCGTGCCGAACCATCCTTGGACGATCCAATCCTTGCTCATCTCAGTAACCCTGCACTAGTCGGTAGATACTAGCAATTCGACGGAAAAATGCTGCTAGCTACTAGTGGAATCTATCGGCGCACGGAAAGCGGGAGAAGGAGGTGTCGGATACTCGGATATTCCGGGATATCCGAGTGAGACGCGCTAGGTTGGGGGGATTCGCGCGGATCTGGGAGGAATCGGGGGCGGCGAGGCGGAGAGGAGGGAGGTCGTACCGGAGAGGGGACGCCGGCGCGGAGGGGCGGCCGGAGCGGGTGGCCGGCGGAGATTCGGGCGGGGGTTTGTGGGGTTTTGGTTGCGGTGGAAGCTGTGGACTGGAGGAAAGCGAGTGTTCCGGAGTGAGGGGGACTGGATTTGGGTATGGTGCAGCATGTGAGGAGAGCGGGGGTGGACGGATGGGCCTTGTGCCGGGCGCGTGAGTGGGGAATGGGGAAAGCGACAGTGGCCGGCAGGCGGCAGGGTGCGTGCCGACTCGCGCCGTGCTCGGCGGTCGGCGGTGTCAATCATCGCCGTCCGGTGCCCGCACGCGCTGCCGCCGCCGCAGGAAGTGCAGCTGCGCGTGGTGATCGGCAGGTGCCAGTTGCGACGCGAGCACAACGGCGGTGGCTGTGGCACGGTGCGCGGCGGTGACTGAGACGGCACACTGAAGCTGAGTCCTCTTATGCTGGCTGCTGTGCTAGGCTTGAAAAACGAGTTGTTAGCATAAAACTACCATATTTCGAATGAAATGTACCGAATGGTGTTACTTTACGTTTTAGGAATCAAAATTTATCACTTTATAGCAAAGTTTTTTCAAATTGGATAAATCATGAATTTGCAGCAAATCGACAGCGTTTCTGATCATCGGGTCCCACCCGTAAGGCTGACGTGGCCATGTCTGGACGGCGTCCGGAGAATCCCGTTACGGTTTTGGTTGGGACCCACCTGTCGGACGAGCACCGAGCGGCGGCGGCTCTGTCGAGGGCGGTGTATTACTCACCGGCCAAGACGAGCCACCAGTGGGCTTCGGCTTTCGGCGGCGTTGAGTAAGATTTTGCTCCTTTGAATATCTCTTCTTTCTCTGCAACTATATCTGAATCTTAGCTTAAGTTTGTGCATTTCTCTGAATTGGTCTTTTAGTTGTTTGAACTAGTTAGTGACAGAAGTATTTATTCTATATTGTAGCCTTGATGATGAGGTGTGGGAAGTTAGGTATCATTTTATTGGTGAAGTTGGAGAGAACAATGTGTAGATCTGATATCACAGTGCTGAATTTGTTCTCGTTGATTGAAATGCATAGATATGGAATTATGGATCCAATGTATTATGTCAAGGAGAAAGGAAAAGGAATGGCAGGTATGGAAATAATAGACAGAATGTCAAAGGTTGAAGAAATGCTTAGGCAGTATGAGACAGCGAAGGTGCTTAATTTAACAGTGATTAAGCAAGGTATAACAGCACCGGCAGATATCAATTTGGATAAAACACAAGCTGTAGAACTAAAAGAGCCAGTTGTCCTGTCTGTTGACAGAGGGTTTGACCTACATATTAGATGATTGTAATGAAGGCTTCATTCCAGTGGCCATAGACTACTCTGATGTGTTGTATCTTGGAACACAATAGAGCAGCAATGTGCAGAAGAAGAAGAAACCTATAGTGTGCCTAGACGGTGACACTGAATTCAGTGGAGATGAACTATTCTATAGCAGGGGAGAATACAATCCAGAAGAACACAACAAGGGAGTACAGAGAGACCTTGAATTAATTAAGCAGATCAAGAAGGAGAAGCAGATCAAGAAGGAGACGTTGGATGAAGTTAGAGACCTGAGGAGGAAGCTATCTTGGAGAGGATGAGGCATGAGAAGATGGCATGATTATATCCATTTGAACATTATGAAGGTGACACTGATGTTGAGGAGTTCTTTGAAGATTTAGAAGAAGAAGATGTTGAGGAGGTAGAATCTGATTATTTTGAGCAGAAGGCTTTGATAAAAAAAATCCTGGACCAACTACTAGATCACATCATGAGCCATAAGGCAGATCGTCCTACTATTTTAGGCCATCATCTGATGAGGACAGCAACCCTGGTGATCTGCTTTTCAGTGATGATGATGGATATGAAGATAATTCACTCTGCTCAGTGGAAGGAAAAGAAGACTGAAGGAAACCAAACAAAACAAGAGAGGACCCTCATTGTCAACTGGCTCTCAGAGTCTGCTTCAAAGATGTTGTTCAGTTCAGAATAGCCTTGAGGACCTTTCATATAGCTCAGTTGAGGAACTTTTATTATCATAGGAACTCTAACAAGAGCATAATTGTGATGTGCACTGAGGATGACTATCCCTTTTACATGACTGCTTCAAAAATTACAAATGAGAAAACATTTTGCATAAGAAAGTTCAGACAGAGCACACTTGTATTGCTAAGGGTGACAATACCAAGGTAACCATTGATTGGTTATCAAAGCAATCTGAGCAGGCTTTGAGAACTGATCCCAACACTTGTGTTCATACCTTGATTGAGAATGCAAAGCACAAGGATGGAATAGAAGTTCCAAGGAGCAAAGCCTACTGAGCAAGGAAGAAGGCACTGCAGGTTGTAGTCGGTGACCAGAGAGTTCAATACACAAGAATTAGAGATCATCTACAAGGTGTGATTGAATCCAATCCTGGCAGCTGATTCATTATGACCACAAGGAGAAGCCTAGAGCACCCTAGTCCAAACCCTAGATTCCATGGGTTGTTTTACTATCTAAATGCATGCAAGGAGGGATTTCTCAATGGCTGCAGACCATTTATAGATTTGTGACTGTATATTGCACTAGCTATTGTCTAAATGGTGTATTTTGCTTTGTACTAACCATTTTGCTTTCTAACTTCACAGGGGTGGATGGTTGCTCTGTGAAGCTTACAACTGGACAGCAGATCTTAGCTGCCACAGGGAGAGATGGGAACAATAACATTTTTCCCATTCCATGTGGGTAGTAGATAAAGAAGACACATGTAGTTTGTCTTGGTTTCTCACATAGTTTAAAAAACCGGATCGGTGAGTGAACCGGTAAGGGGACTGGCTCACTGGTTCACTGGTCCAACCGGTGGCTCAACTGGTTCAATAGCGACAAAAAACATCAAATTTAATAAATAATTAAGTTAATTTTGGAAAAATTTAGCATCGAGTCATATATTTTGTGTTTTCTTTTGTAGTAGATCACAAACTAAGTGTAGTAAATGTGGTATTAGGCCTTATGTGGGGGTATTTAAAGCAAGGTTCTAGGTTTTAGGATCATAATCTCGCAAAAACACATTATTTTTATGCAGTTTTTTGGTTTTTTATTACCTGGACCAGTGACTCTTAAAAAAATGGTGAGGGCTTCGGTTTAGGCTTTTTTTTGGTCGAACCACCGAACCGGTTTGGTTTTTAAAACTATGCTTTCTCACCCAACAAAAATATTTCATAGGAGAGGCAGGGAAGTGGGGATTCTACACCATCATCTCTGATAAGCAGAAGGTAAATGAATAAAAACTTGTTTTTTTTTTGCTTAACTTGTACTAGAGCATCATTGTTGTTCTTAACTTATATTGTACTAAATAAATGGTTAAATCAAGGACTACTCAAAGCAATAAGCCAAATATTTCCAAATTCCCCATAGAGATTCTGTCTTAGACATATCTATGCAAACTTTCAGAGTGTTGGGTTTGGAGGGGAAGAACTAAAGAAATTCATAGATTCAGCTAGTTACTCTTATACAAAATCTAGATTTGACCTTGCAATAGCCTCCCTGAAGAATAAAAGTGAGTTAGAATACAACTACATGGCTCAAATCCCTCCATCTGCTTAGGCCAGACATGCTTTGATTCTAACTGCAAAACTGATCTAGTGGTCAATAATCTTAGTGAAGTATTCAACAAGATGGTCCTAGATGTTAGAGGCAAGTCAATCAGAACAATGATCAATGGTATAAGGTCCAAGTTAATGGTAAAGTACAGTGGAATAAGGAAGAAGACTGCAAGCACATTGTGGGAGATCACACCTCATTACTCTGAGATACTGGAAGAGTCAAAGAAATACTATAGGCATTGTGTAGCTAAGAATGCAGATGTGGGGCTGTATGAAGTCACTAGTGGTTCTATAGTGCATGTTGTCAACCTAGAAGCAAGAACATGTGGGTGTAAGAAATGGGACTTGACTGGTATTCCATGCAACCATGCAGTGGCTGCCGTAGTTAAGATGAAGCAACATCCTGAAGATTTTGTGCATGACTTCTTCAAGAAGCCTATGTACAAGGCAGTATACCAGAATGTCATCTTCCCTGTCCCTGGCCCTAAGGAATGGATGAGAACAGAGACAGATGATATTGACCCACCTGTTTTCAGAGACAAACCTGGTAGGAAGCAGACTAAAAGAAGGAAGGGACAGTTTGAGGTTCCAGCACCAAGGGATACCTCTAGGATGGCCAGCATCACTTGCAGCAACTGCAAGCAGGTAGTACATAGGTTTACTTCATGCATGGAACCTCTAAAGCCAGCTCTGCAGATAAGGAAATCCAATCACAAGGTGACATTTACATTGTCTTGAACCTTGCAATATTTCCATACTTGTAGCAGTATTTACATTGTCTTGAACCTTGTCTTGACAGAGTACCAGGTTAACTTATACTGAACCTACAGCCCCAACACTTGCAGCCCCAACCCCTGCTCTATCTGCACAAGCACAAGCTGCTTACACAACACCTGCTGTTGTTTACAATGTTCCAATGACTATTAATCTACCAAGAATATCAGCTGGTACAACCAATTCTGTGTCTGTGAACATTTCTGTCCCACAACCATCTGCTCCCTCAAGTGCTAGAGCTGCCAGGCCCTTCTTAGCACCAAGATCAGCTCCTCAGTCTTCTTTTGATACTCATGGACCTACTGGCCATGCCAAGAAGAGACAGATGACTCTAGTGAAAGGAAGAATTGGAGGCTACTTAAATGCTAGTGGGAATGTGTGAAATGTGAGTCTTAGTGAAATGTGGTTATTGTGTGTACTCTGCCATTTGTGATGTTGAAGACTATGTTATTTGTGTGAATTATGGTAATTGTGTGCACTTTTCAATCTGTGATGTCTCACACTATGTTATTTGTGTACCAAGTATAAGACTATGTGATTGTAATATGTTTAATACTCTATGAAATTCAGCAAGACTATGTTAAAGACTGTTAGTTTGCAAATTTTTCTTTACTTTAGAATGTTGTTAACAAAATGATCATGATTTCTAGATGATATCCATGATTTTTGGATGATATCCATGATTTTTGGATGATATCCATGAAGTTTTCATCAATTATGGATGCTATCAATGATTTTGTGATGATACCATATGGTTGTCGTGGGGTGATACGTCTCAAACATATCTATAATTTTTGATGCTCAATGCTTGTTTATGCACCATTTGCTTTGTGTTTTGTTACACTTCATGGCGTTTTTATGCATTTTATAGAACTAACCTATTAATGAGATGCCACAGTGCCAGTTTCCTATTTTTGTTGTTTTTGTGTTTTAGAAAAGCTACACAGGAAATATTCTCGGAATTGGACGAAACAAAAGCCAGAATTCCTATTTTTCCCGACACGAGACGAAGTCCGAAGATGAGACGGAGGGGCACCAAAGGGCGGCCGCACCATGGCATGGCGCGGGCCACCCCCTGGCCGCGCCATGACCAGGTGTGGGCCCCTAGCCCACCTGCTGACGCCGCCCTTCCGCCTATATAATCCCCTCGATAGGAAAACCTAAAGGGACCGATCAATTTTCCACGAAACCTACTGCAAGCCGCCGCCATCGTCGACGCGAGATCGAGAGGGTCCAGAAGCTCTTCCCGACACCCTGCCGGAGAGGGAAATCACCGTCGGAGGCCTTCTTCATCACCATGGTCGCCTCCGGAGTGATGTGTGAGTAGTCTACCTTGGACTATGGGTCCATAGCAGTAGCTAGATGGTTGTCATCTCCACCATGTGCTTCATGTTTAGATCTTGTGAGCTGCCTATCATGATCAAGATCATCGTTGTGTAATTCTACATGTTGTGTTTGTTGGGATCCGATGAATATTGGTACTATGTCAAGTTGAATTGTTGATTTGTGATCTTTATGTTATCTCTATGTTGTTTATGATCTTGCATGCTCTTCGTTGCTAGTAGATATCTTGGCCGAGTAGATGCTAGTGACTCCAAGAGGGGGTATTTATGCTCGATAGTGGGTTCATGCCTCTAGTAATCTGGGGGAGTGACAGAAACCTCTAAGTTTGTAGATGTGCTGTTGCTACTAGGGAGAAAACAACAATCTTGTGTTCAAGGACATTCGTATTGTTTACATTACACACTTTGTTTAAGGCGATAATCTATTGCTTGCAACTTAATACCCGATGGTTGCTCGGACGACATCCGGAGGGTGGATTATTAGTCATAGATGCAGTTGGATTACGGTCTATGTATTATGTTGTAATGCCCAAGTGAATCTCATAGTGATCCTCATGACATTTGTACGCTATCTTTATTCTATCAATTGCCCAGCTGTAATTTGTTTACCCAGCATGTTGTTATTTATCTTATGGAGAGACACCACTAGTGAACTGTGGACCCCGGTCCATTCTTTTACATTGCTATTACCGTTTACCTTTTACTTTCTTTATTTACATTCTTGCAAACTACTATCTTTTACCACTCGATACGCTTAATTCTTTGTTTACAGCAAACCGGTGAGATTGACAGCCTCACTGTGAGTTGGGACAAAGTGCTTGGTTGTGTTGTGTGCAGGTTCCACGTTGCTGCTGGTGTAAAGCTACACCTTGGACAAGTTCCTGGCGCCATTGTCCGGGGTTGTTGCAAAGCTAGCAGGCATCGACCTTCTAAAGTTTGGTTCTTTCTCCTACTGGTTCGATAAACCTTGGTTTCACAACTGAGGGAAGACTTGCTGCTGTGCTCATCATAACCTTCTCTTGGGGTTTACCAACTTGGTGGTTACATATATAATATTCCTACATCAACACCCAACCACCAAGGGGTTGTCGACAACCCTAAATGGTTGTCGAGGGGTTGTCGACAACCTAAATATGATACCATATGGTTGTAGAGGGGTTGTCGACAACCCTAAATATGATACTATATGGTTGTCGAGGGGTACTCGACAACCCTAAATATGATACCATATGGTTGTCGAGGGGTTGTCGACAACCCTAAATATGATACTATATGGTTGTCAAGGGGTTCTCGACAACCCTAAATAAATTGTGAATAAACACATGATTTCCAAACTTTCTCACTTATTACCAACAATCTACCTAATAAATTTATTAAGACATTAACACATGGACTACTACATATAACTGCTACAACACATATATAGAAGGTTCACATAGATTATATAGTTCAACAGAAGCCATTACATACTTGCATTACTGGCCATATAAAAGGTTCAACTTAAATGCCAGCAAGCTATTATAACTAACATACCATAGTTCATCACAAATTCTACAGGTTCATTACAAGCCATTACATATAAATAGTGCAGTGATTAGTTCATCACTAAGATGACATCACTGATCATCACACATAGCCCTGATCTTCTTGAACTTCTCCTTCTTTGCTTCAACAACCCTCAGAAGATCATATATCATGTACTCAAGCTTCATTTTTTCTTCTTTCAGTCCATCCATCTCCTTCTTCATGTCATCACCCTTCTTCTTCAGAGCTTCACTCTCCACCTTAACAACCTCCCTTTCCAACCTCAGAGCTTCCCTCTCTTCAAAACATTTATGCTTCCTAAATTCAATCAACTCTACATCTACAGCTACCTGCTTCTTCAAAGACACAAGTTCCTCTTGCAGCTTGTCCCTCTGCAGCTCCATCTCATCCAAGTCCCTCTCAAATTCATTCTTCAAAATCTCCATGAGCTTGTACTTGGAATCTTCAGTCTTTGACTTCATCTCTGAGTTCTCAAACATAATCTTCTCATAATTATGAGCCTGCACCTGCCTCTCAGTAGCATCCATCCACTTGTGCACATCCTCTAACAGGCTACTCTATTTATTTTGCAGCTTGTTCTTCTCATCACATAGTTACTTAAGTAACTTGCCATTATCAATTTTCTCATCAATACTTAAATTGTTGCTCTCATGATACATTGCCCACAATATTTTCAGAGCATGCTTCAGAGATGGTGACTATTCAAGATCAACCAAATGCAGGAAACCATAGTTGATTAAATCCTAACAACAAATAAGTGAATTTTCAGAAAGTGAATCTCCACAGATCATAATATCCAACTAATTTTATGCAACTAACTACACTAGTGCTCAACTAAAATGCCAAAGTTCTAGAACAATGTGATCAAGTAAAATGTCAAAGATCCAGAACAATGTGCTCAAGTAAAATGCCAAAGATCCAGAACAATGTGGTCAAGTAAAATGCCTACATCCATAACAATAACATCAAAATGTGCTCAACTAAAATGCCTACACAATGTGCTCAACTAACTTGCCATAATATCCAACTAACATCACAATTACTATATCAATTACTCAAAGATAAATTGTTCAGATAACGTAATTACTGCAAAGAGGACATTGCCACTTACAGGTTGCACTGAACATGCGTACATACGACGGCCAACGTTCGTCCCTTCAAATGCTACAGACCTCTCTGGCATCTTGTCGTGGTAGCGGCAATAATCAGGCGCATCACGAGCAATACCGCACCAGTTCGGGTTAACGATGAAATCTGGGCGGCAATCAACTTCCGGCTAGTCCTAAACAACCAGAAAGTGCATGGATTTGAGGTTAAATCTATGGATCTAGTCAAACCCAAATCTGTGAAACCCTAACCCTAGACCCACGGACGGATTCGAGCTCAAAAATATACTCACATCATGCATGGACGATGCAGCCAAGGACTCACCGTCATCCCAACTTGGCATTGCGGAGGTGGGCAGCCGCGCGCGGACGGCGGCGACGGATACTACGGCCGCGTAGGCGGGTCGACCTTGAGAGAGCACGAGGAGGAAGATAGAGAGATAGAGCGCGGGAGGACTGACTGGTCAACAACCTATGAGGCGGTTATGCCCGCACGCGTCCGACAGGTAGGCCCCAGCCAAAAACGTAACGGGGTTCTCCGGACGCCGTCCAGACATGGCCACGTCAGCCTTGTGAGACCTGATGGTTAGAAACGCTGTCAATTCGCTACAAATTTGTAATTTGTCCAATTTTTAAAAAATTACTAAAAAATGGTAGATTTTAATTCCTAGAATGTAAAGTGGTATCATTTGGTATGGTAGTTTTGTACTAACAACTCGTCCAAAAACAAACACATCGCAAAAATGAAGCTGATGGTTTTGAACATGCGTACATACGACGGCCAACGTTCGTCCCTTCAAATGCTACAGACCTCTCTGGCATCTTGTCGTGGTAGCGGCAATAATCAGGCGCATCACGAGCAATACCGCACCAGTTCGGGTTAACGATGAAATCTGGGCGGCAATCAACTTCCGGCTAGTCCTAAACAACCAGAAAGTGCATGGATTTGAGGTTAAATCTATGGATCTAGTCAAACCCAAATCTGTGAAACCCTAACCCTAGACCCACGGACGGATTCGAGCTCAAAAATATACTCACATCATGCATGGACGATGCAGCCAAGGACTCACCGTCATCCCAACTTGGCATTGCGGAGGTGGGCAGCCGCGCGCGGACGGCGGCGACGGATACTACGGCCGCGTAGGCGGGTCGACCTTGAGAGAGCACGAGGAGGAAGATAGAGAGATAGAGCGCGGGAGGACTGACTGGTCAACAACCTATGAGGCGGTTATGCCCGCACGCGTCCGACAGGTAGGCCCCAGCCAAAAACGTAATGGGGTTCTCCAGACGCCGTCCAGACATGGCCACGTCAGCCTTGTGAGACCTGATGGTCAGAAACGCTGTCAATTCGCTACAAATTTGTAATTTGTCCAATTTTAAAAAAATTACTAAAAAATGGTAGATTTTAATTCCTAGAATGTAAAGTGGTATCATTTGGTATGGTAGTTTTGTACTAACAACTCGTCCAAAAACAAACACATCGCAAAAATGAAGCTGATGGTTTTGAAAAAAAGTCTAAAATCGCCGTTGCCGGGGATCGAACCCGGGTCACCCGCGTGACAGGCGGGAATACTTACCACTATACTACAACGACTTTGTTGTTTAAATATCCATTAACTACTGAAAGTCGTCTGTTCTTAAGCCCTGACTGTAACTCACATGTTCTCTGTACAGCAAAGGCAGCTGCAGCAGCCAGCATTCAGAACATCCATCCATGGTCGGTGTCCCGTGCACGATACGCGACAGAGCTCCTGATCATAACAAGCAGTTCACGCGGCCGACTAGAGCTAGAAGTCGTCGTCCTGGTTGGGCTTGGGCGAGGAGAGGATCGCGGTGTACAACCTCAGCTTCTCCTCCCCGAGCGACGAGCACCGGGACAGCGGCCGGCGCGGGCGGATGAACGACAGCGACGCGAGCGTCTTGCGGTGCTTGTACCTGCGCCAGGCGAGCTGCACGGCGACGGCGGCCCACGTGCGCCACCCGGGGGAGTAGTACCTCGCGCTCCGCCGCACCCTCTCGTTGGTGAAGGTGTACCGGAAGTGCTGCGTCACGTACTTCACGTCCGCCGCATCCAGCCCGAACGCCTCCGTGCTCTCCATCGTCACCAGCGTCGACGACGACGCCGGCAGACGCTCCGCGAACGGCCGCCGCAGGCACCACGACAGCAGCTCGTCCCCGGTGAAGTTGCCCGGACCCAGCGTGCAGCGGCTCGTCGCGCCGTTCCGTAGCTCCTGGCTGCACTGCAGGTGCCCCCGCACGATGAACAGCATCCTCTGCACCGGGTCCCCCTCCCTCACAATCTACAAACAGAAAACAAGAACGATGGATGTGTCAGTCACTGATCGTAGAGCTCGTTCTGCTGCTCTCTGAAGTCTGAATCTTACGGTCTCGCCCTTGGGGTAGATGAGGGACCTCACGCGGTCGCACATGTTCTCCAGGACGAGGTCGTCCATGTGCTGGAAGAGGGGCACCTGCCGGACCAGGTCCAGGCACAGGTGGTACTTGATGTCGCGCCGGAGCGCCTCGGGGAGGTCGCGCACGATCTGGGACTCGTCCACGCCGCGGGTCGCCGCCCACCGCTGCCGCTCGAACTGCCGCACGCGGTGCCGGTACCCCGGCGGCAGGTTCTTGCGCTTCATCCACCACTCCAGGCTCCGCAGCCGGGTGTGCATCGCCTGCTTCTTCGAGGTGGTCGCGTTCAGGAACACCTTGATGTTGCCGATGAGCATGGTGACCAGGATGAGCCCGCCCGTGATGGTCACGATGTTGAACACGATCTCCAGCCACTCCGTCGTGCTCTCCAGGTTCCCGAACGTGCTCAGCGTCATCAGGCCCCAGAAGATGGGCAGCAGCATCCGCTCCAGCCGGCTCGGGTTGGACACCAGCATCACCGTCCACTTGTACGCCCCGTACTGGTATCGGTCGCCGCTGCTCAGGCACACGCCCCTAGCCGCCGTGTCGTTGGCCCACGCGAGCCTCTCGCCGGCGACGACGGGCGACGCCGCGCCACCGTAGTAGAGCGGATCGGCGCACGCCAGCGGCCCCGACGCGCACCCCGGTGGCCCCGACAACGAGCACTGCTCCTTCAGGCACTTGGTTGCCCTCTGCACGCCTAGCAGGTACCAGCATGCGCCCACAGCCTGCAAACACATACAATGCAGATTGATCAGTCCGGCGTCCGATGGATGCGTATGGTGATCGTGGGGACGTACGTGGGCGGCGACGAAGTAGGCCATGAGGTTGAGCACGATGCCCCACCAGATGGTGCCGAAGATGTGGCCCGACTGGTCCTGCGTCCGCCGGAGGAAGGAGACGGAGTGGTAGATCTTGGGCAGGTACTCTAGCAGGAACGACAGAAGCAGCACCGTCATCACCGGCGTCGTCGACCCCGCGCGGATCATCGCCGGCAAGGCCACCCACATCACCACCTGCACGCACCCTCGATCAGGCAACAGGCATACGTCATTACGGCGACAAAATTGTACGGCCGGCGAACGATGAGAAGGCAACGCGATCGCGAAAACTCCAAACCGTGGGCCTGTGCTATCATCGGCTGACAGGGGACCCGACGTGATAACCTGCTGTACGGGCGAATATTCCCCATGCTCGGAGTTCTCTACAGTAGGATATGTCTTGTCACGTACTGTACAGTGGTTTCAAGAATTCCTGATAAATTCTGACAGAAGATGTTTAATTCAAAGTTTTTAAGTAAACTATACAATGGCATTGTCAGTATCCTGTTCCTACAAACTCATTTATATACTACTTCCCCGGTTTCGATGAATAAGGCGTATAAAATTTTGTTTATATTGTAAATTAGTATAGTTGGATTTGTATTGAAAAACAATTCCTAATGATGCTAATTTTATGGGTGTGACTAGTTCCCAGTGTACCGAAATAAGTTCATTCTTAGTAAGATAATATCATCGAATTTGCAATTTCAACCCACGTTGTAACTCACGATTAGTTTGAATCATAAAGCAAATCTATTGGTTTTGAGGAATTTTTCTGGTTGCAGCCTTACTTGCAACTGAACAAGTGAAAAAAAATCATAATTACAACCCAACTTGCAAGTGAAAAAAATCTTAATTGCAACCCAACTTGCAATTTAAGTGCACAAATCATGATACAAATCTAATGGTCTAGATCTATACTGAGAACTAACTTAGTTCTTAGTACACTGAGAACTAGCAAAACCGTAATTTTGTACCAATTAGTTCTTGGTACACCCAGAACTAGCAAAACCGTAATTTTATACCAACAATCTTTATATTTTCAGAGTAATTCTTAGTTAAAGGAAAAACACGAAAAACAAGGTCGCTTTATTCATTGGAATGGAGAGAGTATTTGGAGAATAAATTGCCTAGTATCTAGATTTTGACAAACTGCATGGCATCTTAATCGTTGTTATAGGCTAATATCATAGGCAGGGCCCACCAATCATAGAAATCCCGATGCATTTTTTCATGAGAATTCTACCATATATATTTGCAAATGGCGGACTTCTTAGTGAGGATGGGCGTGTGGCTTGTGGTTTCTGGCCCTCAAGAATCAAAGTATGGATTTGGGTTTGGGTTTGGCTCCTCAACTACAATTATTACAGTGTTTTCCTCTATCAGGTGATGAAGCCTTGGGTCATCCATTGCACCATTAAAATGGTTTTGAACGATCATGTGGTGGCGAAATATCAATACAGCCTCTGAAAATTGTTAATCATGTATAAATGGGGTGCCTCTGAAAATCATTAACGGGTGGAGCAATTCTAGAGATGGTTGCACGGCATATTTTCAACAATATGGTTGGCGCTCTAGTAATAGATTAGTAATGCATGAGTTGGTTATGATCTTATTATGATTATTCTTGATCGATGCAGTGCAAACTAGTTGCAACCAATGAATTTTTGCAATAATAAATAATTGTGCGCACCAGTTAGTGCAGGGCTAGGGGTTCCCTCCTTTTTTGAACAAAGTAGTGGTGACAGATTCGCCACGTGTAATGACCCACCAAGCATGAAAGTTATCAAAGAGCGGGATCATAGGAAATAATGATAAGATAAATATAGAAGTTTTTAAGCTCTTACTCCTTTAGAAAAGCGTAATTTAAATAAAATCTATAAAAAAAATAGAAAACTTGAAGCTATTTCTCAAAACCTGACTAGTACCAAAGAATATGAGAAAATGTGTAATTAAATAAGCTAGAACCATTAGAAGAAAGCAAGAAAATATGTTTAAAAAATTTAAAATCTTAAATTCAAAAATAAATTAATTGTAATGGAAATTTGCAAGGAAATATAGGCTTAAAGGAGAAATCACATCTAGGTTGACAAGAGGTGATTTGATATATAATTGAAAATGTAAAACATGGGAGAAAGTGCAAGAAAACAATATAAGGAGTATATTGTTTTCTAAAAACTATCAATTTCAATGATTTTCCATAATACATTTTCTTGTTATGTATTTTGAAACTTCTAAAACTCTTTAGAAACTTTTGTGGAATTTCCCTAAAGAAAAGAGTTTTCTCATATCTTCTCACTCTCCCTCATGATTTTATTGATGCTAATTTTTATTTTTATTGGTTCGCTAGAGGTGTAAGGCCGCAACTACACTTTCATCACAACAACTTTAAATGGTGCAAGAGGCCAGATCCGAACAATTTTGATATTTTTTCAGATAATATTTTATTAAATAAAAACTCGCATCAATCTTATATGACTCATGTGGGGCTTGAGACCGGTTAGTTTTTTAGCTCGAGTCAAATAAGCTGAATACGAGTGTTTTACATGTATAGCTCAATGGAAAATGAGTTGATATTGAGCCAACGCTAACTTGCTTGATTTTAGCTTGTTATTACAAAATAATATAATTATATTTATAAAAGGAAATATATTTACTTATTACCTCATATGTGGATGACATTTTTCTTCCTTCTATATGCAAGGGATTCTGGTAGGTTAATTCAAGGCAGAGCAAATTTAGGCTAACATGATACAGGACAGAGGACACAACCCTACTCTATATACTTGATTTCTATTGTTTTCGACCAAAGTCTTTTGATTTGGAAATAATTAAATACTTTCTAGAAATATATATTCTTTTGATTGGAACAATATATTATACTTATTATGTTGCTATGTTCTAAAAATTGCATTTGAATGTAAGAATATTCATTGTCCTTCCTAGCTCGAAACCATTTCGAGATCAACTTGAGATTGCTACAAGTATGAACGCATAGCTCGTCCTTGAAATCTTACTTAGTTGAGCTTTGTTTAAATTTCACTACGAGCTGAGATGATCCAATTCTTGCTCGCTCAAACTCAACTGATTTGCAAACCTATACATACGTGGCCTTAGTATGCACACACCAACTCTTTTGGCACTAGATGCAACATCAACACAAATAATAACAATAATTTGGACAAGGAGATCGAAAGCATGTAATATTGACTCACCAAAGCACGAAGATCATGGCAAAACCAAATCAAAAACTAAAAACAGCATGTAACGATAAGTCCATTATATGCACTATATTTTTTTGAGTGATGAGCCGGCAAAAAAATCGTTTCTTGCTACGAGTAGTTCTAGAAAAAATCTAAACTCCTTGGCATTTATAAAGGAAAAAAATTGTAGGTGAGCCCGGATGAAATCCCTGTAATTTTTCTCAACAAAGTTATCAAGGTTAATCCAAGCAAAACGAAACCAAGAACAGAAAATCAACGTCAAACGGTAAACCCATTAATTGTGCTGCATTCTTTGATTGATCACGGAGCAAATCCCGTTCCTAGCTACTCCCTCCGATCAAAAATAAGTGTCGGTGATTTAGTATAAACTTTGTACTAAGTTAGTATAAAATCGCCGACACTTATTTCCGATCGGAGGGAGTAGCAAACTTTTCAAGAAAACCAGTTGAAAATTCATCCTAGAGCACGATCAGAGAACAGAGGGGGCACCTGCATCACGGGGAGGATGACGAAGAAGTCGAGCGCCATCCCTTTCCTGGACCTCGCGTACGCCGGGAGTCGTCGTACAGCGTCCGCGTCCGCCTGATCCGCCGCGGCCTGCTCCTCGTCGGCGATCCCACGCCGCCTCCCTGCCGCCGTCGCGCCGCGCGCGACGCGGAGCTGCGTGACGAGGTTCCACGCGTGCATGGCGTCTACCATGCAGCGGAGCGCGGTGACGGCGGCGGCGAGCCAGCCGTCGAGGAAGACGCACATGAGCGGGCCGCTGAGCGACACGGCGTAGAGGAAGAGCGGGTCCACCATGAGCCCCGCCGCGCAGGCCAGCAGGTAGGCGCGGTTCCACTCCCGGACCCACCCCGCGCGCGGGTCCAGCGCCCACGTGTCCCCGACGCGCCACTGCCCGAGCCCGAGCCCCAGCTGCTGCCGCCGCCGCTGCCACCGGCGACGGAGCTTGACGCCGACGCTGCTGCTCTCGGCCTCGCCCCGCAGCGGCGTCGACTCTCCGTGGCGATCTCCTTCGCCCGGCGCTACGGCGGTGGAAGGCGAGGCTGCGAACGAAGGCGAAGAGCGCGCGGAGAGCTCACCCGACATGGCGGCGTCAGGTCGCGGAAGCGATCGGAGCTGGGATCGTGCCAGGCGGATGGGTAGCTTGTGACACCTAGCTAGCTAGTTAGCTCGCGCAGTGATCAGTATTCAGTACGTACATATATGACACGGGGCCTTGCTTGCAATCACAGCAGTGTGCAAGTGTGTCGTACTGACTGAAAATGACCACACTAACCCAAGTACCAGCACACTGTTTCACTGACACGGTGAACGTCAGTAATTAACTAATCATACTATATGGCTTATACGCATTTTGGTTATGTGTAAACCACCAATGATTGATTAGTGTGTTGATATAGAATCTAGTATACATTCTGAATCACGAGATTTTAAAACCCGAAATTTAATGGGCTTTTATTCCGAAGCACAGTGCTGCCCTTGTCAGAGATATCCTGAAGATCGGAATAAACTGTTTGCCACAAACAATGATCCGATCGGGGACTTTCCTGATCATGTTGTGCCGGTGGCGCTGTCGACGAATAAACGCGGACGCCCGTCTCGACGACGACAGCGTGCATGCGAGGTGTACAGGGCAAGACTGGCAAAGGGTATGTTGGTCCAGGCGCGCGCCAGGCCACCCTATCTAGCTAGCTATATCCATCACACTCATAATGCACTCGTCAGAAATTGTCGTGTCGATCCACACGCACGGTCTGTTGTGATCACTTGATCAGTTTTTACATACATGTACACTTCTCTCGACAGGGAATTACTCTCTCTATTCTGAATTAAAATATGTTTGAGCTTTTTTTTAGAGTAACATGTATCTAGACGTATATTAATGAGTCTATTCACTCAGCATAGTCCGCATCTAGTCTATATTAAAACAACTAAAATATCTTATATTTTAAAACAGAGGTAATATATTTCAAGATACATCTACCAGCCCCACCGAATGGGTACAAGAGGACAAAGGAGAAAAGATGAGGTGATCCCCTAGCGGCTAGGTTTCCGTACCCTCCGCTGGCAGAGCCGATGTACACTCCTCTCAACAGAGTGTTCTGAATTATAAGATGTTTGAGCTTTTTTTAGAATAACACATATCTAGACGCATATTACTGAGTCTATTCACTCAGCATAGTCCGCATCTCGTCTATATTAAAACAACTAAAATATCTTATATTTTAAAACAAAGGTAATATATTTCAAACCCAGCACCTGAGTTCAAATCCTCGCGGAGGCGAATTTAGGTTCCTATTTATACTTGAGCAGGCTTTCCTAGGACTCATACAATTTATCTTGAGGACCAGGTTTCTTCTTTATTGAAGATTCAAAATCCTAGTACTGATGCTTAATGGTTGTGTGCACCCCTAGTTGGTGCAGAGGTCGAGGAAGTGAAATTCTCCCCCCATTTCAAAAAATTTCACCGTCAGAGATACATCTACCAGCCCCACCGAATGGGTACGAGAGGACAAAGCAGAAAAGATGAGGTGATCCCCTAGCGGCTAGGTTTCCGTACCCTCCGTTGGCATAGCCGAGGTACACCCTGCCTCCGATGGCCTTCAGACTTTGGAGGTGCGGAGGACCACAGCCTCTCGCCGGCGAGAGGGTTCCCACCTTTTGGTTTATGATTTTTCTGTGTCTTCTTTGGGATGGTGAGGTGATGGCGACATCCTAAAATTAGAATAAGATCGTCTCCTTCCTATCGTTGCTCCGGTGGTATGCCTAGCGCTAGCGAAGGACCACAGCCTCTTGCCGGCGAGAGGGTTCTCACCTTTTGGTATATGATTTTTCTGTGTCTTCTTTGGGATGGTGAGGCGGTGGCGACATCCTAAAATTAGAATAAGGTCGTCTCCCCCCTATCCTTGCTCCGGTGGTGTGCCTAGCGCTAGCCGAGGGTGCGTGGAGTCGTCTGTCTAGCCAATCTCCTAGGATCCGATCAGTTTCGTGTTGGTTAGTATAGTTTTAAGTCAGTCTCTTACGATTTACGTTTGCCATCATTATTTTTTGAAATGAGAACGGCTGTCATCAATGATGATGATGTCTTTTGAGATCTTAGCATGACAGCTTTTCATTTGTCTTACTACAATAAAATCTACTACGAGAAAACTTATACATTTCAGGGATATAATTTTTCACACGAAAAAAATACATCTACCTCCCGGCAAGACTGCACACCAGCCATAGGATCGGCTGCATACTCTCATGTGTCGGCTGCTACTTGCTGGATTTTTTTTCCTCATTGAAATTATGAAGCCAAACTAGCCACTAGGAACCGCCAGCAGTCTGGTCTCTGGAGCTTGAAGTTCACGATCACCCTTCCCCGTCCCGTCGCCGTTGCGCACCACATGCACCCAATGGGCTGGCGTGTACGTACCAGCGGCCGGCCGTCCGTGCATGTGGCGGAGAGCGGCACACAGCATTTAGGACGAACCAATTATTGAGGTACGAATGTCGTGATGCTAACAGGAGTAGATGGAAGCGTTTAATTGCTTTACATGATTGCTATACTTGTCTCATAATCGTATGTAAGATCGGACAATACGTACATTCTGCTTGAGCGTACGACTGAAATTAATTAATTTAGTCAATTTCAGGCCAGCCCTTGGTAGGTGTTTGGCGGCCGGTCCGATTATGTTTTTTCTTGAAGGTTGCCGGAGGGACGAAAACAAATCAAGCTAGCGGATGATGTACTCAAATTGCATTTTGGACTAATCCCCTCAGATGATTTAAGTTGTGCACCATGTTTTGGAGAACAGATCTTTATTTGAGACTTGTTTGAAATCATACAATATCAAAAATTTGGATGAAAGACTACTTTACCAATTGTTAACCCCTACAATCAGATCATTCACAATAAAAAATAATTTAGGCGGCAATAGAAGATTAACCAAAAAATGGAGCCTAGCTCGCATTTGCAAGTGAAGTGTATTTATCGAAAAAGCGAAACTTGAACTTAACACCCTTTTATAAGAGACTACGCATCAATATTTGTTTTTTTAAAACAGGCATCAATATTCAAATGAGATTTTTTTGATAAGGAGTATATATTAATATCGAGGAGATACCAAATACACCTAGCATATGCAACAATGCAGTGCCCTAGTGGCACTACAGATGCACACAGTCAAAATAAATAAGAAGAATTACAAAAAGGAAAAGTCACGCTATAGTGATCAATTTCTTGTATCAGCAACACTAACACCACCAAGATAGCAGCAAAAGTCTAGCTTCTCTAAAAGCGACGCTTCCAAGAAATTTATTGTTTGTCCCTTCGCCGAAGATGCCGCCGGTCCGCTCCGCCTCTGGTAGAATTTTAGCAAAAAAAGAAGATAAATGAACTGCATGCTCATACTATGGCCTGCTTTATTAATTTGAATCGAGATTTTCAGTGAAGGGAAAGAATAGCATTTTGCCTTTGTGCAATCTGATGCGAAGAGTAAAGAGTAATCAGCATATCTTTTCCTTTAGATGAACTACTACATGGATGTTTTATTTTTGGCATTTCATTTATTTGAACAGACAGCCTATTTTACTGAATTTCAACTACAGCACGACAAACATTCAGTCGGCTAGACGATAGTGGTCCAGTGGATACAGTTGAGGGGGGCTGTTAGAATTCGCCCACGAATCAATTACATGAAGCTATACTAACACATGCGAAGACTATTTTTATCGCCACACGCATGCTTTAAACTTTTTCTTTTTATTACTCCTCTTCTCGGTGTTACAAGCTTACGTTTGTGGTGTGTATATATTACACAGCCAGCTAATACGAACCGACTCATAACTATCCTAGTCCTACACGTACACAGACCACCTAGTACTACCACACCTAAACCAGTATGATTCAAACACGGACACACCTAGCTAGTTGTAACCAACACCGCTAGGGAACACGATCTATAACTCTGACACATCGGCATGCAAACCGATAATCACTAGGACACTAACTAACCTGGTTACAACTTAGTACTAAGGCAAGATTATTGCCAACAGGGGCAACATGAAATTTCCAGGCAGCTTCCTGCGCCGAACCTGTGAACGCTCCCGTGGGAGTTAATTCCAAAAAACCACCACATTTCAGCGGGAAATTCGTAAAACCACCAGTATTCGATGAAATTGCAAAAAACCACCAGTTTTGGGCGAATTTGTTCCAATGTGCACTGATTCTCGTTTTTATCCGGCTTAACACGATTTCTGACTGATGGGGCCCATTGTCAGGCTGATGTGGCATGTTGAACCGGTCAAAGGAAGAGAGTGAATTTAAGATAGGGTTTTTTTGTAAATTTTCCTATTTAATTTTTTTTCTCATTCTTGTGTTCATCTTCTCCAGACATTCTCAGCATCTCCTCCCCTCCCCGGCCATCGGCGCCGTTCCCGGCCTACCGCCGGCGGGATTGGTGCGGGCGAGCTCCTGCAGGCCCGACGTGGGCGAGCTCCCGCAGGCCCGACATGGGCGAGCACCAGCAGAAGAGGCGGCGGCGGCGCGCGCAGCAGGCTAGGCGGGCGGCGGCGGCGCGCGCAGCAGGCTAGGCGGGCGGCGGCGGCGCGCGCGCAGCAGGCGAGGCGAGCGGCGGCGGCGCGCGCGCGCAGCAGGCTAGGCGGGCGGCGGCGCGCTCAGCGGGCTAGGCGGGCGGCGGCGGCGCGCGCTCAGCAGGCGAGGCGAGCGGCGGCGGCGCGCGCGCGCAGCAGGCTAGGCGGGCGGCGGCGCGCTCAGCAGGCTAGGCGGGCGGCGGCGGCGCGCGCAGCAGGCGAGGCGGGCGGCGGCGGCGGCGCGCGCAGCAGGCTTGGCGGGCGGCGGCGGCGCGCGCGCGCAGGCGAGGCGAGCGGCGGCGGCGCGCGCAGCAGGCGAGGTGGGCAGCGGCGGCGCGCGCAGCAGGAGAGTTGGGCGGCAGAGGTGTGGGGAGGGATGGGGAGGGGCGGTGCGGTGCACCGGCCACCGGCCGCCGGAGTTGGAAGAGACGGATGTAGAGGTAGGTGGTGGAGGGGATTTTCATAAGAAAAAATGAAAATTAATTACTGACAAGTGGGTCTTATAATTTTTTTACAAAAAACCCCCTAAAGTAGATATGTCCGAGCTGCACCTCGCCACGTCAGCTCACAGTGGGTCCAATCGGTCAGAAATCGTGTCAACCGGCCAAAATTTCACAATCAGTGCGCATTGCAACGAATCTTCTCAAAACCGGTGGATTTTTGCAATTTTATCGAATACCGGTGGTTCTAAGTATTTCACCCGCAAATGTGGTGGTTTTTTGGAATTAACTCCTCCCGTGGATTGTAAACCTGGATCACAATTACTGCTCCTCGCGGCGTCGCGTTCTTGTCGAAAGGGCATGCACGGACAGAAATGCTTCACGTCAGCGACGCGGAGCCTACGTCGTGAACTCGCGATCGACATCAAACAGTCGATTCGTGCCGGTCGATTCGTGGCGGTCGGCTTGATCGATCGAGTGCAATGATTCGGCGGTACGTCGTAGCGTACGGCGGCGGTGTGTTTATCCTGACCATATTGCTAAACTAGCCGTAGAGTCGTGCATGATTCCAAACGTGGCGTGATGAAGAACTTACTACATTCGCTAGATAGCTTTGTATAGATGAAGAAGGTTCATATGAATATATCACCTCCTTCTCGAGAAGGGATTTGGTATACATAGGCATCAGTGCTCCCTTCACTTTTTAAATTTTGAAAATTTCAAAATCTTATATTTCTATATCGCTAAAAATTATGGTATTAAAATATATAGATAGATATTCACAAGAGGAGTGTATACAAAAAAAGTTCCATTAAAAAATACTATGTATTTTGGAGAATATAAAAAAGACAAATTTCTGATAGTAAATACTCCCTCCGTTTAGAAATATAAGATGTTTTAGCTTTGTGATGAAGTGAGTGTATCTAGACATCTTTTAGTGTATAGATTCGAACGAACCTATATACTAAAAGATGTTTAATTACACTCACTTCACAAAGTTAAAACATTTTATATTTCTAAACGGAGGGAGTAGTAGCAAAGTAGTAGTAAAATAATATATCTTTTTGTTAGAAATTTATCTTTTTTGTATTTCCTAAAATATAAATAATTTTTTAACGGGACTTTTTTTCATATGCTCCTCGTGAATATATATTTAAAGCCATATTTTTTCAAAACATAGAAGTGTTAGGTTTAAATTTTTCAAAAATCTAAAAGTGGAGGGATCACTGGTACCCATGTGCCAATAACACTTTCCGCTCCTTCTCTAGTTCCTCACCACTCTTTTGCTAAACAATCACCCCAAATTCTCTTGTATGCCCAAATCTGTTAACCAATGAGTTCACATCGAGAGCAATACTATACAAGATGGGTCTTGTTCAGGTTATATATAAACTCTTATCCAGTAAGAAGCAGCCACGATATATGTCAACTGCCTTGCAAGGCCAGGTTTTCCGCACAAAGAAGGTGTCAATATCTCTTTCATTCATGGTTTATTCAACATGATGGAAGAAGTTAGCTTGTGGACATTGATAGCTAGACATATGGACCAACTGAATGATGGATAAGGGATTAAGTATCTCGAGATGACATAACCGAGGGACAATGCATATTTTCAAAGTGTTCCATCAGTATTGACGCATGCAACTGAAGTATGAGGGCAGCGAACATCGCATGGGTCATCATATCCACAAATCTAGGCACGCCAAGTTATGAGTCATTTTTTAGAGCAACCACGTATTTCATTAAATAAAGATAAAGTTATATGAGTAAACAAATATGGAAACTAAAAGACAAAGATAGACTAAGAGAAAACAGTTGTCTTGAACACTTTGAAGAGAGAATCCTAAAAAATAGAAAAATACAAAACCATCCCTAAGCTTTTCTGCACTCGCCAAAACTAGCGGCACAGCCTGTAATATCCCAGCACATAGGGCAACTCCGGGGTAGAATAGAGGGGTTTTGTGCATTTCATCTGAAATTACGGGATTTTTTCGCGCTTTTGTTGCTAAAACCTAAGAGTGATCGAATCTCTCTTCGAGAGGGGATGGTGAACTCTCGAAGTGCTAAAGATTTGGACATGACCTCTTTTGATCTATTGCTTGTGGGAAACAAATTAAGTTGAATGACTAAAGCTTAAAGATCATTTAAATTCAAATGGCACATTTAGAAAGGATAAATGTTTCAAATAAGAAAAACTTTGGACTTTATTAATTACCAACACAAAATACATTGTCTTTACAATGTCTATGAATAAAAGAATATTACAACAATGGGCATTCATAGAATGTTACAATCTGAAGCTAAAAGGAAAATAAAGAAGAAAAGAAAATAAATAAAAGTTATGACTAAATCCTAAACTATCTTGATCATCAAATCTTTCTTCTTTTCTTCTTCATTCTTCTTATCACCTGCACACAAAGGAGAATACAAAGAGAAAAGCCACCATGGTAATACAAGTGGTAGTCAAATTTAAATGAAGCACTGTTGATAATCATCAAAAGGATGATCTTATCAACATGACTCACACACAAATATCTGCCAAGAACCAATCTGGCCGGCCAAGCCACCAAGCAAGCAAGCAGCTGGTCACCAGATGCATGTTAGAGAGGTGTCAAGCCATCAGAACCCAGGGGGTGATATAAAACAGTACCGTGAGTGCAAAACTGGTCGACCAGAAACCCTAGTCGACCAACACATAGCACCAGCACCAGCACCAGCACACAGCACACAGCACCAGCACCAGCACCATAGCACCAGCACCACAGCACACAGCACCAGCACAGCACAAGTTCTCTCTGCTCATGAGTTGAGCATCAAGAGGGAATTCACCTCACCAATTAAAACCATAGCCAAAGCCAAAGCAACATGGTTACTTAATCAAGATCAGAAGCAACAAGGAGCAGGCCAAGCACCTGGGAGGTGCAGGGCAGGCAAGGTGGGGAGCCAAGCACAAGGAGGTGCAGGGCAAGCCACTGGGAGGAGCAGAGCAAGTACATGAGCCAATTGTCAAGCTCAACCAAAAGCATCATCAACATCACCACAGCCACTCATCAAAGCTAGCACAAGGCCAAGGTATAACTAGGACTTGCATAGCCATGAGTAAAACCTTGCAAGCATCCAAGTTCTTGCATACACAAGAAAACAACACAATGAAACCCTCACCACCAAATCCTTCTGCTAAGCAGAACACTTAGGAGGTTTGGGGAGGTTTTTCTCCTCAGACTTACAGAGAAGTGCTCTGTATAATCTTCATAGGAAAATTGAGCTAGTGGGAAGCAAATCAACAAGCACCAGCAACAGTAAAAGCCTCAGACCATGCATCATAGGCTGAGACTAAGATCATCATGAGGATCTGTTCTTATCAGTAAATTAATTGCCCAATATGATGATTTAGCCACCAATAGAAACCACCAAGCATGTTTAGCAACACTGAACAGCAGCCATCCAATTTAATTACCAAGCAAGTATTGTGAACCTCACATGGAGGAAGCACAATTAACACTCAATAATAACAGTTACATGCTGTCAATGAATAACATCCTATAGAAAGCAAACAAAACCTTCAGCAGCATACAAGTCAAGCATGAATTGCTTGATAGAAATTATCATCACTGAAACAAGTTTCAATTCATAAAAATCAATAGAATTAGCACAAGCTTAAGCTCAGCATGTTTATATCATCATGAAAACAATCATATGAATCGATTTGCAGCAGTTTGCACTGCAAGTCAGAGAGCATCACTTAGACAATTGCTTGATAAGCACATCACTAGAGAGCCAAGCTAGCATCACAGAGGAGGCATCCCAAGTAAGCAACACTTGAGCAACACATAATTCAGTTAAGAAGTTCTTAACTGAATTTCATGCTAACAGTAGCCACAATTACACAGCACATGACCAAGCTAACAGCACAGGGGAAAATCCCCAGTTAATCATACCAAGTTCAGTTAAGAAATTCTTAACTGAATCTTGCACTAACACTTGCACTAGAAATTCACAGTAGCAAGATATAGAGACTAGCAGCACAAGCTCGAGCAGAACAACAATAGCAGCAGCACAAGCTTGAGCAGAGCAGCAGCAACAGCATGGCACAGCAACAGCATAGGCGAGCATGCCTGGCTCGCTGGCCAGGCCACCATAGTAAGAACACAGAAGCTAGGAGGAGAAGAAGAAACTCACAGGAGTGTTCCCAGAGGAGCAAGGTAGAAGACCAGGGCGGCGACACGACGGCACAGCCTCGGTTGTGGCAGCGAGGCCACCGTCCAGAAGCTACACCGGAGAAGGGGGCGGCATCGTGCTAACGGCCGAGCGGCCAAGCACAGCACAGCGGCGACGTCGGGGTTGCAGCAGCCGTCCAACCGACGCAGTGACAAGGAGAGCACCGCAAGCACCGTCGAGCGAGGATAGGAGCTCCAGCAAAGCTCGCTGGAGTAGATCAAGCCGCATGGGCAAGATCTACTAGGGCGAAGCTCGACGGCGATGGCGGCGATTGGAGGCGGAGGTGACGAAACCCCACGGTCAGGAGGAAGCGCGCGATGAAGCGGAGCAGAGGCGCCATCAGGCGGCGGCGGATCTCGCCGGAGATCGCCGGAGTCGGGCGAGGAGCTCATCGGCGATTCGAGAATTGCCAGAGGGGGATTAGGGTTAGGGTTCGACCGAGAGGGGAGCGAGTGAGGGGGAACGGCCGGCTAGGCCAAACCGGTTCGGTCAAGCCCACTCGGGCGACTGACTGGTGGGCCCAGGCTGTCAGCCCAACCTTTTATTTTGATTTAATTTGTTTTGAATCAAAAACCCTTAAGAAAAACCCTAATCTGTTTGAAAATAAATCCAAAAAACACCAAAAATAAACTAAAAATAACAAGTAATTATTTTTAGCTCTTTTTGTTCAGTTTGAACCCATTAAGTGAATAAAATGACCTCATAAGTCAATTACACGAAAGAAAAAGGAGTTAATTGATTTGGCCAGAAAATAATAAAAATTATTCATTTAAGAAAATTTGGCAATTCTTAATAAATTCCATTCAAGAATATTTGATAAATATCCTTGAATGAAATTACCCTTAAATATATATTCTTTAAAGTCATAAAAAGAATATATCAAATTTAATAGGTAAATAAATCATTTCTGAGGGGGGAATAATTCCAACATACCATAAAGCATGCATTTTTGAATCTTTAACCATTGCCCTTATTGGACAATAATGCTGTTTTCCAGAACCCGAGGTCCCGGGTCACTTCAACAAATCCAACTGCACTACCTTGCAGTTTGCAGGCAAGTTCACTCTTGCTCATATCTCTTGATTACTTTTAGCAAATTACTTGCAAATATACCAGTGGTATGATAATTACTGTATTGAAAAGCAAAAGGTCCTCTTTTCATAATTAAGATGATTAGCCGGTTATCGACCCAAGTGGTGGTAACCTAGGATGGCTGGCAAATAGAACCATGGTATGATTGTTGTGGTGGAGGTTCCATTTATTCGGGAAAGTGAACCCTAGGACTTACCAACCAATGTCGCCAGTGATTCTAGCGCCATAAATTACAGTCAACCATGAGATCTGGAATGGGACGGAGAAGTCAGCTGTATCTTTTTCCTCTCGCATGCCAACAGATCATTAGTCGAGTGTTGTCTTGCGCGGGCTACTATAGTGCAAAGGGGGGAAATGTGTTCCTGCCGGGCTGCCTATAGTATAGGGGGGACAAGCTGGCTAATTGATCTATGATGGATTGTAAGGGTCATCCGGAACGGTCTACCCATTTTGTATAGGGGAGGGCATCTGGGTCCGGATCGGTCTACCTATGGGAGCGTCCATAGTGTAAAGGGGAGGACCAGTGCGCCAATCGGTCTGCATATGGGTATAAGGGAAGATGGACTTACAAAAGGGTGGGTCTGCGGGGTCGCGGAGAAGAACGGTGATTGGCTTGGATCATCAACTGGGCCCCATACAAAAAGAAGTATGGACGGGAAAGTACGCCCAGTTGTGCAGCAAAGTGTTGATCTCTCATGGGTACAAGTGACCACCTCTGCAGAGTGTATAATAAGTATCAAGATACTCCCTGTTCCGGGAAGGAGCTGCGAACGCGGCAGGAAAGGAGCCCATCGAAGCTCTAATCAACCTGTGAAGACTGATGGGCATAGTTCTTTTAAATAAAAGCAATCTTTGAAGAAATGATTATAAAACTGCATTTGACCTAAGACTTTTGAGTCGGTGGTCGTAGCTAGTGCATCAAACACCTCTATCCTGTTAAATGAACTTGTTGGGTAATGCTCATTACTCACCCCATTCCCTCTTAACCCTTGCTTAGACTTGGAGGACCAGAATGAGGAAACTGAAGGAGCATCGGAGGACTACGAGGAAGTCTACTATGAAGAACCGGACCTTTTCGGTGGAATCGAAGGCGTGGATTACACGATCGTCTACGGAAACAACGAAGGAGCCGAATAGGAGGCCGACAACTAATAGTATAGGGTAGTAGTTTAAGTCACAGGAACCTTATAGAATAAAGTGACTTAAGCCAGTTATCATGTTTGGACTACTCCTATCTGTCGTAGTTAAGGTTTATAACATCAAAGTAGAACCTACTAGTGTTCCTCTTTGGACCGAGGAGGAACTGGAATCCTTTGTAAGATTATGGCTTGTAATATTAAGTGCTTGAATAAAGACCGCTATATTTCTGTTGTACCACTCTGAGGGATGTAATATTTGTGAAATGGTACTTCACGAGTGTTATGTCAATGACTTGCATACTACAACATGCAGTGGTATGCTGGGTCACCACAGTTGGTATCAGAGCAAAAGCGTTTACCTTAGGTTGGACGCCTAGTTAATGGGAATGACCTGTAGGAGTCAAATAGGAATAGTAAAGAGTTCTCTAAAATGGTCATGATGTTATTCACTTGAGAATAACAAAGTCATACTTTTTAGTGTTACAATTCTTTATTGTTACTATGATGATGCATCATATACTAATTTTCTTTATCTTTTATATAGACTGCCAGGATGGCATGCACCAATCCGTCAAGGACCGTGCAAGTTCAAGATGTGACGTTGGATGAGTATGATGGGAACCTATCCGATCTATTATGGGGCATCCTACAGGAGTGCGGGTGTGAAACCCGTATCCCTGTCAAGAAGTATGCATTCTATGAGGGTAGAGTCTTTCAGAAGTACAAGGTAGGGATCATGCTTCCTGCCAAATTGGGCATGAGCGTGGTCATGCCAGCTGGAGAAGCACGTACGGTTAGTACCGCATATAAGATAGCTGTCATGAAAGCCATCACGGATATTCGTGAACACAAAATGGAGAAGTTGTTAGGTACTAAGTTCACGCACATCCCACACGACGAGGAAGGAGAAGATCCTTGTCGGGATAGTTACAAGTTTGCGAAGAGACACCCACATGCCGCAGCAGAGCACATGGACAGGTGTAAGCATCTGCTTAGTGTGTTCTATCACGTTCACGGAGCTCTAGTTGGTGAGATACAGAGTCTCGTGGAGGAGATCACCGAGCCGACACATACGGGAGAGACTTCCGGACCACCACGAGCACATACTCCGTGGCATACGGGGGAGACTTCTGGACCACCACGAGCACCTACTCCAGCTTTCTCCGCTGGAGACTTTATTAATCTAGATGAGGAGGACGATCCCGAGGAGCGGGAGTTCGAGCCCGAGGCCGAACCGGAGATGCCACCAGCACACTTTGCACACGGCTCGACTGGAGCCGGATATGAGGCAGGCTTGGAGTCATGGGGAATGCCCCATAACGACAGTTTTGGGGGAAACTCCATGGGCTGGCGTTTTGGTGAGTACATGGGAACGGCCGGAGATCCGATTCCGTGTGACTCGGAGCACGAGGTCACGAGTCAGTTTAGGGTTGCTCACCGCACCGGAGACGTGGCGGGGAGGCCTATAGAGATCGAGTCGGATGACGAGGGAAAGTTACCGAGCCATATGGAGCGAGGAGAATGCTCGAGGCCCAGGATGGAGTGAAGTGCCACTGAGGTTGTATACCCACCGTTGAGCGGTTATCTGGGGATGACTGACTTCAACTTAGGCCCTACACCCGATCTCGACTATATGCCGGCAGAGTCATCTTATACCCCTGCTTCAGTCAGGAGGACATCCCAAGCGACAGGATGGACACCGGGGATGTATCGGGAGTTTGACTACCCGTAGAAGACTACCATCGATAAGGAGTCGATATGTTGTAACATATGTACCATATGTGTATTATGTAGTATTTGCTTTCGCAAATGGGAATAAGTGAGTGTAGCTACTCACGGTGCAGTGTGTAACACTTTGTTGTTTTTACCCATGTATATACATGGTATATGTTTGGTGTGATTTGGCCATGTTTTATTTGGATTTTATTGTGTGACTAACACTGTGCATAAAGTTGAGCTCAGAAAGCATGGGCATTGTGTAACTATGAGTTTCGCTTGATGTAATAGGGTTAGGGGGATAAAATGGCGACGGTAGTTGGTGAAGAGTCCGAGCAAGAGAGGATGGAGACCGAAGCCAAGGCAAATGAGGCAGCCGATGTAGCGGCAAGGGAACCATTACCACCACCACCACCATTTCTCACACAGCAAGATTTTGCCCAATATATGAGGATCGCAAATGAAAGGCAACGGATGCTCATTGAGTGCCAGACCAAGATGATGCAAGATGTGATGGATCACAACCGTGAAGGACGGAATGATGGTGTACATGGAATCTCACTGGCAGACTTTCTGAATACAAGACCACTTCCATTTGCATCAGCGCCGGAACCAATGGACGCCGAGGATTGGTTGATGGACACTGAAAGGAAGCTCAACACTGTGAATTGCAATGACAGCGAGAAGCTTAGGTATGCCACTCATCTGTTATGTGGACCCGCAGCAGCCTGGTGGGACAATATCGTGGCAATACATCCTCCAGGAAGGGTATTCACCTGGGATGAATTCAAAAAGAAGTTCAGAGAGGCAAATGTACCAGAAAGTATCATGGAGTTAAAGAGGAGAGAGTTTGACAACTTAGAACAGAAGGACAAGACTATCATGAGGTATGTTAAGGAATTCACTCTTCTATCATGTTATGCTACGGATGCAGTAAACACGGATGAGAAGAGGAAGAAGCGATTTATGAGGGGTTTACACCCAATGGCCAAGATGCAACTCGGAATGCTAAAGGCAGCAGATTTCCAAGAACTTGTTGATGCAGCTATTACCATGGAAGATGACTTCAAGCAAGTTCAGGAGGAACACCGTAAGAAGGCTGATACGTCTCAAACGTATCTATAATTTTTGATGCTCCATGCTTGTTTTTACACCATTTGACTATTGTTTCGTTACACTTAGTGGCATTTTTATGAATTTTCTGGAACTAACCTATTAACGAAGTGCCACCGTGCCAGTTTCCTGTTTTCTGCTGTTTTTGTGTTTCAGAAGTGATACACAGGAAACATTCTCGGAATTGGACGAAACAAGTTCCTGAAGTCTTATTTTACCCGGAAGCTTCGAGAGATCCGAAGGAGAGTAGGAGGCGAGGGACCAGGGGCCCACACGCACAGGTGGCGCGGCCAGCCCCTGGCCCGCGCCACCCCCGTGTGTGGCTGCCTGGCCCCTCCTCTGACATCGCCCCTTCGCCTATAAAGACCCCCCGACGAGAAAAACCTAAGCCCCGATCAGTTTTCCAGAACACATCGCGATCCGCCGCCGCCGTCGACCCAAAGATCGGGAGGGTCCAGAAGCTCTTCCCGGCACCCTGCCGGAGAGGGGAATCGCCACCGGAGGTCTTCTTCATCGCCATGCTTGCCTCCGGAGCGATGAGTGAGTAGTCTACCTTGGACTATGGGTCCATAGCAGTAGCTAGATGGTTGTCTTCTCCACTATGTGCTTCATGTTTAGATCTCATGAGCTGCCATACATGATTGAGATCACCGTTATGTAATTCTACATGTTTGGTTTGTTGGGATCCGATGAATATTGGTGTTTATGATTAAGTTGATGTACTGAATTATATCTTTTGTTATCTCTATGTTGTTTATGATCTTGCATGCTCTCCGTTGTTAGTAGCTATCTTGGCCGAGTAGTTGCTAGTGACTCCAAGAGGGGGTATTTATGCTCGATAGTGGGTTCATGTCTCTATTTCACCTGGGGGATTGACAGAAACCTCTAAGGTGGTAGATGTGCTGTTGCTACTAGGGAGAAAACAACATTCATATGCTCAAGGGCATATGCTTTGTTTACATTACACACTTTGCTTAATGCAATTATCTGTTGTTCGCAACTTAATACTTCTAGGGTGTTCGGATTGATATCCCCGGGGGTGGATTATTAGTCATAGATGCAGTTGGATGGCGGTCTATGTATTTTGTTGTAATGCCCAGAGTAAATCTCATAGTGATCTTCTTGACATATCACATTATCTCTATTCTATCAATTGCCCAACTGTAATTTGTTTACCCAGCATGTGTTATTTTATCTATGGAGAGACACCACTAGTGAACTGTGGACCCCGGTCCTATTTACATCATATTGCTATCACCTGTTTACTTTCTCGCACTGTTTACTTTACTCGCATATTATTACTGTTTTCCACTCGATACACTCATAACCTTTGTTTGAAGCAAACCGGTGAGATTGACAACCTCATCGCAAGTTGGGAGCAAAGTATTTGTTTGTGTGTGTGCAGGTTCCACGTTGCAGCTAGCAAGCAAAGCTTGGACGAGGCGCCATATATAAATTGTCCGCTGCTGTCGCAAACTAGCAAGCATCACCTTCAGTCATCATTGTCTCTCCTCTCCTGATCGATATTAAACCTTGGTTTCTTAACTAAGGGAAGACTAGCCGCTACACTCATCATACCTTCCTCTTGGGGTTCCCAACGGGCTGGTTATTCACCACGCACAAGGACAGTTTGCTCCCACATCAACTTGGAGTAGCAGCTACTTTTCTGGCGCCGTTGCCGGGGAGAAGAGAAGAGTTCTGCGAGGGGAGTTCTTCGCACACACATTCTTTATTTTGTTATTGTTTTGCTTTACTTTATTTATTTTACCTGCATCGTTTTATATCAAAAACCCAAAAAAATTAGAATCCTTGGTAGTTGTTTTTACTTGTTTACTTTCGTTTTGTTGAAATGGCCAATCCTGAAAACACCAAGTTGTGTGACTTTACTAGCACGAACAATAGTGATTTTATCTGCACTCCTATTGCACCACCTGCTACTGCTGCAAACTTTTATGAGATTAAGCCTGCTTTATTGAACCTTGTTATGAAAGAGCAATTTTCTGGTGCTAGTACTGAAGATGCTGCAGCTCATCTCAACAATTTTGTTGAGCTATGTGAGATGCAGAAATATAAGGATGTTGATAGTGATATTATTAAGCTCAAGTTGTTTCCTTTTTCTTTGAGAGGAAAGGCTAAAGATTGGTTGCTGTCTTTGACTAAGAATAGTATTGATTCATGGGCTAAGTGTAAGGATGCTTTTATTGGTAGATACTATCCTCCTGCTAAGATTATATCGTTGCGTAGCAATATTATGAAGTTTACTCAGTTTGATAATGAACATGTTGCTCAAGCTTGGGAAAGAATGAAATCTATGATAAAGAATTGCCCCACTCATGGACTGACTACTTGGATGATTATCCAAACTTTTTATGCAGGACTGAATTTTTCTTCAAGGAACCTACTTGATTCAGCTGCTGGAGGCACTTTTATGTCCCTTACCTTGGGCGCCGCATCAAAGCTACTCGACAACATGATGGTCAATTATTCTGAATGGCACACCGAAAGAGCTCTACAAGGTAAGAAGGTAAATTCTGTTAAGGAAACCTCTTCCTTGAATGATAAGATTGATACCATTATGGCTATGCTTGCTAATGATAGGACCCATGTTGATCCTAATAATGTTCCTTTGGCCTCTCTGGTTGCTCAAGAAGAGCATGTTGATGTGAATTTCATTAGAAACAATAATTTTAACAACAATGCTTATAGGAACAATTTTGCTAGTAACAATTATAGGCCGTACCCTTCTACTAATGGTAATGGTTATGGTAACTCTTATGGTAATTCCTACAACAACACTAGGGCCGCGCCCTCCGAGCTTGAGGTAATGCTCAAGGACTTCATCGGTAAGCAAACTGCTTTTAACAAGTCTGTTGAGGAAAAGTTAGGCAAAATTGATATTCTTGCTTCTAAAGTGATAGCCTTGCTCATGATGTTGAACTTCTGAAATTAAAAGTGTTTCCTAATAATGTGAAAGAGAGCAATGTTGTTGCTGCCGCTAATGCTATCCAAGTTGGAATTGATGAAAATATTAGATTGTTAGCGGAATTGCATGCCAGGTGGGAAAGAGAAGATGAGATGGCTAGAGAGATGAAGGTATGTACTATTACTACCTCTAATGATGTTGCTCCTACTGATAGCAATCCTCTTACTTTGATTGGTGTAGAGAAAACTCCCGCTCCTTGTGTTAAAAAGCCTAAAACTGGCAAAACTTTTTCTCAAAAGAGTGCTGAAATTTTTCGGAGTGTGGGAGATGATAACTCTATTTCTTTTAATGATTTTGATGTTGATGGCTGCAATATATCTGAAGTAATTTTGTTCTTGCAAAAGCTTGCTTTGACTCCCAATGCTAGTTCTTTAAATATTGCTTTTACTAAGCATATTACCAATGCTCTCATAAAGATTAGGGATGAAAAATTGAAGCAAAAAGCTTCTGTTCCCAAGAAGTTAGAAGATGGTTGGGAACCCATCATTGATATGCATGTTAATGGTTATGATTGACATGCTTTATGTGATCTAGGTGCTAGTATTTCTATCATGCCTAGAAAGATTTATGACATGCTTGATTTACCACCGCTTGAAAATGTTATTTTGATGTTCCTATTGCTGATGTTGCTAAGAAGAAACCTTTGGGAAGGATTAATGATGTTCTTATTGTGGTTAATAATAACCTTGTTCCCGTTGATTTTCTTGTTATGGACGTTGAATGCCATGCTTCATGTCCTATTATTTTGGGAAGACCCTTTCTTCGAACTGTAGGTGCTATCATTGATATGAGGGAAGGCACTATCAAGTATCAATTCCCACTAAAGAAAGGTATGGAACACTTCCCTAGGAAAAGAAAGAAATTGCTTTTTGACTCTATTCTTAGAGCAAATTATGAGCTTGATGCTTCATTGCTTGATAATACTTGATTCGCAATTTTCTGCGCCTAGCTCAAAGGCGTTAAAGAAAAGCACTCTTGGGAGATAACCCATTGTTTTCTTTTCAGTACTTTTTCTTTTATTTGAGTCTTGGAAGTCATTACTACTGTAATGACCGCTCCTTATCTTGTTTATTTCGTTTTTGTGCCAAGAGAAGCCTCTAATTTGAGTGAGGTAAAGATTTGGGGATGTTGCTGTCCTGAAACTGTTTTCGGTGCTGCACCGTAAAAATTCGTGAAAATTCTCTGTTTATCTTTTGAACCTGCGAGTTCTTGTGCATATTCCCCAGGTTATATCCAAACTTTTCTTAGTTGAACACTTTTTGATTTGAGCAACAGAAAATCCCTCAAAAATTCGACCTTTGTCAGCTGTTCAGTTTTGACAGATTTCTGCCAATATTTGTGTTTGCCACTTTATCGCTTTCTTTTGAGTTCTTTTAATCACGGAACTTTTGGGGAGGTTGCTACAGTAGTATATGCTATATATGTGGTGGTTTTGAGTTGAAACCTGAAGCAAATAGAGGATTGATTATATGTTATGCTTGCACTAATGTTGCTAATAGATTTGTGTTTAGTTTTGTATGAAGGAAGTTTTCAAGTGTAGGGATTGGAGAATGATGAGATGAGTTGAAGAATGGACAAAAGATCAAGCTTGGGGATTCCCATGCATCACCCCAAGAAATATCCAAGAAGTACAAGCGTCAAAGCTTGGGGATGCCCCCGAGGCACCCCTTCTTCATCGGCAAAAATCAGGTCACCTTTCAAGACGCTATATTTTTTATTGCTTCATGCACTATGTGTTTTTCTTGGAGCGTCAGTTGTTTTAGTTTTCTTAGTTGATTTAGTTTGTTTGTTTGCTGCAATAAATGGTTGGACCCCAACAAATTTCTTTTGGAGAAGTTGCCCGTTTTCATTTGCAAAGAACGCTCTAGTTTTCGCTCTTATTAAAAATCGTGCGTTCTTCTTTTTCTGCTACTGCTTTTGGTTTTCGTTTTCTCCTTAATTTGCATTCAGATCTTGTCATATATTTTCATCAAGGTGTATTTTTGCCTCTGATCTTCATTGGTTTTCATCAAAAGAGGTGTTTATAAAAATTTCAAATGGTGTTGGAAAAGAGAAAAAGCTTTGTGCAAAATAGTGGTACAAGAAGGAGCTTGTGTAGACTGTGGCTTAGGATTTTTCATGTCATGCTTGATGTCTTTTTGATAGTATGCTTAGTGGTTTTGCTGTAGCATGACTTGTCTCAAATAACTGAGATTGCTTAATGAGCCTTTGAAAAAATCATGCGTTGTTTTTATTGTATGGAAGCATTATTTTGGGTTTCTCCTTGATGCTTTATTTGGGTTGACTTGGCGCATGCTCACACATGTTAGACTATTACAAAGTCGCCAATAGCCTTCATGATCATTTAGTTTTTGACTTTTGATGCCATCTTATGCTTCTTTTAATGTCGCTTTGTCGCTTTGCATGATTATGGCCATTATTGCTCTCTTAGTTGGTCGCTCCCAGTCTTTTGCTAGCCCTCGCCTTGTACTGAGTATGAGCTCTACTAGTGCATCCAACTCCTAAAAACCAAGTTTGTCATTGTGTCCACTATAAATTCCTATGCATGGTATTTGTAAGCCATTCCAAAGTAAAATTTTCATGTGCTACCTTTCAAAAACCTTCAAAACACCTCTCGTTTTGTGACACTGTTTTCAGCTCATGGGGACGTAGTGGTCGGATTTGCTATCTTCCATATTGCTTATTCCAAAAAGAAAAAAAAAGAGAAAAAAAGAAAGAAAAAAGGCACTCCTCCATGGAAAGTGAATGTTGGTGGGCACCCGATGGAATCGGTTAGCCATGGTTTGTGAAAGGAAAAAAAGGTGGGGAGAAGTGCCAAGCTTTATAAAAGAGCACAAAAGTGTCAATCTCTCTCTCAAAAACTTGCTTCATTTTTGTATGGAAGATAGTAAGAACCCCATTGCCAGTCGTTGACAAAGACAACCACCTCTCAAAATCAAGTTTTATCTCTCTGTTTTACAAATGAAAAGCTCTAGCACATGTTTAATCACTGCTTCCCTCTGCGAAGGGCCTTTCTTTTACTTTTATGTTGAGTCACCACCTTCTTTCTTTATGCACCATTAAGAGAGCATAGTTGTCATTCCTAGTGTGATATGCATTGTCCCAAAGTTCATTGATTGATTCATATTGTTGGTTTCACTTGTTCTTAAATTATTTGTATCTAGTCGCCCTCTTAAACTTGAAGGTGTCCTATGCATTTATGTTTTGCTCTCTTTGAAGGACAAGCTGAAAACCATTTGTATGTTTTTCCTTATGATTTGAACACACGTTTGACTTTCATTGTTTCATTTTCATGATCTTTTGTTTGTGTTCATTTGCATGTTTACAACATGGTTGCTAAGTTCTTATTGTCATGATTATATCTTCATGCCCATGTTTTAAGTTCTATTGATCCCAGCTCACCAATGCTTACATATATGATCAAGATTGTGTAGGTGCATGTCACCTCAAAAATTATTCTTTTGTTATCACTTACCTACTCGAGGACGAGCAGGAGTTAAGCTTGGGGATGCTTGATACGTCTCAAACGTATCTATAATTTTTGATGCTCCATGCTTGTTTTTACACCATTTGCCTATTGTTTTGTTACACTTAGTGGCATTTTTATGCATTTTCCGGAACTAACCTATTAACGAAGTGCCACAGTGCCAATTTCCTGTTTTCTGCTGTTTTTGTGTTTCAGAAGTGATACACATGAAATATTCTCGGAATTGGACGAAACAAGTTCCTGAAGTCTTATTTTACCCGGAAGCTTCCAGAGATCCGAAGGAGAGTAGGAGGCGAGGGACCAGGGGCCCACACGCACAGGTGGCGCGGCCAGCCCCTGGCCCGCGCCACCCCCGTGTGTGGCCGCCTGGCCCCTCCTCTGACATCGCCCCTTCGCCTATAAAGACCCCCCGACGAGAAAAACCTAAGCCCCGATGAGTTTTCCAGAACACATCGCGATCCGCCGCCGCCGTCGACCCGAAGATCGGGAGGGTCCAGAAGCTCTTCCCGGCACCCTGCCGGAGAGGGGAATCGCCACCGGAGGTCTTCTTCATCGCCATGCTTGCCTCCGGAGCGATGAGTGAGTAGTCTACCTTGGACTATGGGTCCATAGCAGTAGCTAGATGGTTGTCTTCTCCACTATGTGCTTCATGTTTAGATCTCATGAGCTGCCATACATGATTGAGATCACCGTTATGTAATTCTACATGTTTGGTTTGTTGGGATCCGATGAATATTGGTGTTTATGATTAAGTTGCTGTACTGAATTATATCTTTTGTTATCTCTATGTTGTTTATGATCTTGCATGCTCTCCGTTGTTAGTAGCTATCTTGGCCGAGTAGTTGCTAGTGACTCCAAGAGGGGGTATTTATGCTCGATAGTGGGTTCATGTCTCTATTTCACCTGGGGGATTGACAAAAACCTCTAAGGTGGTAGATGTGCTGTTGCTACTAGGGAGAAAACAACATTCATATGCTCAAGGGCATATGCTTTGTTTACATTACACACTTTGCTTAATGCAATTATCTGTTGTTCGCAACTTAATACTTCTAGGGTGTTCGGATTGATATCCCCGGGGGTGGATTATTAGTCATAGATGCAGTTGGATGGCGGTCTATGTATTTTGTTGTAATGCCCAGAGTAAATCTCATAGTGATCTTCTTGACATATCACATTATCTCTATTCTATCAATTGCCCAACTGTAATTTGTTTACCCAGCATGTGTTATTTTATCTATGGAGAGACACCACTAGTGAACTGTGGACCCCGGTCCTATTTACATCATATTGCTATCACCTGTTTACTTTCTCGCACTGTTTACTTTACTTGCATATTATTATTGTTTTCCACTCGATACACTCATAACCTTTGTTTGAAGCAAACCGGTGAGATTGACAACCTCATCGCAAGTTGGGAGCAAAGTATTTGTTTGTGTGTGTGTGCAGGTTCCACATTGCAGCTAGCAAGCAAAGCTTGGACGAGGCGCCATATATAAATTGTCCGCTGCTGTCGCAAACTAGCAAGCATCACCTTCAGTCGTCATTGTCTCTCCTCTCCTGATCGATATTAAAGCTTGGTTTCTTAACTGAGGGAAGACTAGCCGCTACACTCATCATACCTTCCTCTTGGGGTTCCCAACGGGCTGGTTATTCACCACGCACAAGGACAATTTGCTCCCACATCAACTTGGAGTAGCAAAGGCCAAGATGGAACCAAGAAGATATCCAGCCAATAAACCAACTCCAGATCTTACTTTCAAACCACGACCGCCAAGTCGGGGAACTTTACCTCGGGGAGGAGGAGGAGGTAATCCTAAGGTAGTAATTACCTGTCATGGGTGCGGAGCTACCGGACACCTGGCAAGGGATTGCCCAAGGCCTAGGGTAATCTGTTATGGCTGTAACCAAGAGGGACACATGAAAAAACAATGTCCCAATAAAGCTGCATGGGTAAAGAAGCCAACCGGAGGAGGTTTTAACCGTGGAAGTAATTCAGGTGGAAATGGTGCAGGCAAGAGATCTCGGCCTTATGGGAAATTAAATTGCACCAACTTGGAGGAAGTGAATGAATCGGAGAAAACTGTGATAGGTACGCTTCAAATCCAATCTCACCCTGGCAAAGTACTTTTCGATACTGGTGCAACTACTTCATTCATTTCACAAGAGTTTATCAATCTTTATGGACTCACTTGCAATAAGTTAGAATACCCCATCACTATTTTATCTGCGGGGGAACGATTCTAGTCACACACCTTAAGCAAGAGAAGGTCATTATGATCAGCGATTGCGTCTACCTAGCCAATCTTTTTCTTATCCCTATGAAGGATATGGCTGTGATCCTTGGAATGGATTGGTTAGAAGAGAATGGAGCCCAGATAGATTGCAAAGAGAAAACTGTGTCACTTAGATGTCCAGGAGGAGGAAGGATAGTTTATCAAGGTGACCGTCATGCACATATTGAAGTTCAACTACAGCTCAATACTTTGAAGGAAGCTAAACTTGAAGACATTCCAGTAGTCAATGAATTCCAAGATGTATTTCCAAAGGAATTACCAGGTATGCCGCCCGACAGGGAAATTGAGTTCACTATTGATTTGATTCCTGGAACAGCACCTATAGCTCAGGCACCATATAAGATGGGGCCTAAGGAGTTAGTTGAGTTAAAGGAACAATTGGATGAGTTAGAACAGAAAGGATTCATACAAGAAAGCATTTCACCTTGGGGTACACCAGTGATATTTGTGGATAAGCGGGATGGAGGACGCAGAATGTGTGGAGATTACAGAAACCTCAATAATGTTACTATCAAGAATAAGTATCCATTACCCAGAATCCAGGATTTATTTGATCAAGTCCGGGGAGCCGGAGTATTTTCCAAGATAGATCTTCGATCCGGATACCATCAGATTAAGATCAAGAAGGAAGACGTTCCAAAGACAGCTTTTGTGTCTAGGTACAGACATCATGAGTATTTGGTTGTACCTTTTGGATTGACAAATGCACCAGCCATTTTCATGAATCTCATGAACAAGATCTTTATGCCTTACTTGGACAAGTTTGTGATAGTCTTCATTGATGACATCTTGATTTATTCAAAGGATAAGGAAGAGCATGCCAAACATTTGAGGATCGCCCTACAGATTCTCAGAGAACATCAGTTATATGCCAAGTTTAGTAAGTGTGAATTTTGGTTGGACCAAGTAGAATTTCTCGGGCATGTGATCAGCAAGGAGGGCATAGCAGTAAATCCCAGTAAAGTAGCATCTGTTTTAGAATGGGAGACACCAAAGAATGTCAAGCAGATTAGAGGATTTCTAGGAATGGCAGGCTACTACAGAAGGTTCATAGAAGGATTCTCCAAGATTGCAGGACCAGTGACAAAGTTGCTTCGAAAGAATACACCATTTGTTTGGTCGGAAGAGTGTGAGGTCAGTTTCCAGACACTTAAAGACAAGTTGACCACAGCACCCGTGTTAGCCATACCAGAAACTAGCAAAGATTACACGGTATATTGTGATGCGTCCAAAAATGGACTTGGATGTGTGTTGATGCAAGATAGAAAGGTTATTGCTTATGGGTCTAGGCAATTAAGACCGCATGAAGTTAACTACCCAACACATGATCTTGAATTAGCAGCCGTGGTGTTTGCTTTGAAAGGATGGAGGCATTTTCTATATGGAGCTAAGTGTGAACTCTATACAGACCATAAGAGTCTCAAGTACTTCTTTACTCAGAAGGAACTGAATATGAGGCAACGGCGATGGTTAGAATTGATCAAGGACTATGATTTGACCATCAATTATACTCTAGGGAAGGCTAATGTTGTAGCCGATGCGTTGAGTAGAAAAAGTACGGATACTCAGCCAATGAGCCGGGAACTACCTAAAGAGTTGCTTATGGATTTGGAGAGGTTAGAAATTCAATGCTTAGAAGTGAAATCTTTGGGCAGCTTGTCTACTATGAAGGTAATGGAGGAAAGGCAAAGTGATCTTAAGTATACAATCTTCCGCCGGCAAAGTGAAGATCCATTCATTGAGGAAGAGATCCGAAGGATTGAAGAGGGAAGACTGTCTGAGTTTCGTTTAGGCGATTTCAACTCGCTTTGGTTTCATAATAGGATATGTGTGCCAGACATACCCGAAATCAAACAGTTGATACTCAAAGAAGCACACGAAACTCCATATTCAATACATCCGGGAAGTACTAAGATGTACATGGATCTTAAGGAACTGTTTTGGTGGAACAACATGAAGCGGGAAATAGCCAAGTTTGTGTCTGAATGCCATACTTGTCAAAGAGTGAAGGCGGAACATCAAAGTCCTGCTGGACTCATGCAACCATTGGATATACCCGAGTGGAAATGGGAAGAGATTGGAATGGATTTTATCATTGGATTACCGTTGACACCAAAGAAGAAGGACATGATTTGGGTTATCGTAGACAGGTTAATAAAAAGTGCACATTTCTTGGCCGTTAATCAAAAGGATTCCGGAGAGAAGTTAGTAAACTTATATGTTCAGGAAATAGTGAGCAAGCATGGAGTACCAAAGACAATAGTATCGGGCCGGGGGTCCGTATTCACTTCAGCTTTTTGGAATCAATTGCATGAAGCTCTAGGATCCAGGTTAGACTTCAACACTGCTTATCACCCACAGACAGGTGGACAAACAGAAAGAACCAATCAGATTCTGGAGGATATGCTTAGAGCATGTGCGTTGGATTTTGGAGGATCATGGGAAGAACATCTATCACTGGCAGAATTCTCATACAACAATAGTTACCAAAGTAGCATCCAAATGGAACCATTTGAAGCACTCTATGGGAGAAAGTGCCGATCACCCATCTGCTGGTATGAAGCGGGAGCCGGCAAGGAATTCCATCCGAACTATGTGAAGGAAAGGCAACATGCCATTGACATCATCCATGATCGATTAAAGATTGCTCAGAGTAGGCAGAAGAGTTATGCTAATTCAAAGAGGAGGACATGGGAACCTCAAGTTGGGGACATGGTTTATCTTCGAGTTAGCCCAATGAAGGGAGTACATCGTTTTGGAGTCAAGGGAAAACTGGGTCCAAGATACACTGGACCTTTCAAAATTCTAAGTCAAAAGCGAGGAGTAGCCTTTGAATTGGAGCTACCAACACAGCTATCAAAGGTTCATAATGTGTTTCATTCTTCACAACTTCGAAAGTGTATGAAGATACCAGAGGAAATTGTATCCTATGAAGATGTGGAATTGCAAGCAGATTTGACCTATGTTGAGGAACCGTCAAAGATTTTAGCAGAAAACTGGAAGCAACTTCGCAACAGAGCCATCAAATATTGCAAGGTGCAATGGAAACATCACCAGGAAAGAGAAGCTACCTGGGAGAAGGAAGAAGATCTAAGGACAGCCTATCCCGAATTCTTCAGGTACACCTTACCCCAAACTTTGGGATGAAGTTTTTGTTAAGGGGGGAAGTCTGTAATATCCCAGCACGTAGGGCAACTCCGAGGTAGAATAGAGGGGTTTTGTGCATTTCATCTGAAATTACAGGATTTTTTCACGCTTTTGTTGCTAAAACCTAAGAGTGATCGAATCTCTCTTCGAGAGGGGATGGTGAACTCTCGAAGTGCTAAAGATTTGGACATGACCTCTTTTGATCTATTGCTTGTGGGAAACAAATTAAGTTGAATGACTAAAGCTTAAAGATCATTTAAATTCAAATGGCACATTTAGAAAGGATAAATGTTTCAAATAAGAAAAACTTTGGACTTTATTAATTACCAACACAAAATACATTGTCTTTACAATGTCTATGAATAAAAGAATATTACAACAATGGGCATTCATAGAATGTTACAATCTGAAGCTAAAAGGAAAATAAAGAAGAAAAGAAAATAAATACAAGTTATGACTAAATCGTAAACTATCTTGATCATCAAATCTTTCTTCTTTTCTTCTTCATTCTTCTTATCACCTGCACACAAAGGAGAATACAAAGAGAAAAGCCACCATGGTAATACAAGTGGCATTCAAATTTAAATGAAGCACTGTTGATAATCATCAAAAGGATGATCTTATCAACATGAGTCACACACAAATATCTGCCAAGAACCAATCTGGCCGGCCAAGCCACCAAGCAAGCAAGCAGCTGGTCACCAGATGCATGTTAGAGAGGTGTCAAGCCATCAGAACCCAGGGGGTGATATAAAACAGTACTGTGAGTGCAAAACTGGTCGACCAGAAACCCTAGTCGACCAGCACACAGCACCAGCACCAGCACACAGCACCAGCACCAGCACCATAGCACCAGCACCACATCACACAGCACCAGCACAACACAAGTTCTCTCTGCTCATGAGTTGAGCATCAAGAGGGAATTCACCTCACCAATTAAAACCATAGCCAAAGCCAAAGCAACATGGTTACTTAATCAAGATCAGAAGCAGCAAGGAGCAAGCCAAGCACCTGGGAGGTGCAGGGCAGGCAAGGTGGGGAGTCAAACACAAGGAGGTGCAGGGCAAGACACTGGGAGGAGCAGAGCAAGTACAGGAGCCAGTGATCAAGCTCAACCAAAAGCATCATCAACATCACCACAACCACTCATCAAAGCTAGCACAAGCCCAAGGTATAACTAGGACTTGCATAGCCATGAGTAAAACCTTGCAAGCATCCAAGTTCTTGCATACACAAGAAAACAACAGCAATGAAACCCTCACCACCAAATCCTTCTGCTAAGCAGAACACTTAGGAGGTTTGGGGAGGTTTTTCTCCTCAGACTTACAGAGAAGTGCTCTGTATAATCTTCATAGGAAGATTGAGCTAGTGGGAAGCAAATCAATAAGCACCAACAACAGTAAAAGCCTCAGACCATGCATCATAGGCTAAGACTAAGATCATCATGAGGATCTGTTCTTATCAGTAAATTAATTGCCAAATATGATGATTTAGCCACCAATAGAAACCACCAAGCATGTTTAGCAACACTGAACAGCAGCCATCCAGTTTAATTATCAAGCAAGGATTGTGAACCTCACATGGAGGAAGCACAATTAACACTCAATAATAACAGTTACATGCTGTCAATGAATAACATGCTATAGAAAGCAAACAAAACCTTCAGCAGCATACAAGTCAAGCATGAATTGCTTGATAGAAATTATCATCACTGAAACAAGTTTCAGTTCATAAAAATCAACAGAATTAGCACAAGCTTAAGCTCAGCATGTTTATATCATCATGAAAACAATCATATGAATCAACTGGCAGCAGTTTCCACTGCAAGTCAGAGAGCATCACTTAGACAATTGCTTGATAAGCACATTACTAGAGAGCCAAGCTAGCATCACAGAGGAGGCATCCCAAGTAAGCAACACTTGAGCAACACATAATTCAGTTAAGAAGTTCTTAACTGAATTTCATGCTAACAGTAGCCACAATTACACACACATGACCAAGCTAACAACACAGGGGAAAATCCCCAGTTAATCATACCAAGTTCAGTTAAGAAATTCTTAACTGAATCTTGCCCTAACACTTGCACTAGAAATTCACAGTAGCAAGATATAGAGACTAGCAGCACAAGCTCGAGCAGAACAACAACAGCAGCAACACAAGCTTGAGCAGAGCAGCAGCAACAGCATGGCACAGCAATAGCATAGGCGAGCATGCCTGGCTCGCTGGCCAGGCCACCATAGTAAGAACACAGAAGCTAGGAGGAGAAGAAGAAAATCACAGGAGTGTTCCCAGAGGAGCATGGTAGAAAACCAGGGCGGCGACACGATGACGCAGCCTCGGTTGTGGCAGCAAGGCCACCGTCCAGAAGCTACACCGGCGAAGGGGGCGGCATCGTGCTCACGGCCGAGCGGCCAAGCACATCACAGCGGCGACGTCAGGGTTGCAGCAGCCGTCCAACCGACGCGGCGACGAGGAGAGCACCGCAAGCACCATCGAGCGAGGATAGGAGCTCCAGCAAAGCTCGCCGGAGTAGATCAAGCCGCATGGGCAAGATCTACTGGGGCGGAGCTCGACGGCGATGGCGGCGATTGGAGGCGGAGGTGATGAAACCCCACGGTCAGGAGGAAGCGCGCGACGAAGCGGAGCAGAGGCGCCATCAGGCGGCGACGGATCTCGCCGGAGCTCGCCAGAGTCGGGCGAGGAGCTCATCGGCGATTCAAGAATCGCCAGAGGGGGATTAGGGTTAGGGTTTGACCGAGAGGGGAGCGAGTGAGGGGGAACGGCCGACTGGGCCGAACCGGTTCGGTCAAGCCCACTCGGGCGACTGACTAGTGGGCCCAGGCTGTCAGCCCAACCTTTTATTTTGATTTAATTTGTTTTGAATCAAAAACCCTTAAGAAAAAACCTAATCTGTTTGAAAATAAATCCAGAAAAATACCAAAAATAAACTAAAAATAACAAGTAATTATTTTTAGCTCTTTTTATTCAGGTTGAACCCATTAAGTGAATAAAATGACCTCATAAGTCAATTACACAAAAGAAAAAGGAGTTAATTGATTTGGCCAAAAAATAATATAAATTATTCATTTAAGAAAATTTGGCAATTCTTAATAAATTCCATTCAAGAATATTTGATAAATATCCTTGAATGAAATTACCCTTAAATATATATTCTTTAAAGTCATAAAAAGAATATATCAAATTTAATAGGTAAATAAATCACTTCTGAGGGGGGAATAATTCCAACACACCATAAAGCATGCATTTTTTAATCTTTAACCATTGCCCTTATTGGACAATGATGCTGTTTTCCAGAACCCGAGGTCCCGGGTCACTTCAACAAATCCAACTGCACTACCTTGCAGTTTGCAGGCAAGTTCACTCTTGCTCATATCTCTTGATTACTTTTAGCAAATTACTTGCAAATATACCAGTGGTATGATAATTACTGCATTGAAAAGCAAAAGTTCCTCTTTTCATAATTAATATGATTAGCCGGTTATCGACCCGAGTGGTGGTAACCTAGGATGGCTGTCAAATGGAACCATGGTATGATTGTTGTGGTGGAGGTTCCATTTGTTCGGGAAAGTGAACCCTAGGACTTAACAACCAATGTCGCCAGTGATTCTAGCGCCGTAAATTACGGTCAACCATGAGATCTGGAATGGGACGGAGAAGTCAGCTGTATCTTTTTCCTCTCGCATGCCAACGGATCAGTAGTCGAGTGTTATCTTGCGCGGGCTACTATAGTGCAAAGGGGGGAAATGTGTTCCTGCCGGGCTGCCTATAGTATAGGGGGACAAGCTGGCTAATTGATCTATGATGGATTGTAAGGGTCATCTGGAACGGTCTACCCATTTTGTATAGGGGAGGGCATCTGGGTCCGGATCGGTCTACCTATGGGAGTGTCCATAGTGTAAAGGGGAGGACCAGTGCGCCAATCGGTCTGCATATGGGTATAGGGGAAGATGGACTTACAAAAGGGTGGGTCTGCGGGGTCGCGGAGAAGAACGGTGATTGGCTTGGATCATCAACTGGGCCCCATACAAAAAGAAGTATGGACGGGAAAGTACGCCCGGTTGTGCAGCAAAGTGTTGATCTCTCATGGGTACAAGTGACCACCTCTGCAGAGTGTATAAAAAGTATCAAGATACTCCCTGTTCCGGGAAGGAGCTGCGAACGTGGTAGGAAAGGAGCCCATCGAAGCTCTAATCAACCTGTGAAGACTGACGGGCATAGTTCTTTTAAATAAAAGCAATCTTTGAAGAAATGATTATAAAACTGCATTTGACCTAAGACTTTTGAGTCGGTGGTCGTAGCTAGTACATCAAACACCTCTATCCTGTTAAATAAACTTGTTGGGTAACGCTCGTTACTCACCCCATTCCCTCTTAACCCTTGCTTAGACTTGGAGGGCCAGAACGAGGAAACTGAAGGAGCATCGGAGGACTACGAGGAAGTCTACTATGAAGAACCGGACCTTTCCGGTGGAATCGAATGCGTGGATTACACGATCGTCTACGGAAACAACGAAGGAGCCGAGGAGGAGGCCGACAACTAATAGTATAGGGTAGTAGTTTAAGTCACAGGAACCTTATAGAATAAAGTGACTTAAGCCAGTTATCATGTTTGGACTACTCCTATATGTCGTAGTTAAGGTTTATAACATCAAAGTAGAACCTACTAGTGTTCCTCTTTGGACCGAGGAGGAACTGGAATCCTTTGTAAGATTATGGCTTGTAATATTAAGTGCTTGAATAAAGACCGCTATGTTTCTGTTGTACCACTCTGAGGGATGTAATATTTGTGAAATGGTACTTCACGAGTGTTATGTCAACGACTTGCATACTACAACATGCAGTGGTATGCTGGGTCACCACACCGCCACACTCCAACGCATCCAAGACGCACGTTGGAGGAGACGCTGAGCCTCCTCGATTGCCAGATCCAAAAAAGCACCATCGCCAATAAGTCTTTGTGATTCGATGAACAAACCCGCTGCAAGCAGCGAGACACATGTCGTTGTGGCACGTCGACCGAGGGACATTCCCGTGCTTCCTTGGACCAAGAGCCACCGCATCCCACCGATGAAGTTGGGGAATAACAACAGATCCACCACCTCCGGACCAACATCCTCGCTTCAGAGCACCCACCTCGCTCCGGCCCCAGCGCCGCCGCAGAAAACTACGGACGCCAGTGACACATCGAGAAACAGATCTCGCCAGATTTGATGAACGTCGAGAAGACCATGCTGCCGATCTGAAAGATCGACAGGCACACGTTGCCACCAACTCCGAGACACCGCCGTGAAGGTCGTCGCCGATATGGGAGTGGAGTTGAGGCAGATTTATTTGCCCGAGCATCGCTCCCACCACCACAACGATGCACCAAAGCAGACAAGCCTTAACCCTAACTACAGAATGGAGGAACGAGGTCCTCCCTCCCTCCTGCCGCCAGAGCGACAAGCAGAGGGAGAGGGGACCAACACCCATGCCAGATATCTAGGCTTTGGGAGTTGTCGCTGCCGCGCTATCATGCGAGGACGGTGGAGACATGCAACGGTTCAACGGTGCACCAATAAAGAGTCATTTGGCTAAGGCCGGCTGAAAGTACTTCTACAACACCATGTGGTGGGTTCTCCTTGGAATCCAGGTGGTGTCCACTTCGGGAACATAGTGTGAGTTGTTGTTAAGCTACAAGTGCCATGTGATCATAAAATTTACTTTGTTTCTAGTGGTGTCGGCTTGTGGTCAATCCGGTTCTCAAGGGGAGGCGAATATCTTTATTGTGGCCATAGAGACTCTAGTTGAACAAGTCATGACATGGGCTGGGCCATTATTGGGCTTGGTCTCGTTTTGTAAAGGAAAGGCATCGAAGAATTGAATCATCTCCAAGCTTCTCATCGCTGCTCCGTTTTCTCATCTCATGCTCTAGTTCTTTGCATCTTGATATTGCTACCAAATCTATCACATACTACTCCATCTGTCCTATATTTCTTGTCAAAGATTTATCTAGATACGCATGTATCTAGGCACGCACGGAGAGTATTATTAATTGGGTTGTTCGTCACACCTTCGCGCTTGGATCTTGACATACAGGGCCAGCTCTGAGGTATGGCAGTAGGGGCGGTGCCCTAGGGCCTCAGCCATCAGGGCCTAATCGTTTACAAGATTGAGTACAAGAAAAGGCAAATATACATGAGAGGCTCATTTATCCTATAGTAGCCCACCAATAGAGAGACGCACACATAGCTCTATGCCTCTCTCACACAATTGCTATTTGCATCGATCGTGCATCCTCCTTGTCTTTTCATATTCTACGGTCATAATTCACCAAGTGCCAACCATGGTAATTATTTGATATTAGGTAACTTGGATAGATTTATTCCTTTCAGTCTTAGTTTTATTTTCGTGTTAGTACCAAGCATGCCAAAGGTATCTTCTATATCTAAATACCAAACCCCCACTACCTAATTTTCCTAGCCTCACCTGCAGCCACGTCACCCTCTAATTTTCTGCCCCGTTTCGCCACGACCAGCATCGCGCGCCCCGCCTGGCTCCCTCAAATATCTGCGTTGGACCGCACGCCACCCGCCACGTTCCGTCGCCCATCGTCGCCCGCGACCAGCCACGCGCCCACCTCGATTCGCTTCCGCTCCGCGCTCGACGTACCCGTTCAGATAAGTGGGCTCAAACAACCCAATCCCCTATGTGGGCTCGCTGCACGACATTGGTACGCAAGCTCTAATCTTCTACTACGTGTATTGGTTTCTATGGAATCTCCTCTAAGTCAATTAGTTATATTTTACTTTGTTGTCCTGCAATCTTCCGTAAAATGTATGTCTTCAGACATATGGCTACAGACCACCTTCTTTTCAATTGACCTGTGTGCGGTTGCAAAGATGGATAGCTCTGAAAAATCTGAAAGCCATGCGAGCCATGTTGGTAGGCATTCTGTCTCACGCGATTATTGACGACCATGCCGTCAGTCACAACTTGCTGTCACCCCTCAGCTAAGCCTGCTTCTTCGATAAATGGTGCGGGCGTGTGCAGCTTACGATTACAGGTTAGTCATGGGTTAATATGTCTCTTCATATACTGAGCAATATATATGTCAATTTTAATTACTTGCCATGCGCTTCATGTCAATAACACTACAACCTGTACAGAAGAACGTTCAGTTTATCCACGATTAAATGAGGAGTCGCCTACATCAATTCTGCAAATACCAAAGAGGAGCCTATGAGTTGCCCATGTGGTTTGTATTGCCGGTGCAGCTTCATAAGATGAGATTCTGCAGTATTATTAATGTTAACACATGATTTATGTTACCCTCCGAACGTACTCAGTGTCAGCGCCTCATTGATGGTCTTTCCGGATCTTCATTGTCATCTGAAATGGTGACTGCTTTCTTGGACCGTAAATTGTACATGACATGCAATTTTATCACTGCTCACCCTGACGGCCTCACCACATATATCAGGTCTGTTGCTCCCACCAAAAGGATACATAAATTGTGTATATGCATCCTTACATTGTGCTAGAAATTTTCTCCATCTCTACCAATGTAATTAGAGTTTCAAGTGATGCCTTCATATTATCTTTGAAAATTGCAATTATTTTATGCAAATAAATGGTTTTGTTGACTGGTTTCTTATATCTATTTATACATTTTTTGGTCACATTTACTGATGGCCTATGTTTACTATCTTGGGCAGGTTTAAAAGTGTATTGACACCATCAGGGTTTAGGCATACCCACAGATCATCCTTTTGATCTCATTTGATTACATTTTGGTCACCATAGCCTGCATTTCCCCTCTGGATAACTCAACGCCCACGGTGTCTCCCTCTTTGGACCCAGTCATGTCCTTCCTCCAACAGCCTTTTTTTAAAGGCGCACAAAAACATTTGGTATTTTGCACACTTATTTTTTTCACCAGTACGGAGCAGTAGGCTAATAAGATAGATCTGGCTATATCTCAGGAAGGTTGATCTGAACTGCATACGGTATTTATTTGCATTATTGTTTTTAACTTCTCAATCATGAGTTGCATTTTCTAATATACACATACTTATTTAGTTTTTATCCTCACGGATCTAGGGCTATGTCCCATTTCACAACAAGTTCAAGCTTCATACACAGAAGATGGTGAAAAGGAAGTGAATCCGTGCAATCCGAGGCAACTAATTTTATACGAGGCATACAACTAGGGGGCAAAAACACTTAGAGTTCAAATTCAATTTAGGACTACTTATTATCCTGGACAGTTTGACTGAAGGGAACTGCAATAGTCTTGCTTTTTCATGTCAGATAGCAAGCAAATTGGAATTATCCATTATATATATTTACTGTGTTTTGCGTCTGTCACAAATAATTTCCATTTGTAATTATATGCAACCTTTGGATTGATTTCAACATTTATTGTTCTCCTTAACAAATTTTAACCAAAATATCCGTAGCAACGCACGGGGTGTCATCTAGTATAAGTAGTTGCGAGATGGACCTACACACGCAGAAGCGCAGCAGGCCGACAACGAAGTGTTTCATGTTGTTGTGGCAAGCCAGTAAGAGCGGAGCAATCCATGATCTATGGATTACTTTGTTTTAGCACCTGTTTTAGTTTTCGGTGTTTGAAAAAATTATAATTTACTTGTTTACAAAGTAAAACAAATTTCAATTGTTGTTCGCCTTGGGGAAGAATTGAAATGTTGCTAATTTGCTACGTTGTTCAGGCCCTGTGAGCTTTTTCTTGTAAATGTGTTGCCTAAGATCATTTGTTGCTCCTCTGAATTCTTTTGCTGAATGTACTTTGGTTTTTAGAGGAAGAGATGAAAATCAATTGGTGTTTGGGCTATACACAATAAGTTCAACTGTTGATGTATGAAATCAATCTTTTTTCTCCATCAGCTGAAAAAACCTTTTCTCCGTTGGAACTCATGGGCCCTTTTATGGAGTTCGCCCAGGGGGCCTCCTAACTGTATGGCCGGCCCAGCTGACACGCCAGGTAATGTTGGGGTTCAGAGCGTGGCGGCGCGCGCTTCTTTGTGCTCCTCTGTGCCAGGCGATCGTTGCCCGGTTCTTGGTTCACGACGGTCTTGAAAAGGAAAGGGGAGTCGTACGTGTTGTAGTCGGATCAGAGTCCATGTTCTTCGCGTGCGTTCTATATATATGGATCTCTCTCCCTCCATATGAAAATCAGATCCAGACCACGAGAGATCACGGTCGTACGACGCCGATGGCAACGTCCATGCTTGCCGCCTTTGCCGCCAACCTCGAGCTGGTCGGACTCGATTACGACGAGCACCACGTCTAAGTTTTCCCCAACCCTCCTCTTCTCCGTCGCTGGCAGCCGCTTCAAGTCCGACGCCGCAGAGAACGCCCGACGCCTCATCGCCGCCGTGGACTCCGCCATCGTGGCCCGCGCCGACGGCCCCGACGTAGAGGCGCTGGAGGCCTCCTTCGTCTACGGGGGGCGCTCCAACATCTTCCACGACTTGCCTGGGCTCTACGGCTACACGGCCAGGCACGACCACGCCGCCGATATTACGTCGGCGCACCTCGCGCGGTGGCTGCGCTTCGCAGCCTGCCGCGTCACCGGGAGCTTCGTGCTCTCTGTACCCACGGTCCCGCCGCCGGCGCCGAGCGGGAGTGAAGGCAGGTCGGTGGGGTACGCGAATGGAGGCGACGCGGTCGCCGTGCGGGAGATTAGGGAGCTCCACGCCGAGCTGCCCGTGTCGGCGAGGGCGGAGACGCTGAGCCTGACGCTGGGTAAAGCGGAGATCACGATCCCTGTCGTCCGCGCCGGTGCGTTCAGCGCGCTCACCGACCTATTCCTCAGCCACGCGCGGATCCAGCCCGGCGAGGACGCCAACCTGGGCCGCATGCTGTCGTCGTCCTGCTGCCCGCGGCTGCTGCGCCTCCGCCTGGCGCATCTCGACGGGCTCCACGCACTCCGCCTCGAGGCCGATACGTTGGAGGAGCTCCGGCTCGGGCACCTCAACGACATGTCCGTCCTGGCGGTCCAGGCGCCGGGCCTCTGCTCCCTGAACATTTTCTCCTGCACCAAGATCTCCGAGGTCTCGGTCTCGGCTCCGGCGCTGGAGACGCTGGGCTGCGACTTCGGCATGCCGCAGGACCACACGGAGTTTCCTGCCATGGCCAGCCTCCGTCGGTTGGAGAAGCTCTACCTCTCGTCGCACGGCTTCCCACCAGAGTCCGGGCAATACTGCAACCAGGATACGGCATGGCTACTCGAGCGGTGCTCGGCAGCGGAGACCCTGGACGTGAACATATCGGCGCCCACGCCGCAAGCGGAGAACGCCGGTGGCACGGCCGACCTGATCGGCCTCCTGCCGCACCTCCCCGCCGTCACCGACCTGAGCATCGACGTCTGGGTCACGGTGTGCCTTGGTCCCGGCCACCGCCTTGGCCACAGCGCCGCCAGGCTCGTCGCCCGGTGCGGCAGCCTCCGACGCCTCTCGGTCGCTTTCCTCAACCCGTACCACGAGCCTTGCGAGGACCCGGACTGCTTCTGCAGCTCGCCGGCGCAGGAGATGGAGGTGATGGAGCATCTTGTAGAAGCGAAGATCGTCGGGTTTCGGCCGTTGGAAGATCAGATGAGCCTGGTGCGGATGCTGCTGGCCAAGGCGCCGGCATTGGAGAGAATGACCGTGCAGTTCGAGTGGTCGGAGGAGGACGACGGGGAGCACCCCCTGCCTTGCGAGAGAGGCTGCTGGGCTCGTGCTACCACCACCGGCTCCGATGGCCAGCCAGCTTACGAGTGGACACCGACCGCCGCTGCCGATCCATGATTCTTAGGCAATACACAAGCAGATTAGCTAGACAAAGACAATGAGAAACTATATATGTATGCTTAATTATCTCGAACAATACCATATCGCCGTTTCGTATTTGGGGATAGCTAGTTATTTTTCTTAAGACAATATATGCAATCATCTACTGGTTCCTTGATTCTTTCTTGGCTACAGTATAGAGTTCAACTTTTTATTTTTTTCAGGATTACGCGAGAGTCCATGCATAGAGTCCAAGTTTCGTCTTTGGTTTTCGCTTCCACTCAAACTTAAACACAAAAATGCTGAGATGCCGTGCTTTGCAACGAGAGAACAAATGAAATTATGGCCATTGCGAGTATTAAGTTTCATCAAGACACAACAGTGATCACTAGAACGCGGTCAAACACAAGTCGGGAAATACACGGCAGACCGTGGTCGAAACACTGTAGAGGCGCTGCTGTGTGCCACCACACAGCAGATAACACCACGGTACAAATTTTATGTCGTGTGTCCTTGCCCACGCGACACACGGCAGAGCTGCCGTGTGTAATCTGTCCCCACTCGGTGAAGTAATGCGCAGGTGGGGCAGACGCACAGTAGATGCTAAAAAACTAATGTGCTATTCGGGAGTTATTCCAGAGACATCGTTCACAAAAAAAGAGTAGTTTGAGCAAAAAATAAGTTGCTGCCGTGTACTAACACATGGTAAAGAATAGCATGCACGGCAGACCGCGAAGCATTAACGCAAAACCAAAATTGGCCTTGAGAGATCTACCGTGTGGCCATGTGACTGATGGGCCCTCTGCTGTGACCAATTTTTTGCCGTGGGTTTTGTGCACTGTTTGTCGTGACCGGCTTTTTACCGTGTGTCGGATTTAAGGTCTCCCGTGCTAAATTCTCCGCCGTATGTCAGATTTAAGGTCTCTCGTGCCGAATTCTCTGTCGTGTGTCCACCTAGCACGGAACACGGCAGAGACTGTCTCTGCCGTGTTCCGTACCAGGTGGATACACGGTAGAGATTCTAGCCATGGCGACGCCCTGTTTTCCGGTAGTGAGTTAGTTGCACGGTCTTCACTTATCGTATTTTTCCCGCTCAATTGGCGTCGATGTATCACTTTTCAGTTAGCTGTAAATTGAGTTAATATAATATCACATAAATAGGCAAGTGAAATGTAAGTTTCAGACGTACATGGTTATCAGACAAATGATTTTGGTCTCGCATCTTATGTTGCTAGTCGACCAATCTCTTTGTTGGGAGGTAGTACCAATTTTTCCTTCTATATTAAACACTAATTATCACTAGTAGAAAAAGGATCTTTAGAACCTGTTGGGAATGGACTCTAGTCCCGATTATCCAACTTGGACTACGAAATTGGGACTGTAGGTCACGTCCTTTAGTCCCGGTTGGTCACAAACCGGGACTAAAAGTATGGTCGCGTGCTGAGGCATGGAGGACCTTTAGTCCCGGTTGGTAACACCAATTGAGTTCGGTCCGGTTGAAGTTTTTAAATTTTATCAGAAAACAAATTTGGATTTTTTTCAGATTTTTTTGAATTTTGAATCTTTCAATTGTTTGACAGTTTAATCTCTAAACACCCCTATTCTCATGTCAAAGTGCAAACTTGTGGTCAAACTTCCCAGTCAGTCACCCATCCTCAATTAGCTTCCAAGACTGTGCTCATAACTTCCTAGTAATAGTATGCTACCAATTTTATTAACCCTTAGACTTTGATAACACATGATTTTATTTTTTGAATTCCAAATAAGCAAGAATGATTAAATAATAATAAGCAACAATGAATTTCAAATAATCTTTATGCATAATTCAATTATTAATTCAAAACTCAAAATTTTCAAAAAAAACTCTCAAAAAATTCTGAATTAATATAAGAACTTCAAAATAATTAAAAACTAAAATAAAAAACAAAGAAATTATTTTAAAAAAATATATATTAATTTTCTCATTTTTTCCTGGCAAAACCTAAAATATGCCTGCTTTTAAATTTCCCTTTGGAATTTTGAAAATCCGTCATTTGTGCAAATAGTCGTAGGCCGTTGAAATCAGATGTAACTTTTCACGTATATACTTTTTCATATATCACAAAAAATCGAGTTCATACGCAAAAGTTATAACCATTTTAATTCGAAACAATCGTTTTTTGCAAAAAAACTAAATTCAAAATTTCCCTAAAAGTTGGTTGCGTGAGATACCGGCATGTTAGAGGATTTTTGAAATTTGAAGTTTTTATCATTTTTGTTTATTTTTTTAGACATTTTTTTGCATAGGGAGGGGAAGGTAGGCATGAGAGGAAAAAAATATACGTCTACCTTTAGTCCGGGTTGGTGTCTCCAACCTGGAATAAAGGTAGACCTTCAGTTCTGGTTGGAGACACCGACCCGAGACTAATCATCACTACCCCTTTAGTCCCGGTTGGTATCTCCAACCAGGGCTAAAGGTCCCCTTTTACCTAGGACTAAAGCTAGCTAGTCCCTGTAGCCGTTAAAATTGGAACTAATGTGAGCATTAGTCCTGAACTCAAATACGATCGGGACTAAAGCTCAAATTAGCTACAAAAGGCCTATTTTCTACTAGTATTAGTACTACTACTGATCAATGCATAAATACAGGACGTCAAGCGGTTGCACACAGTTACCTCGTTGGCCATCTTGGTGAAGCCAAGCGGAACACCAAACATGGCCACTGCCCTTCCTCTCAATCTCACACTAGTAGAAAAAAGGGCTTTCATACGCCCCCTTTAGTACCCAAGCAGTTTGGGCTGGAACTAAAGGGGGCATTAGTCCCGGTTCGAGCGGCTAGGGCCACGCACAGGTACGGCCAGGCCCTAGTCCGGGGTCGTAATGGACCTTTAGTCCCGGTTGGTAACACCAACCGGGACTAAAGGGCTGGCGGCCGGCAGCCCCACGTGCGAGGGCCTTTAGCCCCGGGCCGTGCTACCGACCGGGACTAAAGGGACTCCTTTGGTCCTGGTTGGCAGCACGACCTGGGACTAAAGGCCGTTGCCTACAAAGAGCACTGCTCTGTCCCGAGCCAGCCAGATGCAATAATGGTGGCCGAGCAGATCTCCTTAATGGCGAAGCCATGTCCAAATTTTTAAAATTTGTCAAGATTTTGAGTTGTCTCGTCAATCCAAGTGTTCCAAAAGGTTAGCAACTTCACCCTTTCATCTTTCATTGCTAGTTTGGCGCATATAATGCTCTAGAAGTGGTGAGATTGTGGCTTTAATTTGGAAGTAATTATGAGAGTTTATTTGATTTATATGCAATTTAAGCTTAAATTAACTCCTTAGTTTGCATATGTGTAGAGGTGGTATACTTATGTATTGACCAAAATGACTATGGAGTAGAAATTTTTCATGCACATAGCTCTTTTTATGCTCAAGAAAATAGAAGGATTTGTGGAGTAATGTTAGAGAGTAATGTGGGAGAAATGTGTGAGTTCATGTGATTTACATGCAATGTGAGTATAATGTTTTGCAATAATAACTTGTAAGTATGAGGCATGTTCTTGATTCATTTTTCATGCACATAGCTCTTTTTATGCTCAAGAAAATAGAGGGATTTGTGGAGTAATGTTAGAGAGTAATGTGGGACTTTATGTAATTTATATGCAATGTGAGTTCATTTCTTATATTATTTTTGTCACACTTTATTTATGATATTGTGTAATGGTTTTATATATACTTATATAATAATGCAGATGAACCGGCAATGGATGTATGGTAACCGACTCTCTGGCAAGTTCATTACGGGCTTGCAGGGTTTCCTCCGTGTGGCTGATGCAAACAAGCGGAATGGTTTTGTTGTCTGTCCATGTAGTGTCTGCAAGAATCAGAAGAATTACTCTTCCTCAAGAATCAGAAGAATTACTTTTTTGTCACCCTCGCACAAACTCCAACTCTTCCCCCACCGCGCCGGATCCCAGGCCATCGCCCCTTTTTTGGACATTGCTCATATGTACATATTCTTATCTATAGCATATAAATGTTCACTAAGTTGTTCATGGATGGTGAAAATGATCCACATACTGAAGAATTGCTGATGGGCATAATACGCGGTGAAATACCGTATGTGCATGAAGATGTCGGAGAAGGTGCTGGAGAAGGCGGAGAAGGTGCCAGCCGAGAAGGTGCCGGAGAAGGTGAAGAAGAAGATGTTTCATCATTTTTGAACCCTTCCAGTGACAAATGGAGATAGAAATGATTGACGAAGGGCAAACATACAACAATAACGAATGACAATTGCAAACAAACACCGATGGCAAGGTAAATATATATTGAGCCTCTGGTGATACGAAGGGAATATGAATATATGTATTAACGACTCTTTTTTTTTCAGCCCTCCGGATCAAGCAAATCATCTTCTAAACGAGGCCCGAGCCAAAAGTTGGATCCCCATCAGAGGTTGGGCATCGATGTAATCAATCCAAATGGAAAACCGCTGGAGCCAAAAAAGCACGCAACAAAATTTGTAAATTAATGTGGAGTGATTGTTAGGGACACCATCCCAATCACTGTTCAAGAATGTAATGAGCCAAAGAAGCCATGTGTTGGAGTAGTTTTGTTGACGTCAGATCCAAAAAAGACCTTTGGAAAAAGCTCATGGCAAATTTCATTCTACCTCTAGAGTACCACAAATTCGATGATGATGGTAACAAAATTCTGGCTGAACGTGAAAGGAGAAGGAGAGTCAAAGAGTTTGCTCTCAAGAAGATGGCTGAAGCATTCCGGAACTACAAAAAAATTTATGCGCGACTTATGTCGCGAAAAAGAAAACTCCAGTATTCGAGAGCACAGTGCCCTGAATTTGTGGCATACAAGGAACCAAAGAGAGCCAAGGAAATGTCACTAAAAAATAAGGCAAATGCTCAGAAAAAGACATATCACCATGTTTTGGGGCCAGGCGGCTACAACACTGCAGTGCCTAAGTGGGAAACTATGGAGGCTGACCTGAGGGCTAAAGGAATCGATCTAGGTACGGAGGGATGGCCCCAAAGGGCCAAGAACTGGTGGTATGGGCATAGGGGATTGTTAGACCCGGCAACAGGGGATTGTGTCCATAGGAAGCAAACTTTTACTCCCACCGCAAAACTTGTTAAGGCAATGGACAATGCTCAAGCGGGATTGATCTGGGTCGACCGAGAGAATGACGAGCTGACACATGACCTCGAGAATCGATGAACATGAGTCAAAGGCGCCGGTGTTCCGTGGAAGGAAGGGTTTTCCCAGTACGAAGACTCGTACGGTTACAAAATCCGTAAGAGAAAGAAGGATCGGGAGGGAGATCGAATCGGGAACGTAGAACGTGAATTAGCCGAAATGAAGAGGATGATGCATGAACTTCGCCAGGGAGGGTAATCTCAGCGTAGGAAGATCCAACATTGGATATTAATAGCCAGCAGAGAAGCAGTGTGGCTTCCACGGAGGTCCCAGCTGATGAGCATGCACGGACGATCGATGATGCACCAGGGCCTCGCTACCCCATGGATGATGTTAGGGAGATGACAAATTGTGAGCTACATCAGCCAATGAAGAACATGTCCTTCAAGGTGGCGATTGGCACTGCTTTACCTTGTCTACCTGAAGCACTCCACCATGGGAATTCAAAACCAGCTGGCCATGCTCGTGTCTCGGTGGATGACATAGTCCTGGGGTTTTAGGACCTAGAGATTAACATCCCTACACCTGAAGGGGATGTGAAACTTGGACATGTCAAGCGCTATATCATTCTATGGCCAAAGAAATACATCAAGTTTACAGGCTCAGCGCCAAGGCCACCGACTTTGAGGAATCCAAGTCCAACCTCCCCCGATGATCATCGTCCACCTACTCCGACGCCGCCCCCCAGTCCACCTTAGGCGCCGCGTTAGCCGACACTGCCTCCTAGTCCACCTCCGGTGTGTCAGCCGACACCGCCTCGCAGTGCACCTCTGGCGCATTAGGTGAAGCCGCCCCGCAATACTACTTAGCAGGGGAAAAAGCGGAGCAGGGCCACTATGGTTAGTACTAATGATAAGGTAGTACATAAGTCCACGAAGATACCAGGGCCATCGCTAAAGCCTCTTCCCCAGAGAGCTTATGACAGGACTGCCAAGGAAACCGAAGCGATTTCTCGCAGTGAAGTGAAGTATAGGCATTTATTGCACCGAAAAACAGCCTGAGGCCAAGCAGACATTTAGTGAGAAAGACAAGAAGTGGGCTATGGGTGTGCTTACTCAACCGGCCCAATATAAGATGAATCTGCCATCAGACTATGCCCACAAAATTTCAAAGCAAAGTACAAAAAGCGGGAAACAAATTCTCCAGCTCGGAGAACAAAAGAATCAATCGGTCCGCCCGCTCATAATCGGTCCCCCGATATCGATACGGCCTTCATAGCCGATATGGATAAGGACTACGAGTTATTGGACCCCAGAGTTATAGTTGTTGCTAGAGCAATAAATATATCTGTATCGCAGGCCAAAGAGGCAGCGGCCGCAATAAATCTCTCTCTTCTTCAAATGTTAGACATTGAAGATGCGCCAAAGGGTCAGATAGCACTGCAATATGTCCTACGGGGGCCTCTGATCAGTCTTGAGGAGGAAGCTGGTCTATCAACACATATGAGAAATATGCTCAACTGGTACAAGGACCACATAAAAAAGAAGGACATGAACCAATATTTTACGACAAATGTTAGACATGAGCATCACTTCAAAAGATACTTGATACATATTCAATTGGATGAATTGTTTCAGTTATTTCATTAGCGCGACCTCGACAAATCTATCAGCGCTTGCTATTGTCTGTAAGTGATTTATTCAAGTCTCTAGCTTAGCTCATTCATTGCCTGTAATATATTATCCCAACTATATTCTTTTTGTATGCTATTATGCAGAATGAAGATGCTCGAATGCAAAAGAAGGGGAATCTATGACGTTGGGTTCATTGACCCATATATTATTAATAAAATTATGTTACAACGTCACCCCAAAGACGTGGAGCATGACATGTACACATTTTTTACCGAGCAAAGTCTCAAAAGGGAAATTCTATTTCCTTACAACTTCTCGTGAGTGTTCCTATCTTGTACGCATTCTTTTTTGCCTACTCAATGTTAAGTAAAATTGATGAGTAATGCATGTCTGAGTATGTAAATGTGTCTGCAGGTTCCACTGGATTCTGCTAAAGATTCAATTTGACAAATCCACAGTTGAAGTCATGGACTCATTGGATAAGGACCAAGAGCTGTGGAGCAACATGAAAGCAATGCTGCAGAAGTAATTTCAATCATTAGCGCACTATATCGGCCTCTTTCGATCGCCATTTTCTGATATCAAGTATTTAATAACTCATTTGTTCATTTTCTTTGCCCTATAGGGTTTGGACATGTTTCAGAAGGAAAATAATAGGTCAATTCGAAGAAAAGCTAACTTTTAAAGTGGTAAAGGGTTTGGAGCAGCCAAAGGGAACTAATCTATATGGATTCTACGTTTGCAAGTATATTCGGTGGTACACCAGTGAGCGAAGAGCTCGTGACTTGGACTTTCATGTATGTAAACAATATTCACAGTTTTCTTTTTATTACCATCAATTGTGTTGAGTTTCATCCAACTTATATGTATCCATATTGATCGTCTTTTTAAAGATGATGGACTTGCGGGAGAAGCTCCTACCAACCTAGCGCTTACGAGCAATTCAAGAGGAGTTGGCGGGATTTCTGATGAGGGAGGTCCTTGATGACCCACAAGTATAGGGGGTGTATCGTAGTACTTTCGATAAATAAGAGTGTCGAACCCAACGAGGAGCAGAAGGTGTTGATGAGAGGTTTTGATCAAGGAATCACTGTAAATACTAGCAAACAGGTTTTCAGGGGTATTTGGTAATACGAGTAAATAAAGTGCGAGTAAATAAAAGACAGTAGTAACAATTGCAGCAAGTGGCCCAATCCTTTCTTCAGCAAAGGACAAGCCGGTTGTGTACTTATAATAACCAAACGTTCTCGAGGACACACGGGAGTTTCTGTCAAGAGCTTTCGCTTCATAGAGCCAATAGTATTTATTGGTTTGATAGGTGTTATGGGGGTGAACCTGTGCTAGCGCACTACCCTTACTAGGATAAATACACACTTGTGATTATACCCCTTGCAAGCATCCGCAAATACAAGAAAGTAATTAAGATAAATCTAACCACAGCCTTAAACTCTAAGATCCTACGCTCCCTGGTGCAATGGTTTCCCAACGGAGGTTTAGGTTTCTGTCACTCCAGCAACCCCACAATCGGTAGCCAAATACACAATGCATCTCACTAGGACCATAAATGGTGAAGTATCACGTAGTCGACGTTCACATGACACCACTAGTGAGATAGCACCACAACAATATCAAACCATTAAATATTTCTCAACAATAATTCACTACTAACATCTTGACTTCTCCCATGTCCTCAAGAACTAAATGAACTACTCACAAGACATCATATGGATCATGATCAGAGGTGAAATAATGGTAAATAATAATCTGAACATAAACCTTAACTCAACGGTTCCACTCAATAGCATCAACTACAAGAGTAATCAACACCGGGAAAGTTTCCCTATGAATATAACAAGATCCAACTCAAGATGTTACAGCGGGATGGCGTGGTGATGGTGGAGATGAAGGTGCTGGTGATGGAGATGATGATGATGATCCCGATGAAGTCCGGTGCGATGGTGATGACGATGGCGACGATCTCCCCTCTCTGGGAAGGAATTTCCCCGACAGATTTCTCCCTGCCGGAGAGCTTTTCTCTCTCTGGTGTTCTCCGCCCCGCAGAGGCGGCTGTGTCTAACTCTGAGCCCCCCTTGACTTAGGTTTTCGGGGACGATGATGTACGCGAAGGGGCGAGACCAGAGGTGGGCCAGGGCGGCCTCACGCAGGGCTGGCGCGGCCAGGGGGCTGGCCGCGCCACCCTGGCGTGTGGGGCCCCCCTGGCTCCTCTCGACTCATCCTTCTGGCTTCCTGAGTCTTCTGGGAAAATATAATTTCTGGGTATTTTTCTGGAATTTTCCTGATCTTCAAAATATGGTCTCTTGATGGTCCTTTTTCCAGCAGAATCCTGACTCCGGCAACAACTCCTCCGATGATCATCAAACATGTAAAAGCAAAGGAAATAACATAAGTATCATATCTAAATATGAAATATATCAATGAATAACAGTAAATTATGATACAAAATAGTGATGCAAATTGGACGTATCAACCCCCCCAAGCTTAGACCTCGCTTGTCCCCAAGCGAAAACTAAACTCGGTAAAGATGACCACAGGTTTATGGAGTGAAGTGTCGATAATCAAAATACGGACAAGAAGCATCACATTTACCTAGGCACAAATTATAATAAACAGCAACTTCCCTTTATAAGATATAGACTTGCAATAGGTAAAAGGGAATCACATGTAAAGATGCACAAGGTAAACTATAATTGGCAATGGCAAACCTTAGTTCTTGGTCAAAGAATGGAGAACAAACTATTCTCTCTTTTAAACGGGGCCTTTTAAAATAGAGCTAATATAGCAAAGACTATATGCTCAACAAAGTAAACTTTTGCATTCATAGAAAGCTTTCAAAGATATATTCCTTCAGACAAAAGCATTATACAAAACAAGGAAGATAATAAACATGATTAAACGGATCAACATATGGATGAGTGAAACATACCAACTCAAATGCTTGCTTGAGACAGAGGGAAATAGGTCGACTCAACATAAAAGTAAAAGATAGGCCCTTCGCAGAGGGAAGCAGGGATTAAACATGTGCTAGAGCTTTTCATTTGTAAAACAGAGGTAAAAATTGTTTTGAGAAGTGGTTGCTTTTGTCAACAACTAGCAATGGAGTTCTTGATATCTTCCATACTAAACAAGTGAGAGCGGTTCCGAGATGTTTGATTAATTGGCACTTTGGTGCTCTTTTATAGCTTTGCACTCCTCCCCACCTTTTTCCTTTCTCAAACCATGGCTAACCGATTCCATCGGGTGCCGACCAACTTTCACGTTCCATTGGAGGAGTGCCTTTTTTCTTTCTTTTTCTTTTTAAGATTATAATGGTCTGACCAGCTCCCTTGCAAAATTAATGACGAGCAGATGAAGCTGCCTAGTCGAGGGGTACTCAATTTAGTATGGAAGATAACAAACCCATCCACTACGTCCTTATGAGCTAAAAACAGTGGCACAAAATGAGAAGTGTTTGAAGGTTTTTGAAAGGTAGCTGACAAGGGTATAGTTAATAGAGCCCGCTAGTTGAGTACCCCTGAGGCCCGATAAGCTAGGCCCAATTGTAATGATAGTCGAATACGAGTTCTTACCGTATGTCGATATTGTAATCTGTATCGTACCCTACCCGATCCACGAGACCTGGCCACCTATATATAGGGGCCAGGAGGGGACGGTGTAGGTCAGATTGAAAGCAAGCCAGGTTGAACACCCAAGTTTATTTTCGATACACACCTATTTTGACTAACTTTACCTTCGAGTTCATCCGACGCCCTGTTTCCCCGATCCTAAGTCCTTCATCTAGGACATTTGTCGAGTTAACCCTCGTCAATTGGCGCCGACCGTGGGGATCGAACCCACGGCCATGAAAATTTACTTGGAATGGCTTGAAATACCATGCATAGGAATTTATAGTGGACTCTTTGGAAGTGACTTGGCTTTTGGGAATTGGATGCACGAGAAGTATTTCCTCTCAGTACAGGTTTTTGGCTAGCAAGGCTGGGTAGCAAGCATAAGAGTTGCATGAAACAAACAAACATACATATAATAAGAACAATCATGCAAACTCCCTTGAAGGTACAACGATTTTAACTTTAAGAATAACAATGCTTATAAGCCAAACATAAGGGAAAACTGAAGTGATGTAACTGCAAGCACTTCTTTATTCTTTTCTACTCAAACCTCAAGGTAAAGTTGCTACTGACCAAGCTAGGTTTGCCAAAACCAACTAAATCTACTCATGCTCCCAATGTGATACCAATACCAATCAACAAGACTAGTCATACAAGAGAGATTGCAAACTAACATAAAGTGTGCGAAAAGTAAACGATAAAACTTCTCATTAATATTTTATTACCGCAACTCACACCAAGGGATACATAGATAACTAACTAAGGAGGATACTTCCAAACTGCAAACTATTCTATACGATAACTTCTCTATTCATGATATGACTCTACTTTGAAAAGTAAATGAGCAAAAGGTAATGATGTGATACCGCGGCACTCCCCCAAGCTTGGAACAAGCCAAGGGGATGCCTATACCGATGATGAATTACTCCTTGGGTGGTATTGGAAGCAGCCTTGGATTAATGAAATATTCCTGCATCCTGCGAAGCCTGAGATTCTCTTCTTGAAGCATCTCTACCTCCCTCTTCAAAGCTTGATATTGAGTGCAAAACTCAAAAGTGACCAGCATGCCGTGTTCTATCATGGGCATGGAGTCAAGATCCAAAACATGATATGTTGGTCCCTGCAAATCATGAGAAAAGATACGCCTAGCTTTCGTTGGTCCTTCAAAAGCAGGGTTTTTCGGCCTTGCTCTTCCAGAACCTAGCTCCTCCTTCCACTTCTGGCGCTGGTGATCATCTACATAGGGCCCTTTGCCCTTGTTGTCACTTGAAGAGGCCATGATTCCCCCAAGCTTAAGATCAACTCCTGGCAGAAATAGCTCGAAACAAAACACGACGAGAAAACGATATACAGACCTCGGGGACTCCGGGGGGTTAAATAGGCGAAAATTATACATCGAAACGAAATCACAGGAGGAAACCGGGACGGAAACGAGTTCCGGGGTGTTCTCACACCTAGGTGGCGCGGCCAGGGGTGGGCCCGCGCCACCTGTGTGTGAGACACACACGGACTCTTTTTCCTGCCCGTTTTCGTCTCGTGATTTTTCATATTTAGTAAAAACAACAAGAATATTAAAGGAAGAACTTTTCGCGAAACTTCTCTGACTAGAACTGTTACCTATTCGAAAATGAACTTTGCAGGTACCTGCAATTTGTCTTGGATGAATTCTTCCGGAGAAACTGTTTCAATAACATCAACATCTTCATTATAAGAATCTCCAGAAATATAATGCTTGAGTCTTTGCCCATTCACCACTTGTGTAGAATCATCTTTCAATGAAGCAATCTTAATAGCACCTGAGCGGTACACTTCCACAATAACATATGGTCCTTCCCATTTCGAAAGTAATTTTCCTGCAAAAAATCTGAGACGAGACCTATACAATAGAACTTTCTCACCAACATGAAACTCTCTCTTAAGAATTCTCTTATCATGCCATTGCTTGACTTTCTCTTTGAAAAGTCTGGCATTCTCATACGCTTCGTTTCTCCACTCATCTAGAGAACTCGAATCTAACAACCTTTTCTTACCGGCTAGTTTAAAATCTCTGTTAAGCTCTCTCACTGCCCAAAAAGCTTTGTGTTCTAATTCTAAGGGCAAGTGACATGCTTTTCCGTAAACCATCTTATAAGGAGACATACCCATGGGGTTCTTATAAGCAGTTCTATAAGCCCATAAAGCGTCATTCAACTTACTAGCCCAGTTTTTCCTAGATCTATTGACAGTCTTCTGCAAGATAGACTTGATCTCCCTATTTGAAAGCTCTACCTGCCCACTAGTTTGGGGATGATAAGCAGAAGCAATTCTATGATTGACATCATACTTAGCAAGAGTTTTTCTAAAACTACCGTGAATAAAATGAGAACCTCCGTCAGTCATAAGATATCTAGGCACTCCGAACCTAGGAAAAATAACATCCTTAAGCATTTTCAACGAGGTCTCACCATCGGCGCTCTTTGTAGGTATGGCTTCTACCCATTTAGTAACATAATCAACAGCAACAAGTATATGGGTATAGCCTTTTGAAGGAGGAAAAGGACCCATAAAGTCAAATCCCCAACAATCAAACGGTTCAATAACAAGAGTGTAATTCATAGGCATATCATTGCGTCTAGAAATATTACCAACTCTTTGACATTCATCGCAAGATAAAACATACCTTCTGGCATCTTTAAAGAGGGTTGGCCAATAAAAACCTGACTATAGAACCTTTTGTTCTGTTCTGTCTCCAGCATGATGCCCTCCATAGGCACTGCCATGGCATTTCCTTAATATCTCTTGTTGCTCATATTCTGGTACACATCTTCTCATAATACCATCAACTCCTTCTTTATATAAATGTGGGTCATCCCAAAAATAATGCCTCAAATCATAAAAGAATTTTCTTCTTTGCTGAGCTGTAAAGGTTGGAGGCAAATACTTGGAAACAATAAAGTTAGCATAATCAGCATACCAAGGAAGGTCTCGCGAAGTTACATTTATTGCAGCCAACTGTTCGTTTGGAAAACTATCATTAACAGGAATAGGATCAAAAGAAATGTTTTCCAATCTAGACAAATTGTCAGCCACAGGATTTTTAGCACCTTTCCTATCTACGATATGCAAATCAAACTCTTGTAAAAGCAACACCCATCTAATAAGCCTAGGCTTAGCATCTTTCTTAGTCATAAGATATCTAATAGCAGCGTGATCAGTATGAATAGTAACCTTAGAATCAACAATGTAAGATCTAAACTTATCACAAGCAAAAACAACAGCAAGAAACTCTTTCTCAGTAGTAGCATAATTCTTTTGAGCAGCATCAAGAGTCTTACTAGCATAATGAATAACATTCAACTTATTATCTATGCGCTGTCCAAGAACAGCACCAACAGCAAAATCACTAGCATCGCACATAATTTCAAAAGGTAAATTCCAATCAGGTGGTTGAACAATAGGAGCAGTAGTTAAAGCCTTCTTAAGAGTTTCAAAAGCTTCCTTACAATCATCATCAAAGACAAATGGTACATCCTTTTGAAGAAGATTGGTAAGAGGCTTTGAAATCTTAGAGAAATCTTTAATAAACCTCCTATAGAAACCAGCATGACCAAGAATACTACGAATACCTTTAACATCTCTGGGACAGGGCATTTTCTCAATTGCTTCCACTTTTGCTCTGTCAACTTCAATACCTCTTTCAGAAATTTTATGTCCAAGGACAATTCCTTCATTTACCATAAAGTGGCATTTCTCCCAATTAAGAACAAGGTTAGTTTCTTCGCACCTCTGCAAAACTTTATCAAGGTTGTGCAAACAATTATCAAAAGAAGTTCCATAGACGGAGAAATCGTCCATGAAGACCTCCACAATTTCTTCACAAAAGCCATGAAAAATAGCAGACATACATCTTTGAAAAGTAGCAGGAGCATTGCATAAACCAAACGGCATACGTCTATAAGCATAAGTTCCATAAGGGCAAGTAAAAGTGGTTTTCTCTTGATCATCCTTCTTAACAGCAATTTGAGAGAAACCAGAATAACCATCAAGGAAACAAAAATGAGTCTTCTTAGACAACCTTTCTAGCATTTGATCTATAAACGGTAAAGGGTAATGATCTTTCTTAGTAACTTTGTTTACCTTCCTATAATCAATGCACATCCTATAACCAACAACTACCCTTTGAGGAATAAACTCGTTATTCTCATTAGGCACAACAGTCATACCTCCTTTCTTAGGAACACAATGAACAGGACTAACCCATCTACTATCAGCAATAGGATAAATAATACCAGCATCAAGGAGTTTTAATACCTCGTTTCTTACTACATCCTTCATCTTGGGAATTAGGCGGCGTTGATGCTCCACGACTGGCTTCGCATCTTTCTCCATATTAATGGCATGCTGACATAAAGTGGGAGAAATCCCTTTTAAATCATCCAGAGTATATCCCATAGCTCCTCGGTGTTTCCTCAATATCTCCAATAATCTTTCTTCTTCCTTCCCTGAAAGTTTAGAACTAATAATAATAGGATATATTTTCTTATCATCAATATAAGCATATTTAAGATTATCAGGTAAAGGCTTTAATTCAAACACATGATCTTCTTTAGGCGGCAAAGTGGTACCAAGATCCTCCACAGGTAGATTATGTTTGAGTAACGGTGGTTGACGAAGAAGAATGTCGTCAATCTCTTCTCTTTCCTTGCTAAAAACATCACTTTCGTGATCTTCCATGAATTGCTGCAAGGCATTATTAGGAGCAAGAGCAATAGAAGCAAGCTGTTCAACTCAAAAATTTTCATTAGGCGTTTCATTTTCATAAGAAGTCTTAGCAAACTTGGAAAAATTAAACTCATAAGACTCTCCATTAAACTTAGTAAAAAAATTCTCCTTCTTACAATCTATCATGGCGCCACAAGTGTTCAAAAATGGTCTACCAAAAATAATAGGACAAGTTTTACTAGCCTCCTTACCAAGGACTAGAAAATCAGTAGGGTATTTAGTCTTACCGCAAAGAACTTCCACATCTCGAACAATACCAAGAGGCCAAACAGTCTCTCTGTTAGAAGCGCCAATCTCGTGCATGATTTCTTTGTAAAGCTCTAAAGGAATAGCACTTGCACTAGCACCAATATCACATAAACCATAATAGCAATGATCTCCAATCCTGACAGAAATTACGGGAACACTTGTTTTCCTATGCTTTTTAGGATGTGAGAGAATGTTAGAAGCATCTTCACAAAAAAGAATATATTCATCCCCTACATATTTAGTAACAAGATCCTTCAATATAGCTACAGGAGACTTAATAGTAATTTGCTCATCAGGTTCTGCAGCTTTCTTAGTACTTTTATTAGACACACTTACCAAAGTAGAATACTTCTTTACCTTAGCAGGGAAAGGTGTCTTCTCAAAATAAGGTTCATGCACAATGCTATCAACAGTACAAACTTCAGTAGCTGCAGCAGGTATATGACTAATAGAATCTTTATAAGGCGCATGATATTTGTTCCAATCTTTCTTTGGAACATCAATATAAGAGGCAAAAGCCTTAAGACAATTAGCAAGTATTTGTGAATCAAGACCATAAGCAGTGCTAACACTATGAAAGTCATCGGTTCCCATAAAAGATTTAATGCATTCATAATCATAGTTTATACCTGACTTCCTACCTTTGTCATTTTCCCAACCTTCAGCATTCTCTTGTATACGGTCAAGAAGTTTCCACTTAGCATCTTCTTTCATATGAGTAAATGATCCAAAGCAAGAAGCATCCAAATAATCCTTATCAGGAAGAGTAAGCCGCGCATAAAAATTATCAATAACAATATTATTGGGGAGCTCATGAATGGGGCATTTGAGCATTAGTAACTTCAATCTCCCCCACGCTTGGGCAATACTCTCTCCATCATGAGGCCAAAAATTATATATCCGGTTATGGTCTTTATGAATTTCACTTGGAGGATAAAACTTGGAATAAAAGATAGGTACAATATCCTCCCATGCCATAGATGGACCATCTTGGAGTAATCGATACCACTCTTCAGCTCTGCCTTTCAATGATAATGAGAATAATTTCTTCTTAACCTGGCTTGGTGAAATACCTGCACATCTGAACAACTCGCATAATTCATGTATAAATAATAAGTGATCACCCGGATGGACAGTTCCATCTCCTGAATAGCAGTTATCCATAACACGCCCAACAATTTTCATAGGTATTTTAAAAGGATCAATTTCAGCAGGCAGTGGCGGTGGTGGTTCCTCCACATGTGCAGCTGTAGTAGTAGATGTGTTTCCAAATAGGAAACCAAATGGAGAGTTCTCCATAGCATAGTAAAACAAAAATAAAAGACAAAATAAAAACAATACTCACAGTGATGGTTACCTTTACCAATTCCACTCTTCAATAGCGCTACACTCCCCGGCAATGGCGCCAGAAAATAGTCTTGATGACCCACAAGTATAGGGGGTGTATCATAGTACTTTCGATAAATAAGAGTGTCGAACCCAACGAGGAGCAGAAGGTGTTGATGAGAGGTTTTGATCAAGGAATCACTATAAATACTAGCAAACAGGTTTTCAGGGGTATTTGGTAATACGAGTAAATAAAGTGCGAGTAAATAAAAGACAGTAGTAACAATTGCAGCAAGTGGCCCAATCCTTTCTTCAGCAAAGGACAAGCCGGTTGTGTACTTATAATAACCAAACGTTCTTGAGGACACACGGGAGTTTCTGTCAAGAGCTTTCGCTTCATAGAGCCAATAGTATTTATTGGTTTGATAGGTGTTATGGGGGTGAACCTGTGCTAGCGCACTACCCTTACTAGGATAAATACACACTTGTGATTATACCCCTTGCAAGCATCCGCAAATACAAGAAAGTAATTAAGATAAATCTAACCACAGCCTTAAACTCTAAGATCCTACGCTCCCTGGTGCAATGGTTTCCCAACGGAGGTTTAGGTTTCTGTCACTCCAGCAACCCCACAATCGGTAGCCAAATACACAATGCATCTTACTAGGCCCATAAATGGTGAAGTATCATGTTGAAAGTACAAGGATGTCGCCTAGAGGGGGGGGGGGTGAATAGGCGATTTAAAACTTTTACGAGTGGCTTGACAAATGCGGAATAAAACTAACGTTTAATTTGCCAAGCATACAAAATCTAAACAAACTAGGTTCACCTATGTGCACCAACAACTTATGCTAGACAAGATAAGCAACTATGAGATAGCAAGATATATATAACTTCAAGCACGAAGGCTATCACAAAGTAAATTGCATAAGTAAAGGAGCTCGGGTATAGAAATAACCGAGGGACGCGGAGACAATGATGTATCCCGAAGTTCACACCCTTGCGAGTGCTAATCTCCGTTGGAGCGGTGTGGAGGCACAAGGCTCCCCAAACGCCACGGAGGCTCACCGTAATCTCCTCGAGCCCTCCCACCAAGATGGAAGACCCGACCACTATGGGACACTTGAGGGCGGTCACCGAGCCCGTACAAGCTTGCGGCGATCTCCACAACTCAATTGGAGGCTCCCAAGAATCGCCACTGAGGCACCACAAAGCTTGGGAAGATCTCCACAACTTAATTGGAGGTCCCCAAGTAATTGCCACGGAGGCACCACAAAGCTTGGGAAGATCTCCACAACTTAATTGGAGGTCCCCAAGTAACCACTAAGCCACTAAGCCGTCTAGGGCTCCTAGAACCCAAGAGTAAAAAGCTCAATGAACTTTCACTACCGAATCTCCGAGGAAAACTCAAACCGATGCACCAAATGCAATGGCAAGAACACACGAAGTGCTCAAATCCTTCTCTCCCAAATCCTACCAAAGCAACAAATGCTATGGAGGGATATGAGAGGAAGAACAAAGGAAGAAATCCACAAAGAACTCCAAGATCTAGATCCAAAGGGTTCCCCTCACAAAGAGGAGAAAGTGATTGGTGGAAATGTAGATCTAGATCTCCTCTCTCTTTTCCCTCAAAGATATGCAAGAATCATGGGAGGAATTGAGAGATGGGCAAGCTTTCCAAGGTCAACAATGGAGGGAGAGAGAGGGGAAAACGAGCTAACCCAAGCTTGAAGAAGGGGAGGGGTATTTATACCCCTCCCGGGATTGTAGCCGTTGCTGTACAGCAGGGCCGGATAATCCGGTCCAAGTTTGGACCGGATAATCCGCCCTTCCCCCCCCCAAAACTGCTAAGGACTTCGCGCGCGTCGTCCAGATCCGGGGCCGGATATTTCGGCCGAATATTTCCAAAACTGGGCTGGATAATCCGCCTCCCCCTGAAAATGGCTAAGGACCAGAAGTTGGCAAAGTGCGCGTCACTCAGATTTAAGGCCGGATTTTTGGGCCGGATTTTTTCAAAACTGGGCCGGATAATCCGCCCAAGAAAAGTGAGCAACATGAAAACAACGATAACTTTTGCATCCGGACTCCGTTTTCGATGATCTTGGGCTCGTTGGAATCACCACGATGAGCTCTACACCATCATCCATAGAAACATCATAGTCCAACAAAGGAGGATGAAACCAAATGATAAAAGGTTTGACTTAGCTATAAAGATGAACCGGTAAAACCTCCAAACACTAAAAATGCAATTAGAGTTCCATACGAAATCCGTTTTTGATGAGCTAGAGCTTGTCATGGAAATAACCATAAGCTCTAGAACCTCACATGGATAAAAGCCAAATAATAACCAAGAAAGATAATGCCAAGTATGCAAAGGTTTGAGCTCTCTCCGAACAATACGAATAAGTTACTCACTCGAGAGCCCCTCTTGATAGTACGGCTATCGATCCTAAAACCCGGTCTCCCAAACACTATGAGACCGGTAAGAAAGAAACCCTATCAAGATCATACCTTTGCCTTGCGCCTTCCACTTGAGCTAGATAGTGACGATCTTGATCTTCTCAAGTTGGACTACCTTTCTTGATTGCGCTTGCTCGGTGAAGTCTTGCGGATTGCTCCCCCATACTTCACTATGGGAGAGACACTAGTAGAAATATCTTCACATGTCCATTAACACCAAATGGACACCGAGCTTCAAGCAAATGATATCCTCTATATGCCTATCTTGAACTTGCGCTTCGACTTGATCAACATTGGACTTCATCTTCTTCCTTCATAATGATGATGTCTTCTATAGGCTCAACTCCCTTGATCATCACATAAACTTCTTTATTTGCATCTTCTTACAACCTTGAAACCAAGATATGGCCCAAGCGTTGTCTACGGACAAGTCCTACAAATATAACTCGATGCAAACATTAGTCCATAGGGATTGTCATTAATTACCAAAACCACACATGGGGGCAAATGCTCTTTCAATCTCCCCCATTTTGGTAATTGATGACAATCTCTTTGAGAGGGTGTATATAATGAATTTAAAGGACTACGATGGTTACACTAACATCAAATACTACAAAAGTATGTGATGTTAGTAGAACCATCATATATAGAGCAAACTCCCCCACAATCTATGCACGTGTGAATGAACTTGAATTTCATTGCATACATTGCCAACCAATGTTGTTGGTGGAGTTTCCACTATATATACTCAACCATGCAAAGCATGCAAGGCAAATGCTTAAGAACAAAACAAAAGCGTGAAACCCAATTCCTTTCAAACCCTCGAAACTTCTCCCCCATTGGCATCCATTGCCAAAATGGGTGGAAAGGCTTAGAAGGCCAATATAGTGAGAGTTCCTCCTCAAGGTGTGCATGGCACAAAAAAAGGTGAAAACACATGCACAAATTCAAGGACAAAAATTTGGAGGAAATCAAACTATATTAAGGATCAAAGATTGCAAACAAAAAAGGATGACATGATGGTTAAACTTCCAACAAATGAAGATAGCAATCAAAAGATCCAAATAGTGAATCAAATAAAGATATTATGAGAAGACCAAAACAATGCTCTAAATAATATGAAGAAGCTCCCCAAGGTTTGTGCACAACATATTCCATTTGAATTAAAGTATAAGGTGCACAAACATGGAATCATCACTCCCTCAATATTATTCAAAACATAATAATACCAAGTGACATCAAATACTATGATAACCACAAAATGGTGCTTTAAAATGAAATGAGGAAGCTCCCCAAGGTACATGCACAAGATAGAATGTTTGCATTTGAATACAATTTGCACAACATGGAATCCTCACTCCCTCAATACCATTTAAAAGGAACCATTAGCAAGAGACCATAGAAAAGAAATCAAGCTTAACACTTGCATCAAAGAAATGGTTGAGCAACAAATAAGGAACCAACATATTAAACGGCTCAACCAAAGGAATGTGTGATAGGAATGACAAAGCATATTATAAGACTAGTACAAAGATGTACATAGAGCATCCACATAGTCCTCAATGGATGATATTGCTTAGCATTCCATCCCAACACACAAGGTTTAAAAAAGATATCAAATAAGGAGATATCATCTCTCATGTGTATAAGTTTCTAAGTAGACAACATCACAAAGATAATTATCACAAAGAAACATGTACACATAAAATAGATACAAAGAATAGAACATGATATCCAAACAAGTTCATGCAATATACCAATGAGATTTTTACTTTTAAAGTATGGCCAAAGGCTCAATTTATCTTATTGCATATTGAAGAACTTCAACCACAAACATGTCAAAGACATCACAGATATCAACAAGGGAAAGAAGATAGTTGGGATGTTTTGAGAAAAGCAACAAGTATCACGAATAAGTATACCAAAAGAAAGAACTAAATTTGCACTTTCATCAATATTGCACATGTGAGGAACTTGAGGATTTGATATGCAATAAAATTGCTAGATAGACATATTTGAGAAGGGTGAATCATGAGCATGATTATATATATTCCCCAAAATATGCACTCATCTCAAATTACTCACATTTTCAATAGAGAGGTTTCATTAAGATCTTTGCAAATAAAGATTTGTATGCCATGAAATGACCCACACAAGGTTAGATGCTAGAAAAGTATGCATGAATAAGATACTTGTTACCGAGATACCATTAGAAGGATGTAGTAGATAGGAGTTCTTCAATAATCCGAGCTTGCCACAAATTATCAACTAGTCACCACTTCATGCTTATTATTGAGACAAGCACCAATATATCTCCCATGTACCTAAAACAAATTCAAGTACAATATGGTCCCCAAACTGATTGGGTCCGAAGTAGTTAGACACTACAATATATAGGACAAGCTCCACATAAATATGTGCATATAGATATGAACTTGAATTTCATGCACATCTTAGCCGATTTAGCATTTGTTGGAGTTTACCCTATATATTGGATCAAAGAAAGCAAAGCATGCCATAAAGTATACATTTAGTAAATATGCATGCATAAGACTTTCAAGATCCAAAAGAGATACAATTTGGACAAAACACCAAGAAGACCAAGAAGTCACACAAAGGTGTGAAGAACTAAAGGTTGTCCAAAATTTTATCAAAGAATCAACTCAACACAAAAAAAATGACTCCAAAGTCCACCAAGTGAACAAAGCACACGCCAATGAGCATAAAGGATCACTAAAACACACATGCCCAATGACTTATCTCATTTTAAGAATATAGAGCAAAAACAAGAGAAGAGATAACCATTCTCCCAAAGAGAGCAAGGTTCCAACAAACAAACCAAACTCTCCACTCTTTTATGATGGCACACTAAGTACCAAAAACAAAAAGATTTGTCTTCCAACAAAAACCAATACCAATTGAAATAAGCCGCAAGAGTATGTTATAGAAAATATAGGAGAGCTCCCCCAAGATTAGTGCATTATTTATGATTTTGCATTTAAATACACAATGCACACAAATGGGATCATCATCTCAACCTACATTAAGAATAACACAAAACAAGTTCAACAAAATCAAATGGAATCACAAGAGTTAAGAAAGACAATGGGAAATTAAAACAAATACATTCCTTGGCAAGAGATAAGGTAATTAAAAGCAATAGCCAATAAAAAGATGATCAATATATATATATACCACATGATAGAGTACCAATCGTCCAAGGACAAGAGGTATTTGGAGTTATTAATTTCCCGGTGGTATTTTACACATAAATCCAAGATCATCTTCACAACAAGAAGCATATGAAAAGGATAAGAATTAAACACCATGCTAAAGAAGATATTCTTGATAGACTCAAATAGTTAAACAATCACGCAAAGCAATGATTAGGATAACTTGAAGCAAATGGTTTTCCAACTTTGATATTGAATTCCACATTTTAGGAAAACCCTACCAAGAAAGTATCTCACAAACAAGATCCAAAACAAGAGCAATAAAACAATTTGGCAAATTGAAACTTGTTTGAGCAAACATGTCACATAGAAGAAAGATAATTTGCAATATCAACACTATGTGACACAACCTCAAAAATACACATTTTATTGGTTTGTAGTATGCACAAAGCATATTTCTCCCCCATAATGTGATAAAGCATTTATTTTCACAAGAGGCAAATAAAATACAACATGAGATGATTAATGGACATTATAGAATTTGAATTTCTCATGAGCATGACATACCACATAGAGACTAGATAATTTAAAATATAAACACTAAGTGGTATTCCTCATGTGCACACATATTTAGGATTGTGAAGTGCCAAAGCATATCACTCCCCCAAAATGGATAGTCCATTAGTCTCTCAAAAAAGCCAAATAATATAAATGAAGATGCAATAAGGCTCAAACACAAACACACATACATGGTATGCAAACCCACAAGTACATACTTGATAAAAAAACAAGTAGGTAGCACAACATATACCAACACATGTAATGGAACACAACCAACACATGCAAAAGGGGCGAGTAACTTTCAATGTAGATAAGTTGAGTACATGTTACCGCAAAGAGGAACATTGGATATATGATATAAACAAGATAATCCAATTGACTTGACTTGAGACAATATATTGATGAAGATCCCTTAATTCTTCATGATATAGCCAAGTCTCCAATGCCCTCCAACAAACACCTATTGATCAAGTTTTGGTGTGATGGTCCCCAACTAAGTTGGGTCCTAAGAGGTTAGTCACAATAGGCTTGGCCACCCAAATGGTTCTTTTCTTGACACCACATGGAGTACCAACAAATTTGGCAAACACATTGCCAACCTTATCCTTGCAAAGGGAATAAGCATCATCAATTATGATAGGGTTGGATGAGTTACCCATAGTGCATGAAGAAGAAAGGTGACCCTTCTCACGGCATATGTAGCATGTTCTTTTCTTCTCCTTCTTCTCACTTGATTTCTCCACAATGGGAGCATTAGCTTGATTCTTCTTGGGAAGTGGCCTTTCTTCAAACCGAGGTTGAGCATGACCTTGACCTTGAGGCCGCTTCCCTTGTTGCTTCTCAACTAGTGCCTTCTTCTTCAAAGGGCAAGATCTCACATGGTGCCCATCAATTTTGCACTTGAAGCAAACAATCTTGGCCGGATCTTTGACTTGTCCTTGGCCCTTCTTCTTCTTGTTAACCGTGGACTTCTTCTTGTTGTTGGAGATAAACCCGAGTCCACTCTTGTCATTGGGGGATTTTTGCACACTCAACATATTGTCGAGTTTGGATTTTCCTTCATGACTCTTTACCAAGTCTTTCTTCAAAGAAGAGACTTGGGCCTTGAGCTCTTCGATTTCCTCTACATGGTTAGTAACAACACAAGTACTAGAGGAAGTAGAAGCTTCATTGTTAGAGCAACAAGGAAAGGTAAGTAATTCATCACAAGATGTAGCAATGTTATGAGTGGATGAATTACTAGGACTAGCACAAGGCAATATGGCATTTTGAGAAGTAGTGCAAATGTCCACATGAGGCTCACTAGATGTTACCTTTGACATAATAGCCTCATGAGCTAATTTTAGCCTATCATGGGAAGCTAGAAGATCCTCATGGGAGCTAGAGAGCTTTCCATGATTTTCTTCCAATTTCCCATATTTGCTAGTTAGCAAATCAAGTTGAGCCCTTAGCTCAACATTCTCCTTCAAGATGGATGCTTCACAAGAAGTAGAGTTAGTAGCACAAGCATCATCACTAATGGAAAGCGGAGAAGACAATTTAGTAAGCTCTTTTGAATTTGAAGCTTTAAGTTGCTCATGCGACTCGGTGAGAATGATGGGCTCACACGAAATGACCCTAGAGTCATTTTTAAGAAGCACAACATTCTCAAGGAGTTTAGCATAAGTAACTACAAGCTCTTCATATTTAGTTTCAAAATCATTTGCCACCACAAGAGTTCTATCATAGGATTTCTTTATTTTAGATAATTCTAAAGTAAAGGTCTCCTCAAGAGATTCCTTGGTGGTTTGTTCTTCTTCTAGAGCTTCTCTTAGATCCGCAATCTCATCCGCGTAATCACGGGCATGACCTTGCATTTTAAAAATGGTATTCTCATGCTCCTCAATAATTTTATTGCTCTCGGTGGCAATAGCCAAAATCTTATAGAAGTAAGAGCAAGCAATTTTATTCTTACGAATAGCATGAAAAAACATTTCACTCTTCTCAAATAAAGAAGCAAGATCATCATATTCTTCTTCATTATCCTTATTCTCATCATCACTAGATATATTGGGTTCCAAAGAAGGAGTTACCTTTGAAGCCCTAGCCATAAGGCAAATGTGGGAAGCAATTGATGATGATGAATAAATACTTGAAGCACCAAGCGAGATCATGTCTTGGCCAATAGAATTTCCGGTTTCCTCTACATTGTTAGACACACAACAACTAGAGGAACTAGAGGCATTTATATCATGGCAACAAGACGAAGTATGCATATCATTATGAGATGTGTTCAAGGAGCATACACATGATATGCAAGGACTATCAACACAAGCATGTAAAGCATTTATGGTGCTAGAAGTGTTTAAGTCCAAAGATGAAGCATGGCAATGAGATAGAGATGAATGATCATCACAAGTAAGCTTACTATCAACATTGCAATTTCCATCACCATTCACCATAGAGTTACCTTGTGTCTTGCTACACTTTGGTGAAGTGGAAGAGAGTTCATCACGATCGGAAGTGGAGGGAATACAATCATCCTCAATCTTGTTGGACATGTCATATTTGTCTTGAATCTTTGTCCAAAACTCATGAGCGCTACGGAAAGGCATGATTGCAAAAATAACTGCATTGCTCACAAAATCAACAAGCACATTAGTAGCTCGAGAATTAATATAAGAGTTTCTGTTCTCCTCTAAAGATAGACTTTGGGAATCCTTAGGAGGAGAGAAACCCATATCTAGAATTCTCTCTATATTTGGGTCCATATCACGAAAAAGATTAAGCATGCAAATTTTCCATATATCATAATTAGTGCCATCAAATATAAAGGTGTCATTGTGCACTAATCCCCTAGCCGACATCTTTGCTCTCAAGGCGGTGAAGCCCTAAAATGAGAGACCTTGCTCTGATACCAAATGAAAGTACAAGGATGTCGCCTAGAGGGGGGGGGGTGAATAGGCGATTTAAAACTTTTACGAGTGGCTTGACAAATGCGGAATAAAACTAACGTTTAATTTGCCAAGCATACAAAACCTAAACAAACTAGGTTCACCTATGTGCACCAACAACTTATGCTAGACAAGATAAGCAACTATGAGATAGCAAGATATATATAACTTCAAGCACGAAGGCTATCACAAAGTAAATTGCATAAGTAAAGGAGCTCGGGTATAGAAATAACCGAGGGACGCGGAGACAATGATGTATCCCGAAGTTCACACCCTTGCGAGTGCTAATCTCCGTTGGAGCGGTGTGGAGGCACAAGGCTCCCCAAACGCCACGGAGGCTCACCGTAATCTCCTCGAGCCCTCCCACCAAGATGGAAGACCCGACCACTATGGGACACTTGAGGGCGGTCCCCGAGCCCGTACAAGCTTGGGGCAATCTCCACAACTCAATTGGAGGCTCCCAAGAATCGCCACTGAGGCACCACAAAGCTTGGGAAGATCTCCACAACTTAATTGGAGGTCCCCAAGTAATTGCCACGGAGGCACCACAAAGCTTGGGAAGATCTCCACAACTTAATTGGAGGTCCCCAAGTAACCACTAAGCCACTAAGCCGTCTAGGGCTCCTAGAACCCAAGAGTAAAAAGCTCAATGAACTTTCACTACCGAATCTCCGAGGAGAACTCAAACCGATGCACCAAATGCAATGGCAAGAACACACGAAGTGCTCAAATCCTTCTCTCCCAAATCCTACCAAAGCAACAAATGCTATGGAGGGATATGAGAGGAAGAACAAAGGAAGAAATCCACAAAGAACTCCAAGATCTAGATCCAAAGGGTTCCCCTCACAAAGAGGAGAAAGTGATTGGTGGAAATGTAGATCTAGATCTCCTCTCTCTTTTCCCTCAAAGATATGCAAGAATCATGGGAGGAATTGAGAGATGGGCAAGCTTTCCAAGGTCAACAATGGAGGGAGAGAGAGGGGAAAACGAGCTAACCCAAGCTTGAAGAAGGGGAGGGGTATTTATACCCCTCCCGGGATTGTAGCCGTTGCTGTACAGCAGGGCCGGATAATCCGGTCCAAGTTTGGACCGGATAATCTGCCCTCCCCCCCAAAACTGCTAAGGACTTCGCGCGCGTCGTCCAGATCCGGGGCCGGATATTTTGGCCGGATATTTCCAAAACTGGGCCGGATAATCCGCCTCCCCCTGAAAATGGCTAAGGACCAGAAGTTGGCAAAGTGCGCGTCACTCAGATTTAAGGCCGGATTTTTGGGCCGGATTTTTTCAAAACTGGGCCGGATAATCCGCCCAAGAAAAGTGAGCAACACGAAAACAGCGATAACTTTTGCATCCGGACTCCGTTTTCGATGATCTTGGGCTCGTTGGAATCACCACGATGAGCTCTACACCATCATCCATAGAAACATCATAGTCCAACAAAGGAGGATGAAACCAAATGATAAAAGGTTTGACTTAGCTATAAAGATGAACCGGTAAAACCTCCAAACACTAAAAATGCAATTAGAGTTCCATACGAAATCCGTTTTTGATGAGCTAGAGCTTGTCATGGAAATAACCACAAGCTCTAGAACCTCACATGGATAAAAGCCAAATAAGAACCAAGAAAGATAATGCCAAGTATGCAAAGGTTTGAGCTCTCTCCGAACAATACGAATAAGTTACTCACTCGAGAGCCCCTCTTGATAGGACGGCTATCGATCCTAAAACCCGGTCTCCCAAACACTATGAGACCGGTAAGAAAGAAACCCTATCAAGATCATACCTTTGCCTTGCGCCTTCCACTTGAGCTAGATAGTGACGATCTTGATCTTCTCAAGTTGGACTACCTTTCTTGATTGCGCTTGCTCGGTGAAGTCTTGCGGATTGCTCCCCCATACTTCACTATGGGAGAGACACTAGTAGAAATATCTTCACATGTCCATTAACACCAAATGGACACCGAGCTTCAAGCAAATGATATCCTCTATATGCCTATCTTGAACTTGCGCTTCGACTTGATCAACATTGGACTTCATCTTCTTCCTTCATAATGATGATGTCTTCTATAGGCTCAACTCCCTTGATCATCACATAAACTTCTTTATTTGCATCTTCTTACAACCTTGAAACCAAGATATGGCTCAAGCGTTGTCTACAGACAAGTCCTACAAATATAACTCGATGCAAACATTAGTCCATAGGGATTGTCATTAATTACCAAAACCACACATGGGGGCAAATGCTCTTTCACATGTAGTCGACGTTCACATGACACCACTAGTGAGATAGCACCACAACAATATCAAACCATTAAATATTTCTCAACAATAATTCACTACTAACATCTTGACTTCTCCCATGTCCTCAAGAACTAAACGAACTACTCACAAGACATCATATGGATCATGATCAGAGGTGAAATAATGGTAAATAACAATCTGAACATAAACCTTAACTCAACGGTTCCAGTCAATAGCATCAACTACAAGAGTAATCAACACCGGGAAAGTTTCCCTATGAATATAACAAGATCCAACTCAAGATGTTACAGCGGGATGGCGTGGTGATGGTGGAGATGAAGGTGCTGGTGATGGAGATGATAATGATGATGATCCCGATGAAGTCCGGTGCGATGGTGATGACGATGGCGACGATCTCCCCTCTTCGGGAAGGAATTTCCCCGGCAGATTTCTCCCTGCCGGAGAGCTTTTCTCTCTCTGGTGTTCTCCGCCCCGCAGAGGCGGCTGTGTCTAACTCTGAGCCCCCCTTGACTTAGGTTTTCGGGGATGATGATGTACGCGAAGGGGCGAGACCAGAGGTGGGCCAGGGCGGCCTCACGCAGGGCTGGCGCGGCCAGGGGGCTGGCCGCGCCACCCTGGCATGTGGGCCCCCCCTGGCTCCTCTCGACTCATCCTTCTGGCTTCCTGAGTCTTCTGGGAAAATATAATTTCTGGGTATTTTTTTGGAATTTTCCTGATCTTCAAAATATGGTCTCTTGATGGTCCTTTTTCCAGCAGAATCCTGACTCCGGCAGCAACTCCTCCGATGATCATCAAACATGTAAAAGCAAAGGAAATAACATAAGTATCATATCTAAATATGAAATATATCAATGAATAACAGTAAATTATAATACAAAATAGTGATGCAAATTGGACGTATCAGTCCTCGATCCAAAAGGAGAACACTATGTGGAGTACGAGGAACAAAATATGTAATTTAGTGATCTCCATGTAATTAAATAGTTGTACGGAAACTTGTTTAAAACTTATTTGAAAAATAGTTGTACGGAAACTTGTTTGAAATTGTATATGTATATATGGTTGCAAGAGATCAAATATTATATATGCATCAACGTGTAATGTGTATGTACTATGTACTAGCATAGAATATGTGTACGGAAACTCGATTGAATTTAAAATGAACCCTAACCCTAAACCCTAAACCCATAATTTGAAACAGAAATGAAAAAAAACCCTTTAGTCCCGATTCATATTACGAACCGGGACTAAAGGTCCCTGAGCACGCGCGCGCAGCCGATCCCACGTGGATGGCCTTTAGTTCCGGTTCATTAGCAACCGAGACTAAAGGGCGGGGGGGCCTTTAGTCCCGCTTTGCTTGTCCCGGTTGCACAACCAGGACTAATGACCCTTACAAACCGCGATAAATGGCCCTTTTTCCACCAGTGTCACGTCGACCTCCACTGCTGCCTTTGCCGAGGGCATCTAGCTAGGTCAATGAGATCGTCCGCGAGGATCCCAAATCACTTGTTCAGTTTGTTTGCTGCAGTCTTCGGCGGCAGCCGTGTTGGCAGGCACGACATGGGATGGAGAAACCGCTGACGGCGTTAGCAAAGGCAGTTGAGGAGCTCATGTGCGCCTTTCAAGAAGACCTTCGTCTGCGTGGTTTTCATCATCCTCGGCAACAATTTCCTCGTGGCTACGCTCCAAATGAATATCACATGTCGTCTCCATCGCTCCTGATCAGGAGGTTGGCGGCGCTGCACCTTGAGGTCGGAGACTTCATGCTGGACACTGCGGTGGAGCAAGGCCTACTTCTTCTGTGTCATGATGTTGATGTCCGGAGCGTCCAGAGTGGCGCGGTGGCTTGTGAACGTGTGCCACTGGAAAACACCTTGATCACCATATATAATATTCCACCGGTTGATCTCATTTGGTTATTTCATTTCTATATGGGTTATCGTCCTAGCAGATATATTGGTTTGTCTCAATTTATTTTAATTTGGCGACGAGGGTTCTAAGAGCGTTGATGCAAGGGAATAATTAGGTGAGTGATCCTCAGTCACCATAATTCCTCTCCTGTATGATGGATTTTTATTTTGTCAATATGTTTAGATTTTGTTCTTTCTTCAGACGTTTTTTCTTTTGCGTTTGAGTATGGATTCAAAAGGACATTGAGATGGACGTGCAGGGGTATGCATCTTTTATTCAAGGTTTTCTCTTTATGTTGCATGTTTCACATGTATACATGTTAAACGGATGTGTGCATCTCAATTATGCAGAGACCGAATATAATGCTTAAACCTCTTAAGTAATAAAGTGCTCCTTATCAAAACAAATACTCCCTCCGATCCATATTACTTGTTGCTGATTTAGTATAAAGTAGTACTAAATCGGCGACAATTAATATGGATCGTAAGGAGTATTAAATCGCTAATTTCAGTGTTGTACTTGAGCAGATGCAGGTTGTTGGACCCGGTCTTAACAAGCAGCTACAGCCACATACATACAGGGCAGTCCCAGTCATCAGCCAGAAGACATCACTTTACTTGTAATCACTTCTCTCTAGGAACTGGGTGCCCCCCCCCCCCCCCCCCAAAACATCGGCATGTTTGATTTTTCTCCCACAAGACTGACCCCAAGTCTGAAGTCTTCTGTACGCATATGCCCGTCCAGCGACGGCGCCGCAATGTATCTGCTTTCTGCAGTAACTCTTTTATCTATGTACCCTACTTCCGAAGGCAATGTACAAAGCACCATTCAGCCTGCCTTTTCTTTCTTACCAACACAATAATCCGCTGCAACGGCACTGTAGGAACTCTTATGTCAATATGTGTCTCATGTCATACACAGTTAGGAAGACCATAGTAAGGTATTTTTCTCTATTGGAGAATTTCTAAGCTAAATTTTTATGAAAAATATTAAAGACTGATTAATTCAATTATACTGTAACTTTGAAAAGTTTTATTGCAATATACCTGGACAGCTGGTTGGGTTTGTGTTTGCAGGAAACCACAACCGCATAAATAGTCAATCGTCACCTGACCGGCGACTAGAATCATTCCGGGAAGAAGCTGGGAATTTTGGACCTCCAACAGTGTGTCGCCACAGACCACTTGACATGATTTGATATTTGTACCACACGACCCCAGTTTTGAAGTCTTGGTATGCAATGGTGTTCTCTGCAATTGATCTATGTGCACTCTAGATACTTGGAAAGGCCATAAATAGATAGTATTCTTCAGCTTGCCATTTTCGTTCAACACTATAAGCTTCTGCAATGGCGCCGCAAACACTCTTCTACATCTCAATTTTCTTACCAGTATGCACATCCAAAGCGATCAACCCGGAAGCAGAAGCACTACTCCGATGGAAGTCCTCTTTGGTTCGCGCCAACTCACTATCCTCCTGGTCGATTTCTAGTTCTACCTGCTCTTGGTTCGGCGTCACTTGTGACGCTGCCGGACATGTTACAGAACTCCACCTTCCCAGCGCGGGCCTCCATGGTACGTTACACGCCTTCTACTCTGCAGCTTTCCAGAACCTCACTGTGCTTGATCTTCACAGCAACCACGTTGTTGGCGTTATCCCTGCAAACATCTCCTTGTTTCTCACCCTCACCGTTCTAGACTTGAGCTACAACAATCTTGTTGGTGAGATACCGTACCAACTCAGCAAGCTCCCTCTGATTGTTGAGTTAGATTTGGGAAATAACCACTTGACCAACCCAGAATATGCCAAGTTCTCACCTATGTTCAGTTTGAAGTTGTTATCTCTAGATAATAATGACCTCAGTGGTACCTTCCCACAATTCATCGTCAACTGCACCAATCTGAGGATGACGTCCCTCGATTTATCGGGTAACGCCTTCTCAGGGCGATTACCAGCTTCATTGCCTGAGATGGTTTCCAAGGTTGCAGTATCTAAATTTATCCTTTAATGGATTCCCCGGCTCAATACCTCGTTCACTCGCAAGGCTCCAAAAGCTGAAGATACTATGTCTCAACACAAATAATCTCACAGGAGGAATCCCAGAGAAGCTGGGGATGATATCTGGATTGCAAAAACTTCTACTAGGTGGCAACTCACTTGGTGGATCGATCCCAGCCTCACTCGGGAAGCTTCAGTTGCTAGAGACACTCGGCATCAGAAACTCTAGTTTGGTTTCTACTCTTCCACCTGAGCTGGGGAACCTTACAAGCATCCGGAGAATGTACCTAGCATATAACAGGTTATTCGGAAGTTTGCCACCATCTTTTGCCAGGTTGCAAGAAATGAGGCAATTTGGAATAAGTGAAAACAGTATCAGTGGTACCATACCGCAAGAGATGTTTACAAACTGGAGCAAGGTTCAGGCAGTTGATTTATACGACAACTTGTTAACTGGAAGCATCAATACACAGATCACTGAGTGCAAGGAGCTAGTGTATCTAGTAATGGCAAGCAACAACTTCACTGGCTCGATCCCAGTAGAGATTGCAAGCATGCCAAACATACAGTTCTTGGACTTGTCATACAATCACCTTACTGGGATTATTCCATCAGATATCAGTAACGCAACATCTTTGAAAATCCTTAACATCGGCTTCAACCATCTTGAGGGTGAGCTTCCTGCAGCCATCTCTTTGTTGGTAAATCTTGCTGTTCTCGATTTATCTAGCAACATGTTTACAGGTGTCATTCCTAATCTTGATAGAAAGCAGTTGCTAGTTCTTAAGGTGGCTGAGAATAGCAGCTTCTTGGGAGAATCATTTTCTGCCTTTTGTCAACTAACACATCTGCGATTCTTGGATTTATCAAATAATCAGTTGTTTGGAGAGCTTCCTGGTTGCTTTTGGAATTTGAAAGATTTACAGTCCTTGGATTTGTCGAGCAATGCTTTTGCTGGAGAAGTTCCAACCTCAACCTACAATAGTACTTCACTGAGAGTGTTGCACTTGTCAAACAATAAGTTCACAGGTTGTTTTCCAGGAGTGATCAAGAACTTCAAAAGCCTTGTTATTTTGGATCTCGGGAACAACAACATTTCTGGTGTAATTCCTCCATGGATATGGGAATGCAATCCTTTGTTAAGGATCATCGGACTGCGATCAAACATGTTCTATGGAAGTATTCCCTGGCAGCTCTCGAAACTCTCCCATCTCCAACTGCTTGATTTAGCTGAAAATCATTTTGTAGGTTCTGTACCAAAAAGTTTCGCCAACTTTTCCTTGATGAGAGAGACATCTTTGATGCAGCCATTTGCAGAAATCGACATGCAAACTAATAGCTTTGGTTTATCTCTCAGTGGCTTCATGGACATAGTTTGGAAGGGACAGGAGTACACCTTTCAGGGAAAAGATGCATTTGTGACTGGCATTGATCTCTCCGGCAATTCCCTCATTGGTGAAATCCCTTCAGAGTTGACATATCTTAGAGGCATCCAGTTACTAAATATGTCAAGAAATTATCTATCTGGTGGCATACCAAAGGACATTGGCAATCTGAAGCTGTTAGAATCCCTTGATCTCTCTTGGGGTTTCTGCTTCGGTACACCCCCCCTCCCCGAAACTCAAACACAACAACGGTCGAGATCGTTAAGGGTATGATAGTCTTTAAATAAATTATTAATTGTATTTGGGTATGGATCTATATGTTGTACGGATCCGTATACATAGAACATCTGTACATTATGGAGCCGTCCTCGTAGGTTAGGATAATGATCATCTTCCTCATTGTGGGCAAACAGAAAAGCTTGAGGGACATAACAGCCATGGCGTTCAGCTTCCCCTTCCAATTCCACCAATTCTAATGAACTATTTCCTTCGACTTAAACACGAAAATTGTTCAGAATTCAATGGAGAACTCATTCAGGAAATTACTTCTCCACTTTTATTGCCCTAATTGCAAAAATCGAACTGGTGCCCAAAGGCAAGCAAGGGGACGCGTAGGCGAGGGGAGCCCGTGCGAAATCAGATCCTTGTGAGGCGGGAGGTAGATCTGGTCTGGCTGTGGAGAGCCCACCGCCTGAGCGCCACCGGGAGAGGTAAGTGCGGGAGAGCTACAGTTTCCCTGGAGAAGGAATTGGACGGGCGAAGGCGTATTAGTTCGTATATATACCAACGGACATACGGCTATACGAGTATGGATCACGGGAGCTAATACTCCTAGTATAAGATTAATACGTAACTAATTAGTAGTAAAAGACTAGTTTATCCTTTTTGAGTCTGGGAGGGGGGGTGTACCGAAGCACGGGCCCTCTCTTGGAACAATCTATCAGGTCCTATTCCTCCTAGCATATCAAACTTGATGTTCCTGAACACGTTTAATCTCTCTAACAACCGTCTATCTGGAAAGATACCTACCGGAAGTCAGCTGCAAACACTCAATGATCCATCGATCTATAGCAACAATCTTGGACTCTGTGGTCCCCCTTTGAGCACATGTACAAACAGTTCGAGTACTACAATATCAGTGGATGAGACAAGGGAACACCACCATGAACTTGAAACACTCTTGACATACTGCTCGATGATTGCTGGGACTGTCTTCGGTATCTGGGTATGGTTTGGAGCATTGTTTTTTTGCAAGAACTGGAGGTTTGCTTTCTTCAGTTGTATAGATGAGCTGCACCAAAATTTTATGCAGAATATTAAGAGTGACTGACAGGCCCTAGTGTTTCCTGAAGTTTCCTCAACTTGCAGTGTCTCCACTAGGCATACATGGCCCTGCACTTTATGTTCACCAATAAATTTATAACTAGTAGGCTAGGCTTGCCGACGCGCTCGTGTGAGATGATTAATTTACTTAAGTGATTGCATCCGTTGTAACACTTACTTGATATAGTTTATGTAGTGGAGACTTGAATAATGGATATTGTACTCTTGGTTTTACATTGCATGCTATGTTAATTATTTTGAATTCGAGTTTGTCAAATACTAGTAAATGAATCTCTGCTTGTCCTCCTCCCTTCCCAAAACATAAAGATGTGTTCTTTGATGTGAATTCTAGCCGCCGCCGCCCCCTCTCCCCACCTCTCTCTCCTCCTCCTACCGCTGCCCGAGGGCGCGGATGGGCAAAGCCTGGCCATTGCCGCCGGCAGCGGGGCATGCTCGTCCTCTCGCCTGCAAGGTACAGCCCGGTCCATCGCCTTCATGGCGTGGGCGTGGTGTGGCCGCCGGGCACCATGGCGTGGCTGCTCTCCGGCGTGCGGTGGTGCTCTGGAGCAGCGGCTGCGTGGGGGACGACGTGATGGCTGGGAGGCGTGGAGGAGGCGGAGAAGGACACGGAGATGGACGGAGGTGGCGGCGCGGCCTGCCTTTGCGGCGGTGGCATTTCTTCTTCTAGGCTTGTTTGACGGGCCTGATTTGGGGCTATCTCGGGCTCGTCTAGGCCGGATGTCGGCCGGTCGTTTCGTTCGCCAGGAGTCGGTCGGTATTGTGGGGACTGCTGGATTGGCATGAATAAAGGAGGTGGTCCTAGGGTAACTTCTCGCACCGCATGCCCGTCTCCATGGATGTGGCAGGAGTGTCTTTTTTTCGGAAGGCTCTGCTGGCGAACTCCATTGGGCGGGTCATGCCTGGAGATTGGTGGATCGGATGCGATTCGGTCGGGTACACCTGGATTTTTATCTAACCATTTGGTTTCATAGGGAGCACTGCGAAGCTGTGCTGATTGTTGCCATCACGCAACACGATTTCTTCGTTTCATGGTAAAGTCAACTAGCGGAGAATGTCATGGATGCCGAGTTATTGGGACTAGCAATGGTGGTTCTAGTCGTTGTGGCAATGACGAACTTGCTTCGTGATTTGTGACTCATTGCAGCAGCATGGTTAGTGGGACGACAGTACGGGAGAAGTTTATGGTCCTATCTTGCATAGTGAAAAATCCAATGTTTGTCCTTAATTGGTTGTGCCTCGCAATGGCCTTATTGAAGACATTGTTTTGTAAGCGTGGACTTTTCCCCGGGGTAAAAACCTAAGATCTATTGATCGGACAACAAAGGCGCATGTGCACCGTTGTCTTCTTGGTGGCGTCGTTTTTAGAGATGTTGGATTTCTGGTGTTGTCTTGATGGTGTTGGTGTTGGTGCTGCTGCTACAAGGAACTTGTCACTGTAGTGAGACTTTTCTTTTTTATGTAATTCTTCTTCATTTTTTATGGCAGTGTGCATCTTAAAAAAAGAAAAAAAATCAGAGCTATCAGGCCATGAAACTTAGTTCTTTTTTAGATAACGCCGCGAAACTTAGTGGCCAGCCCACGCTCGCGAGGCTAGCCTCTCGGCCCATGTAACAGCGGAAGGCAACAGAAAGCTGAAACACGAACACATGCGGCCCACGAGAGGTGTCGACCAGATTCGTCTGCGTTGACCCTGCCTTGGCCGTACGTATCGCGCCCGTATCATGCGTCCGAGTCGATCGTCTGACGGACTACGACGACGACTCTGCGCCGGGCGAACGGAACGGAAACCATACGATCTTCAAGCTGGTGGATGCGGCTTCCTCTTCCGGCCGGGAAAGATTTTCCAGCAGAGGTCCCTCGATCTCGTGTCCTCTATCTATCTACACAATCGAGTGCGCCGAGTCCTTGATGCCTCACTGCCCTGGTGCTGGTGGCAGCAAGTATCACATCGATGGCAGAGACTGTCCGAGTTCCATAACTCGATCACGCAGCGCCCCCGTCCTCTCTCTGGTCTGGCAGGTCTATCAGTCCAGCCTACCGCCACGGCGCATCCCCATTTCGGTCTCATATTTATCCATCTTTCATTACAGTACACTTGTATCTTATTGTGCAGATACTTGCTGCGTGCGCGCCTGTCCCGTATCCTGAAATTAACGACAAAAAAAGCTGATTTGGCACGTTGCACTGCAAAAAAAAAAAGCTGAAGAAAAAACTGCAGGTGCAGCAGCATGCATGATGAACAGTGTGCGGGACAGACATAACTCGTAGTCTCGGACAGCGCAACTGGTAGTGCCAGCCACATGTTCCTCTCTGATCTGCAATCACCCAGCCCTATATTCGATCGGCCGTCGTCTCCAGAGACAAAAAGGAGATTAACTTTCTTTCCATCTCCACCCTCCGCCGTACCCGTACCTGCAGCTAGCAAGGACCGGCCGGGGGTCGGGGGACCAATCTAGGGCAACCGCTCATCAGCAGCATCTAGCTCCGCACGATGAGAAGAGCAGCATCTCCGGCGGAGCAAATCGAGCTAGCGGCACACACGGCGTGTGTATGTATCGCATGATGAATGCCACTGGCACTCTCACCGGCGCAGCGCGCGGCACGCTGCTGCTGCCGCAAGCGGCTGCCGGCCGGCCGGTGGATCGCGCGCGCGTGCTGCCGCGGCAGCGAAATGGTGCGCGGCAGCGGCAGCGGGTGGATGCCGAAGCGAATCCCGGCGCAGATACGTCCGATCTTCCCAGTACACAAGTACCACTTCGCCTGACCTGAGCACGTACGTGGCCTCCGCCTAAAGCCTGCCCCCGCTCCATCCCTCCATGTTCCATTGCTGCCCTGAATTAATCTGTTTTTTTTTCTCAGCGACGATACGTAATAACAACGACCGGCTCGTTTGTAGTGGCCGGATGTAGGCAACAGTTTTCTGAAATGTTTAAATTCAAAATCTCTAAGCTTCAAAGTTCGGCCTCCTACCTAGAGCCTAGGCTCCAACCGACTTCACTAAAAAGACAAAATCTCACAAAAAATCTCAGTTTGTCAACTTGTTGAGTCCAAAATACAACATATTTCATTCTGAAATTTTACACACTGATAGAAGACAACTTTTTTATAAAAAAAATGGGGGATGGACCCCTGGCCCCTGCACCGAAAAGATGCGGCATTCTTCATTAAATTAGTCAACAATGGTCTGACAAAGAGTATATGTAGAAATTTTTTGGAAGCCACCACGCAAGACCTACAGCCCCGACAATGGGTGAAAATCGTGCCAACAAGGAATTGTGCCTTGAAAACACGAAAAACATGCCACCAACTAGGAACCAAGAACATCGCATACCACGAGACACCCGCTAGGAGAAACAAGAGCATTCATCCAATATAGCAAGAATCTTAGCAAGAACCTCATGCACATGCCACAAAGACTTTTACCACCATCAAAACCATCACGCAATCTTTAGAGCAAAGATCAACATAGTTTTCGACAATCCTGCCGTCGATGCCGCCGTAATGTCACACAACGCCCTCCCGCCCTGCGCGAGTTCGTCATGACACGTCTGTCACCAAGACCCGACCGTTACACGCCCACAGAGGCTCGTCGTTGTTGAAGCAGTAGAGACAACCCCGCTCCACGTGGTGCCTCCTCCTTCTAGCACCTTCTCCAAAAACTTTGCCACTAGGAAGGAGAGCGAACCAAAAGCACTGCCATCGTCTGGGCGACCCAAATCAAGGGTTTCCTTCGAGTAGTTCGAACGAGTAGATGAAGGTTGCCGCGATGCTGCCTTCAACAAGGTAACAACACATAGACGCCGTCATCGCTCGCCATGACCATAGTCGTAGCACAATTTTCAACGGTAGCGCCTCCTCCACTCACTGTCAAAACTAGGCATGGTATCCCGAGATCCGCCACATCTAGTTGCCACCTGGCCGTGCACGTTCGGCGAGGGAGGCGGCCGCCGCCGTCAAGCCGCCCATGTGATAGAGTACGACATTCCCTATGCCCTGCTATTTCTTTGTAAACTTTTGAAATGTTTGAATTCGAAATTTCAGAGCTTCAAAATTCAGCCTCGAGCTCCGAATAACCTCTACATGAGTAGGATTTCTGGAATTCTGCGTGGACATGCACGGGTGGTCCTCTCCTCCAGGGAGATCGCTCGCGGCCTGCAAAAACTGCAACCGATCATGCATCGGGCAGCAGCGAGATGCTGGCCAAATCTGTGGCAGCAGCGGATCAGGCTGTGCTGTGCTGGCTGGCTGCATGCAAAGCAGCGCCGGTGCCAGTGGCAGTTCTCGCCAATGGCTGGCGCCCAGCGCTTTCAACCCTCTCCTGTACCTGTACCTGATCTGCTGACCTCCGGGCTCTACTTTTGCTGCGACAAATGCAGGCGAGATCAGCTCGTCGCCTAGGGCAGCTTTGGCGCCTGTAGCCTGTGCAAAAGTAGCTTTGGTCACGCCTTTGCCCTGGAGGACCCTATCATCGCCTGGGGCTTTGCAAACAGCATGTACTGCATGCATACACTGCCCCTGGAGGACCCTATCATCGCCTAGTCGATCTTTGCAAAACGAGAGGAAGTTTTGTACTGGTTCTGTTAGAGTATACATATTGTACACGGCTAGATTAGGATAGAGATAGGATACTTGTCTTGTACTCCAAGTCTATGCCTTATCTTGTACTCCAAGTCGGTCCGTTGTACGTCTATATATACTCGCCCGAGAGGCTCAATAATACATCCATCATATTCCGCCATACCTCTCTCCCTCTACCCTTCAACAGGTTCTACTGCTCATCATGCATGTGTAGGTGTACATGGTTTTCTGCATGTGCATTTTTGGTAAGGGTTGAATTTAGGGCTAAATTGCTCCCAGTCGATCAACAAATCCCAAATCTGCGATGTTTTTGGCTTGCATAAATTTGTACTCCGCTAGCGCGCAAATGAAGCTCTATAAAGATGCATGAGGACGGTAGACGAATCTGAAATGCATATAGCATTGCAACCCTGAATCTGCAGCATTGATCGTCGATCTGCACACTGCAGAAGATGAGCTTCGCCGGCCGTATTTCTCGGTGGCTGGTGTGCTGCCCCCACGCAAAAAGGAAAGCGCCGGAGCTAGGCATCTTTGTACCGGCATGTACAAGAAGGCTGCAGCCCATGACACATGCATCCCCCATCTTTTTCTTGCAATTATGTCACTGTACATGTAGTAGTGGTAGGATTACGGATGTTAATAGTCCACCCAATCATTTTCTGCAAGGCAGGATCCAAACGCGCAGACCTGGAAGTACATCGCGTGCATGGCTGAATGCAGGAACAAGGCATCGAGTGGTGGTCCGTCGTCGTACTCAAACGGATCTTCCCCTCATTATGAACTCATGGTCTCCTCTCTCTCACACTCCATTTCAATTTTTTATGAAGGAGCCTAAACTTCCTCTCTTTTTCATTTGCTTCTATACACCCCTTCTCTAAACTCACCAAAACTCAAACACAACTACGGTTGCGATGGTTCGATGCCTCTTCATAATTAAAGGCATGTTGGTCTTTTGCACCTAATTAAAGAATATTAATTTGTACGTATGTTAGCGTTGTACAAACACGCACGACACAATTACATATATACGTACGGATCCATTGGCGGAGCTCAAGATCCCATTATTGGGTTCAGCAAATTGTACATATGAGTTCAAACGAGCAATTTGAAGCAAATGAATAGCAAAACCCAAATGCTTATGTGTTGGCTCCACCCATGAATCTGTACATGTAGGTCCTAAGTACATATGATACTTGTACGATGGTGGTGGGAAGTAGCACGCTTGGATGACGGCTTGTGATATCGCTGCCAAACAGTCTGGTTGGTCGTTCTCCAGGAACATGTTCACGACCCAATTTCTGGCCAGACAAGTTTGGCAACTTGTCTAGCCCAAGGTGAGAAAACACACAAAAAGTACGCGGGTTACCTGGACATGGCGCCGGACATGTCCAGCAATATGTGTCGGCGAGGACGTGGGGGTCTAATGGTGGCCAATCCGGAGACAGGTGGTGATTGGATCATGGCTGACAATGACGAGGGTACGCTCAGGATTAGGAGGAGACCGCGAGAATTGTGATGGCTGCTTGATCGGATCAAGCGATGATCGCGAGGTGAAGATGGCTGGAGCCGACGAGGAGCGGAGAGCTAGAGACGACCACCTGCAACCGTGAGCGGGACATGGGCGTGAGCACGGGGTGAGGGACGAGCGGCTGGCTGCCGAATACGATATGCCTATACATGGGTATTTAGGGTTTAGATATGGGTTTTGTCGGGTAAACTTGAGTTAATCAATTAACCTTTTAATTGCAGGCTAGGTGTAGGGTTACTCATCCTTTTAACACAAATCCTCGACTAACTTTTATTCCGTAGCAATTCATGTGTAGCTGTAGCATTACTCTTTAATGAGTTTGGGTGTTGTGTACCGAAGCACGGCCCTCAAATTTTTATCCTATGTTTTGACAGCATAAAATATTTATGTTTGTTCTTTTTATGTAAATAAAAGAGAAATTCAACACCACAAATCTACCAAGCAATGTGACGGCATGTAATCTACGCGCAGGTCTCATGCTACTACGATAGATCGATCGACAGAAGGCGAAACCATCACATCAAGATGAGATTCGCCGTGCATGATGTCTCATCAAAATTCGGTGCTACCTAGGGCAATTGGGTTCTCTGAACCTTTCTCGTGAACCACACACATGCATAATGCACAGCAACGTCGCGTCACACGCCACCTCCGCCCTCCAGGTCAAAGCTGTCACATGGGACGACAAAACATTTATTTACAAGCTGGCCGCCGTATCCTTAATTTTGATTGCATTTTCGTATAGGTGAAATTAATATTTTCCATGAACTGTTTCCTTCCTTTTTTTTTGACCTGTTTCCTGCCTTTTTTGAAGTGGACAAATATTGTCAAGCTCGAGATACACAAGGTATTCGTCTTTTTTTGTAGAGAGAAAAACTGGTATACGTACGTAGGGGGTGCTGCTGCTACATGACAAGAGTGGAGATGGAAAGCGAGCCGACCGTCCGGGCCCACATGGCAGCAGGGCTGACCGCACCGGCGTACGCCGGCCGTATACGAGTACCCGGGCACGTGAAAACTACACGCCCTGTAGTACGAAATACGTGGGCCCCACCTGCTGGTCGCAAGAGAGATGCGGCGGTGTCTCCTAGCGAGTCGCTGGTCTTCTTCCTCGGGCCGGGCGCTATAAACCGCAGCACCCCGGGAGGGGACAGCTGCTCGATCCCGTCTCGCCACGCCACGCGCAGCCGCAACAAAGCCAGCCAGTGCACGCTTGGCGTCTTGCTCTCTCTCCCTCGATCTCTCTGATGGCGGCCACGCCCTACTTCCTGTGGCCCGCGCAGCCCTCCTCCGCCGCCGCGTCCGACCCCATGGCCGTCTTCGCCTTCAACCCCGCGGAGGACTCGGCGGCGATGGACGTGGCGCCGCTGCACGCGCCGGAGCTCTCGGAGGGGGTGGCGAGGCCGCGGCCGCGTCGACAGGCCTCGTCCGGGTCCGGGAGGCAGGGGACCGGCGGCGGTACGCCCAAGAAGCACCCGCAGCGCGGCCTCGGCGTGGCGGAGCTCGAGCGCCTGCGCTGCGGCGGCGTCGACCCGCTGCAGGACCTCAACGTCGCGGCCGCGGCCGCCATGCTCGAGGCCGCCGCCAACGCCTCCGGCGCGCACCAGGGCGGCTCCGTCCTCCTGCACCACCACCACCACCAGGACCACGTGCCGTCGTTCGACGCCGCCACCGGCGCGCGCTACTACTCGCCTCTCCTCGTCCAGCCGCCACCCCCTGCCCCTGCGGCCCCCGCCCGCTACGTCCACGCCATGGCGCCGGAGCAGCAGTACTTCGTGGATCGCTGGGGCCGCGTGGGGGGCTTCGTTCCGGCGTCGGGCAATGCCGGCGCCGTCGGCCATCTGCAGCAGCAGCTCGAGGCGCTGGCGCAGGGGCCGGCGCTGGAGCAACCTTCAAGCCAAAACACGATCTGGCGCCCGGCGTCCTCCTCCGCCTCCTGCCTCCACGTAGGCCACCGCTGCGATCTCTGCTCCAAGGTACGCCGCCAACGATCAAGATCCTTCCCTTCTTTCCTGAATTGTCTCTCCGATTCAACCTTTTGTGCTAGTATATAATTGTGCTAATTAACCATCCTTGTCTTCTCCATGGGCGCCCGTGTCCGTGTGTTCTTCCTGGTTACGCCCATGAAGACCGTGAGGGACATGACAGAGAGAGCTCCACGGGCTCCTGCTCCCGCCCCCGCCGCCGCCACCACCACGGCAGACTACTCCATCTACGATCTCGCCGCCGCCATGGCCGCCGCCCGCAAGGTACATGCATCGGCACGACACGTTTGCAGAGCTTGGCTCTTGCAGCGTTGCAATCACATCGAACTGTATCTGACCCCAAGGTTTGGACGACTGCAGGAGACGGCCGGAGACGGGTACTTGGCACGGGAGGCGAAGAAGGAGGTGAGGGAGATCGAGTTCTTCCCGGCCAGCACCACCGCCAACCACGCCGACGTGTCCGAGTTCGCGACGACGTCGATGGGCCGGACAACGCCCTTCTCCAACTCCTCCTCGCCCGGCGGCGGCGGCTACGCGGCGCCATTGGACCTGTCGCTGAGGCTGTAGGGGTTTTCGGTCTGTGCTGGTAGATCCATGAACCAGCTTCTTGGGGGTTTTTTTGGTTGCTTAGTTCCTGATGTTATTTTCGGTGCTATAATTCGCGGGATAACTTGTGGAGTGGAGATGAGATGAGATCAATGCACCTTGCGTAATTGCGATTGGTGGTTTTGGTTTGTTAATTTCCAATTTGTGTCGAATTGCTATTGGGAGTAATTTTGTGATCCAAGATGAGGATGGAATGGATTTGAAAAATCTTAAATTTTAATGGCGCCGATGGAAGTGTATGCTATCTCATAGAAATCTACTCCCTCCGTTTCAAAATATAAGATGTTTAAACTTTGTGAAGCAAATGTATTTAGACATCTTTTAGTGTGTAGGTTCACTCGAATAGACACACTAAAACATGTCTAGGTACATTTGCTTCACAAACCTATAACATCTTATATTTTGAAACGGAGGGAGTACATGCTACCATTCGCAGCTGTTTATACGCTTCAAGGTAACGTTAATTAGTATACTGGTGGAAATTTACAGCTGGGAAATTGGTTTGTCCGGGCGCTGGCAGTCATCCAAAGGAACTGCATGCCTTTTATGTCACTGCTACTAAAATCAATGAACCATTAATTTTTTTTTTCTTTCGAAAAGGAAACAAACAACGGAGGCTGATGTGCATGCGGCTGGGCTGGCAGGAACAGGAGGGGACGAGGCAGCAGCACACGCGTGTTGGCATGGCAACCACGACCAACGCCTCTTGTTCACAGTGCAAGAGATGGCAGAAATGGACACGATCGAGGCTAGGTTTAGATTCCGCCCATGCACGTACGAGACGAGAGAAACTACTACCGGCCTTTGATTCCCTTACTCGTGGGCCTTGACTATCTACAATAGCTAAGCTAGGATGAGAGGTGCTAAATCCATTGATAAAAGAAGACATTTAAGAGATCTTCGATTTGTAGAGCGAAACCGGATAAAATACTGAATACCGACAAGATACACCTAGAACACCATAAAATATATAAGATGCAGTAGACAAGACAGACGAGACACATAGCCGGACTACTTGAGCGACACACCCCTCGCAAAATGCTTCTCGAAAACCATCCCTCGAGTTTCTGATGCCACCCATGAAGGGCTCCGGTGACCAGCAGGTCCACGCGAAAAATGGCAGCCTTCTTTTTTTCAACGTTTTTTTTATTTGGGCAAAAGCAAAATCTTCTACGCGGGCCGATCGTTTTGTCTCTCCGCAATTCGACAAAGTAGGAGGACTAACCATTAGTTGTGAGAGTTCCATTAGTGCACCGACGTTCAATGGATACAATTAATCCTACCTAGTCCATCCCTTAATGTGCTCACATGCTAACTAAACCTACATTTACCGTGGTGGTTTGCATACGTGTACAACAAAAGATGAATTGGGTCAGCTTGCAAAATCAAAATTATTAAAAAAATTATCTCTAACTCCAAATCAGTTGGCGATCTACTTTACTATCAACTTTGTCCCAATTAGATTCCTGAAACTAGAGCCTACTAGTTAAATACCCGTGCGTTGCCACGGTTTTTAAGTTTTTTCGCAATGGCTCAAATTTCAAGTGCAACATATAACAAGGAAATATCATGCAGTTTGCGTAAGTGCTTATGCATCCCTTCTAGCTTTCCACAAGTATAATATCACTCCAAGCATGCATGCACGTTTGCCCGTTTTTGGCAAACGAATCAAACAGACAGAACTTCCACCATGTGAACGAATCAAAAAAAATGATGTTTAGCTAAATAAGAGTGAACTCAGTTGGGACTACGGGACAAAAACATAGAGCTACGTTCACAAATCATCATTATATTTTTTAAACACTTTGTGTAAATTAACATCAGCATCTTGGCGGATCTTCCCCTATTCCGGCAACTACCGTCCTCTCCCGTCCCCACTGACATCCTGTTGCCCTTTTTTTCCGTTTTTCATCTTCTTATTTACCTTTCATCTCCTTATTTATGGAGAATGATTGTGGATATGATCTTCTCATGAAGACATCATTATCAGGCAGGTAGGCAGGTACTCAGACTAATCCATTACCAGATTGGAGAAGGAACTTTTCCATGTAGAAACTTTAACTTCCAACTGAGATGTTGCATAACAATGGGAGTCAGTTGTTGGCTCAGTCACAGATCAGTTGCCAAGGAAACTGGCCTGCTGGGCATTGGGCAAGATGGTTCTGAACCTCATAGCAGTAGTACATGTTTCTCCATGTATGCACAAGCCTAAGTTTGACATAAAAGAAGACACTATCAGAAGGGAGGATTGCAGAATTAATAAGACAACATTGTACGGCACTAAGTTGGAATGATAAGTTTTTTGTGTGCATATATCATCGATGAAAATAATACAAGAAGCACATATCGCACCACAGTTAATATGGCATAAAATGCCTCAGGTATCTACACTTAACTTCCTACAGGGCAACAATCATGAATGACAATAAAGATCCAATGTGACTCAACATAAGTGACTTCAAAGCTATACTTAGGTTCCTAGTGATGAAACACTATCGGCATTATCTCAATATGAATAACGAAGAAGCGGGATTAACAAAACTTCTTGAAATGCATTACTATATATATCAGGAATTGAAAATAGAGATCATGGGGCCTACAATAAAATAGCATCTTTGAACTATTAGACACTCTAGCTCAGACAAATTGGAGCTTGCCCTGCAGATAATTGAATAATCTGAGGATGGAACTCCTCGTCTCTGAGCTTTGATATGGTCAAACTTACAGATTCCTCTAAAGAAATAATCGGACTTTGCAGTTCCTCAATATTATCCCGAACTTTCTCTGCATCCAACTTATCATGCTCCTCAGATATGAGTTGTAGTTTCTGTATTGAAGCCTTGCAAGTCTGCATGGAAATAATAATCAACAATGTGTTTTGTTGAGTTCTGGTAAAACAACATTTCTTTCAAAAAGAAGGAATGCACCTGGTCTCTGCATCATTCTCGAACCAGATTATCCTCTCCCTAATCTAACAAATTACTGCTCACTGTGGATTCATTCCAATACGCATTTCGAATTATCATTGTTGACATGATAAAATTTTCCAATTTAGTAGATGATATTAATTTAAAATGAATTATATTTTTTACTATTTTAGCTTGAGAAAAGTGGCAGAGGATATAACCTTCGCAATTGTCACAAACATATCAAGCTGAAATGCTACTGTTTTTGCCACAGATAATAATACACTATAGTCTATAGAGCATATTTTGGCAATAATACAGTGTAGAGCATAACTTGGTAATGATATAGTCACACGTACTGATGCATTCTTCCATCTTTGTAACAAAACCTTTCACCTAATATTTTAAGAGAAGAAACATTAAACGGGTAATCTGGAGATGATGGAAAAGGAGGACAAAGCAGCACTAATTTTAGCAGTATAAACTGGAGTGGTCACATCTCATGTAGAAAAAACTACATATGGAACTATTCCAACAACCTGCAGCAATGTATGATGATGTTTAATAGAGGGTCTGGGTATTACCAAAAGACCAACAAAAATTAAACGGGTTGTTGTTGCATAATACAATGATGAAAGTGTGAGTTTAAGTATGTATGTAATTTCCATAAGAGGAGATTCAGTGGGGTGGATATGTGTCCTCGGTGAAGTGCTACTCCTATTTCTCCAAATTCTAGATTCACCAGGAGTATTGCTAGTACTATGATTATTGCTAAGGCTGAGTAGTCATCCAACTGTCTGATATGAGAGGCCTGATGATATCATCATCAGGCAAGCAAAGAGCAATATCAATCAGACATGCAATACCATAACCTTCCACCTATCAAAACCAAAATTATATCTATTTTTTTCCATTACATCAGCTGGGATAATTATTGCACATACTTGTGTTGCAGCAGCCAAAGCAAAAAGAAACAACAGAAGCATTCGGTATCTTCTATGATGCAGTTTTAGGATCAAAATGAAAGTTGTCCTTCGCAAGAAAGCATGACCAAGCAATTGACAACGCATACATGGTACTAAGCCTGTTATTTCAAAAGCTAAAAAAACAAAATAACAGAGGTAATGCAGAGTAACCTTCACAGTTCTGTCATCATACTTCTAAAGTTTCTATCATGAGCTGCAAGGACAAGTTCATGCTTACCATATGCAGATGGGAGAGAAAGTAGGAAAAACAAATCAGATAATAATCACCTATGAGATGCAGATTTCCATGTTGATCCTTATGATTAGCAATTCCTTGAAAATGTAGAATTCCAGAGGGTCTTATGCCTAGTCCACCCGTGCTGCATAAAAATATGCACATTTTTCTGCAGCTAATTCTTGCATCTCTGTTATTTGCATCGTACTAAGAAAATTTCGTCACATGGAGATATATTACAACATAACAAGATATTAGCGTTTAGCTCCTTTGCAATACAGTTTCCTGTTCAGCTAATATATGCCCACCCAAGTGACTTATACTAACCCACACAAGTTACAAGAAATAAAACAAGCTACATAGCCAAATATAAATAGACTGACACAACGCTCTTACAACGAGTCTCATACTTCAGCACAAAAATGTACATAAATATCGGTGGTAATTTAGCTAGTTGCTCTGATCTGCTTAAAAATCAATTCGCCAGGAGTTCCACATATAGAATGGTTGAAGCATTTGAGAAGACCGATAATACTAAAAATCCTAAATCAGTGGCAATACAAATGCACATCAATTGCTTGAAAGTTAAAAATCAGCTTTATGTACATACCTGAACGGGAATTCTAGAATTGATTGACTGCAACCTGCTTGTCAACTACTTATTGGATCCACAAATTAGAAGTATGTGACCCATCCAAATCCTTTTGGCATCAAAAGAATCATCGAGTGCTCTAGCAGGCAGATTTCATCCATACCTAACTCCCTACGCAATTCATCCATCAGAAGATAAGCATACATATAACACTCAGTAATAACTTGGGCAGAAGGAAAATCATAGAAAATCTAGTGTGGTTCTAATGGTTGAAGAAATTGCATACCATAGGCGTTCCTGGGGTGGTAACTTGCGGTGTGATGGTAAGATGGCAGAGGCAACCTAGACGGCGACGGGGAAAGCAAGCACACCACTTGAACGCAACGCGTTGATTAAATCAGAATAGAGGGAGTAACACTTAACTAAGAAGTTTTCAAGCAGGCATTTAACCAAACATTTGTTGGGCGACATACATCACATCACATTGCCTAAGCAGGTCTGGTCAATACTGCACCAATTGATGTACTACCCAAAATAAGTGCAAGTGACATGTTCATGAATGCAGAATCAATAGCAGAAGATGGAGGGAAGAAATTGAAGAAGGTCAAGCAATATAACCCCACAAACTAATAGCTCTTGCATGGTACTACGCCAATATATTGCAGCAATAATCTATGTACGAACCATCAGAAGAGCGCCAAAATGGCCATGTCGTAGCAATTCAGTCTTCATGCATAGAGGAGGTGGAGGAGAGTCACGCACATCAGAAAAAAGGCAGGATGGCCGTGGTGCGACCACGCCCTCGGCATCTGGGAGGCAGTGGGAACATCGCCGGGCTGCAGACGGCAGGCCCTCACACCTCTGTCCGAACTCCGACGGCCACGCCCAAACCCCTCCCCAACTGCAGGCGATGAGCTTGACGAGGAGGGCCTCCTTAGATCTCCTCGCCTGCTCCGGGGCGAGCGGTAGACAACGGACGACCGACTGACCGAGGCAGGGACCGCAGCGGCGATGGAGGATGTGAAAAGAAGTATGGTGGCGGTGTGGATCGGAAATCGCCGCTGTGGAAGAAGACGGCAACGGCCAACATTCTACCAGGGTTCGAGGTGGCGGAGGGGAGGTAGAGACGGGCAGAGATGCTCGCCGAGGGGTCAAGCCGTCAAGAATGACATCCTTGGAGGCGACACCGTCGGCAGGGTATGGAGGAGAGAGTGGAATGGTCACGGTGCCGTCGAAGCACTCGACCCGGCCGCGGCGATGGATATAATTTGTGAGTGGGTAGTGGCCTGCATGCGTGAGGTGGGCGGTTTTCTCCTCTCTCTTTTTCTTTGCACGCCGCTGTTTGTGGGAGGAGTACGGATGACTTACTAGGCAGGCAGGCAACCATCACCTCTAGCTTCTTAATATAGTAGAGATGTTGGAAACTTTGACGACTATTTTTTGACTACCATATTTCCACCAAAAGAATATACAAAGTTGCCAACGCATCAACAATTATAAGTCTTTCATGAATGTACACACAAAGTCATACCATCAATGTAATCCCGCCTCTCCATGAATGTATGATGAAGAACCCCTCTAAGACACATGTAACAATCATAGATCGACCTCTCCATACCCCATGTCTCGTCTCCATACCACCACGGTACACGAAGCCTTGTTCGATTGCATCAGAGGGATGTCACATGTTCTCGTTGTATGTGCATGTTCATTGCTTACCTTGCTTGCGTAGTGGGAGTCTCTCGGAGAGGACTGCGCATATACTTGGGCATGGGAAACCCAATCTGAATGGCCCAAAAATTCTCGGCTTGGGAGTGAAATCTAGGCTCGACTGCCAGGTTGGGCCAGACCTGGGCTTCAAGTTTATGTGATTTAGGGAAGAGGCCCAACCCGGTGGGCTTTTGGACTTTTTACTAGGGATAGGATGGGCCAACTTTTGCAGCTGCGGGCTTTCCTGGCCTAGTCCCAAGCTCGAGCATGCCCGAGGTATGCACAGATCTGCCACATGACTTTATGCCATAGTCCGGCTCTGCCCCTACCATATTGTAGCACACGTCTTCCAGCTCACGACTCTCTCCTCGTGAGAGAGGCCATGCGAATCCAGTTTTGTGCCATGATTCTCTGCCTCTACACGTGTCAACGTGGTGGGCCTAACTCGCGCACCTCTCCTATAGATTCTTCCTCGGGTGTACCCCTCACTGTCATTCCAAGTTCTTTCTCCTTGCTTTTTCTGTGTTGTTTTGTCTTTCTACTTCATCTACCTCTCATGATTTGCTCTTCTCTTGTTGTCTCGTGTGCCCTCATGTAACTTACCCAATTCCATAGATGAGATTTTGTCTTCAGGAAGAGGATTTCCTAGGATAGCGGAGTCTGCATTTGTGTAGTAACAGTCAGGTCTGCTAATGTATTGGTGTCCTTGTTCCCATGCTTAATTCTCATAGTCTTGCCTCTCTTGGAGTTCTGTGGATGCTTGAGGAGAGGTCATTGCGGTCCTTGTTCCCATGCTTAATTTTCAGAATCCTGCCTCTCTTGGAGTTCCGTGGATGCTTCAGGAGAGGTCATTGTGATCTACGTGACACACTTCAGCTCAAGTTTGAACAGACCGACCAGAATCTGACGTACCCTCATGTTTTGTCGCAAATGGCCTCTTCTCCTTGTCGCCATGATTAACAATCATGCTCATGTTTGATACATCATAATCATATCCAGTCCTTTCAAATTTTAGTATATTCTTTACACCGAGGTTATTGGATATGTATACTAAATTGCTAATAAAAATGGTATTTGACTTTGGAAGGGAGAAGTACCTCAAACGAAATCTGTTTTTTCAAAAAGCTTCTAGAGCTTATGAAGAAAGTTCCTAAATAAGACTTGAAAATTTACACCAGGAGGTGAGAGAGGAGAGCAAGGGGGTAGCCCCGTGCCTACCAGATTGCAATAGTTCTCTCCAGTATTGCATAGGCCCCCATCAGTCGCTGTTGCCTTCAAGATTTTGGCCTGGGATATCTCAACCCTACACGACTTTGTACATATCCTCGATTTTTTATTCAAAAGGCACAATACAAAGGTAGACCACAGACAAAGAGGAAACAAGGGTGCCGCCAAAGAAGACTTGGGGGGAAACACTGCTAGAATACGTTTTGGAAGTATCTTGAACACCACCATATACTCATTTCTTGTTCTCCACGATGATTTAGGATTAGTACACCCTCGGGACTATTGATTTGTGCATGTAGTTTGATCATACCTATTTATGTTCTTCAGTGTTATTAGATCATGAGATACACTAAATGATTACGGTCACTTTTTGCATCTTTGATGGTCAATCCTTGCTGACAAGATGTTTTATTCTATGCAATTATCTTTTTATAATAGTGTATGAGATATTTATAGATGTATACCTCACGCGCTTCGGCTGTAAATTCCTCACCATGCTTGATGTTTTGTAATATATGATAATACTGAGGAGAAAACGATACATATTTTTGGTCAAGTTGGTTTGCTTAGTTTTATAGAAAAATATGTTATAGAAAGATACTTTATTATACATTCCAACCTAAATAAAGGAAAATATTTTTGCAAATCTACAGTAAGAATTTAGCACCGGAAAATTATTCAAACATTATGAAAGTTTGTACCTTAGTATACAATCACATGTTAAAGCATTGATTCAATGAGTTGTACATCGAATTAATATTTAAAAAGTTATGATGAAAGATTTACATTAATAAAAGTATCAACATAGATTCAATGAAAAATATGAGTTATGATGAAATTAAAGAAAATTATGTATAAACATGGAGAACACTTACTATTATGTGACCTGGCGACAGAACCCTAGGTCTTAAAGTCGTGGAACACAATATTTTTTGGGCGCTTGGAGTTCTATAGAGTGATTTTTTATTTTTTATTTATAATAATGTTTTATTTAACTTAAAAATTAGTTAACTTGAAATAAGAATAAATTATGCAGCATATAGCATTTAAGATTACACCCCTATAGGATGTGTCAAGTACAAAAAGGGTCTGTTCAAATTCAATATACGGTGTGTCTAATAGAACAATGCTCATTCAACCAAAAATGTCGAAACAACGCTCGTTTGGCTATCAACTATGTCGAAACAAGTCTCTTTCGGCCAACAATTAGATGACAAGACGTGGGAAGGAGATCTAGTAGAAAAATGGCATTGCTTTTCTAAAGATCACCGGAATAAATACACTCCACCTAAGTAATTGCGACCACAAGAGAAACCATTGTTTTATGCAAAAGCAAACTTTAGTATAGAGCCTTTCCTTACCACTTAGCCAAATGCATAAATATTCATATATACTCTCTCTCTAAGGTGACTTGCGAGTATGTTGAGACGTACTCACCGGACATTGTTATCGCTGTCTATTAACTTGGTTAGACATGGGTGAGCAGAACGTGAATGATGGGTAGAAGATGTTTATGCAAACTAGGGACGATCGCAAGTTATTAGTGACGAACGGGGAGGGATGGCTATCACGCTCTCCCCTGCAACGTGGCTCCACGGCGCGAGTGAGCCCCCGGCGAACTCCGGCGCGCGTGCGGCCACGTCTTCCCTGAGCACCACCACCACTGTTCCTTCTGCGACCCCGGTGAGCCCATCCCCACTCACTGTTCCTTCGACCGGTTCGGGGGACCAAGCGACCGAGCTCGCGCTCGTTAAGCTCTCTGTGGCCATAGCCAGTCCGCGCAAAGCTCCACCAACCTCCCCGCTCCCTCTCGCGTCGAACCCGCTGTGGAGCCCCTGTCGTGCGTCGCCGTCAACCCTGGATGGAGATGTCGCACTGGTTCTATGCGCCTGCGTCGCAGGCGGGGCGAGATCTGGAGCGAGGGGCGGCGGCGTTGATGGACCTGGCCGCGGTGGAGGCGGAGCCGAGCGAGGTCATTCCGCCACGCTGCAAGCTGGATCTGCTCCGGATGGGGGCGGATTGCCATCGCAGAGGTATGGAAATGGTGATTGTTCGAGATTCCGATTTCAAATTTCTGCACCTGCTAGAGATCAGCGCAGAGGAAATGGAGAAGTTCAGGTGCCTTGCGAGGGGTGCGAATCTGAGAAGCCTGCCGATGTCGGAGGTTCTCGAGTTCAGCAAGCAGGATGGAGGGGTGATATGGGTCAGATTCGTCAAATTGGATGTGCTGAAGGAGCTTGTGGAGAAGACCAAACTTCATCCAGTTCCGGTGATCGGGCTGCCATTAGCGAGGGTTCCAGGGCTGGAAGGACTTCACCTTCCGAATTGCAGTCATCGTGCTGCATAAATGTGGGTGGAATCACTCTGGAGCTCGGGTGTGTCACTCCTCCGGTGGTGATGCATCATCAGCGTCTATCACAAACTCCTGGTAGCAATGTCTGTGATGTGGATCTATTTCATGCAACGAATCTGGAGAGTTCAGTATTTGGTGTTGGGCCAGTCAGCTTGATTCAGGACGAGTGTATTCCCAGGAAAAGATCAAGGGCGAAGGTGAAGTTGAAGCTTGATGCCATCTGTTCCCCTGCTATAGATCATGCTGGTGATCATTTTGGCGCCTGTCGAAAAATTCAGTCTGCTGACAGAGAACTTGGCGACAGTTCAGAACCGGGTATTGGCGCCTTCTGTAAATACGCTTTCGTTGGTTGATGACGGAAGCGGTCTATCGGATAAGAGTAAGAGATTTCTGGTTTCATCGTCAGTTTCGCCTCCTCCCCGCAAACCCCGGGTCCTTGTCTGGATCCGGCGAGATCTCTTTATTGCTAGGAGATTTGTCGCCGCCGATTGCTTCCCTGCTAGAGAATTTGAGAAAGTTCCTTACGCAAAGCCCTTCAGCTTTGCTAAGGATTGGTGGAGTTGGAGAGGTGGGGGGAAGGAGGTGTGGGCCGAGATCCTCAAGATGGCACCAGGTGGGAGAGGTGGTGTTCGGAGGCCTGGTGGTAGGGGCAACGGAGGTGGGCAGCCGAGCTCTGATGGTCGGGTGCAGCAGAAGCCGCAGCTTCCGCCGGCCAAGGTCGTTCCCAATGGACCTGGCTCTTCCACTGGTGAGCAAGCTATCCCTCAAAGTCAGCCTCAGATGACAGGTGATTTTGGAGGGTTTCAGCAGATGTGGAGTAATCCCCAGTTCCAAGGTTTTGGTCCATGGCAGAATGCATTCCCTTTGCAATTCATGCCTCAGATGATGCAGGGATCTCAAATGCAGTTTCCTCCTGGACCATTTCCTGGCCAATTTCAGCAGATGATTCCTCAAACTCAGAGTTTTAACTCTCAGAGACAGCTGGAGTTGCAGGATAAGAGTAACCAAGGGAAGGGGAGTGGGTCCAATGATGTTAGCCAAAGTGGATCAACTCATGCTGCTGGAGAAAAAGCTACTGATACTACTCAAATGAAGAAAGCTAATGCTCCAGGTGGTTCTGTCAGCAGTAATGGACTCACTTTTGATATGAAATTCAAAGGTGTGATCTGCTATAACTGTGGGGAACCATGTCACTATGTGGGGATGTGTCAAAGGCAAAAGAAATGTTTCATCTGTGGAAGTCACATGCATCATATGGACAAGTGCCATGAATGGTACAGATCCATACCTATGGCTCAGTTCTATGGGAGTGCCAACACTGGCTTGGGCTTCTTCCATGTAGAAGTTGACAAGCCTGCTGCAGTTGCCCGGTTGAATCTTGACAATGTAGGCATTGCTGTAGTTGATGGGGACATTACTATGGATGAGCTCAAACAGAACTTTTCTGAGATTTGGAAGACCAACTGGCCATGGCAGATGAGGCAACTGGAGGGAAATAAGTTCCTGGTCAGGTTTCCCCCTGGAAAAAAGATAAAAGATCTGGTGGGTTTTCCTTCAATCAATCTCAAGAAGAAAGGGGTTTCTGTATCTTTTACTCTCTGGGATGGTGATGTACCTTGTTATGCTGAGATGCATGAAATTTGGGTGAAAGTGGAAGGTATTCCACCAAAATACTTATCTTGGAGAGTTATGATGAGGGTTGCTACAGCCCTGGGGATTCCTATAGATGTGGACTGGCATGAGATATTCAGAAGCTTCTACAGAGTTCTCAGGTTGAGAGTTGCTGTCAGGGATATTACTAAAGTTCCATCAAGCAGAGTTATGGACACTACAAGAAATGTGTTGATTTCTGACGCTCAAATTTCGTCACAAAATCGTCATAATGGTTGATTTGTGACGATTTTATGACGAAAAAATCATCATCAAAAACGGGGCGTCGTTGATGACCGAACGTGACGATCCTGGAGAAATCGTCATAACCGTCTATGACGATTTTGGACCGTCATAACGGTTATGACGATTTAGTATCGTCATGACCAATTTGGGGATGACACATCAGCAATCCGACGTGTCAGCCACGTGGCAGGCATTATGACGATTTTGATATGGTCATAACCGAAATTAGCCCAGTCCATCTGGAGGATCTACATGGGCCAAGCCCAGTAATTCTAACAATTTTTTCTGGGCCTTTGCCATTTTTGATAGAATTGCTTTCTGGTTTTGACCTTTTTCTTTTGGGCTTTTGCCTTTATAAAGCCCATTTCATTTATGGGCCTTGGCCTTTTTACTGCTTATTTCACTTATTTCATCCACTTTTTTTTTCTTTTTTTCATATTATTTCGGGTATTATATTGTGGGCCTAGGCCTCTTTACATCCCATATAGCATCAGGTCCAGTCAAGTTTTAGGCCATTTTCAAATATTTTCCATTTTCGAATCGGGCTTTTTTGAAGCCAGGCCATGGCCTCTTATTGGGTCCAATAACTTTTGGGCCTGTTTTCTTCTGTCCTGTTATCTTACTGGATGCATTTCAGAAATTTGAAATAAGCAAGAAAAAAATACAGGATTTTGCATAAATTGCAAATTACAGCACATTCATCATTCAAATTGCCAACACACAGGAATTCAAATTTCCATCATTCATATATAGCTTAACAGCAAGCTTCCCAGGGCAAGTTTAGCACAGGAGTACAAAACACCCAGGAGCACAAGTACCAAAACACCCAGGAGCACAAGTTCAGCACAGCAGTACTGGATGCCATGGAACACACGTTCAGCATTCTAACAACTACCAAAAAACTACAATCTTCCACAGATGAGCACCAAACCAGATGCCCACTAATTCCCAGCAGGTTTACCTGTCAACAAAGCAACCATGGAAGCCAGCCTCGCATCGCTCTCTTCCATCTTCTTGAGAAGCAGCTCGAAACGTTCCGCTTGTGCAGCTTCAGCTTCTTCGGCCTTCTTCTTCATGGCAGCCATTTCTTCACGCATCACTTCACTTTCACGCTGCGACCTCTCGAGCTGCTGTTCCAGATTATGGACATGAGCAGTAACTGCAGCATTGGTCTTGCTGGACTTGCTGCCAGAGGTTGAATCCAGGCCAACATTCTTCAGGAATGTGTTTGATGGGCACTTCTCGGTAAGAACTTCAGAAATAACCTCCACAGCGGACTTTGGCGCTTCACCTTCTGGAACAGGTGCAGACATGATTTCTTCAATTGAAGCCTGAAATAAGGAGCACAGAAGTGAACTATATTAGCAGTTAACTATTAACAGAAGGAGCACAAAAGCATGGAAACTGAAGAAAACATGAAGCATTAATCCCAAGGGCATTGTTTATAAGCAGATAATAGCAATATAAGTGAAGTACTTTGGATTTCATCTTAGTTTGCCTAGCCCCTACTAATTTTAGAGCATGTCATCAGGTAAGGAAGTTTGCTGTTGGCCAAAACAAGTGCTAAATAACAACATAATCTACTACAGTACAGCTCAATCAAGTTTCTTTGCTCAAAGCAACACTATCTTGCAATAACCAGATAGTATGCAACAACAGAAGTGTTCAACTGAGATGTAACCACACAAACAAGAATGCAAATGTGAGATCAGACACTTACTATAGCATCTTCGACATCCACCGAGAAGCCATTTTTCGCGCTGTAGTGGGTGGCCTTGAACATTTCAACTGCATCCAGGTTTTCAACCTTCCTTTCCTCCTTCTGAAAAGTTTTAAAGATACCAAACCATAAGTTTCTGCGACAATAATTACAAGCAACTAAATAAAAACAGTGTTGTCTTACAATTGCATGCACATGGGCAATATAGCATCGTGAACCAGTTTTGTGCCCAAACTTGACTTTTGTTCGATTAGCCTTGTTCTTCTCGCAGGTCTCCTACATATGAGCACATCTCATCATCATTTACATACAATAAAGAAAACCAAGCAGGTTGAATGGGCAAGATAGGGCAATATGCAAACAAACCTTGTGTTTTGCACTTGACCACACCTTGACCAGAGCTTGCCATTCTTCATCAGTCAAGTATTTAACTGGAGACTTGATGCTGACTTTACTTGCTTCTACTGGATCAAAAAACTCCTTCTTGAGATAGTGGCGTCTGTTCCTGCAGATAGTCTTCAGGATATCAGTGCACGCATCCTTAATGACCTTTGATCCAGTATCCATCTCAAAGTTAGCCTACAAAGGTTGCAGAGAAAGCAAAGACAAGATCAGTAACCCAAACATGTGTAGCAAAGAACTAAGAACACTTTCAAAGTAGCAAAGAAGGTTGCTTACAGAAACTTTTCCAATGAAGTCTTTAACAAGATTCTTGTCCTTCTTGTACTCTTTGAAGTGAGGAAGTATTGGAAGATGGCTTCTTGCAATCAGGCCACACTCTGATGCAAGCTTAGCAGCCTGGACATGCTTCACCGGGCGTTTCATCCCTTCGGAAATCTCGATTCTGACCTTAGAACCAAGACCTTTGGTCAGCCTTTCCAACCCTGCGCCAGTTCTGTAGTTCCTGACCACCACAGCATCATCAGTACCTGAAGAGGACACAAGCAAACTTCAATCGAGGCAAGCAGGGCAAGCATACATGCATAGCTTAAATTTACAAAGGGAACTAGTAAAAAGAACAGCAGTACGGGAACTTGCCTTCAGCACGCGCTGTCTGGTTAGACTCTTCAAAAGTGTCAGCATTATTTGCGTTAGGGCTGAGCTACATGCGTTCAGTGCTTCCTTCATCCCAGTGAGGCGTGCCCTCCACATCCCTGTGAGGCGTGCCCTCCACATCCTTGTGCAGCGAGCTTTCCACATCGTTGTGCAGCGAGCCTTGCTCATTGTTGGTTGCAGTGTTCTCCTTTGCTTTCTTCCTGGTGACCCGAACGGTAGGAGCCTCGTCAACTTCCAACATTCTTTTTGTCCCTTCTGGAGGAACAGCAAAAATTCTTCCTGGGGCCATTGTAGTAGATGTTTCTGGGCTGTTCCTCCTCTTGGTTATTTTCTTCACGTAACTCTTCTTCTTAGAAACCTTGACAACCTCATATAAACAGCAATGACAAAGCATCAAATCACAGGCTAGGAAAATGTGTGCAGAACTAAAGAAAAAACAAGCAAACAAACAAGTACACCACCCCTCCAAACAAGATAAGAGGTTGCACCTTAACATCCTTCTGCACTACACTATCGTCAACTTCCTCCTCATCACTATCTTCATCGTCTCTAGGATTGTAGTCTGAGCTCTCGCCTTGTGTGATGACAGATGCTGAATCTTCACTAGTAATAGTACTACCTTGATCATTTGACTTCCTAATCATTGATACTATTGCACCGATTCCAAGGGACTGAAATATCCGGTTGTTCCGCATCATGGTCCTAGCCCTACCCATCTCATATTCAGTGAGCGGCGCTTCTTTACATGCGTAAGAAAAGGTCACCATTAGATGAATGGTTCCTCAATCTAGCATATTTTATATGCAATTAATTCCTAGTTAACTCCTAAAAGATAGATTACATAAAGAAGGTACAACTCAATTACTCATGCCAATCAGATCACAGCAATGTGTTTCAGTTACTATGTATCAATGCTAAACTAGACATCACTGAAGGAGTAATATGCATATCAAGTTATCAACCAACACAAGTAAGACGCATACTAGGCAACAAGGATAGGCAGCACATTCAGATAAGTAGACAAATACAAGGAGCAAGATGCATATCAACCAACACAAGCATTAAGATGCATACAATACTAGGTAACAAGGATAGGCAGCACATTCAGATAAACAAACACGAGCATGATGCATATCAGCCTACACAAGGATTAAGATGCACCCATACAAGGTAACAAGGATAGGCAACATATTCAGATAAGTAGAAGAACACAAGGATGATGAAGCATACCAATCAACTGCTTCCTCCCTGTCTTCTTGGTCATTGCTGATCTTGAGGGGATGGATATGCGTTGGTTAGGTTGACCCAATGCCTTGCAAAATAGGACAGCCATGAATTAGAAACAAGCAGCAAGGAATCATAAACATCCTACATCCTACAGGACAACTACAGCAACCCACCTCTTTATCTTACTGCTTCCTCTTGGCTGATCGCTATGTTTCTCTCTGATTAACTTGCAAATTCCTTTTCCATTTACCTAGAAGAGAGATGTAGTTAGATAACAGAACCAAAATTGCAGTGAGCATGATGAATGAGAGCATGATAACAAGTGAAGTAGAAGAATGGTGCTCATGTAGATATTATGCAAGGAATTAATATGAGCAAAATGCAAAGACTTGTTTCTGCACAAAACATTCTATTCATTCCATGAGCATGCTTTAATATGTTTCATGTCACTCATGTAGATAATTTGAAGACAGAGGACAGGAACAAGGAAGACTAATTCATTAATCTGAATTCAAATAGATAATTCATGTAGATAATTTAAAGACAGAGGACAGGAGCAAAAGCTTATATATGTTCCAATTACCATGTTTCTATATGCTTGAATGAGCATGCTTTAATATGGTTCAGTGAGCATGCTTCTATATGCTTCAATGAGCAGGTTACAATAATTGCATATGCAGCACAATCCTAATACAATACCATCTATTCATTTATTCATACAGAAATAGAAAAATGGTAACATTTAGAGATTATTCAATTACAGTGCACCAATCCTAACACAGTACCATCTATTCATTTAGATTGCAACTTGAAGCAACAGATGTAGATTTATACTTGCTGCAATGATATAGAAAAAACTCGAGGAGATTTCTACTCGAATCTTGTAGTTACCAACAAAATCTGGCCGTAATCAACCAAATCTGGGCGAAAGAATTCAAATCCGTCCATAAGAAAGCAAATGAATCCAATCTGGCCGTAAGCAACGCGCACCTAACCCTAATCAACCCAATCCGGCCGTAAGCAACGCCGCATCCAAACAACATGGAGGTTGGGGGGTGGGGAGGAGGGGGCAGGGAGATCAACTGAAAAACTAGCCTGAACTGAAGATGCGTCGCCGCGAGCTCGTGCACACTCGCCGTCGCCGCGAGCGCGTGTGGCCCTCGCCGCGAGCGTCTCTGTCCCGGCCCTCGCCGTGAGCGCCTCCGTCCCGGCCCTCACCGCGAGCGTCTCCGTCCCGGCGCTCGCCGCGAGCGTCTCCGTCCCCGGAGCTCGCCGCGAGCGTCGCCGTCGATTAGGGTTTGCGGCTGTGGTGGAGTGGATGTGGTGGAGGGGATGTGGTGGAGGGGACGGTGGAAGATGTGGTGGAGAAGCTTCTCACGTGATTTGACGAAAATGCCCCTGCTTTATCAGTTCTGCTGGGTAGCAACGACGAGGTTATTCGCGTCATTTCATCTGAAAAGTGAACCAGATCCAGATCTGGAATTCCTGGTGGGAGAAATAGGAGGGAATTTTTGGGGGGATTAGGAGGGAAATTTTGGGGGGAAATTTTGGCACTATTCTTTTTCTATTTTATATGGATTAAAATGTCAAAATTTTGTGAAGTGGATATGAACAATATGGTCCATAGGAGTTATAATTTTTTTCCAAAATGGGCACACATGTGCATCTTAGAATGGCAAACAATGTTGTCCATAGGAGTTTTCAATTTTACCTTGTAGAAAAACCATTTTCCATTTTCGTAGTGTCGAAACTAGGGTTTTTTGTGAAGCAACTACCAAAACTAGCTTTGGTAACTGGAGCCCATCAATTTTCAAAAGTACTAGACCACATTTTATGTACATTTCACCAATAATTTGCTTGGCATACCATTTGTGTGTATTTTTCAACATTTAGGCAACTTTGTGCCGATTTAGCAGGAACGGAGCCCGAATTGAACTGCAGGTGCCTCATAGGTTGCTCATGATTTTATGGAAAAATCATTTTAAGATTCAAAAGTTGTTATTTCATGGGAGATCCATGGAAATATTTGCATCATTCCACCCCTAGATAAGAATGGTAGCGCCGGCCGTTTTGGCCGCGTTTTGAAACGGGCGTAACGGATTCAAAAAAAATCAAAAAAATACGAAACTTGCGCACTTTGTCATGTTTTGTGGCCTAGCATCTAGGAAAAATAACAAACTTGAGATATTGCAAGTATCTTGAAAAAGTGTTCTCAGAAATGAGCTACCTTGTACGAAGATTCATGGGTTTTAGGGCAAACGACCGATGTTATGGCCATGTGCATGGCATAGTTTATAATTTTTTTTCCAAAATGGGCACACATGTGCATCTTAGAATGGCAAACAATGTTGTCCATAGAAGTTTTCAATTTTACCTTGTAGAAAAACCATTTTCCATTTTCGTAGTGTCGAAACTAGGGTTTTTTTGTGAAGCAACTACCAAAACTAGCTTTGGTAACTAGAGCCCATCAATTTTCAAAAGTACTAGACCACATTTTATGTACATTTCACCAATAATTTGCTTGGCATACCATTTGTGTGTATTTTTCAACATTTAGGCAACTTTGTGCCGATTTAGCAGGAACGAAGCCCGAATTGAACTGCAGGTGCCTCATAGGTTGCTCATGATTTTATGGAAAAATCATTTTAAGATTCAAAAGTTGTTATTTCATGGGAGATCCATGGAAATATTTGCATCATTCCACCCCTAGATAAAAACGGTAGCGCCGGCCGTTTTGGCCGCGTTTTGAAACGGGCGTAACGGATTCAAAAAAAATCAAAAAAATACGAAACTTTCGCACTTTGTCATGTTTTGTGGCCTAGCATCTAGGAAAAATAACAAACTTGAGATATTGCAAGTATCTTGAAAAAGTGTTCTCAGAAATGAGCTACCTTGTACGAAGATTCATGGGTTTTAGGGCAAACGACCGATGTTATGGCCACGTGCATGGCATAGTTTGTAATTTTTTTTCCAAAATGGGCACACATGTGCATCTTAGAATGGCAAACAATGTTGTCCATAGAAGTTTTCAATTTTACCTTGTAGAAAAACCATTTTCCATTTTCGTAGTGTCGAAACTAGGGTTTTTTGTGAAGCAACTACCAAAACTAGCTTTGGTAACTGGAGCCCATCAATTTTCAAAAGTACTAGACCACATTTTATGTACATTTCACCAATAATTTGCTTGGCATACCATTTGTGTGTATTTTTCAACATTTAGGCAACTTTGTGCCGATTTAGCAGGAACGGAGCCCGAATTGAACTGCAGGTGCCTCATAGGTTGCTCATGATTTTATGGAAAAATAATTTTAAGATTCAAAAGTTGTTATTTCATGGGAGATCCATGGAAATATTTGCATCATTCCACCCCTAGATAAGAACGGTAGCGCCGGCCGTTTTGGCCGCGTTTTGAAACGGGCGTAACAGATTCAAAAAAAATCAAAAAAATACGAAACTTGCGCACTTTGTCATCTTTTGTGGCCTAACATCTAGGAAAAATAACAAACTTGATAATATGGGGTCAGATTAACAAACTACTATACCTTTTTTACAGCATATTTTTGTTAGGTGATTAAAAAGTGATACATTTTTTATGCTACCCTCTCTCCAGCCAATCACAAGACCAGGATACGCCTCCCACGGATCAGCTTTCAGATCATCTGAACCGTCGAGACACACCATCCGACGCCCTAGCCCACCGCACTGCCTCCCGATCGAAACCCTAGCCCGCCGCATTCCCCCACTCTTCCCCCACTCTCTTCCCGGCGCGACCTCCCCTCTCTTCCCCCACTCTCTTCCCGGCGCGACCTCCCCTCTCCATCCGGTGCGCGGCTGCTCCCACTCGATCCGGTGCGCGGCTGCTCCCCTCTCTTCAGGTGCGTTCTCCTCCTTCACTTAGGAGATTGCTTGCGGCCAGATTCGATTTTTGTTGCGTGTTTAGTTGCGTGTTTCTTGCGGCCAGATTCGACGGATTTGGTAGATTAAGGTTTAGATTAGGGTGTAGCACGGACGGATTTGGTACATTAGGTAGATTTGCGTGTTTCTTGCTGCCAGTTTCGATTTCTTATGGACGGATTTGGTAGATTAGGGTTTAGATTAGATCTCTTATGCACAGACAGATTTGGTAGATTTGCGTGTTTCTTGCGGGCAGATTCGATTTCTGTAGAGGTATAGGATTGGCTGCTGAGAGAGGATGGGTTCTCATAGCTTAATTATGGTCTGATGTTTTAATTCTGGTAGCATATGTACATGTCCTCTGTAGATGAGGAGGAGGCGTTGACGTGCTGATTAAGCCTTTGATAGCACCATCCATCAATCTATCTATCTAATTAATGGAAAAAATCTGGAGTTTCTGTTTATATATTGTTCCTTCCAGATTGCTGCAATTTCTTAGTATTACTTGCGTGCAGAGAGGTTTCTTAAGCAGATGTTGCTTACATATATTGTGTTTAGAATGATGGGCACCATCCATCAATCTATCTATCTTAAGCAGTTTCTGTTTACTTGTTCCTTCCAAATTAGAATGATGGGCTGTACATACATTGTGTTTAAGCACGTTTTAATTAGTACTGGTTGTGGAGGAGCTTTGATTTCCACAGGATCATGCCTGTGTTTATCCAGCTTAATTGGGATACAATCAGGACAAGGATAAGAAAAAGGATCAAACAGAGAGTGCCACCTCACTTAAGCAACTTGATTGAGTGACACTTATTTAACAACCCAATTAGCATATGCCTTTTAAGTGCAAACAGAGAGGACATCCATACCTTGCATCTGAACATTTGGTCTTCCTATTGCCATCTGGCTTATGACCATGGATAATTCATACATGTTTCTTCCTCTGTTTATTAGGTGACCATGGATGATGACATCATCGACCTTGTTTCACTAAGTGGAGATGAAGCTGGTGGAGATGAAGCTGGTGGAGATGAAGCTGGTGGAGATTATACGATTATCTGGCGAGGTCCAGACGCGGAGGGACCTCTTGAGGTGTTTGATCCATTCTGCTGCTATGGCAACATAGTTGCGCTGTCCCCTTCACAAGCTCAGTTTCTGAGAGATAGAGTTGCTGAGATGGAGCCTTACATACCTTACTATGTTTGCACTCTCAACGAAGCCATGGTTGTTGAAGACAAAGCAAAGATGGTACATCCTCTCTCACAAATATCATTTCTTTCTAGTCTATTTTTTTTCTAGTCTATTCCAAGTGGTAAATCTGTGCTACATTTCCATTTGCAGTACTTCACAAAGGATTTCAGCAAGCTGTGCCTCAGCCCATATTCATCGAAGATTGGAATATGGGTGGAAGTGTTCAACACGGGGCATGGGGACTTTGCTCTTGGTGATGTCCTGATGAAGATGAGCAAGGGCAAGGACAAGCGGATCATGCTAACAAGATTCTGGTGCAGGATAGTGCAGAAGATGGGGATGAAGGCAGGACAGATCTACCTGTTCTGGTTCCGCCGCACTACTAGTGTTCTAGGAAGAGGTGTGAGGATCTATGTTGAGAGGGTCGTTTAACTTTGTTGCTGATGGTCTAGGTTGGTTGCTGCTGGTGTTCTGGGATGGTGCATTTTGCTGCTGGTGTTCTGGGATGCATTTTGCTGCTCTTGGTTGGTTGCTACTGTCTGGGATGGTAGATTTTGGTTCTCTTGGTTGGTTGGTGGTGGTCCAATGTTGGCTAGGTTATCTTTGCTAGTTGTAAGTATCTATGTTGGTGAATTATCCTAGTAGTAGTAGTACTCAAGGAATATGCAGTAAACCAGCTGGTTTGGACCTAATTATGTAATTATATTGTGTTGAACTACTATGCAATGATCCATCTGGACTTCTATAATATGCATTTGGATTTATGCAATGTCTGTTGTGCTCACTATGAACATGCTTTCTGTAATCCATTTGCATCTCTTGTGCTGACTTTGTTTAACAAAAGAGAGAGGGAATGACACAGACAGTTTGTTAGAGAAAAAAGAGTTAGGTTATGTATAAAAATTTCTGAAACGTATGTCTTACAAGATCACTATTGTAGCTCAATGGCAATGCCCAGTTTGTCTGTTCAGAGGTGCTGGGTTCGAATCCCAGTCCTCTGAATTTTTGGGAAAAAAAGAGAGAAGTTAACATATAAAATTCTTGACTTCTACAGCTAACAAGATCACTTGTATAGCTCACTGGCAATACACAGCACAATATAGCCAGAGGTTCTGGGTTCGAGTCCCAGTCCTCACAATATTTTTGCTACACAACACAGAAATGTACACACAGCACAAATGCATCTCAAAATTCTACAGCAATACAAAGAGGTTCACAGAAATTATTTCAAACATCATCACCCAACACTAATCTGTGCTCATGATCATTAGCTCATCACACAACATAGAAATGATTTAATAGGGAATACAAATGCATCATGATCATTAGCTCACAAACACACTGGTTTCAAAATGGAAAGCAAAAAAACAACAAATAGACCACAACAACATCCAGTTCACTTCACAGCCAAGACCACATTTTTTGCTTTGCAACCTCCTCTCAGGATCCTCCTCTCTGCTTATTCATTTCAGCAAACCAAGACCTGAAAACCAAAGCAATGAACTTGCTCAGAAGTGTACATGATCCAATATGCAAAGCACATTGCCAAAATGGCAGGAAGCAAGATATAATTTACCTTACATATGCCAAAAATCTATTCATCATCATCATCGAGATGAAAATTAGGAACTCGACGCGCTGTCCTGTTTTCTTCATCGTCGCTACAATACTGATACATTGTATGATCAGTCTCGTTTTCTTCACCGTCCTCATTTTCTTCTCCACCAACTACCTCCACCCTTCTTTTCTTCATGCCTTCGACAATCGAGGCATCAACGAGCACACGTGCTTGGCCCCTTCGCGCTCTGGTTAGCACATTTGCATCATTGGGTCGCACCGGAACTGCGGTGGAGTCATCTTCATCTTGATATGATAGTCCACCATCACCGGGAGCCTTCTCGATATCATCTTCGGCCACACTCTAGAGATGCCTATGTTGGAATCTTTGGACCACTCGCCAATCTCCACGTAAGCTTGTGTCTGGCAAATAAAATACCTTTGTTGCTTGTGTTGTCAGAATGAATGGATCATTCTTGTACCAGCACTTTGCAGTATTAATACTCTTGAAATAGCCATCATCTCTGAAACCCATCTTCTTCTTACTACCATTATCAAACCAGACACATCGAAATAAGACGACCGACCGATGGACACCTAAGCTAGAGTTGTATTGCAACTTGATGATGCTTGTGAGCTGACCGTAGAAGTCAATCTCCTCACCATCATGATCTCCCTCGGAAACGATTCCGCTATTTTGTGTCTTCCGGTTTTTCTCACGGTCAACAGTGTGGTACCGGACCCCGTCAGCAATGCATGCAGAATAAAGTCTTACCCGTCTATCCGGTTCGCATGCCAAAGCAAAGAGGTCCTCAGTAACCTTCTTCTCCTCATGCAGCTTTCCAATCTGCAAAAACAATAAAGGTGATCAATAACACACATAGAAATCATGTGGCAGATGATTCCAAGGTAAAACATCTCACATGAGTCTTAAACCACTTAGCAAATCCCTTTGCTAGCCATTTATTAACATTGATATCACCATCTTGCTGCTTCAACTCTTCCTTGCACAGCCTGCAATGACCAACAAGAATGGTTAATTCAAACATCAGACATGAAAAAAAAGGTGTTTCTTCCAACCTAAGAAAAATGCACACAAGAGTTGACGTACTCGATATACGGTTGAACCTCAGGGGAACTTCTGAGCACATACCAAACCATCTTCTCATAGTCATCACCAGCCTCCAAGTACTGTGACCCTCCGAGAAAGTGCACACCATGGTTAAAAACAGAAACATCACCAGCCTCATAGTCATCCCGCTCTCTATTTCTGCCCGGGCGATTCCATCTTGTTTCCACATCGTCAAAGTACCTCGAGCAAAATGTCAAGCACTCATCAACGACATATGCTTCGGCAATCGATCCCTCGGGTCTGGCCATGTTCCGCACATAACGCTTGCATGTAAGCAGCCTTCTTTCTACCGGGAACATCCAACCATACTGTGCAGGGCCTCTAAGCATTGCCTTTCCTAGTAAATGCACGGCCAAGTGAACCATCACGTCAAAGAAAGCCGGAGGGAAAATTTTCTCAAGCTTGCAAAGTATAACTGGGATGTCAGCTTCAAGTCTTTGCAGCACATCCATCTTCAGTGTTTTGCAGCACAACTCTCTAAAGAAAATTCCAAGTTCAGCAACCGCTTGATATATATCCTGATGCATCATTCCTCGCAGGACTGCCGGTAAAACCCTTTGGAGTAGGATGTGACAATCATGGGTTTTCAGTCCTTGAAGCTTGCATCCATCAGCAGAAACACATTTTGCAAGGTTAGCGGCATATCCATCCGGAAACTTCACCGCTCTTATAAATTCACAAAATGCAATCTTTTCTTCTTTAGTCATTGTATACCATGCTTCTGGCATTTCAAATGAATCTCCACCTTCAACCGGCTGTAGATGCAATTCTTTTCTTATTCCCATGTCTTCTAGATCTAGCCTGGAATTAACCGTGTCCTTTGACTTTCCTTCAATGTTCAGAAATGTGCCAAGCAGATTGTCACATATGTTTTTCTCGATGTGCATTACATCGAGATTATGCCTCAACTTCAGATCTGCCCAGTATGGCAGGTCCCACAAAGAAGACCTCCTGCTCCAACATTGACCATCCTCACGCTTCCTTTTCTTTTGAAGCTTCCCTGGTCTCACATCCTTGACCTTCTCAAGTTGTTGCTGTAGCTCTTCTTTAGTGAACTCCGCTGGCTTCTCGCGGGGTTCAGTTTCTCCATTGAATTCTTTGCTTCTCCGCCAACGATGGTTTGGAGGAAGAAAACGGCGGTGCCCGATAAAGCAGATCTTGTTTCGGATTCTCTTCGAGCAAGGGTCTTTGTCACAGCGCACACACGCCTGATAACCGGCTGTGATCCTCCCCGACAAAGTGTGCAGTGCCGGGAAATCATGGATGCACCATATGATTGCAGCACGTAGAGCAAACTTTACGGGGCTCAGGGCATCATACGTAAGCACACCTTTCCAGAGTAGTAGCAGTTCTTCTATGAGGGGCTCCATAAAGACATCGAAATCCTTTCCCGGAGATTTTGGACCCGGGATCAGTAGAGCCATCATGAAGTTGGACTGATCCATACAAGCCCATGGTGGCAGGTTGTAGGGCACCACAAATACAGGCCACATGCTGTATGATGTGCTCATGTTGCCGAAGGGCTTAAAACCATCCGTTGCAATGCCAAGTCTTATGTTCCTTGCATCAGCGGCAAAACTTTTATGTTTGTCGTCAAAGTCCTTCCATGCTTTTCTGTCCGCTGGATGGCTGAGTTCATTATCCACTGGTTGCCGCTTGACCTTGTGCCACTGTACCTCCGCTGATGACTTCTTGGAAAGGAACATTCTTTTCAGCCTTGGAATCAAGGGAAAATGCCTCAACACCTTCTCCGGTATCTTCCTTTTCCCATCTGCATCCTTCCAACGAGAGGCATCACATTTCGGGCACTTGTCATGCTTGGCGAACTGCTTGCGAAACAGGACACAATTATTTGGGCAGACATGGATCGAAACATACCCAAGCCCCAATTTCTGGATTATACTCAACGCTTCATCATAATGCTTGGGAACAGAGCTATTGGGGAATTGCAAGTTCAGAAGGTGGAGTATGGCATTGAATGCAGCATTGCTGATCCGGTAGTAAGACTTGACATGGAGCAACTTCACGGTGAATGTAAACCTTGAGAATTTACCTCCTTCATGGGCTGCAAGCTTTGCCTCCTCTAACACCTCAACAAACATTGACTTCTGTCCATCAACACGGTCTTCTGCGTCATACAGATCCTTGAATAGGTCAGGAATCCTGTCATCTTCATAGCCATCCTCCTCCTCTAACCCAGCATTCTCTTGCAGAACATTTTCTACAAAATCCATGGTATCATCATTATCACCGTGTGCCCCTGCATCTGGTTCAGCATGTGAAGGATCAGCATCTAAAGTTTCTCCATGGTGGATCCATCTATCATATGTGCTGGCCATTCCTCTAAGGAGCAGATGATCTTCTACTGTTCCTTGAGGTAGTTGATAACGGTTCAGGCATTCGCAGCATGGGCAAAGAATGGCAACATCCTTGGCAAAAACTGTGCGGACATGTTGCATAAATTCTTCCACTCCCTTCAAATGTTGAGTGGAAAGCCTTCTAGCTCCACTAGTAATCCATCTTCTGTCAGCCATCTGCCAAATAACATGAAATGATGCAACTTGGTCAGCTAAAGATTATTTTAGGAATGTTAAGCAATTATGGTTCATCTAAATGGTCAGGTGCATGTGTATTCCAATCATCTTAAATAACAAGAAATTATAGCAGTGCACAATATACCATAGGTTAATTTTTTTTGCAAAATTGGATGCATTGGTTTTCAGTGTTTCATGTTGGTGGTTGTCATGGGAATTATAGCAGTGCCTTCTAGCTCTACTTTTCAGGATCCATACCATGGTCCTGGTAAGGCCATGGGATTGTCATTTTACAGAAAATTGGATGCAAAAACTAATTAACCACAGGGAAGGCATAATTAACCACAACACTAACACAATGCAAGCTATTCATCAAGCATATCTTGGAGGTCTCTACCCAAGCTTCCTGACTAATCAGATGTGACAGAAGGTATAGAGTTTAATTACACACAACAACAAGAATATCTAAACTAAATCGAATCACTATGAATCACTTCCAACAATGCAAGAAAAAGGCATAAATTTAGTCAATTTGCTCGTAATTTTTACAGAAAAGGGATAAAGGGGAGAGAGAGGAGAGGGGGGTGCAGACCAGGAGCAGGGGATCGTGGTGGAGGGGGGATCGTCGTCGATGGGGGCTCGTCATCGAGGGGGGGTCGTCGTGGTGGGGCGCTCTCCAGCAGATCCGCCGAGCGAGGGCCGACGCGCTCCAGCAGATCCACCGCCCGCCGCCGGACCAACCTCCGCCGCCGGACCAACCTCCGCCGCTGGGGATGGGGCACCTGCACCGACCGCCTCCGCCTCGCCTCCGCCACAGGCCTCCGCCTCGCCTCCGCCTCCGACCGCCGGAGACCGCCTCCGCCTCCGCCAAAACTTAGAAGAGGGCTTCGAATTTTTCTAAGTCACAGGCTCGCTGGGCTGCTCTGTTAATCTATACCCTAATGTCTTTCCTATATACAATACATATCTATGCTATGTCACAAGCAGCTCTGTAGCTCATTGGCAAGGTGGCTCGATGGGGTGCGCTCGGTCGCGGGTTCGACTCCCCTCGCGCGCATGCTTTTTGCCGGCGGTCGAGGGTTGCAGCGGGCCGTGGAGTGTTGGGCCGTGGGGGGCGCGCTGAGCGGGCCGTGGAGTGTTGGGCCGTGGGGGGCGCGTGAGTGGACAGCAGCAGCCCGGTTGGGCCGTGGGGGTTGGGCTGGGGGCGCGCGAGTGGACGCAGCAGCCCAATATGAGGTTGGCCCTATAGCTTGGGAGTGGACTGGGTCCCACATGTCAGATTAGGTCAATAAGTCAACATCTGTTCACTGCTAGTGGGTCCTATCTGTCAGTGAGTCTGAACTGAGTGTTGAAATATGACATGTAACTTGAATGTGACACCTAGGAAAGACACATAAGCAAAGTTGATGACTTGTCCTTCTGTAATATTCTTTTAAAATTATCATAATCGTTACGACGATCTATTTTCATCGTAAGCGGCTCTGGATAAGGTTTGAAGCTGCATGAGATAGGTTATGACGATTTTGTGTCCACTGGGTTATGACGTTTCTGGTTCAAATCGTCGTAATTTTTAGGGCTGGTGGCCTCCCCAATTAGGCCATGACGATTTGGTATAAAATCGTCACTATTTTATGACACTTTTCTCTAGGGTCATGATGAAAACGTCACTAGTCAACACATTTCTTGTAGTGGGAGTTTGGTGGAAAATTATACTTGCTTAACCTATCTATTGTTCCTGAGGTGGGTGATGGTGACAACAATGATAATGGAGATGATCCTGGGAATGGTGAAAATGGTGACAATGTTAAAAAGGACAAGGATGTGGAGCATCATTTGGAGGGAGGTAGACCCATGGATACTGATCAACAGGGTAACAGTACTCCTGCTCCTGCACCTGCCAATGGAGGTTCAGGTAGCAAAAGTTTGCAGCAAACTATGATGTGCTTCACTCCTGTGGGTTCTGTGCAGCTGAGTAATGAGGACAGAGTAAAGAGTAAGATCTTGGGTACACCTGGTGTTACTTATAAGACTCAGAGAGAGAGTAGATAGAGGCCCAGAAGAAAATATTGCTGTCCAGTTGATGTCCCAATTTGACAGTGAAGCTGAGGAAGATGATGATGACCTGGAAATGGATGGCGCTATGGCTTCTGCTACTCCTGTCTTTGCTGATATTCAAGAACCTGGTGAGAAGAGGAAAGGCAAGGAGAAATGGGGCCCTGTTCTTGCAGTTAGACAAAGTGATAGGATTATCAAGGATGGAAGGTCAATGATTGAAAAAGCACAAGAGTTGAAGAAGAAAAAAAACTTGGAAAAGCCTAAAGGTATGCCCCTTGGTTTTTGTAACTCTTTTGCTGTGCTAGAAAATGATGCTCTGGTAGGAAAAGCTTGTGATGCTGGTTTGTCCTTTGGTAATAAACAAGGGAATATTTTTGAAAAAATTGATGCTATTAAGCATAAGGAAGTAAATAGATTAGTGTCTTTTAGAGAAAATAATCCTGATATGTTTTTACCTGTCAACCTGGGTGTGGAGGTTGGGAGTGTCGTCTCTCCCGATCAGAAGAGTTCTTCTGACAGTGGTGATGAAAATGATAATACTATAGATGAAGAAATGGAGAACTTATCTCCCTGGGTAGAAGTCTTTACTAAACGTAGTAGTAGTAAAAGGAAGTTAGTTTTCAGATCAAATGGTAGTAGGCCTTATATGGAATCCAAGAGGTCTTAATAGACCTGATAAACTACCTCGGGTTCATGAGCTCATTAGAGATTCATGCCCAGACTTTATCAGTTTTTCTAAATCCAAAAAAGAAGAATTCACTAGTTCTCAGTTGAAAGATATAGACATTTATGAGGCTTATGTCTGGAATTGGTTACCTGCTGTAGGTACAGCTGGGGGCATTTTGATGGGTGTTAAGGAATGCAATTTTGAGATTGTCTCTTGGGATATCTTTAAGTTTTGCATTTCCTGTATAGTTAAAAATAAAAAGGACCATAGTTTGTGGAGGTTTGTTTCAGTTTATGGCTCAGCCTATGATGAATTCAAATTAGAATTCATTAATGAGCTGCACAATATTATGCCCAGTTGGAATGGGCTGACTCTAGTTGGTGGAGATTTTAATCTAATTAGAGAAAAGAAAGAGAAAAATACTGGTAATATCAATCAACATTGGGCCAATCTTTTTAATGATTGGATAAATAAGTTTGACCTTATTGAGTTAAAAAGTCCTGGAAGGCTATATACCTGGGGTAACAACCAGGATAATCCGGTAATGGCTGCCTTGGATAGAGTGTTTGTAACAACTTGTTGGGAAAATATGTTTCCCTCTGTCTCAGTTAGGACTTTGCCACGTGTTGGCAGTGATCACACCCCCTTGCTATTTGACACTGGTACTTTTGTTGCTCCTGCTATTAAACAGTTTAGGTTTGAGAAGTGGTGGTTGCAAATAGATGGTTTTAAAGAGTTGGTGTGTAAAACCTGGCATTTACCTTGCAATGCAAGGAAATCCATTGATATTTGGCAATTTAAGATCAGAAACCTGAGGAAAACTATTAAAGGTTGGGCTATTAATATTGAGTCACAGCAGAATAAACATAAAAAGCAACTTATTGCTGAATATGATATGCTGGATATTTTATCTGAGACTCAGCCTTTATCCCCTGGTGCTAAAAAGCAATTGAAAACTATTGCAGATGAGCTGCAGAAAATCTGGAGAAATGAAGAGATTAAAAGTAGACAGAGAGCTAGGGAAAGAGATATCTTGGAGGGTGATCAAAATACTAAATATTTTCATGCCATGGCTAACAAGAGAAGGAGAAAGAAGCAGATTGTTTCTCTGGAAGGCCCTAGTGGGGAGGTTACAACCACTGAAGGTATATTGAATATTGCTGTAGATTACTACAAAAATCTCTTTGGTGCTGAACCTAGAATGGATATTGACTTAGCTGATAATTTCTGGAATTCTAGTGAGTTGGTTTCTGAGTTGCATAATAGTAACCTGTGCAAAGAATTCTCTGAAAAGGAGATTAGGGATGCTGTTTTTGGCTCCTATGCTGAAGGAGCCCCTGGCCCTGATGGGTTCCCTTTTCTTTTTTATCAACAGTTTTGGGATTTAATTAAACCTGAGATTTTGGCTATGTTTAAAGACTGTCATCTGGGAAATTTAGACTTGTTTCGTTTGAATTTTTCTCTGCTGACTCTAATTCCTAAAGAACCTGATGCTAGGACTATTCAAAAGTTTAGGCCAATTGCCTTGACTAATTGTAGTTTCAAAATCTTCTCTAAATGTGTGACTAACATACTGGGAGTGGTTAGTGAGGAGCTAATTGCTCCAAATCAAACTGCTTTTATAAAAGGGAGATTTATTCTAGAGTCTGTGGTTTCTGCTCATGAGATTATTCATGATGCTGTTCAGAAGAAGGAAAGTGGCTTTATCTTTAAGCTTGATTGTGAAAAAACTTATGATAAAGTAGATAGGAGTTTTCTTATGAAAATGTTGGGTCAGAGGGGCTTTAGCCCTAGCTTCCTTTCTCTAATTAGATCCTTGTTGGATAAAGGATCTGTTGGTGTGAGGATTAATGATGTGAACAGTGACTATTTTATAGCTAGTAGAGGTGTTAGGCAGGGTGATCCTATATCACCTGTTCTCTTTAACTTTGTGGCTGATGTTTTTACAAGAACTAGCATAGAGGCCCTCGCAAATGCGAGGGCATCAATCATCTTTACTGCATTGAAAGTATTTGCAGCAAATTTAAGTTATCATATGTCTGCATGCTACCAGATCGGACATCAACACTTTGATCCTATAGCCGCTATCAATAACCAACATAAATATGTGGACTAATTATCATTATATTATTTAAAAAATAACCATCTATAATGATGAATTATTGTTTGGTCATTAACACATGGTATTTATAACTAAAAAAATGAAATTCCCTCAAGTTAGCTAGTCGATAAGTGACATTATACATATAAACAGAAATAAAGTTAGAATTAGCATTAATATCAATATGGTGTGCTGAAATAAAATGTCCACTGGAGCACCTGCCCAATGTGTTTTACGTACAACCATGAAGATCAATCAACCACGGCTAAGTAAATCTAAGGTTTCTATTGTGTACCAGATTAATGACGCCAATCTGGTGACAACATTAGACTCAGGCGAGAGTTGCCAGGGGGTCGTTAGGTGTGGGCTCGACAACTTTGCCACGTGGACTTTATTTAACAAATGACATCCACCACACGGCTATTTCTCCAGATGCATTCGCTCAAAGAAATTCTCCAGATTAATGTATGTGGTTTGCTTTACCTCGGAATTATCTAGCCTCATTTTCTCTTCTTTATTTTAATAAAGAGTACGGTCCATCTGTTATAAACATAAATATGGATAGAAGTTCAGATAAAAAATCATGAAACTTCCCATAAGGGTAGCCCTCACAAATGCGATGGCATCATTCTTATGGTATCAAAATTACTATGAAATCCACCCATAGTTTCAAAGATATTAGAAATACCTTATATATCTTTCCATAGCCCACGTAATTACAAAGATATATGTGTTATTATGATTTCTATTCTAAGATTGTAATTATTATTTTGAACCATTTTTGTTAAATTTGTAACAACATATAATCCTATTTCAGTGATCAACCTATATCGTGCCAATCTGTTATTCTCTGAACGGATAGCGAATCTATTTTTTTGTACCCTCATGATGAGTACGTGAATAAATGTATATATATCTGATCATTTTTTTTCTAGAAATTTCTACCATAGAGACATTAGTTTTGTATATTTTAGCCACTCTATATTCCGGTTAAAATTCATATATTTTTACTGTTAAGAAACTACCATACAATAGTAAGCTCTATGTTTGGATTGGAATCTTAACTGGGCGTTAATTTTTTTCCTTCTAGCTTAGAATCCTAACCGGATTGCTAAATGTATTTTTCCTTGCACGTATATGCGTGATGGTGCTTGCCCATTGAACTGTTTTTTTATCACTTGCCCATTAAACTTACTAATCATGTACACGTAAGGTCATAGGACTCTTTTTTTTAGAGAACTTAGGACTCTTTTCTTTTGGTGGAAGCCGTCGTGACTTCTTTTATTTTTTCTTTCCTCAGATTGGCACGTATGTGTCACACATGTATATCGTGTATGACCATAAAATATGTTACGTAAATTGTTTTAAATCCTATCCATTAAAATTATAGATCTAACGGTTAAAATAATTTTAATGATGTGGATCAACGTGGTGTCTCTATTTTAGACTCCCGTATTGTGCTTTTAGTATATAGTAGATGCTTATTAAAGCTGCAGACAGACAACTTATTTCTAGGATGTTTAGATCTTTCTGCCCCACAGGTATCGTGAGCATGCAATATGCTGATGATACCTTACTATTTCTGAATAAGAGTCTTGATAATGCTAGGAATTTGAAATGGTTGTTGTCTTGTTTTGAGCAAATGTCAGGAATGCGCATAAACTTTCACAAATGTGATCTGGTGCCTATTAATATTAGTGTTGAGGAGTCTCAAGAGTATGCTCAATCTTTGAGTTGTAAACTTGGATGCTTTCCTATTAAATATCTAGGAGCTCCTTTGCACTATAGAAGGTTGAGGAAAGAAGACCTGCAACCTGTTATAGACAAAATTATAAAAAAAGCTGGAGGTTGGAGAGGCAAACTATTGTCTTACAAAGCAAAGATAATTTTGATTAGGTCTGTGTTGGCCAGCATTCCTAATTATCTGATGAGTATAATTAAATTCCCTAAATGGGCTATTTCCCTAATCAACTCTCAAATGACTCATTGCCTGTGGGATGATTATGAAGGGAACCATAAATATCATTTGGCCAATTGGGGAATAGTAGCCCAAAAGATAGAGTATGGAGGTTTGGGTATTCCTAATCTAGCTGAGATGAATTTATGTATCTTAGCTTCTTGGATTAGAAGGTACCAATTAGACGAGCACAAAATTTGGAAACAGATCATTGATCACAAGTATAGAACTGATGCTCCCAACATTTTTGCTTGCCCAGAGCAGGGCCTCTCCCCCTTTTGGAAGGGTGTGATGTGGGCTTCTAGGGCAGCAAAGATGGGATATCAGTGGAAGGTGGGTAATGGTAGGAATATAAAGTTCTGGGAAGATCACTGGTTTGGTCATTGTAGCCTGGCTATACTCTTCTGGGATCTTTATGTTTTGGTCAATGAGCAGAATATTAGCATTGCTGAGGTCTGGGATGGAGTTAATTTGAAATTAACCTTTAGAAGGTGTGTTGATCTCCAGTTAATGCAGAGATGGTATGACCTGAAGAGCATTGCTGAATCTATTCATTTTGATGGAACAGTTGATTCTCTCATTTGGAAGTTTGAGGCTAAAGGAGTTTATTCTGTTAGTTCTCTCTATGCTATTGTTAATTTCAGAGGCATTATGCCTGTCCATATTCCCTCTGTGTGGAAGTTGAAAATTCCACCTAGAGTGCATGTGTTTTTATGGTTATTGTTCTACAATAAATTGTTGACCAGAGATAATTTGCACAAAAGGCAGGAACTTCCTGACCTTAGTTGTGTCTTTTGCTCTGAGGAGGAAAATATTCCTCATTTATTTTTTGAATGTGTAGTAGCTAGGGAGCTGTGGAGACAAATCTCTGTAATTACTAAAATACCTGGGCAGGTTAATCTGCTGGCAATTGCTAGCCTATGGATCTGTGATAAAACACATGTTGTTTCTAATATTGTCCATGCTGCTGCACTATGGTCGCTATGGAAAAGTAGAAATGAAGTGTGTTTTAACAAAAGATCATGGTCATGTATGCAGGTGATCTATCTGAGGGTGGCTTACACTCTTGTGAGATGGAAACTGCTGTGTCCGGAAGGAAGCAAAAGAGAGCTCGAGGAGGCGATCCTGGCCTTGGAGCAGCTGGCTCGGCAACCTCCCCTGTTGACGTGGCCGGAACCTGGATGAGGAAGGTCGATGGCAAGATCCATCAGATTGTGGTGAAAAAGCTAGAGGCGACCTGGAGTGGCCCGTGGATGTATAATGACACTGATGACTGGGAGGCTACGACGTCGTCTTTGGCAAAGAATCTGAACGCGAACTCGCTCGCACTGGAGGACGATGGGGAAGGAATGCTGCGAGTAGTGTAGTTTCGTCCTATGGTGCTGGTGATGTTGTTTGTGCCTGTCACTCCCGTTTAGAGTGAGCAAGGCTGGTGGTTGGATGTTGAATCTTTATATTGTGTGCGTAGCTCCTGTAGGAGTCGAACTTGGGTGTGTTGGTTTGCAGTGAGGTGGCTGTAAGAAAGACCTGCTGTGGTTTCTTTATTGGAACCAGGGGAAAACCCTTTTTATCTAAAAATTTGTAAGGTCAAGGTGATTATTGGGCCCAATGTTTATTTGGAGTTTCCGCTTGGTGTTTCGCACGGCGAGGTTTATCATAAGACTTGGCCATGCTGACACTATGTGTAAGACTTCGAATTTGTTACTGCAATGGACATAAGCACTGATATCACTTTGATTATATGCCACGATGCACTGATCATGGGATCGTGGTTAGATACATAACAGTTATTTCAAACAACTAGTCGAAGGTCCTCACAAACTTAATACAAAACAATAGTGAGATGGTTAATAATTTGAATGTTCGGAGTATATATTTGTACTTTGAAGAAGAAAAAATGACTCCAATGTGAAGTGAACCTTCCGCGGAGCGAACGCAATTCAGGATTTTCCACGTGACAACAGTCTAGCCTGGCAGTTGCCATTCACCATTGATAATTAATCAAATAGCTAGCAACTCGTTCGCTGCATGGGATAATTTTTTTGAGGGAACCGGTGAGCTTTATTAAACCAAAACAATAGTGTTCGTACAATCTTGGAAAAGTAGGTCCGCCACGCAGGGAAAACCAGCCTCATCCAAAACACCACACTCACTCTTACCTAAATGCCCTAGACTATGCGCAACCTTATTACTCCACTGGTTTATTTTCCAAACTTAAAAATTAGACCATCCCCGCAAGATCGCATGCGACTCTTCTAAGACGCTCCAAAGCTTGGACCGATTCCTTGCTGGAGCCTACAACACCAACACCACATTGGCACAATCAGATTCTAGAATGCCCCGTCCAATGCACTTTATCTCCAAGAGCCAGAGCCCCTCAAAAAACAGCCATAAGATCCGCTTCCTCCGCACTAGCGTAGTCTATGTGTGTATTCCAGGTAGACGAGATAGGTTTGCGCAAATGATCCTGAATGATAATGCCAATGCCTGCTGGGCTCGTATGGACATCCCACCTAGCATCCACATTACACTTTAGCCAGCCTTCTGATGGTTTCGACCATTTCGACGCTTTTGGCTCATGTACTCCTTCATGCCGCATAGGAACCACATGGGCTTTTCATTTAACTAGCACAGTGGCCCTCGCAAATGCGAAAGCATCATTTTACTGCATTGAAAATGTTTACAATAAAAGTTTTCTGATATCTTCATGCTGACGGATTGAACATCAACACTTCGGTTATATAGCCACTGTCTATAACCAACATAAATTTGTGAAAACATTATCATTGTGTCATTTATAAATCTACATATATTAATAACTTATTGTATAGTCATTAGTACATGGTATTCATAACTCAAAAATGAGCATCAAATCTCTCGAGTTAGGCATTATACCTATAAACAGAGATAAAGTTAAAATTTGGATTAATATTAACATAATTTAATGAAATAAAATGTCCACCAGAGTAATTGCCAAAAAAGATGTGTCTATGTACAACCATGAAAATCAATCCGCCATGGTTAACTAAATATAAGGTTTCTATGGGTACAAGATTAAGGATTAATATGGCCCTAACGATTTCTCCCAGGCGCAGTAGCGTGACTTGGGGGACTGTTGGGGATCGCTAGATGTGAGCCCGAACTTTTCCACATGGCAGTTCTTTTTTACAAATGCCATCCACCATATGCTATAAAACTTGATGTCTCAATATGCCTTCGCACAATAAAATTTCCTTAGATTTATGTATGTTGTTTGTTTTACCTTAGAATTTTCTAGCTTCAGTATCTCCTCTTTATTTTAATGTAGAGTACACTCTATGTGCTATGAACATATATTAGGATAGAAATTCAAATGAAAATATCATGAAACTTTTCAGAAGAGTAGCCCTCGCAAATGTGATGGCCTCGCAAATGTGATGGCATCATTCTTATTGTGTCCAAATTACTATGAATTCTGCCCATAATTTTAAAGATATTCGAATTACTTTATATATAATTCCACAATCCATGTAAATACAAAGATAGATGTGCTATTATGATTTATATTCTAAGATTTGTAGCAGCGTATAAATTCTATTGTAGAGATTGGCCTATATCGTGCAACCTGTTTGTTAGTTTAGGGAGAGCGGATCCAATTTTTTTAGCCTCATGGTATGTACGTAAATAAGTGGATATAGACCATGTCAAAATTTCTGGAGATTCGTGTCATACAGATATTAGTTTGTATATTCTAGCCACTTAATCTGATTAAAATCCATATATTTTTACTGTTAAATTATTTTCATACTTAGCTCTAAGTTTGTATATTGAAATCCTAACCGGAACCTGATTGATTTTTTTTTGCTTTTACGCACAGAAACGTGAAGCCTCCAAACTCTTTGTTACGGATGCATCGGACTTTGTTAAAAAAAAGGATGCATCGGACTTCTATTTTTTCCTATGGACACGTACTCGTACATGTTACGTAAAATCGTTAAATCTTGTCCATCAAATTATAGATCTAACAGTTAAAATAATTCTGAAGATGTGGATTAACGTAGGGTCTCTATTTTAGACCCCCGTATTGTGCTTTTAGTATATAGTAGATAGTAGATATCTACAAACTGGCTTGGTCCTTCGAGTCAAAGAACATAGCTCTATTTATTAACAGAAGTAGTGATCGACGCCTTACCATCCCCATGGACCACATTGTTCCGATGGTGCCATGATCACTAGAGCAAGGACGTCGTCTGCACCCTTGTCGCCATATTCTACTTACTCAATAGCCTGAAAAACCACTCATTATCACATGCAGCGAACTCAACTTCTGATGGCAGCGTCCAATATTTCTGCATACCACCCCATAGTGCTGATGCAAGAGTAAAACAAAGAACAGCATCATGCTCATCTTCCACCTCTCTTCCACAGACCTCACACTAAGTACAAATGGTGAAATTCTTCGATGTAAGCTACCTTTGACTGCCAGGGACTTGGTCGCCAAACGCCAAGTGAAAACACAAAATTTTAGCGACCCCTGGCATTTCTGGATCAAGTTTCAAATTGATTGCTCCCTATTCGAGGCCTCGCTACTATGACCCGAGCTCACCTCCAAGAGGCATTGTCGCATACCCAATTTATATGCACTGTGGACAATGAAGACTCCACTCTTTTCCGGGTGCCAAGAAACAAAATCATCGGTTACCTTGTAACTTAACTTGCAGCACAACCTCCGCATCATGTGGTAAAAAAGCTTTCCGTACCTTTTGGTCATCCCATGATCTAAAGAACATTAGTAGCAGCTCATAAACCCACTATATTCGCTCATCACTACATCTCACAGAGATTTTTAGCGAGTCATCACGCGGGATCGAATTATCCATCCATACTTTAACTTGAGAACCAGAACCAATCCTCTAGATTTGCACCAAGCTTCAATTATTCCAGGCCATGCATAATACCCTTCCATCCAAAAAAGGAATTGTTTGTTTTGTACTACATATGTGTGAAACCTTGTCAATGCATGTATTATATACGAAATCATCCTCAAATCCCAAAATATCATAATATATGTGGAAATTTGAAAATGTATTAGTTCAAAACCAAAAATGAATTTGTCTATTTTTGTAGTACATATGTATGAAATTTTATAATATGTCTGAATATTTTGTAGTACATATGTCTTGTGAAGCTGCCACAATCTCCTTGTATGCACTCCAATTCAATTTGGAGTCAACGGGCATGACCTTCAATAGTTTATGATGTCCATACCCGACATTATATGTCCCAACCAATTCGCACATATCACTTGGCTCCGTCCACTTCAAATACATCACCACTCTTCCCACTATCTAGGCATTAGTGGGAATATTTGCAAACACCATGACTACCTCGTCGGGATCAACACAATCGACATTGCCTTTCAAATATGAGGCCTTGTCTACATGATCTACATTCATGATTCTTGCCATTTAAAAAACAATGACAACAACCAACATACATCAAATTCAATCATATCTAACAACAAGCAAACCTCTTCCATTAGACATGTCATGCCAATTAAAATGAATAAATTACTAACCCTAACCCTAACTAAATCTCATAATATCCTAACCCTTACCCTAACAATAACCCTAACCTAAAATAATAACTACACAAAATGCTTCATGCCCATCACAACCCTCACCATTTCTAAAATCATCCTAGTTAATAACCAAAAAATCTCATACACATGCAAAGATCTAGGATTTCATCATTCTCATAAAAATCTCCACCATGCACGAATTTTACTGGACAAAACGAAATGAGGTGGGGGTGATTACCTCTAGGGACCAAGGGGTCTGAAATCCACGAAGAAAGGGCACCAAAGGGGAGGGATTTAAGAGGGGATTGGAGTGGGGCAGTGAGAGGGGGAGAGAGGTTTGCGGCAGGGAAGGGAACACTAGTAGAAAAAGGGTCATCGGTCTAAGCCTTTAGTACCGGTTCCCGTATGAACCGGTACTAAAGGGTACATTAGTACCGGTTGATTTGCCCAGCCGGCCGAGCAAGATCAGTACCGGTTCGATAAGGGTCTTTTGTACCGGTTCATACTAGGAACCGGTACTAAAGGGTTTTAGTGGGCCAGAGCTGAACCTTTAGTACCGGTTCATGGCTCAAACCGGTGCTAAAAGGTAGTGACCTTTAGCATCGGTTCGTGGCACGAACCGGTGCAAAAGGTAGGTGCAAAAGGGGTACCTTTAGCACCGGTTCGAGCCACGAACCGGTGCTAAAGGGTTGACACCCATTTTTTCCACTCATGCCTACCCCGCGCAGAAAAAATGTCTAAAAATTAAACGAAAATGATAAAAACTTCAAATTTCAAAATCCTTTGACATGCATGTACCTCACGCAACCAACTTTTATGGAAAATTTGAAATTTTGAATTTTGATATATTTTGAACAAAAAGGTTATTCTAAATTAAATTGGCAATAACTATTGCGTACGGACTTGAAAAAAACATATAATATATGAAAAACCATCTACGCAAAAAGTTACATCCGATTTCAACGGGAAATATGAAAGCAGGAAGATTTTCGATTTTGTCAAAAAAATTAAAAATTTGTTTTTTTGAAATTTATTTTATTATTTCTTCTACTTTTTAGTTATTTTGAAGTTTTTATATTATTTTGGAATTTTTTAAGTTTTTAAGTTTTTTTGATTTTTTTGAATATTTTGAATTTTAAAATTAATAATTAAATTATACACAAAGATTATTTGGAAACCATTGATGCTTATTAATAATTAATCATTGTTGCTTATTTTTAAAATTATTTGGAATTCAAAAAAGTAAAATCATATGTTATCAAAGTGTATGGGTTAATAGAATTCACAGCATAGTATTATCAAGAAGTCGCGAGCGCAGTCTTGGAAGCTAGTAGAGAAAGAATGGAGAAGTTAAGCGTGCTAAGGGTGGAGCAGTGTGAGGATGGGTGACCGATCGGGAAGTGGGACCACTAGTATATACTTTGACATGAGAATAGGGGTGATTAGAGATTAGAGTGGAAACTGTCAAACAATTCAAATATCCAAAAATTGAGAAATTCTGAAAAATAAATTCAAATTTTTTCAATTTTTTTTCAAAATTTATACCAGAAATTCGTCCGGACCTTTGGTACCGGTTCGTGTTACAAACCGGTACCAAAGGTCCCTAGCCTGCACTCCCCTGGGAGCCAACGTGGAGGCCCCTTTAATACCGGTTTGTAATGAACCGGTACCAAAGAGGGGGGGCCTTTTGTCCCGAATCTTTTGTACCGATTTGTTTTCCGGTACAAATGGGCCTCTGGAACCGGTACTAAAGCCTCTTTTTCCACTAGTGGAAGGGAGAAAAATAATGAGTGGGCGAACTAAGGAAGATTTAGCCGTGGGACAGCACTTCTAAGTGCTAGAGCGGTATGACTCCTTGGACCGGGGAGCCAAGATGTGCACCATGGATCCATGGACCGGGGAGCCAAACATACCAGTACGTGGGCCCACCTAGCCCGCTGGAAGCCACGTCAGCTGCCGTTTAGCACCGTTGACTGGGGCGCCATGAGATGCATGACGCCTTTGACCGTGCAGCTGTGCTATGTCGCTTAGATCCTCCTTGTGAGGAGCTAAGAAAAAAGATTATTTTATGAAATAGTTTCGTGCTTAACTTGTAGCAATTAGGTTAATTTTACGCAAAAGAGCGTTGGCCTATGCCTTTGCACTGGAGGATCCTATCATGAGCTTTGCAAACAGCATATACTGCATGCATGCACTGCCCTGGAGAATCCTAACCTCGCCTAGATGATCTTTACAACTTTAGAGGAAGGTTTGTACTACTGGTTCTACTGCTCATCATGCATGTGTACTTGGCTTTCTGCATGTGCATTTTAAGCAACGTTGAGTTTGGGGCTAAATATTCCCAGTTTATCTGCATATCTCATCACCTGATGCTTTTAGGTTGCATAATTCTGTACACCACTACTATAATGTGCAATAAAGCTCCTCTGTAAAGATGCACGAAGACGGTAGGCAAATCTAAAATGCATATAGCATTGCAACCTGAATCTGCAGCATTGATGGTCTGGATTCTCCACAAGAAGATGAGCTTCGCCGTATCTCGTGACTGGTGTAGTGCTCCCACGCAAAAAGGAAAGCGCCGGAGGCATCTTTGTACCGGCCTCTACAAGAAGGCTCTCTGGCTTCTATCTTTTTCTCGCAGTTATGTCACTGTAGTATTACGTAGTGGTAGGATTATGAATGTTAATAGTCGACCTGGAAGTACATTGCGCGCATGGCTCAATGCAGGAACAAGGCATGAAAGTGGTGGTCCTTGGTCGATCGTACTCAGTGTCTCAAACGGTTCCTCCCCTCTTCAATACTACTCTTGTTCTACTCTCTAGCCTTGACAGCCGATTTCAATTTTTGTTGAGCAAATCCAATCTATTTAAGGGCATATCCAGCGTGTCGATGCAAACCGACGACACAAACGGTCTATTTTGGTGCGTTCGCGTTGGGGCCTGGACATGATTTGTGTCGCGGTCTGCCCTGCCAGGCCAGTGCGCCCAGCGGGCCGACGCATCCTATCCAACGCCTTTTTTCTCAAATTTTAAAGTGAATAAAAATTGGCGCGAAATTGTTCAAAACTTGCATTAATTTAAGCAAAATTTACAACGAATTTTTTAAAAAAAGCCTAACTACGAAGCCCTCCTGTATGAACAGCGGCTGTGCCGCCGCCAGCTACTTCTCGCTGTCGGAGACGAGGTTGACGATGATCTCTAGTTGTGGCTACGGGTTGATCCGGCAGCGCGCGACGCCGGGCGGAGGCGGCACTTCCTGCCCCTCATAATCCGCCACGGCCGGCAGTAGTGGTGGTGGAGGTGGTAGAAAGGCCATATGCTCTACCACCATTCTGGTGAGGTCAAGAGCCTCCTGGAAGTCGGGGAACGCGCGGTCCTCATCGGCCTTGGAAGCTTCCAAGACCTGCTGTAGGAGGGCGTCCTCGTCGTAGCCGGCAACAAGGACTGGCTGGTACTCGGGGGGGGGGGGGGGGCAGATTGCCGGCGCTCGGCGGGGCGGCGTACTCTATGGCCTCACTGGCCTCCTCCTTGACGACGTCGAAGTCGTCATCATTGTCTTCCTCGTCGGGGGGAACTCGTCGTCGGGGTACGCCTCCCACGGCTGGTACTCGCTGTGGAAGGTGGACCGACAGCGAACGGTGTGCTCCCAGGCGAGGAAGTCATACCAAAACTAGGAGTTCCGGTACATGCGCTAGCAGTCGCAGCGCATCGGCTCGGGGGTCTTCCGGTTGTGGAGCCGTATCTCCGCATTCAGCTTCGGCCCCGCCTCGGGCGTCGGCAGGACCGACACCCTGGCACGGTTCAGGTGCTAGTCGTGGGGGAGCCCGACTTGGAGTGGTCGACGCTCTCGTTGGCCTCTCAGAGCGCCTCGCACTCCTCGAGCGACACGTACCAGCGGTTACGCTGCCGCGGGGGGCACACGACGACGCACACTGGCTCCGTCACGTAATCCTCCGGGCGAGGCGCCGGAGGCAGTCGGTGCAAGAGCGCTGACAGTGGACGAGGTGCCAACGGTGGCGGGGAGGGAGGCATGCGGCCCCTGCGCGTGGAGCGGCTCGATGATGCCTCAGCGTCATTCTTCGTCTTCTTCAGCCAGGATGGCATCTTCGTGGCGAGGGCTGTGGAGGATCTTGCGATTGTGCGTGCGGGTGCGACGCCAGCGCGCGCCAGCTTATAAAGCCCTAGACGGCCAACGCCCGCGTAGGGCCTAGAGCCTTCGCCATCAATGTCGGCACATAAGCTCAGGCGTCGTCGCGTTAGTCAGTGACCAACGCCTGAGCTTCTGCGCCGACATTGATGCCATTGCGTGCTGCCGCTTCATGGCCAGTGCAAGCCCAAGAAGACGTGTGCGCATACTCGGGAGGACACGCGTTGTTCGCCCACGTCCGCGCCGACTATACCTAGCTAGGGCATTGCACCTTTCTTGTGAACCACACATGATGCACAGCATCACACGCCGCCTCCACCATCCAGGTCAAAGCTGTCACATAGGACAACATTCATTTATTTACAAGCTAGCCGCCGTATCCTTAATTTCGATTCCATTTTTGTAAATGTGAAATTGATATTCTATGAATTGTTTCCTGCCTTTTCTTCTTTTGACCTGTTTCTTGCCTTTTCTTAACTGGACAAATACTATCAAGCTGGAGATAATAAAGGACGCGTAGATATAATGATATATTCGTCTTTTTGTAGAGAGGAAAATTGGTAATACGCTGGAGGTGTTACTACATGACAAGAATGGAGATGGAGCTGACCGGAACAGCCACCACCGTATGCTGGCAACGAGTGCCCGTGCCCAAAGTACACATGGGCCCCACCTGTTGGTCGCGATAGAGATGCGGCGCTGTCTCGTAGCGAGTCGCTGGTCTTCTTCCTCGAGCCGGCCGGGCGCCTATAAAACGCAGCACCCCGGGAGGGGACACAGCCGCTCCCGTCCCATCTCGCCACGCCACGCACAGCCGCAACAAATCCAGCAGCCAGATGCGTCGGCAGGCGTCGTCCGGGTCATCGGGGAGGCAGCAGGGGGCCGGCGGCGGGAAGCCCAAGAAGATCCCGAAGCGCGGCCTCGGCGTGGCGGAGCTCGAGCGCCTGCGCTGCGGCGGCGTCGATCCGCTCCAGGACCTCAACGTCGCGGCCGCGGCCGCCGCCGGTAGCGCGCACCAGGGCAGCCCCGTCCTCCTGCACCACCACCAGGACCACCTCCCGTCGTTCGACGCCGCCACCGGCGCGCGCTACTACTCGCCTCTCCTCGTCCAGCCGCCTCCTGCCCCCGCCCGCTACGTCCACGGTATGGCGCCCGAGCAGCAGTTCTTCGTGGATCGCTGGGGCCGCGTGGGTGGCTTCGTTCCGGAGGGCAATGCCGGCGCCGTCGGCCACATGCAGCAGGAGCAGCTCCAGCCGCAAGCGCTAGGGCAAAGTTCAAGCCAAAACACCATATGGCGTCCGGCGTCCTCCTCCGCCTCCTGCCTCCACGCGGGCCACAGCTGCGATCTCTGCTCCAAGGTACGCCCGCTAACTTTCAAGATCCTTCCCTTATTGCCTGAATTTTCTCTCAGATTCAGTCTTTCGTGCTGTAACTGTGCTGATTAATCATCCTTGTGTTCTTCCCGCGCGCGCGTGGCCGTTCGTGTTCTTGTTGGTTACACCCATGAAGACCGTGAGGGCCATGACAGAGATAGCTCCACGGGCTCCTGCTGCCGGCCACGCTGCCACCACCACCACGCCAGACTACTCCATCTACGATCTCGCCGCTGCCATGGCCTCCCCTCGCAAGGTACATCCGTACATGCATCGACGCGTTTGCCAAGTTGCAAGCACCTGGAATTGTTAAACCCAATGTATCTGACCCCAAGGTTTCGATGATTGCAGGAGACGGCCGGAGACGGGTACTCGGCACGTCAGGCGAAGGAGGTGAGGGAGATCGAGTTCTTCCCGACCAGCACCGCCGGCAACCACGCCGACGAGTCTGAGTTCGCGACGGCAACCTACTTCTCCTCCTCGCCCGGTGGCGGCGACTACGCGGCGCCCCTGGACCTGTCGCTGAGGCTGTAGGGTTTATGTCTGTGCTGGTAGATCGATGAACCAGATTCTTGTTTTTTTTGTTGATTAGTACCTGGTGTTATTTTTGGGTGATAATTCGTGAAACCCTGAGTGGAGTGGAGATGAGATGAGAACAATGCACCTTTGCATCTTTGCGTTTGATGGTTTAGTTTGGTTAATTTCCATTTATGTCGAATTGCTATATATTGGGAGTAATAATTTTGTGATCTAAGATGAGGATGGAATGGATTTGCAAAATCTTAAATTTTAACGACGCCGATGGAAGTGTATGCTATCTCATAGAAATCTACATGCTACCATTCGACAGCTGTTTATAAGTTTTAAGGTAATGTTAATTAGTATACTGGTGGAAATTTACAGCTGGAAAATTTGTTTGTCCGGGCGCTAGTAGTCATCCAAAGGAACTGCATGCGCTAGTAGTGGAAATTATGCTAAAATCAATGAACCATTAATTTTTTCAAAAAGGAAACAAACAACTGAGGTTGATGCATGCATGCGGCTAGGCTGGCAGGAACAGGAGTCAAGATGGGATTAGAGGCTGGGTTTAGATTCCGCCCATGAACGAGGCTGGGTTTAGATTCCGCCCATGCACAAGAAACTACTACCGGCCTTTGATTCCCTTACTCGTGGGCTCTGGCTATCTATAACAGCTAGCAACGACGAGAGGTGCTAAATCCATTGATTAGAAAGAAGATATTTAAGAGATCTTTGATTTGGTAGAGCGAAACCAGATAAAATACTAATACCGACAAGCTATATCACAAAACATATGACATGCCAGTAGACAAAACATACAAGACATATAGCTGAACTACTTGAGCGGCACAACCCTCGCAAAATGCTTCTCGAAAACCATCCCTCGAGTTTCTGATGCCACCCATGAAGAGCTCCACTGACCCGTAGGTCCGGGCGAAAAAAGCAGCATGCATTTTTTCAATGTCTTTTTTATTTGGGCAAAAGGAAATTAAATCTTCTTCGTGGGCCGATCGCTTAGTCTCTCGCAATTCGGCAAAGTAGGAGGAGTAACCATGAGTTGTAAGAGTTTCATTAGTTCATTGACGTTAGTAGACCCAATTAATCCTACCTATCCATGTCCCTTAATGTGCTCCCATGCTAACTAAATCTACATTTACCATGGTGGTTTTGCATACATGTACAACAAAAGATGAATTGGGTCAGCTTGCAAAATCTAAATTATTAAAAAATATCTCTAAACTCCAAATCGGTTGGCGATATACTTTACTATCGAATTTGTCTCATTTAGATTCCTGAAACTAGACCCCATGATGGAAACTTTGACGACTATTTTTTGACTACCACCACCAAAAGAATATACAAATTTGGCAACGCATCGACCATTATAAGTCTTGCATGAATGTACACACAAAGTCATGCCATCAACGTAATCCCGCCTCCATGAATATAAGATGAAGCACCCACCTAAGACACATGTAATTATCATAGATCGACCCCTCCATACCCCATGTCTCGTCTCCATACCACCACGATACATGAAGCCTCGTTCGATTGCATCAGAGGGATGTCACACATTCTCGTCGTATGTGCATGTTCATTGCTTACCTTGCTTGCATATTAGGAGTCTGGGAGAGGACCGCGCATATACCTGGGCATGGGAAACCCAATCTGAATGGCCCAAAAATTCGCAGCTTGGGCGTGAAATCTAGGTTTGGCTGTCAGGCTGGGCCAGGCCTGAGTTTCAAGTTTGTGTGATTTAGGGAAGAGGCCCAATGTAGTGGGCTTTTGGGCTTTTTACTAGGGTTAGGTTGGGCCTACTTTTACAACTACGAGCTTTCCTGGCCTAGCCCAAAGCTCGACCATGCCTGAGGTATGCACAGGTCTGCCACATGACTTTATGCCATAGTCCGGCTCTGCCCCTGCCATGTTGTATGCACATGTCTTCCAACGCACGATGCTCTCCTCGTAAGAGAGGCCATGCAAATCAAGTTTTGTGCCACAATTCTCTGCCTATACTCGTGTCAACATGGTGGGCCAAACTCTCGCACCTCTCCTATAAATTCTTCCTCTGGCGCACCTCTCACTGTCATTCCATGTTATTTCTCCTTGCTTTTACCGTGTTGTTTTTTCTATCTACTTCATCTACCTCTCATGCTTTTCTCTTCTCTTGTTGTCTCACGTGCCCTCATGCCCTTGTTCCCATGATTAATTCTCATAGTCTTGCCTCTCTTGGAGTTTCGTGGATGCTTCGGGAGAGGTCATTGCGATCCAGGTGATGCAGTTTAGCTCAAGGTTGAACATACCGACTAGAGTCTCATGTACCCTCATGTTTCGTCACAAATGGCCTCCTCTCCTCGTCACCATGTTTAGCAATTATGCTCATGTTTTATACATCATAATCATATCCATGATACGTCTCAAAAGTATCTATAATTTTTATGCTCCATGCTTGTTTTTACACCATTTGCTTAGTGTTTCGTTACACTTCGTGGCATTTTATGCATTTTCCGGAACTAACCTATTAATGAGATGCCACAGTGCCAGTTCCCTGTTTTCTACTGTTTTTGTGTTTCAGAAAAGTTACACAAGAAATATTCTTGGAATTGGACGAAACAAAAGCCGAACATCCAGAAATTTACCGAAGCTTCCAGAGAACCGAAGAGGAGACGGAAAGGAGCCAGGAGGCGGCCTCACCACCAGGGGGTGCGGCCCAGGGCCTGGCCGCGCCGCCCTGTGGTGAGCCCCACCTGGTCCACTTCTAACGCTGCCCCTTCGCCTATAAAGACCCCCCGATGGGAAAAACCTAAAGACCCGATCACTTTTTCAGAATACATCGCGATCCGCCGCCGTCGTCGATCCGAGATCGGGAGGGTCCAGATGCTCTTCCCGGCACCCTGCCGGAGAGGGAAATCGCCACCGAAGGTCTTTTTCATTGCCATGCTTGCCTCTCGCGTGATGAGTGAGTAGTCTATCTTGGACTATGGGTCCATAGCAGTAGCTAGTTGGTTGTCTTCTCCACCATGTGCTTCATGTTTAGATCTCGAGAGCTGCCCTACATGATCGAGATCACCGTTATGTAATTCTACATGTTGAGTTTGTTGGGATCCGATAAATATTGGTGTTATGATTGAGTTGATGTGCTGAATATTATCTTATGTTATCTCTATGTTGTTTATGATCTTGCATCCTCTCCGTTATTAGTAGCTATCTTGGCCGAGTAGATACTAGTGACTCCAAGAGGGGGTATTTATGCTCGATAGTTGGGTTCATGCCTCTATTTAATCTGGGGGAGTGACAGAAACCTCTAAGGTTGTAGATGTGCTGTTGCCACTAGGGAGAAAACAACATTCTTATGCCCAAGGGCATATGCTTTTTTTACATTACACACTTTGCTTAATGCAGTTATCTATTGTTCGCAACTTAATACTTGTGGAGTTCTCGGATTGATTCGCCACAAGTGGATTATTAGTCATAGATGCAGTTGGATGGCGGTCTATGTATCTTGTTGTAATGCCCAGAGTAAATCTCATAGTGATCCTCTCAACATATGCATGTTGTCTTTATTCTATCAATTGCCCAACTGTAATTTGTTTACCCAGCATGTGTTATTTTATCTTATGGAGAGACACCACTAGTGAACTGTGAACCCCGGTCCTATTTCCATTATATTGCTATCACCTGTTTACTTTACTCGCACTATTTAATTTACTCGCATATTACTATTGCTTTCCACTCGATACGCTCATTCCTTTGTTTACAGCAAACCGGTGAGATTGACAACCTCATTGTAAGTTGGGAACAAAATATTTGGTTGTGTTGTGTACAGGTTCTGCATTGTAGCTCGCAAAGCAAAGCACTGGACGAGGCGCCCTATAAATTGTCTAGAGCTGTTGCGAAGCTAGCAAGCATCACCTTCTGGAGTATTGGCTTTTTCCTACTGGATTGATAACCTTGGTTTCATAACTGAGAGAAAACTTGCTGCTATATTCATCAAACCTTCTCTTGGGGTTTCCAACTGGCCGGTCATTTACTTCATCAGCTACACGCCAACAAGTTTTCTGGCATTATTCATCACCGCGCCATCAACAAGTTTTCTAGCGCCGTTGTCGGGGAAAAAGAAGACTTCTGCAATGGGAGTTTCGCACGCACATCCTTTATTTTGTTTTAAGTTTTGCTTTTACTTTATTTTTAATTGCATCGTTTTATCAAAAATACAAAAAAAATTAGTATCCTTTATAGTTGTTTATTATGTCTAGTTTAGTTGCTACTACTATGTCACCCGAGGATATGATTTTCACTTTCAAACAAAAGAGTGAGGAAAGTTTCAAGGAAGCTTGGTCTAGAATTTATGATTGGCATGGAAAAACTGAGCTGAAAATGACTTTGAGTTTGCTTCTTAGTTGCTTTTACTTTGGACTTGCTATTCGTTATAAATATGCTTTGGATGCTACAGCAGAAGGAGATTTCCTTCATTGTGATGGGGATCAAGCTTTCAATATTATAAAAAAGTTGATTACAATTTATAGCATGCCAACTTATTTTGATTCCTCTCTTGTGAGCATTTTTAATAGACTTAATACTCTTGAGACTCACACTGCTAGTTTGAATACTTGCTATAGTACTTTGCATCAGCATTTTGATTATGTGCCAACAAATTCTGAACCTTCGAGTTGGTACCCTACGGTAAAAATCACCATTAATGGTGAGACTTTTCATGCTCGTTGTAATATTATGTCTGAATTTTGTCTTATGCCAAAGGATATTTATGAATCTTTGAGTCTTTGGAAACTTTCTGAGAGGGGAGAAGAAATTTTTCTTACTAATAATGCCACTATATTTCCCGTTGGAATAGCTGAAAGAATTTATACAAAAGTCCTAGGAAGAATGGTATCTACTGATTATCTTGTTATTGAATATGTAGGAAAAGGACAAATCACACTTGGAAGGTCTCTACTGAAGCTCCTGGGCGCTGTTATAGATGTGGGAAAAGGCAATATAAGATTCATCTCTCCACCTTGCAATAGTCACGTCTTTCCTAGAGTCAAGAGCAAGGATAAGAAAGGAAGACGTAAGGCACCCATTGACCCTAATGCTTCATCACTTGATATTACTTGATTTGCACTTTCTGCGCCTAGCTCAAAGGCGTTAAAGAAAAGCACTCTTGGGAGATAACCCAATGTTTTTTACTTTCAGCTCTTTTTTTATTTTATTTGAGTCTTGGAAGTTATTACTACTGTAATAACCACTCCTTATCCTTTTTATTTTTTTTTGTGCCAAGAGAAGCCTCTAATTTGAGTGAGGTAAGATTTGGGGATGTTGCTGTCCTGAAACAGATTTTGGTGCTGCACCGTTAAAATTCATGAAAATTCTCAGGATATCTTTTGGACCTGCGATTTCTTGTGCATATGCCCCAGGTTATATCCAAACTTTTATTAGTTATACACTTCTTGATTTGAGCAACAGAAAACCCTCTAAAAATTCGACCTTTATAAGATGTTCTGTTTTGACAGATTTCTGCCAATATTTGTGTTTGCCGCTCGATCGCTTTCTTTTTGAGTTCTTTTGATCACGGAACTTTTCAGAAAGTTGATACAGTAGTATATGCTTTATATGTGGTGGTTTTGAGTTGAAACCTGAAGCAAAAAGGGTTGATTCATTGCTATGCTTACACTAATGTGGCTAATAGAATTGTGTTTAGTTTTGTATGAAGGAAGTTTTCAAGTGTAGGGATTGGAGAATGATGAGATGAGTTGAAGAATGGACAAAAGATCAAGCTTGGGGATGCCCACGCACCCCAAGAAATATCCAAAAGGTACAAGCATCAAAGCTTGGGGATGCCCCCGAGGCACCCTTCTTCATCGGCAAAAATCAGGTCACCTTTCAACACACTATATTTTTATTGCTTCATGCATTATGCGTTTTTCTTGGAGCGTCAGTTGTTTTTAGTTTTCAGTTTTATTTAGTTTTGTTTGCTGCAATAAATGGTTGGACCCCAACAAATTCCTTTTAGAGAAGATGCCTTGCTTTATTTGGGTTAACTTGGCGCATGCTCACACATGTTAGACTCATACAAAGTCGCCATAAGCCTCTATGATCATTTAGTTTTTAACTTTTGATGCCATCTTATGCTTCTTTTAATGTTGCTTTGTCGCTATGCATTATTATAACCGTTATTGCTCTCTTAGTTGGTCGCTCCCAGTCTTTTGCTAGCCCCCATTTTGTACTGAGTATGAGCTCTACTCGTGCATCCAACTCCTAAAAACCAAGTTTGCCATTGTGTCCACTATAAATTCCTATACATGGTATTTGTAAGCCATTCCAAGTAAATTTTCATGTGCTACCTTTCAAAACTTTCAACTACTTCTCATTTTGTGCCACTGTTTTTAGCTCATGGGGACGTAGTGGTCAGAATTGCTATCTTCCATATTAAATTAAGTACCCCTCGACTAGGCAGCCTCATCTGCTCGTCATTAATTTTGCAAGAGAGCTGGTCAGACCATTGCAATCTAATTCTAAAAAAAAGGCACTCCTCCATGGTATGTGAATATTGGTGGGCACCCAATGGAATCAGTTAGCCATAGTTTGAGAAAGGAAAAAAGGTGGGGAGGAGTGATGACCCACAAGTATAGGGGGTGTATCGTAGTACTTTTGATAAATAAGAGTGTCGAACCCAACGAGGAGCAGAAGGTGTTGATAAGTGGTTTTGATCAAGGATTCACTGCAAATACTAGCAAATGGGTTTTCAGGGGTATTTGGCAATACAAGTAAATAAAGTGCGAGTAAATAAAAGACAGTAGTAACAATTGCAGCAAGTGGCCCAATCCTTTCTTCAGCAAAGGACAAGCCGTATGTGTACTTATAATAACCAAACGTTCTCGAGGACACACGGGAGTTTCTGTCAAGAGCTTTCGCTTCATAAAGCCAATAGTCTTTATTGGTTTGATAGGTGTTATGGGGGTAAACCTGTGCTAGCGCACTACCCATACTAGGATAAATACACACTTGTGATTATACCCCTTGCAAGCATCCGCAAATACAAGAAAGTAATTAAGATAAATCTAACCACAGCCTTAAACTCTAAGATCCTACGCTCCCTGGTGCAACGGTTTCCCAACGGAGGTTTAGGTTTCTGTCACTCCAGCAACCCCACAATTGGTAGCCAAATACACAATGCATCTCACTAGGCCCATAAATGGTGAAGTATCATATAGTCGACGTTCACATGACACCACTAGTGAAATAGCACCACAACAATATCAAACCATTAAATATTTCTCAACAATAATTCACTACTAACATCTTGACTTCTCCCATGTCCTCAAGAACTAAACGAACTACTCACAAGACATCATATGGATCATGATCAAAGGTGAAATAATGGTAAATAACAATCTAAACATAAACCTTAATTCAACAGTTCCACTCAATAGCATCAACTACAAGAGTAATCAACACCGGGAAAGTTTCCTCTATGAATATAACAAGATCCAACTCAAGATGTTACAGCGGGATGGCGTGGTGATGGTGGAGATGAAGGTGCTGGTGATGGAGATGATGATGATGATGATCCCGATGAAGTCCGGTGTGATGGTGATGACGATGGCGACGATATCCCCTCTCCGGGAAGGAATTTCCCTAGCAGATTTCTGCCTGCCGGAGAGCTTTTCTCTCTCTGGTGTTTTCCGCCCCGCAGAGGCGGCGATGTCTAACTCTAAGCCTCCCCCTTGACTTAGGTTTTTAGGGACGATGAAGTATGCGAAGGGGCGAGACCAGAAGTGGGCCAGGGTGGCCTCACACAGGGCTGGCGCGGCCAGGGTTCAGGCCGCGCCACCCTGGTGTGAGGGCCCCTCCTAGCTCCTCTTGACTCCTCCTGCTGGCTTCCTGAGTCTTCTGGGAAAATATAATTTCCTGGTATTTTTCTGGAATTTTCCTGATCTTTAAAATATGGTCCCTTGATGGTCCTTTTTTCAGCAGAATCCTGACTCCGGCAGCAAATCCTCCAATGATCATCAAACATGTGAAAACAAAGGAAATAACATAAGTATCATATCTAAATATGAAATATATCAATGAATAATAGTAAATTATGATAAATAGTTATGCAAAATGGACGTATCAACCCCCCAAGCTTAGAATTCGCTTGTCCCCAAGCGAAAACTAAACTCGATAAACATGACCACAGGTTTATGGAGTGAAGTGTCAATAATCAAAATACGGACAAGAAGCATCACATTCACCAAGGCACAAATTATAATAGACAGCAACTTCCCTTTATAAGATATAGACTTGCAATAGGTAAAAGGGAATCACATGTAAAGATGTACAAGGTAAACTATAATTGGCAATGGCAAACCTTAGTTTTTGGTCAAAGAATGATGAACAAGCTATTCTTTCCTTTAAACAGAGCCTTTTAAAACAGAGCTAATATAGCAAAGACCATAAGCTCAACAAAATAAACTTTTAAAATTTATAGAAAGCTTTCAAAGATATATTCCTCCAGACAAAAGCATTGTACAAAACAAGGAAGATAGTAAACATGATTAAACGGATCAACATATGGATGAGTGAAACATAACAACTCAAATGCTTGCTTGAGATAGAGGGGAATAGGTTGACTCAACATAAAAGTAAAAGATAGGCCCTTCGCAGAGGGAAGCAAGGATTAAACATGTGCTAGAGCTTTTCATTTGCAAAACAGAGGTAAAAAAGTTATTTTGAGAGGTGGTTGCTTTTGTCAACGACTAGCAACAGAGTTCTTGATATCTTCCATACTAAACAAGTGAGAGCGGTTCTGAGATGTTTGACTAATTGGCACACTGGTGCTCTTTGATAGCTTTGCACTCCTCCCCACCTTTTTCCTTTCTCAAACCATGGCTAACCGATTCCATTGGGTGTCGACCAACTTTCACATACCATGGAGGAGTGCTCTTTTCTTTCTTTTCTTTTAAGATTATAATGGTCTGACCAGCTCCCTTGCAAAATTAATGATGAGCAGATGAAGCTGCCTAGTCGAGGGGTACTTAATTTAGTATGGAAGATAACAAACCCATCCACTACGTCCTCATGAGCTCAAAACAGTGGCACAAAATGAGAAGTGTTTGAATGTTTTTTGAAAGGTAGCACATGAAAATTTACTTGGAATGGCTTGAAATACCATGCATAGGAATTTATAGTGGACTCTTTGGAAGTGACTTAGCTTTGGGATTTGGATGCACGAGAAGTATTTCCTCTCAGTACAAGTTTTTGGCTAGCAAGGCTGGGCAGCAAGCATAAGAGTTGTATGAAACAAACAAACATACATATAATAAGAACAATCATGCAAACTCCCTTGAAGGTACAATGATTTTGACTTTAGGAATAACAATGCTTATAAGCCAAACATGAAGGATAAACTGAAGTGATGTAACTACAAGCACTTCTTTATTCTTTTCTACTCAAACCTCAAGGTAAAGTTGCTACTGACCAAGCTAGGTTTGCCAAAACCAACTAAATTTACTCATGCTCCCAAAGTGATACCAATACCAATCAACAAGACTAGTCATACAAGAGAGATTACAAACTAACATAAAGTGTGCGGAAAGTAAACAATAAAACTTCTCTTTAATATTTTATTACCGCAACTCACACTAAGGGATAAATAGATAACCAACTAAGGAGGATACTTCGACACTGCAAACTATTCTATAGGATAATTTCTCTATTCATGATATGACTCTACTTGAAAAGTAAATGAGCAAAAGGTAATGATGTGATACCGCGGCACTCCTCCAAGCTTGGAACAAGCCAAGGGGATGCCTATACTGATGACGAATTACTCCTTTGGCGGTGGTGGTGGATAATCTTTAATAAGCTTCTTAATCAAATCTTTTAGATCATCAATCTTGTGATCGAGGTTACGAATCATCTCAGAATTGTGCTCAACACGGTTCATGAACCTGTCAGCAAGAGAATCCCAACTCTTGGAATTATTTTCCCATCCTTCATTTGTACCTTTCTATCCCTGCATTGTTAGAATGATCTATATCCCAGCCAGAGGGTAATCGTGATCTGGGCACCTTTTGAAACTAATGTTCATGAATTAGAGTATGGAAAGGATTTTGGCCTGACGGAGATGTCCGTGGAGCTAAGGTGTGACGCGGCACACCCCCTCCGGTCCTTATGCGAGCACTCTTCTTGAACTTGTCATGATCTGTCACCACCCCTATGCTGGCAATCATGGTGTTTGGCCTTGAACTTTGATCTTCCTCCTCGTCTTCACTTTCAACCTCTTCTTTCAGCCAAAAGTCTTTGGTGTCATCTTCCGGAGGTGTCTTCTCCTTGTCACCGCTTGAAGAGGCCATGGCTCCCCCAAGCTTAAGATCAACTCCTGACAGAAACAGCTCGAAACAAAACATGACGAGAAAATGATATACAGACCTCGGGGACTCCGAGGGGTTATATAGGCGAAAATTATACATCAAAACAAAATCACAGGAGGAAACCAGGACGAAAACGAGTTCCGGGGTGCTCTCACACCTGGGTGGCGCGGCCAGGGGTGGGCCCGTGCCACCTATGTGTGAGAAGCACACGGACTTCTTTTCCTGCCTGTTTTTGTCTCGTGATTCTTCATATTTAGTAAAAACAGCAAAAATATTAAAGGAAGAGCTTTTCGTGAAACTTTTCTGACTAGAACTGTTACCTATTCAAAAACAAACTCTGTAGGTACCTGCAATTTGTCTTGGATGAATTCTTCTGGAGAAACTGTTTCAATAACATCAACATCTTCATTATAAGAATCTCCAAAAATATAATGTTTGAGTCTTTGCCCATTCACCACTTGTGTAGAGTCATCTTTCAATGAAGCAATCTTAATAGCACCTGAGCGGTACACTTCCACAATAACATATGGTCCTTCCCATTTAGAGAGTAATTTTCCTGCAAAAAATCTGAGACGAGACCTATACAATAGAACTTTCTCACCAACATGAAACTCTCTCTTAAGAATTCTCTTATCGTGCCATTGCTTAACTTTCTCTTTAAAAAGCCTGGCATTCTCTTACGCTTCGTTTCTCCACTCATCTAGAGAACTCAAATCTAATAACCTTTTCTTACCAGCTAGTTTAAAATCTCTATTAAGCTCTCTCACTGCCCAAAAAGCTTTGTGTTCTAATTCTAAGGGCAAGTGACACGCTTTTCCGTAAACCATCTTATAAGGAGACATACCCATGGGGTTCTTATAAGCAGTTCTATAAGCCCATAAAGCATCATTTAACTTACTAGCCTAGTTTTTTCTAGATCTATTGACAGTCTTCTGCAAGATAGACTTGATTTCTCTACTAGAAAGCTCTACCTGCCCACTAGTTTGGGGATGATAAGCAGAAGCAATTCTATGATTGACATCATATTTAGCAAGAGTTTTTCTAAAACTACCGTGAATAAAATGAGAACCTCCGTCAGTCATAAGATATCTAGGCACACCAAACCTAGGAAAAATAACATCCTTGAGCATTTTTAACAAGGTCTCACCATCGGCACTCTTTGTAGGTATGGCTTTTACCCATTTAGTAACATAATCAACAACAACAAGTATGTGGGTATAGCCTTTTGAGGGAGGAAAAGGACCCATAAAGTCAAATCCCCAACAATCAAATGGTTCAATAACAAGAGTGTAATTCATAGGCATTTCATTGCGTCTAGAAATATTACCAACTCTTTGATATTCATCGCAAGATAAAACATACCTTCTGGCATCTTTAAAGAGGGTTGGCCAATAAAATCCTGATTGTAGAACCTTCTGCGCGGTTCTATCTCCAGCATGATGCCCTCCATAGGTGCTGCTATGGCATTTTCTTAATATCTCTTGTTGCTCATATTCCGGCATGCATCTTCTCATAATACCATCAACTCCTTTATATAAGTGTGGGTCATCCTAAAAGTAATGCCTCAAATCACAGAAGAATTTTCTTCTTTGCTGAGCTGTAAAGGTTGGAGGCAAATACATGGAAACAATAAAGTTAGCATAATCAGCATACCAAGGAAGGTCTCGCGAAGTTACATTTATTGCAGCCAACTGCTCATTTGGAAAACTATCATTAACAGGAATATGATCAAAAGAAATGTTTTCCAATCTAGACAAGTTGTCAGCCACAGGATTTTCAGCACCTTTCCTATCTACGATATGCAAATCAAACTCTTGTAAAAGCAACACCCATCTAATAAGCCTAGGCTTAGCATCCCTCTTATTCATAAGATATCTAATAGCAGCGTGATCAGTATAAATAGTAACTTTAGAATCAACAATGTAAGATCTAAACTTATCACATGCAAAAACAACAGCAAGAAACTCTTTCTCAATAGTAGCATAATTCTTCTGAGCAGCATCAAGAGTCTTACTGGCATAATGAATAACATTCAACTTATTATCTACGCGCTGTCCAAGAACAACACCAACAGCAAAATCACTAGCATCACACATAATTTCAAAAGGTAAATTCTAATCAGGTGGTTGAACAATAGGAGCAGTAGTTAAAGCCTTCTTAAGAGTTTTGAAAGCTTCCTTACAATCATCATCAAAGACAAATGGTACATCTTTTTGAAGAAGATTAGTAAGAGGCTTTGAAATCTTGGAGAAATCTTTAATAAACCTCCTATAGAAACCAGCATGACCAAGAATACTACGAATACCTTTAACATCGCTGGGACAGGGCATTTTCTCAATTGGCTCTACTTTTGCTCTGTCAACTTCAATACCTTTTTTAGAAATTTATGTCCAAGGACAATTCCTTCATTCACCATAAAGTGACATTTCTCCCAATTGAGAACAAGGTTAGTTTCTTCGCACCTCTACAAAACTTTATCAAGGTTGTGCAAACAATTATCAAAAGAAGTTCCATAGATGGAGAAATCGTCCATGAAGACCTCCACAATTTCTTCACAAAAGCCATGAAAAATAGCAGACATGCATCTTTGAAAAGTAGCAGGAGCATTGTATAAACCAAACGGTATACGTCTATAAGCGTAAGTTCCATAAGGATAAGTAAAAGTGGTTTTCTCTTGATCTTCCTTCTTAACAGCAATTTGAGAAAAACCAGAAAAACCATCAAGGAAACAAAAATGAGTCTTCTTAGACAACCTTTCTAGCATCTGATCTATAAATGGTAAAGGGTAATGATCTTTCTTAGTAACTTTGTTTACCTTCCTATAATCAATGCACATCCTATAACCAACTACTACCCTTTGAAGAATAAGCTCATTATTCTCATTAGGCACAACAGTCATACCTCCTTTCTTAGGAACACAATGAACAGGACTAACCCATCTATTATCAGCAATAGGATAAATAATACCAGCATCAAGGAGCTTTAATACCTCATTTCTTACCACATCCTTCATCTTGGGAATTAGGCGGCGTTGATGCTCTATGACTGGCTTTGCGTCTTTCTCCATATTAATGGCATGCTGACATAAAGTGGGAGAAATCCCCTTTAAATCATCAAGAGTATATCCCATAGCTCCTCGGTGTTTCCTCAATATCTCCAATAATCTTTCTTCTTCCTTTCCTGAAAGTTTAGAGCTAATAATAACAGGATATATTTTCTTATCATCTATATAAGCATATTTAAGATTATCAGGCAAAGGCTTTAATTCGAACACAGGATCTTCTTTAGGCGGCAAAGTGGTACCAAGATCCTCCACAGGTAGATTATGCTTGATTAATGGTGGTTGACGAAGAAGAATGACATCAATCTCTTCTCTTTCCTTGCTGAAAATATCACTTTCGTGATCTTCCATGAATTGCTGCAAGGCATTATTAGGAGCAAGAGCAATAGAAAGCAAGCTGTTCAACTCAAAAAAAATCATTAGGCGTGTCATTTTCATAAGAAGTCTTAGCAAACTTGGAAAAATTAAACTCATAAGACTCTCCATTAAACTTAGTAAAAAAATTCTCCTTCTTACAATCTATCACGGTGCCACAAGTGTTCAAAAATGGTCTACCAAAAATAATAGGACAAGTTTTACTAGCCTCCTTACCAAGTACTAGAAAATCAGTGGGGTATTTAGTCTTACCACAAAGAACTTCCACATCTCGAACAATACCAAGAGGCCAAACAGTCACTCTGTTAGCAAGCTGAACAACCACATCAATATCTTCAAGTTCACAAGCGCCAATCTCATGCATGATTTCTTTGTAAAGCTCTAAAGGAATAGCACTTGCACTAGCACCAATATCACATAAACCATAATAGCAATGATCTCCAATCCTGACAGAAATAACAGGAACACTTGTTTTCCTATGCTTTTTAGGATGTGAGAGAATGTTAGAAGCATCTTCACAAAAAAGAATATATTCATCCCCTACATCTTTAGTAACAAGATCCTTCAATATAGCTACAGGAGACTTAATAGTAATTTGCTCATCAGGTTCTGCAGCTTTCTTAGTACTTTTATTAGACACACTTACCAAAGTAGAATACTTCTTTACCTTAGCAGGGAAAGGTGTCTTCTCAAAATAAGGTTCAGGCACAATGCTATCAACAGTACAAACTTCAGTAGCTGCAGCAGGTAAATGACTAATAGAATCTTTATAAGGCGCATGATATTAGTTCCAATCTTTCTTTAGAACATCAAGATAAGAGGCAAAGGCCTTAAGACAATTAGCAAGTATTTGTGAATCAAGACCATAAGCAGTGCTAACACTATGAAAGTCATCGGTTCCCATAAAAGATTTAATGCATTCATAATCATAGTTTATACCTGACTTCCTACCTTTGTTGTTTTCCCATCCTTCAACATTCTCTTGTATACGGTCAAGAAGTTTCCACTTAGCATCTTCTTTCATATGAGTAAATGATCCAAAGCAAGAAGCATCCAAATAATCCTTATCGGGAAGAGTAAGCCGCACATAAAAATTATCAATAACAATATTATTGGGGAGCTCATGAGTGGGGCATTTGAGCATTAGTAACTTCAATCTCCCCCACGCTTGGGCAATACTTTCTCCATCATGAGGCCAAAAAATATATATCCGATTACGATCTTTATGGATTTCACTTGGAGGATAAAACTTAGAATAAAAGAGAGGTACAATGTCCTCCCATGCCATAGATGGACCATCTTGGAGCAGTCGATACCACTCCTCAGCTCTGCCTTTCAATGATAAAGAGAATAGCTTCTTCTTGACCTGGCTTGGTGAAATACCTGCACACCTGAACAACTCGCATAATTCATGTATAAATAATAAGTGATCACCCGGATGGACAGTTCCATCTCCTGAATAGCCGTTATCCATAATACGCCCAACAATTTTCATAGGTATTTTAAAAGGATCAATTTTAGCAGGTGGTGGCAGTGGTGGTTCATCCACATGTGCAGCAGTAGTAGATATGTTTCCAAATAGGAAACCAAATGGAGAGTTCTCCATGGCAGAGTAAAAAAATCAAAAAAAAACAATACTCACAGCGACGGTTACCTTTACCAATTCCACTCTTCAATAGCGCTACACTCCCCGGCAACGGCGCCAGAAAATAGTCTTGATGACCCACAAGTATAGGGGGTGCATCGTAGTACTTTTGATAAATAAGAGTGTCAAACCCAACGAGGAACAGAAGGTGTTGATAAGTGGTTTTGATCAAGGATTCACTGCAAATACTAGCAAACGGGTTTTCAGGGGTATTTGGCAATACAAGTAAATAAAGTGCGAGTAAATAAAAGACAATAGTAACAATTGCAGCAAGTGGCCCAATCCTTTCTTCAGCAAAGGACAAGCTAGTTGTGTACTTATAATAACCAAACATTCTCGAGAACACACGGGAGTTTCTATTAAGAGCTTTCGCTTCATAAAGCCAATAGTCTTTATTGGTTTGATAGGTGTTATGGGGGTGAACCTGTGCTAGCGTACTACCCTTACTAGGATAAATACACACTTGTGATTATACCCCTTGCAAGCATCCGCAAATACAAGAAAGTAATTAAGATAAATCTAACCACAGCCTTAAACTCTAAGATCCTACGCTCCCTGGTGCAACGGTTTCCCAATGGAGGTTTAGGTTTCTGTCAATCCAGCAACCCCACAATTGGTAGCCAAATACACAATGCATCTCACTAGGCCCATAAATGGTGAAGTATCATGTAGTCGACATTCACATGACACCACTAGTGAAATAGCACCACAACAATATCAAACCATTAAATATTTCTCAACAATAATTCACTACTAACATCTTGACTTCTCCCATGTCCTCAAGAACTAAATGAACTACTCACAAGACATCATATGGATCATGATCAGAGGTGAAATAATGGTAAATAACAATCTGAACATAAACCTTAATTCAATGGTTCCACTCAATAGCATCAACTACAAGAGTAATCAACACCGGGAAAGTTTTCCCTATGAATATAACAAGATCCAACTCAAGATGTTACAGTGGGATGGCATGGTGATGGTGGAGATGAAGGTGCTAGTGATGGAGATGATGATGATGATCCCGATGAAGTCCGGTGCGATGGTGATGACGATGGCGATGATCTCCCCTCTCTGGGAAGGAATTTCCCCGACAGATTTCTGCCTGCCGGAGAGCTTTTCTCTCTCTGGTGTTTTCCACCCCGGAGAGGCAGCGGTGTCTAACTCTGAGCCTCCCCCTTGACTTAGGTTTTTGGGGACGATGAAGTATGCGAAGGGGCGAGACCAAAAGTGGGCCAGGGTGGCCTCACACAGGGCTGGCGCGGCCAGGGGTCAGGCCGCGCCACCCTGGCGTGAGGGCCCCTCCTAGCTCCTCTCGACTCCTCCTTCTGGCTTCCTGAGTCTTCTGGGAAAATATAATTTCCTGGTATTTTTCTGGAATTTTCCTGATCTTCAAAATATGGTCCCTTGATGGTCCTTTTTCCAGCAGAATCCTGACTCCGGCAGCAAATCCTCCAACGATCATCAAACATGTGAAAACAAAGGAAATAACATAAGTATCATATCTAAATATGAAATATATCAATGAATAACAGTAAATTATGATACAAAATAGTGATGCAAAATGGACGTATCAAGGAGTGCTAAAGCTTTATAAAAGAGCACCAATGTGCCAAATTTTCAAAGAACTCGGAACCGCTCTCACTTGTTTATTATGGAAGATAGTAAGACCCCATTGCCAGTCGTTGACATGAAACAACCACCTCTCAAAACCCAATTTTTATCTCTGTTTTACAAATAAAAAGCTCTAGCACATGTTTAATTACTACTTCCCTCTGCGAAGGGCCTTTCTTTTACTTTTTATGTTGAGTCACCACCTTCTACCTTTATGCACCGTCTAAGAGAGCATAGTTGTCATTCTTAGTATAATGTGCATTGTCCCAAAGTTTTTCATTGATTGATTCATGATGTTGGTTTCACTTGTTCATAAATTATTTGTATCTAGTCGCCCTCTTAAACTTGAAGGTGTCCTATGCATTTATGTTTTGCTATTCCATGAAGGACAAGCTGAAAACCATTTGTATGTTTTCCATATAATTTAAACACATGTTTGACTTTCATTGTTTCTTTTTCATGATATTTCGTTTGTGTTCTTTTTCATGTTATAACATGGTTGCTAAGTTTCTTCTATCAAGATTATATCTTTCATGCCCATGTTTTAAGTTCTTTTGATCCCAGCGCATAACGCTTACATAAATGATCAAGATTGTGTAGGTGCATGTCACCTCAAAAATTATTTCTTTGTTATCACTTACCTACTCGAGGACGAGCAGGAGTTAAGCTTGGGGATGCTGATACGTCTCAAACGTATCTATAATTTTTGATGCTCCATGCCTGTTTTTACACCATTTGCTTAGTGTTTCGTTACACTTCGTGACATTTTTATGCATTTTCCGGAACAAACCTATTAACGAGATGCCACAGTGCCAGTTCCCTGTTTTCTACTGTATTTGTGTTTCAGAAAAGTTACACAGGAAATATTTTTGGAATTGGACGAAACAAAAGCCGAACATCCAGAAATTTACCGAAGCTTCCAGAGAACCAAAGAGGAGACAGAAAGGAGCCAGGAGGCGGCCTCACCACCAAGAGGGGGTATTTATGCTCGATAGTGGGTTCATGCCTCTATTTAATCTGGGGGAGTGACAGAAACCTCTAAGGTTGTAGATGTGTTGTTGTCATTAGGGAGAAAACAACATTCATATGCTCAAGGGCATATGCTTTGTTTACATTACACACTTTGCTTAATGCAGTTATCTGTTGTTCGCAACTTAATACTTGTGGAGTTCTCGGATTGATTCACCACAAGTAGATTATTAGTCATAGATGTAGTTGGATGACGGTCTATGTATCTTGTTGTAATGCCCAGAGTAAATCTCATAGTGATCCTCTCGACATATGCACGTTGTCTTTATTCTATCAATTGCCCAACTATAATTTGTTTACCCAGCATGTTATTTTATCTTATGGAGAGACACCACTAATGAACTATGGACCCCGGTCCTATTTCCATTATATTGCTATCACCTATTTACTTTACTCGCACTGTTTACTTTACTCGCATATTACTATTGCTTTCCACTCGATACGCTCATTCCTTTGTTTACAGCAAACCGGTGAGATTGACAACCTCATCGTAAGTTGGGAACAAAGTATTTGGTTATGTTGTATGCAGGTTTCGCGTTGCAGCTGGCAAAGCAAAGCACTGGACGAGGCGCCCTATAATTTGTCCGGAGCTGTCGCGAAGCTAGCAAGCATCACCTTCTGGAGTATTGGCTTTTTCCTACTGGATTGATAACCTTGGTTTCATAACTGGGGGAAAACTTGCTGCTATATTCATCAAACCTTCTCTTGGAGTTTCCAACTGGCCGGTCATTTACTTCATCAACTACACGCCAACAAGTTTTCTGGCACTATTCATCACCGCGCCATCAATCCACTCTTTTCAAATTTTAGTATATTCTTTACACTGAGATTTACTGAGTTTATTGGATATTTATACTAAATTGCTAATAAAAAATGATATTTGACTTTGGAAGGGAGAAGTACCTCGAGCAAAATTTGTTTCTCAGAAAGCTTCTAGAGCTTATAAAGAAAGTTCATAAACAAGACTTGAATACTTACACCATGAGGTGAGAGAGGAGAGCAAGGGGGTAGCCCCATGCATGTCTGGCATGCCAGATTGCAATAGTTCTCTCCAGTGTCGCACAGGCCCCCATCAGTCACCATTGCCTTACGATTTTGGCCTGAGGGGTATCTCAACCCTTCACGACGACCTTTGTACATACCCTTGATTTTTTTTATCCAAAAGGCATAATATAGAGGTAGAACACAGACATAGAGGAAACAAGGGTGCCACCGAAGAAGACTAGAGGGGAAACACTGCTAGAATCAGTTTTGGATGCATCTTGAACACCACCATATACTCGTTTGTTGTTCTCCACGATTATTTGGGATTAGTACACCCTCGGGACTATTGGTTTGTCCATGTAATTTGATCAAACCTATTTATGTTCTTCAGTGTTATTAGATCATGAGCTACACTCAATGATTACTATCACTTTTTGCATCTTTGATGGTCAATCCTTGCTAATAAGTGTTTTATTCTATGCAAGTTCTTTTTATGATAGTTTATTTGATATTTATAGATGTATACCTCACGCGCTTTGCCTATAAATTGCGCACCATGCATGCTTGATGTTTTGTAGATATATGCTAATACTAAGGAGAAAACGATATATATCTTGGTCAAGTTGTTTGCTTAGTTTTATAGAAAAACATGTTATAGAAAGATACTTTATTATACATTCCAACCTAAATAAAGGACAATATTTTTGCAAATCTATAGTAAGAATTTAGCACTAGAAAATTATTCAAACATTATGAATGTTTGTACCTTAGTATAGAATCACATGTTAAAGCTGCGATTCAATAAGTTGTACATCATATTAATATTCAAAGAGTTATGATGAAGATTTACGTTAATAAAGTATCAACATAGATTCAATGAAAAATATGAGTTATGACGAAATATTTTTTTTGTATAAACATGGAGAACACTTACTGTTATGTGACCCGGCGACATAACCCTAGGTCTTAAATTCATGGAACACAATATTTCCTGGGCGGTTGGAGTTCTATAGAGTGGATTTTTATTTCATTTATTTATAATAATGTTTTATTTAATCTTACTAATATTTAACTTAAAATTAATTAATTTGAAATATGAATAAATTATGCAGCATATAGCATTTAAGATTACACCCCTATAGGATGTGTCAAGTACAAAAATAGACTGTTCAAATTCAATTTTCAGCGTGTCAAAAAGAACAATGCTCATTCAACAAAAAATGTCAGAAATAAGGCTCGTTCGGCTACTAACTATGTCGAAACAAGGCTTTTTCGGCCAACAATCAAATGAGAAGACATGGGAAGGAGATCTGGTAGAAAAATGGCATTGCTTTTCTAAAGATCACCAGAATATATACCTCCCACCTGAGTAACTGCGACCACAAGAGAAACTATTATTTTATGCAAAAACGAACCTTACCTTTCCTTACCACTTAGCCAAATGCATAAATATTCGTACATACACTCTCTCTAAGGTGACTTGCGAGTATGTTGAAACGTACTCACCTGACATTGTTATCCATGTCAATTAACTTGGTTAGACATGGGTGAGCAAACCATGAATGATGGGTAGAACAATGTCTATGCAAACTAGGGACGATCTCCAGTTGCCTGTAAGGTCAAGGTGATTATTGGGCCCAATGTTTATTTGGAGTTTCTGTTTGGTGTTCACCTGGCGAGGCTTATTATAAGACTTCGCCATGTTGGCCCTATGTGTAAGACTTTGAATTCGTTACTGCAATGGACATAAGCTTTGATATCACTTTAGTTATATGCCACGACGCACTGATTATGAGATCGTGGTTAGATACATAATAGTTATTTCAAACAACTAGTCCAAGGTCCCCACAAACTTCATACAAGACAATAGTGAGATGGTTAATAATTTGAATGTTTGGATTATATATTTGTACTTTGAAAAAGAAAAAATGACTCCAATGTGAAGTGAACCTTCCGCGTAGCGAATGCCATCCAGGATTTGCCATGTGACAATAGTCTATGCTGCCAGTTGCAATTCACCATCGAAAAAAATTCAAATATCTAGCAACTCGTTCGCTGCATGGGATAATTTGTTTTAGGGAATTGGTGAGCTTTATTAAATCAAAACAACAGTGTTCATACAATCTTTGACACATAGGTCAGCCACGCAGGGCGGACCAGCCTCATCCTAAACACCACACTCACTCTTATCTAAATGCCCTAGGTTGTGCGCAACCTAATTACTCCGCCATTTTATCTTCCAAATTAAAAAATTAGATCGTCCCCACAAGATCGCATGCGACTCTACTAATACGCTCCAAATGTTGGACTGATTCCTTGCTGGAGCCTGCAACGCCAACACCACATTGGCACAATCAGATTCTAGAATGCCCGGTCCATTGCACTTTATCTCCATGAGCCGAGCCCCACAAAAACAACCATGAGATCCGCTTCCTCCGCACTAGCATAATCTGTGCATGTCTTCCAGGTAGACGAGATAGGTTTGCCTAAATGATCCCGAATGATAATGCCAATGTCCGCCCCGACTCGTATGGACATCCCACCCAGCATCCACATTACATTTTCGCCAGCCTTCTGATGGTTTCGTCCATTTCGACGCTTTTGCCTCATATACTCCTTCATGCCGCATTGGAACCACACGAGATTTTCATTTAGTATCTACATACTGGCTTGGTCCTTCGAGTGAAAGAACGTATCTCTGTTGAAAATTGAGATAAGAAGTGATCGACGCCTTACCATCCCCATGGACCACATTGTTCCGATGGTGTCATGATCACGAGAGCAAGGAAATTGTTCGCACCCTTGCCGCCGTATTGTACTTACTCAATAGCCTGAAAAACCACTCATTAGCACATGCACCAAACTCAACTTCTAATGGCAACGTCCAATATTTCCGCATACCACCCCGTAGTGCTGATGCAAGAGTAAAACGAACAACTGCATGATGCTCATCTTCCACCTCTCTTCCACAGATCTCGCACAGAGGACAAATGGTAGAAATTCTTTGATGTATGCTACCTTTGATTGCTAGGGACTTGGTCGCCAAACGCCAAGTGAAAACACACAATTTTGGCGGCATTGGGCATTTCCAAATCAGGTTCCAAATTGACCCCTCCCCGTTTGGGGCCTCGCTACTGTGACCCGAGCTCGCCTCCAAGAGGCCTTGTCGTATACGAAATTTATATGCACTGTGGATAGTGAAGACTCCACTCTTTTCCGGGTGCCAAGCAACAAAACCAACGGTTGCCCTGTAATTTAATTTGCAGCACATCCTCCACATCATGTGGTAGAAAAGCATTTCTTACCTTATGATCATCCCAGGATCTAGAGCCCAGTAATAGCAGCTTAGAAACCCGTCGAATTATCTCATCAGTACATCTCACGGATATTTTTAGCAAGTCATCATGCGGGATCCAATTATCCATCATACATTAACTAGAGAACCAGAACCAATCCTCTAGATTGCACCAAGCTTCAATAATTCCAAGCCATGCATAATACCCTTCCATCCAAAAAAGGAATTGTTTATTTTGTACTACATATGTGTGAAACCTTGTTAATACTTGTATTATACACGAAATTCTCCTTAAATCACAAAATTTCACCATATATGTGGAAGTTCAAAACCAAAAATGAAATTGTCTATTTTGTAGTACACATGTCTGAATATTTTATAGTACATATGTCTAAATATTTTATAGTATATATGTCTTGTGAAGCCGCCACAATCTCCTTGTATGCACTCCAATTCAATTAGGAGTCAACGGGCATGACCTTCAATAGATTATGATGTCCATACATGACATTATACCTCCCAGCCAATTCGCACACATCACTTGGCTCCATCCACTTCAATCCATCATCATTCTTCCTACTACCTCGACATTAGTTGGACTATTCGCAAACACCATGATTACTTCGTCGGGAACAATACAATCGACATTGCCTTTCAAATATGAGACCTTGTCTACATGATGTACATTCATGATTCTTGCCATTTAAAACACAATGACAATAACCAAATGCATCAAAGACAATCATATATAACAACAAGCAAACCTCTGCAATTAAACATGTCATGCCAATTAAAATGAATAAACTAACCCTAACCCTAACTAAATCTCATAATATCCTAACCCTAACCCTAACACTAACCCTAACCTAAAATAACTACACAATATGCTTCATACCCATCATAGCCCTCACCATTGCTAAAATTGTCCTAGGTAATAACCAAAAAATCTCATACACATGCAAAGATCTAGGGTTTCACCATTCTCATAAAAATCTCCTCCATGCACAAATTTTATTGGACAAAACGAAATGAGGTGGAGGAGATTGCCTCTAGGTACCATGGGGTCTGAAATCCACAAAGAAAGGGCACCAAAGGGGAGAGATTTAAGAGGGATTGGAGTAGGGGAGTAAGAGGGAGAGTGAGAGGTTTGGGGCGGGGAAGGGAGAAAAATAACGAGTGGGCAGAGCTAGGGAAGATTCAGCTGTGGGCCAACACTTCTAAGTGATGGAGCGGTATGACTCCTTGGACCGGGGAGCTAAGCTGTGCACCACGGATCCATGGACCGGGGGACCAAACTTAAAAGTACGTGGGCCCGCAGGAAGCCACGTCAGCCGCCATTTAGCGCTGTTGGCCGGGGCGACATGAGATGCATGATGCCTTTGACCGTGGAGCCGTGCTATGTCGCTTAGATCCTCCTGGTGAGGAGCTAAGAAAAAAAGTTATTTTATAAAATAGTTTTGTCAGCATGTCATTTCGTGCTTAACTTTAGCAATTAGGTTAATTTTTTCAAAATCGTCCCTCTAGCTGATGCAAAAGTAGCTTTGGCGTATGCCTTTGCATTGGAGGATCATATCATCGACTGGGGCTTTGCAAACAACATATACTTCATGCATGCATTGCCCTGGAGAATCCTATCATCTCCTAGCTGATCTTTACAACTTGAGAGGGAGTTTTGTACTGGTTCTACTGCTCATCATGCATGTGTAGCTGGCTTTCTGCATGTGCATTTTAAGCAACGTTGAATTTGGGGCTAAATTTTCCCAGCTGCAAATCCCATTATCTGATGCTTTTGTGTTGCATAATTCTGTACAACACTACTACGATATGCAAATGAAGGTCCTCTGTAAAGATGCACGAGGACGATAGGCGAATCTGAAATAACCTGAATCTGCAGCATTTATCATCGGTCCGGACTCCGCAGAAGATGAGCCTCTCCGTATCCCACGCAAAAAGGGTAAGGCGCTCGAGGCATCTTTGGGCCGCTACAAGAACGCTACAAGTCTGGGAGCCCATGACACAACACATTACACATGCATCTCCCATATTTTTCTTGCACACTATAGATGTAGTGGTCGGATTACGGATGTTTAGAGCATCTCCAGCCGTCCCCCCGACTTGGCCCCGGCGGCCGTTTTTTATATCCGGACGGCGGTATTCGGCCCAGTCGCGCCCCCGGTTCCTCGTTTTCCCCCGGATTTGGGCCTAAATCCATCCGGCGAGCCCAGGCCAACCCCGGTCCCCCGGGGCGCGCTCGGGGACTCCGGACGAGAGAAAAGCGGAAACGGGCCCGCTCTGTCGGCGAGAGAATGCGCAAATCCTACAATTTGGACGCAAATCCCCCTCTCCCTCCCGTCGTTGCTCTGTCGCCGCCGGCACCACCCCTCGCCAATCCGCTGGCCGGTTGCCTGAACTTCGCCGTCCCTCCTCCCACCTGCCCCCACCAGCCGTCTGGCCATATTCCGCCGTCTGGGAACTCCTCCCGTCGCGCCTCGTCGACACGCCCGGCAGGTGTTCGTCCTTTTGCTTGGCCGAAAATGGACTCCGACGACGAGGAAGAGCAGATGTTCGCCGAGATGTTTGAAGAAGAGATGCCAGCCGCCGCCCAAGACGAGGAGCATATGCTTATTTTAGCTTGCTTGTCGGGCTTGTATGCGGAGGTGGCCACCGGTCACCATGGTGGGTCGGCACCAGGTCGCAAGAAGTGCAAGCCGAGGCAGCGAATGGAGGGCTACTGCATACTCTACGCCGACTACTTCGCCGACAATCCATTCCCCGCAATGAGTTGGTCCAAAGATCAGATATGGGAGGTGATGAACTGTTATGTGTGCTTACACAACATGATTGTTGAGGATGAGCGGAAGCATCCCATCCCGGAGAGCGAACAAGCTCTACCATATGAGAGAGAGGGTCCTCTTGCACAGCCTAATCACCAGGTGTCGGCATCATGGGCTGTGTTCATCGCTATGCATCAGGAGATTCGAGACTCCACTATGCATCAACTACTGCAGGATGATCTGGTGGAGCACATATGGAGGTTTTGAGGCAACACCCACTAGTTTTCATTTGATTTGTTTGGAAACTTGTCAATTTATTTGCTTGTTTTGTTTAACTGTATGAGATTCACCGAACTGATGTTTATTTGAGCCGAATGTTAGCAAACTGTATGAAATTCGCCAAACTGGAATGTCTATTTGTAAAAATAAGTCAAAATCGCCGATTTCCGGGCGTATAGCTGGGGCGCCGGCTGGAAGTTTGGCGCTCCCCACGCCTGATTTTCGTCCAATCCGGCGAGAATTATCGCCGGATTCGGCCCTGGGAGGCGCAAACGGCTGGAGATGCTCTTATAGTCGACCCAATCATTTTCTGCAAGGCAGGATCCAAATGCGCAGACATGGAAGTACATTGCGTGCATGGCGCAATGCAGGAACAAAGCATCAAGTGGTTGTCCGTGGTCGTACTCAGTGTCTGAAACGGATCCTCCCCTCATTATGAGCTCGTGGTCTACTCTCCCTAACAGCCGATTTCAATTTTTTCGAGCAAATCCAATCTATTTAAGCGATGAATTTCTTATGTATTTGTCCTATTGACGTAAAATAAGAAGGGAATTCAACACCCCAAATCTACCCAGCAATGTGATGGCATGCAATCTACGCACAGGTTTCAGACTATACTATAGATCGATTGACAGAACGGAGCATTACATCAAAACGAGATTCGCCTGCGCTGTGCATGATGTTGTTAGAGTACGTGATGGGCCTGGGCCCGTTAGTCTTAGGGTTTGCTTAGGGGTCAAGTAAGCCTTGCTTGGGAGTCAAGTAACCTCTCTATATATGGAGAGGAGATGTATCAATCTAATCAAGCAAGAATTAAGAAGGAAATCCCTTCTCTCTTGCCGGCCGTGGGCGAAGCCCCGCGGCTGGCCTCTCTCGCGCCCCTAACCCTAGCTGCTGCCCTCCAACCCCAGCGTGTGAACAGTACCCGCGGTACTGTAGCGCCACGGGTACTGTAGCGCGGCAGCCGCCGTCTCTCTGTCAACTCTCTCCTCTCGATCCCTCTAGCACCACCGTAACATTTGGTATCAGATTCCTCGGTTGCGATGTCTTCGGGACTGCCCACCGCCTCCGCCGCGATCGCGTCGTCGGGCGCGCCCACCTCCATGCAGCAGCCGTCTGCGTCTGCGGCCCAGGCCGCGCTGGCGCGGGAGCCTGCCCCCGTCCTCTCGAACCAGGAGCTCTCTACAGGCCTCCGCGACCTGGCCGAGTCGGTCTCCGACATCAAGCACGCCATCGCAGTGCTCCTACAGCGGACGGAGCCACCGCCGGTTTCAGCTCCGCCGAGGCAGGGGGTTCCGATTACCGAGCTCAAGTTTCCGCCGTCGCCATCTCCGCTGCCATCGTGGGCCACGGCGCCCACGTTCGAACCCGGCCAGCCATCCGCGCCATCCATGGCGCCATCACCGCTGCTGTCGTGGACCACCGCGCCGCCACCCGCGGCATCCGGGGCCGCTGCTCGCTGGGGCCTTCCGGGATACGCCGAGGCGTACTCGTCTCTCACCCAGCCTTCCATCCCCGCCGCGCCGGGTCGCCACGAGGGCGCCTTCGCGGCCGCCTCCCACGGCCAGCAGCCGCCGCATCTGGCGGTCTCCGCCGCCACCACCCCACCCTGGTTGCCGTGGTCGTTCCAGCCCCTCGCGGGCCCCGTCGCGGCCATGGCCCTGCTGCAGCAGCCACCGCTGCCACTCAGCCCAGGGCCAGCTACGACCGCGCCGGCGGGAGTTCCGATCCAACAAGTCCGGTTCCCGCCCTCGCCGTCACCGCTTCCGTCTTGGATCGCTACCCGCCACGTGTCGGCGGCGGTGAGGCTGCAGGCTGCTGCGCGCGGCCTCCTAGCGCGCCGGCGTGTGCGGGAGATGCGTGGTCTGCAGCTGCCGCTCCTCCAAGTTGCCCTTCGCTGCGCCAAGGACCTCGATCTCGTCCGCTGCGTCGGGGCTCTTGGGCATGCGGTTTCCCCCACGAGCGGCGGGCATCCTGTTTTCCCCGTGTGCAGCGTCCTCAAAGTCTGCGACATCGGCGGTTGGGAGGGCGCACCCCTCCTCGACAGGAGTGCACCGCGTAACACCACTGCATTCCGCCGCCGGCCGCCGCGAGGGCGCCTCCGCTGGTGGCTCTTGCGACCTCTTCCAGGTGGCCGTACACATGCACTCCGTTTGTCCAGATGGTGTCCATGGGATCCAGGTGGCTGTACACGTGCACGTACGTCGTGCGGATGGTGTCCACTTTTTGTTAAGGGGTCCAAAATAGAGCGTCCCAGCCCATTTCAGGTTGAGAGTAATAAACCAAGCCGAGATGTAAAAGGCTTGTTTTTAGGTGTGAGGTTTGTGTCGCGTCGAGTCATCGTTATAAGTTGGTTAGGTTGCAGCTCGAGGACGAGCTGCATGTCCAGGTGGGGTGTAGTGTTAGAGTACGTGATGGGCCTGGGCCCGTTAGTCTTAGGGTTTGCTTAGGGGTCAAGTAAGCCTTGCTTGGGAGTCAAGTAACCTCTCTATATATGGAGAGGAGATGTATCAATCTAATCAAGCAAGAATTAAGAAGGAAATCCCTTCTCTCTTGCCGGCCGTGGGCGAAGCCCCGCGGCTGGCCTCTCTCGCGCCCCTAACCCTAGCTGCTGCCCTCCAACCCCAGCGTGTGAACAGTACCCGCGGTACTGTAGCGCCACGGGGTACTGTAGCGCGGCAGCCGCCGTCTCTCTGTCAACTCTCTCCTCTCGATCCCTCTAGCACCGCCATAACAGATGTCTCATCAAAATTTGGTGTACCTATGGCGCTGCACCTTTTTCGTGAGCCACACATGATGTACAGCGCGACGTCGCGTCACACACCGCCTCCACCCTCCAGGTCAAAGCTGTCGCATAGTACGACAAACATTTATGTACAAGCTGGCCGCCTTTATCCTTAATTTCGATTTCATTTTTGTAAATGTGAAATTGATATTCTATGAACTGTTTTCTGCCGAGAGTACGCCAAAGGCGTACCATATCTTTATAGAAGGGGAACAAAAGTACAAGACCGAAAACTAAGTTGCAAGCAACTCGAATCGGTAACACTCCGGAACACACACACGCACACACGCACTAGAGCTAAAGCCTACTCTCCCGTTGTCGCATAACTCCCTCCAAACTTTTGCGAACATCCATAGAGAGAATTCCTCCCTAATCTTTAGGATGATCTGCATTTCTTTGTTTCCACAGCGTTCTAGCCACAACCCTCGCGTTTCTTTGTTTCCACAGCGTTCTAGCCACAAGAATAACCAGCGTATCAAATCCCCTTCTGTTTGCGACAGTAACACCCGACCTGGCCTCCAACCACCACCCCTCCAGCGTGTCTCCAACCTGCGGTATATCAACACGCAGTCCGGTGGCTTGCAGGCACCCTGTCCAAACAAGTCTGGCGTATGGACATTGCGCGATAATGTGCTCTACATTGTCTTCTCCTTGCAAGCATGTGAAACAAGTATCCGGGGAGTCTTGAAGCCCATGGCGCGCTCTTCTGTCCGAGGTCCAAAGACGATGCTTCAACGCTAACCAACAAAAAATCTTGCATTTCGGAGGTGCAAAAGATCTCCAGATTGGCTTGTGAAAGGGCACCGATATTCTCCCCTGGCATAGCAACTTGTAAGTAGTCTTAGCAGAGTACTCTCCCGTCGGCGAGCCTGTCCAGCGAAACCTGTCAGGCCTACTCGCTTCCATATGCACCAGGTCAATCGCCTCCCAAAGCGCTATACATTGTACCAGCCCTCCAAAGAGATGCCCCCTCCAACATCCCTGATCCAAGCATTCTACAGAAGTGCCTCTGCTACTCGTCTTCCATTTTTGGTTCTTTTGGCTACTGAATCCGCAACCAAAGGTGCAATTTCAGAGGCTGTGAGCCCGTTGGTCCATCTGTCCGTCCAAAACAAAACTTGCTTGCCGTCTCCCACCGATATTACTGTCAGCGTGTTGAAAACTGCACGTGCCCTCTCATCTTTCAACATTGGCAGCCCCTGCCAAGGACGTTCCGGGTCCATCCTTTTCAGCCATTCCCACCTCACTCTCAGAGCTAATCCTTGCAGTTTCAAGTCCTTGATGCCTAATCCACCTTGATTCAAGGGTCTACAGAGGATATCCCACGCCACCAAACATTGCCCACCTGTGATCTCCATTTTGCCGGCCCAGAAGAAAGCTCGAACCCACTTTACAATTTCCTCAATCAGCCAGTGCTCCCTCCATTTTTAGAATTTTGAAAATTTTAAAATCTCATACTTTTACGTCTCTAAAAATTATAAGGTTAAATAAAAAGATAGATATATACAGAACGAGTGTATGCAAAAAAGTCCCATTAAAAAATACATTGTATTTTGAGAAATATAAAAAAGACAAATTTCTAAGAACAAACAGTAGTAGGAGTAAAATAATAGTACAATAGTATATCTTTCTGTCAGAAATTTGTCTTTTTTATATTTTCAAAAATATAAAGTATTTTTTAATGGGACTTCTTTGCGTGCGCTCCTCCTGTATATATCTTTTTATATATTTAATGCCATAATTTTTGGAGACATAGAAGTGCAAGTTTTTAAAATTTTCAAAAAACTAAAAGTAAAGAGATTATTAAGGCTTTCCGCTGTTTCCTTCCTTTTATTTTATTTTTAACCTATTTTCCTATCTTTTTTGAAATGGACAAATATTTTCAAGCTAGAGATACAAAAGGACGCGTGTGTATTCGTCTCAGGAAAGCTACAAGAGTGGAGATGGAAAGCGAGCCGACCGTCCGGGCCCACCTGGCAGGCACCAGCCGACCAGCGTATACGAGTCTCCTAGTCGCTGGTCTTCTTCGTCGAGCCGGGCGCCTATAAAACGCAGCACCCTCGGAGGGGACACAGCCGCTCGATCCAGCACAACCTGTCCTCAAGCCAGCCGCCAGTGCACGCTTGGCGTCTTGCTCCCTCTCTCGCTCTCCCCTCCCATGGCGACCACGCCCTACTTCCTCTGGCCCGCGCAGGCGTCCTCCGCCGCCGCGTCCGACCCCATGGCCGTCTTCGCGTTCAGCGCCGCGGAGGAGTCGGCGGGGATGGACGTGGCGCCGCTGCACGCGCCGGAGCTCTCGTAGGCGGTGGCGCAGCCGCGTCCGCGTCGGCAGGGGTCGTCTGGGTCATCGGAGAGGCAGCAGGGGGCCGGCGCCGGCGGGACGCCCAAGAAGCACCCGAAGCGCGGCCTCGGCGTGGCGGAGCTCGAGCGCCTGCGCTGCGGCGGCGTCGACCCGCTGCAGGACCTCAACGTCGCGGCCGCGGCCGCCATGCTGGAGGCCGCCGCCGGCGGCGGCGCGCAGCAGGGCAACCACGTCCTCCTGCACCACCACCAGGACCACCTGCCGTCCATCGACGCCGCCACCGGCGCGCGCTACTACTCGCCTCTCCTCGTCCAGCCGCCGCCTCCTGCCCCTTCGGCACCCGCCCGCTACATCCACGGCATGGCGGCCGAGCAGCAGTACTTCCTGGATGGCCGGGGCCGCGTGGGGGGCTTCGTTCCGGCGGGCAAAGCCGGCGCCCTCGGCCGCCTGAAGCGGCAGGTGCAGCAGCTGCTCCAGCCGCAGGCGCATGCGCCGGCGCTAGAGCAACCTTCAAGCCAAAACACCATCTGGCGTCCGGCGTCCTCCTCCGCCTCCTGCCTCCACGCGGGCCACCGCTGCGATCTCTGCTCCAAGGTACGCCGCTAACGTTCAAGATCCTTCCCTTCTTACCTGAATTTTCTCTCAGATTCAGTCTTTCGTGCTGTAACTGTGCTAATTAATCACCCTTATCTTCTCCCCGCGCGTGCGTGTCCGTGTGTTCTTCTTGGTTACTTCTTGAAGACCGTGAGGGCCGTCACAGAGAGAGCTCCACAGGCTCCTGCTCCCGCACCCGCCGCCACAACCACCACCACGCGTCCACGCCAGACTATTCCATCTACGATCTCGCCGCCGTCATGGCCGCCGCTCGCAAGGTACATGCATCGACACGACACGTTTGCAAAGCTTGGCCCTTGCAAAGTTGCAATCACCTCGAATTGTTAAATCAGATGTATCTGACTACAAGTTTCCACGCACGCAGGATACGGCCGGAGACGGGTACTTGGCACGGGAGGCGAAGAAGGAGGTGAGGGAGATCGAGTTCTTCCCGACCAGCAGCGCCGCCAACCACGCCGACGAGTCCGAGTTCGCGACGGCGATGCGCCGGACAATGCCATTCTCCACCTCCTCCTCGCCCGGAGGCGGCGGCTACGCCGCGCCCCTGGACCTGTCGCTGAGGCTGTAGGGTTTTTGGTCTCTGCTGGTAGATCGGCGGACCAGATTCTTTGGTTTTTTTGGTTGATTAGTTCTTGGTGTTATTTTTCGTGCTAATTCGCGAGACCTTGTGGAGTGGAGTGGAGATGAGATGAGATGAGAGCAATGCACCTAGCATCTTTGCGTATGAATTTTCACTTAAGTCGAACTGCTATTGGAAGTAATTTTGTGATCAAAGATGCGGATGGAATGGATTTGCTAAATCTTAAATTTTAGTGAAAGTGTATGCTATCTCATAGCAATGTTTTTTTTTCCTTTTTGAAATTGAATTAGCATTCGTACGACATGATGCTACCATTCGCAGCGGATTATATGTTTTCAAGGTAACGTTAATTAGTATACTGGTGGAAATTTACAACTTGGATTTTGGGTTGTCCGGCCATTGACAGGCATCCAAAGAAACTGCATGCCTTTTTTGTCAACGTGATCGATGGTACGGTGCATGGAGTACGTATACAGTAGTTCGTCGTCTAGAAGATGCGGCAGAAATTGACACGAGTCGAGAGAGAAACTATATATACGGCCCTTCTTGATTCCCATACTCGTGGCAATCTACGACAGCAAAGCTACACAGGGCGAGGCGGGCCTGCCTAACGCTCGACTTTCCTGATGCCACAAAAACACCGTGGAGGTCATCCATTTTCACGCAAACGTATCCACGTAGGAGTAACCAATACTTGTCAGAGTTTTATTAGCTCATTGACCTAACCCTAAACCCTAAACCTACATTTATCGTTGATGGTATGCATACCAACAAAATATGAATTGCCTTAGCTTACAAAATTAAAATTTGAAAATGTTCAATCTGTAGAACATGAGTCGGTTGGCTATCTACTTTACTATGGACTTTGTCTTGAAACTAGACCACATGTTGGTAACTTTGGTTTGAATTATCCAGCCAAAGCCCGCAAAAGCATTACATCGATCTTACAAAACGGAGCCGGCCGTATACATCATTTTGATGCAGAGGCCGGGGCTCCCCTATTTTGAAAAAAATATTGGTAACCTTGGATGATTATTTTTTTGACTTCAAGGTTACCATCCAAAGTTATATAAAATTGCAAAAGCATCGACCATTGTAAGTCTTGCATGAATGTACATGAAACTATATGTAATCCACGCGATCCGCCTCTCCATGCATGTGTTGTGTAGCACCCACCCGACGACACATGTTGCGATCCCAAGATGACCTCTCCATGCCCCATCATGTTGTAGGGTCTGGCGTCGCGTAATCTTCCAACCTCACAATGCTCTCCTCGTCCGAGAGGCCGCCTGCATGCGGATTTTGTTCCACAATTCTCATCGCCTTGCCTCTGTTGGAGTTCTATTGCTGCTACAGGAGGTGCCGTCGCAAGTCAATGTGAGGTCGTTGAGCTTGGGGTTGGAGAAAGTATCTAGTGTCATATTATCCTTGGGAGTAAATAGCATTGGTGATCACTAAACTTATAACGCATATGCACTTAAGTCACTGAACTTGTAAAATAGACTAACCGATCATTGAACTTGTATTCTTGGTGCACGCATGGTCACAAACCGGTCAGCTTGATGGTTTTTTTACAAAAACCAGTCAGTCGCGGGGCACATGCATGTTCTGAGCAATCAAGAGCTGACAAGTGGCGTGTAAATTTTTCAAAAAAAAACCTGTATTTTTTCTGACACATATGACCTTAATGCTTCCTTGCATGCGGGTCCCATATGTCAGCGGCGGAAGCGCAAATTAAAACAATAAGCCACAGTGAGAATTCACACAAAACGGTCTCCATGGTGTGACCACCACGGTACACATGTTTGCTATGTCTGATACAAGGGAATAATATCTATTATACAAAACTGGTGAGCTCGTTTTCTAAAATTTTCAAAATGTGTATTATTTCGGGATCTCAAAAAATTTAACCAAAAAATATGTTGCTATATATATATGTCAGGAACGTACGAAAGAAATTTCGCTTAAAATAACATGTACTTTGGGAGATAAATAAGACAAATAAAATACGTATTTTGGTCCTATATACTAAATATGTCTTTTTTCTATAGCACAAAATAAAACGAGTTTTTTTGCCAAAACTTCACGCGCTTACACGGAGGATGTCTATATACTCCCTAAATAAATTTTGATTTTTTTAAAACTTAAAAGTATGAACGAGTTGGAAGGGTGGTACAGGTTCCACGGCTTGTTTATATAAGAAGACGTAATCCAATGATTTCAACACGTCAGAAGTTGAGCTTTATTGGCTATGCGGCTGTGCGGCTGAGCCTGAGTTCGAATCCCAACCTCAACATTTGTAATTTTATTAATTCTTTTCTCTACAACTGATTATGTGGGGGCCCACACGTCAAGATCACATGTGTAAAAAAACACACAGATTTTTTTTGAAAAAATTACAATGCCACATGTCAGCTCTTGATTGCTCAGAGTATGCGGGTGCCCCGCGGCTGAAAGTTTTTTGTAAAAAACCATCAAGCTAATCGATCGAGCACCAAGAATACAAGTTCAGTGACCGGTTAATCTGTTTTACAAGTTTAGTGACTTAAATTCATCTGCGTTACAAGTTCAGTGACCATCAATGCTATTTACTCTATCCTTAGGGTTGCACAGACCCACCAGAATCTCACACGTACCCGCATATGTTATCTCACATGGCCTCCTCTCCTCGTCTGCATGTTTAACAATAAGGCTCATGGTTGATACATCATACACGTATCCATTTCTTTTGAAGTTTAATATAATGTTTACACTAAGATTTGTTGGATAATATGACACAATTTCCATAATTAATTTCAGAATATTAAACATGACAACAGTAGCTACTACCATATGAAACTCGAATATACTAGATATACTAAACAATAAGATGAACGGAAACAAATAATAGCTAAACACGTACTCGCAGAACATGACGAACCAGCAAACAGTAGCACACCGCACATACCGTTCATTTGCAGATAAAATCGCAGTGGTGACGTTGTTGATCACAACATTGGAGAATGACGGTCGAAGCAGACGGCGGTAGACTACACCGCCGACTTGGAAGAAAGACGACCCGTGATGGAGAACTTGAGCAGTCGCACGGAGCACTTTTCAAAAACCTAATTCACCCTCTCCCGTACAGGATCGTAAAGGCAATTGGTTTCAGAGACCTGCTCTCCCGTTCGTCGGTGCACGCCGACGCTCAGGATGAGATAGACTATGGTGATGGCGCAAGCAGCGAGAGGCCAACCTAGATTGGTTTCAGGTGTGTGCTATGATAGCTGAGCAAGAGTTTATATAGGCGCGCTAGGAAAAAGCCTAGCAACATAGGCCATGCCCACGTCACGCCCGAATCGGCTACAGCAGACCACGATATCACACCATCTTCAAGCTGGTGGATGCGGTTTCCTCTTCCGGCAGAGATTTTCCAGCAGAGGACCCTCGATCTCGTGTCCTCTATCTATCTACACAATCGAGTGCGCCGAGTCCTTGATGCCTCACAGCCCTGGTGGCAGCAACTATCACATCAACAGCGGCGACTGTCCGATCGAGTGCCATAATCGATCGAGCAGCGTCCCGTCCTCTATCTGTTTCGAGCATGATCGAGCCAATTTAGTCCAGCGCGTTCGCCAGCCTACTGCCATGCCGCATCCACATTTGGGTCTCGTATTTATCCATCTTTTATCACAGTACACTTGTATCTTGTGTTGCAGATACTTGCTGCGTGTCCCGTATCCTGGTATTAACGACGATACTACTTGCTTAGGTGCCCACAGACGCTCCGCTTTGGCACGTTGTACAGCTTAAAAAGCTGAAGAAAAAACTGCAGGTGAAGCAGCAATGCATGATGAACAGTGCCGGGACAGACATGTAACTCGTAGTCTCGGACAGCGCAACTGCTAGTGCCAGCCACATGCATGTATGTTCCTCTCTGATATGCAAATCACCCAGCCCTTTCTTCGATCGGCCGGCGTCTCCAGAGACAGAAAGTAGATTAACTCTCTTTCCCTCTCCAACCTCCGCCGTACCCTGACCGGCCGGTGGTCGGGGGACCAAGCTAGCTAGGACTACCGCAGACCACGCCGGCAGCGGCATCTAGCCGCGCGCGCTGAGGAGAGCGGCATCTTCGGCGCAGGATCGGCACACACGGCGTGTAGATCGTATGATCAATGGCACTGGCAGTGGCACAGCGCGCGGCACGCTGCTGCTGCCGCAAGCGGCTGCCGGCCGGCCGGTTGCTCGCGCGCGCGTGCTGCCGCAGCAGCGGCTGGAGGATGCCGAAGCGAATCCCAGCGCAGATACGTCCGATCTTCCCATGTACAGAAGTACCACTCCTGACCTGGCTACGTATGTGGCCTCCGCCTAAAGCCTGCCCCCGCTCCATCCCTCCACGTTCCATGGCTGCCTCCCTTCCTTGCCCTTGGTGATCTGTTTGTTTAGAGGTAACTAGCACAGGGCATCTTCTTTAATATGTCCAAAATATTAAGTAGTAATTTTCTATCTTATATCAATACTCTTTTTTTTTAAATGGAACGCAGACATTCCATTAACTTTCGACGGCATAATCGCCGGACATGGCCCTAGATACATCATTTGGATAGTTTTCAACCCACACATTGTGGTATCCCTGCGGCTCGGCCGCACCTAGCGCCGCCAGTTCATGGGCTGGCTTGTTACATGAACGATGCATATATATCACCTGGTGCTCTAAGAAAGCTAGCCTTAGCTGATATTTCACTTCACGGAAAAGGGCTCCAAGTGGTGCTTCATCATATTTATCTGAGACTACAGCTTGCTGCAAGACTTGACAATCAGTGGCAAAAATTGGTCTTCCAATACCCACCTGCTCTGCTATTGAGATTGCATGTAGAAGAGCTTCAGTTTCAGTTCTTAGTGCCTCTCCTGCATTTGATATAGCACCTGCAGCAGCAAATATTGGCTGGCTGGCATGGTCTCTCGCCACGCAGCCCCAACCTCCTTTCCCTGAAACTCCGTTGAAAGCACCATCAATATTAATCATGGTCCAGTCAACATCTGGTGGCTGCCATTTACTTGTGATCTGTGATGCCACTGTAGGTTCTTTCTTGAAATACTCGATCCATTCACCAGTATGCCTCCGCACCATGAATTGCATCTCATTGATAGAGAACCGTCGCTCTGCATGGTTTGCTTTATTACGTTCTGTCCACCAACACCATAACAGGGCAATAGTTGTCATCCTCTCCTCATACTTCAACAAGAAAATTTCATTTAGGAGCTCCATACTTGAGTTGCAATCAAGAAGTTTTACACGCAAGTTTTCAGGGAGCACAGCACGCCAGGCCTTCTTTAAATCTGAGCAGCGGAGAAACAGATGTGCACTATCCTCAAAATATTTGTTGCAAATGGGGCATCTGGTATCTAGTTCCACTTTCTTTCGTTCAATATTTCGTCTCGTTGGTAGGCTATCATGGCCAAGTCTCCAAAGGAAATGCTTAACCTTAGCTGGGCAGTCCAAATTCCAAAGTAGTCTCCAAATATTATTTCTCCAAGGACTACCTCTGGCACCATCGGACGTACCAGATTGCCTTAAATCACTAACCGAAACTGAATGCACCTTGTAAGCCGATTTCACCGTAAATGTACCTTTTTCGTCAAAGTGCCAGGCAAGGTGGTCTTCTTCATGCTCACATATTGGAATACGTAGGATTATATCAGCATCATCCTGGACAAATGTTTGACGTACAAGCAATTCATCCCAAGTACCTGATTCTGGATCAATAAGCTCATCAACCTTCGTCAGCACTTGGTTTCCTTGTCCTGTTCGTGGCTGTCGTGTGTCTCCATTAGGAACCCAAGGATCACACCAAATGCGAATATTAGCTCCATTCCCTACCCGCCAGATTACTCCTTGTTTTACAACTTCTAGTCCCTTTAAAATACTGCGCCACACATAACTCATACCGGGTACAGGCTTTGCGTTGAGAATATCGCCATCTTCAAAATATTTAGCTCTTAAAACCTTGCTGCATAGAGAGTTTGGAGACTGGATCAGCCGCCATCCTTGTCGCGCCAACATCGCCAAGTTAAAAGAATGGAGGTCTCGGAAACCTAGACCCCCCTCCTCCTTAGGTCTCATCATCTTTTCCCAACTGATCCAATGGGCACGATGCTCATCTTCCTGTTGTGACCACCAAAATTGGCAAATAGCTTGAGTGATCTCATCACAAAGACTCTTGGTAAGGTCAAAGCAGGCCATTGCATATGTGGGTATCGCCTGCGCCACCGCTTTAATAAGAATTTCTTTTCCGGCTTTGGATAGGAACTTTTCCTTCCAACCTCTAATCCTTCTTAGGATTTTCTCTTTCAAATAGACAAATGCTCGTGATCTTTCCCGCCCTATATAGGTTGGGAGCCCAAGGTACTTGCCACCATTAGTCTCTGTACGTTCTTCTTGGCGTATTATTGCTAAAGAGGATGGCCGATTTATCTCTATTAATAACCTGACCAGAAGCTTCCTCATAGTGTTGGAGGATGGAATTGATTGCTACTGCACCTTCCTTTGTCGCCTCCAACAGCAACATCGAGTCATCCGCGAATAAAAGATGATTCACACTCGGCGCATTCCGGGCAAGTTTAATCCCACTGATCTCACCCCTTGCCTCTGCAGCATGTATAAGAGCCGAGAAACCTTCAGCACACAACAAGAATAGATACGGTGAAATTGGGTCTCCTTGTCGCAGCCCTCTCCCTGGCACAACAGTATCCGTGAGGTTCCCATTTGAAAGGGCATTTCCCTAATAAATGTATTTTGGTGTTTGTTAACAACATTTGGTGAATTAACCATTCTATTTAAGTTCTGCAGATTTTCTAGGTTAATTCAGAATCTCGCGGAGGTTCACCCAAAAAGGGAAGAAAAGATCGAAGCCCGTAGTCCAGTAGTGGAGTTAGGGCTTAGTGGTCTTATAGGGTGCTTCGCGAAGGTGGAATTGGTGGAGAGGGGATCCTCGAAGTACTGCTATTGCTACTTCTAGGGCGGAGACTCCGGCCCTGGTGGCCGGAGACTCCGGCCTAGGAGTATCGCCCTAGCAATCCTCCCAGTTGGTCTAAGCAGAGACCTGCCCGGAGTTGGGCCGGAGACTTTTGTCTCTGGCCGGAGACTCCGGGTGGGGCGGAGACTCCGGTCCCAGTGGCCGGAGACTCCGGTCTCTCTGGCTGGGTTAGGGTTTGCTAAGGAGTTGGTCTATGCAGTGACCAGGCCGGAGTTGGGCCGGAGACTTCTGTCTCTGGCCGGAGACTCCGGCCCTGGAGTCACTTAGGGCGGAGACTCCGGCCCTCCTGGCCGGAGACTCCGGCCCTAGTCGACCAGCAACGGCTACATTTCGAGGAGGAGTATATAAAGCCTTCTTCTTCCTCAAGAGTAGGCTGCGGCTTCCACTCTCTCTCCACCATTGTTCCAAAGCTTCAAAGCTCAAGATCTCTCTCCCTAGCCAATAGAACTCAAAGCCCTTTTGGGATTTGAGGGAGAAGACCTAGATCTACACTTCCACCAAGGCGATTTGATTTCCCCCCTCTCTTTGTTGAGGGGCTTGTTACTTGTGTGATTCATCGGATTTATAGCCGGAAGAAGCCGTCCCCCAAGCTTGACTTTGTGTGTAAGAGCTTGGTGGGCCTATTGGGAGCCTCCAATTGAGTTGTGGAGCTTGCCCCAATACTTTGTGTAAAGGTGTCGTGCCGCCTTCAAGGGCATCGCTTAGTGGAGCGTGAACTCGCCTTTGTGGCTTGTTCACCGGAGAATAGGGTGAGCCTTTGTGGCGTTGGTGGCCTTTGTGGCACCACACCTCTCCAACGTAGACGTACTTCCCGTAACAAGGAAGGAACTACGGGAATACATCCTCGTGTCTTCGTGTCTCCATTGCGGTGACCTCTATCCTTTACTTGTGCCTTTACTTATATTGTTATTGCTAGCTTGCTTGTCACTCTAGGTAAATTCACTTAGTATCACATCTAGAGAATTTACCTTCTTGTCTAGCCCTAACTTGAAAAGAATTAAAATTATTGGGTAGCTCCTATTCACCCCCCCTCTAGTCGCTCATACGATCCTTTCAATTGGTATCAGAGCGTGGTCTCTTATTCGGGCTTAACCGCCTAAGAGTTTGAGCAACTATGGAAGGGGATAAGGGTAATGAAACTCCTCCCGAAAGTACTCCTCCATCTATCTCTTCCTCTTCAATCTCACGTGAAGAGCATTTGGCGTCCTTGGACACAATGCAAACCACTATGAGATTGGAGATGAAGGCTATGTTTGAGGAATACTTTGGAAGAAAACCTTCCGGGCCCACCGACCCAAACACCACTCCTAGTGTGGAACTCTCCTTGGCTAAGGTGAAGCCACCTAACAATGGCTCCACCTCCGCCGAGAATAAAGGTGACTCTCCTAAGGAAAATGATGGTCCGGCAAAGGGTGCTAACATTCCACCCCCTAACACTTACTCTCCTCCGCCGGTCCATTATCCTATGCCACACATTAACAACATGGGATCTCCTCCTAAGCTTGATTCTCGCAATTTTATTAAATGGCAAGGACTAATGAAATCTCATATTTCTAGCTCTTCTACTCATTTGTGGAGGGTCATACAAAATGGCTTTGCACCTCATGATCCTCTCAATTTGACCGGAAGGGAAGAAGTTGATGAGCAACTCAATGCCACTGCCAAGCATCTCCTTCAACAGGCCGTACCGGATACTCATGCGGTACACATCAACAACTTGAACACCGCCAAGGAAGTATGGGACTATCTCACTATGCTCTTCATTGGGAATGAAAGTATTCGGTCCTCCAAGTTTGATGAGCTCAAAAGTGAAGAAAGGGATTTCATTATGCGTGATAATGAGACTCCCGATGAGATGTACCAAAGGATCTTGGCTCTTGCAACGGCCTTGACCGGGTTTGGGTGCAAAGACAATGGTGATGACTATATTAAGCGTATGTTCATCACCTCCATCAACCCAAGAGAACCAATGCGATCCGAGATAATCCGTTCAAGACCGGATTTTGGGAGTATGACCTCAAATGAAGTTCTTTGTGAGTTCACCGCCTTGTCTATCTTGAAGAAGAACGCGGAAGAAACTAGAGCCCGTGTTCTTGCCGGACAAGGAGTTCACAATCTTGCTCTCAAGGCCAAGGTGGTGTCCAAGCAAGGAGAAGGAGTAGAAGAAATATATGAAGAAGAGTGTTGGTCTCCAGAAGATCTCAAGTTTGCACTTCATGAACACTTGGCTCTCAATGCAAATGCCTTTTGGGATGCCAACAAGCACAAGACAAAGGGATCCAAGTTCAAATCCTTTCCAAGAAAAGGTGGTGACTCTAAAGTGAGGCATTGCTACAATTGTGGAGGAATCAAGCACTTCATCGCCGAATGTCCTTATGAGAACAAGGAGGACAATGAGGGCCGGCTCGTCCCCAAGCGCCGGTCATCAAAGTTCTACCCATCCAAGAAACATGGGAACAAGGACAACAAGAAGAAAGGAGAAAGGGTATTGGTGGTTCATGAGGAGTATGACTCCGAGTCCGATGATGATGACTCCGTTGATGAAGAGAATGGAGAAGTGGCCGCCATTGCTATTGTCTCCACACCACCTACATCCCTCTTCAACTCACTAAATGAGAACGCCATCATCACCACTCACAAGTGTCTTATGGCTAAGGCCTCGGAGGTAACCTCATCACCTACTCCTTCATCATCTCATTCCAATACTACCTCTTTGGATGATGTGAGTAGTCTTAAGATTAAGAAAGAACTAGTTTCTTGTGATGATTTTCTTGCTAACATGAAGGGGCCAACCAAGATATATGTTGAGACACTAATGTGTGAACTTGGTGATGCCCATGACACCATCAAGGAGAAGGAAGAGTTGGAAAGATTAGCCGCCGATGATATTGGCTCTCTATCAATTGAGCTCGAAGAAGAGCAAAACTTGAGAGTCTCTTTAGAGGAGAAATTGTTGGGACTAGAAGAGTCTCATAATCTAATCTTGTCAAAACTCACTAAAGAACGTGACCATGCTCTCGCCATGGTCAAGTTGCTTAAAAAGGAGAAAGTTGAATTTGACGTTGGTCATAATGATCTTCGTGAGAAGTTTGAGAAGCTTGAAGAAGCTCACAAGGCTTTGGAGGGCAAATTCTCTCATCTCACCAAGATTCGTGAACAACTTCAAATTCAACTAACTATTGAACAATCTAAAGTCCCCCCAATGCAAGTTATTGAAGTTCCTTGTTCTTCTAACTCTATTTGTGATCATAGTGATATCATTGAGGAGAACAATAGGTTGAAGGCCGATCTTGCTAAGGGCCTTGCCACTTGCATTCAAGGAGAGAAGAATCTAAATGATCTCCTGAACAATCAAAGATTGTACAAGGGAAAGGAGGGCCTCGGTTTTGTTGCCAAGTCCTCAAAGAAAGGGGATCTTTGTTTGGTGGCCGAGTCCTCAAAGAAGAAGAAGAACAAGAAGAACAAGAAGAAGACAAAGCCTGCTGCTGCTCCTACTCCTCATGTCCCCTTTGATATTTGTTACACCGAGGAGGAGTGGGAGGAGCTGAATGGAAAGAAGAAAATCGAGGAGACCGGAGTCTCCGGGTCAAAGGCTCCGGAGTCTCCGGTTAGTTCATCTACCCCGGAGTCTCCGCCCCCAAAGACCGGAGTCTCCGGCCCTTCTCATAATAATTTTGCAGGAAAATATAATCCTCATTATGTTCTTCTTAGGGACTATTATGGTGATGTCTATGCTAAATATGTTGGTCCCTATAATGGTTTCATTGAATATGCTATTTGGGTACCTAAGATTCTTGTGACTAACAAAAGAGGACCCATTCAAAGATGGGGACCTAAAACCAAGAATTAATCTCTTGTAGGACATTGCTTCCGGAGGAGTAAAATGGATTATTGATAGTGGTGCCACAAGCCACATGACCGGAAGCAAAAATATTGTGGAAGATCTAAAGCCCAATACTTCAAATGTCACGGTCTCATATGGTGATAATTCATCCTCTAAGGTACTTGGTTTCGGTAAGGTGGTGATCACTCCGGACGTGTCCCTAGTGAATGTCATGCTTGTCGAAACCATTGGTTATAATCTACTTTCCGTTCATCAACTTGCTACTATGGGCTATGCCACATATTTTGATGTTGATATTGTGGTCGTCATGTGGAGTAAGTCTCTCAAGGTTGCCTTTGTTGGGTATGTCGAAAACGGCTTGTATGTGGTGGACTTTTCGGAGAAACCCACTACGGCCGCGATATGCCTAATTGCTAAGGCCGACGTGGGATGGCTTTGGCATCGCCGGTTAGCCCACGTCAATATGAGAGCTTTGCAAAATCTCTACACCGAAGGCCACATACTCTGACTAAAAGATGTTTCTTTTGCCAAAGATCGTGTTTGTAGGGCATGTATTGAAGGAAAGATGCATGAAACAAGTCATCCAAGCAAGACCATTATCTCTTCCAAGAGGTGCTTGGAGCTCCTTCACATGGATCTCTTTGGACCTCCCACTTATGCAAGTCTTGGTGGCAAGAAATATTGCTTGGTGATTGTTGATGACTACTCAAGATACACTTGGGTTTATTTCTTTGAGTTCAAAAGTGAGACCCAACAAACCGTCAAAGACTTTGCCACCGAAGTTGAGCGTCAATTCAATACCACCATATTGACTATAAGAAGTGACAATGGCACCGAGTTCAAGAACTACTCCTTAAATGAGTTTCTTAGTGATGCGGGTATCAAACATCAATATTCCGCTGCATATACCCCGCAACAAAATGGAGTTGCCGAGAAGAAAAACCGGACTCTTATGGATGCGGCAAGAACTATGTTGGCGGAGTTCAAGTCTCCATACAACTTTTGGGCCGAAGCTATCAATACCGCATGCCATGCCACCAACCGGCTCTATCTCCGCAAGAACTTGAACAAGACTCCATATGAAATTCTTACCGGGCAAAAGCCCAACATCAAGTACTTCCGGGTATTTGGTTGTAAGTGTTTCTATCTCAAGAAAGGTGTTCGTTTGTCAAAATTTGATTCTAAAGCATTAGAGGGTATCTTTGTTGGTTACTCCACGGACTCACATTCCTATAGGATCTATAGCAAGTCCACCGGGCATGTTATAGAGACTTGTAATGTGAGGTTCGATGAGGATAATGGTTCCTTTGTAGGACAAAGTTGTGTTCGTGATGTAGGTGACGAAATTCCTCCCCAAGCCATAAGAAGAATGGGTGTCGGATTCTTCCGGCCCATTGAGGGACACCTTTTGGCCGAAGGAGAAGGACAATGCTCTACACATGTGGAGCCTTCACCTGCTGAACACACACAGGACATTGACCAAAGACAAGCTGCACACCCTCAACCTCAAGATCATCCCACCGAGCAATCTTGCCCGGAGTCTCCGGCCCCTGTGGTCCGGACTCTCCGGCCTATACCGGAGTCTCCGGGTATGGATACCGGAGTCTCCGGGGGTGATCAAGCCTTTGATGAAGATCCTTCGGAATTCCGTGGCTATGGTCCACTTGATGATCAAGGCAATCCACTTAATGGTCAAGGCGAGGACCAGAACAGTGATCATGAAGATGATCAAGTAGTCTCTCAAGAATCTCCTCTTGAGGCTCGCACTCGCCGTGAGAAGAAGCTTGAGTCCATTCTACGACGAAGAAGCATATCCTTGGAAAATGTGGTTGGGAGTGTTCGTAAAGGTGTCTCCACTAGGAGGCAACTTTCTAACTTTTGCTCTCATCATGCTTTTGTCTCTTGTGTAGAACCCAAGAAAGTTTATGAGGCGCTTGAGGATCCGGATTGGCTTGATGCCATGCATGATGAACTCAACAACTTCGAGCGCAACAATGTGTGGACTCTAGTAGAAAGGCCTAAAGATTGCCGTAATGTCATTGGGACCAAGTGGATCTTCAAGAACAAGCAAGATGCAAATGGCATAGTCATTCGTAATAAGGCAAGATTGGTGGCTCAAGGTTTCTCCCAAGTTGAGGGTATTGACTTTGGTGAAACTTTCGCTCCCGTTGCCCGTCTTGAATCCATTCGCATCTTACTTGCATATGCATCACATCATAACTTTAAACTTCAACAAATGGATGTTAAAAGTGCATTTCTCAACGGTCCCTTAAATGAATTGGTTTTTGTGAAGCAACCCCCGGGCTTCGAAAACCCTAAGTTTCCTAACCACGTTTACAAACTTGATAAGGCACTCTATGGCCTCAAACAAGCCCCACGTGCGTGGTATGAGCACCTTAAAGAGTTGTTGGTTGATCGTGGTTTTGAAATTGGGGTGATCGATCCCACTCTTTTTATTAAGAAGGTCAATGGGGAGCTTTTCATTTGCCAAATATATGTTGATGATATTATATTTGGTTCTACTAACAAAGCTTTCAATAATGAGTTTGCCAAGCTCATGACCGACAAGTTTGAGATGTCTATGATGGGGGAGTTGGAGTTCTTCCTTGGATTTGAAGTTAAACAATTGAAGGGAGGGACTTTTGTGAACCAAGCCAAATATACCCAAGACATGCTCAAGAGGTTCGAGATGATAGGAGTCAAAGGTGCAAAGACTCCCATGCCAACAAAGGTTAATCTTGATCTCGATCCTAATGGTAAAGAAGTGGATCAAAAACTCTATAGATCTATGATTGGTTCCTTGCTTTACCTTTGTGCATCTAGACCGGACATTATGTTAAGTGTGGGAGTTTGTGCACGTTTTCAAGCCGCACCAAAGGAAAGCCACTTAGTGGCGGTCAAGAGAATCTTTCGATATTTGGTGAATACCCCTAACTTTGGTCTTTGGTATCCAAAAGGAGCAAGTTTTGATCTTATAGGTTACTCGGATTCGGATTGGGCGGGAGACAAAGTGGAACGGAAATCAACCTCCGGGGCTTGCCAATTTCTTGGTAGGTCTTTGGTGTGTTGGTCATCTAAGAAACAAAATTGTGTGTCTTTCTCTACCACCGAAGCCGAATATGTAGCCACGGCTAGTTGTTGTGCACAACTCTTATGGATGAGGCAAACTTTGAAGGATTACGGTGTCATTTTTGACAAAGTGCCTCTTTTGTGTGATAATGAAAGTGCAATCAAGATCGCTCACAACCCGGTGCAACACAATAAGACGAAGCATATTGAGATTCGTCATCATTTCATTCGGGATCATGTCAACCGAGGAGAAATTGATCTATCTTATGTTGGCACTCATGAGCAACTTGCCGATATATTCACAAAGCCTCTTGATGAAGCAAGATTCCGGGAATTGAGGCATGAACTAAATATCATTGATTCATGCAATGTGGCTTGAGCTAGGTGCATTTACTCCCATACTCTAACGTGTGTGTTGTTCTAGATGTGGGCATGGAGATAGGGGGAGTGCGGTCCTAATTGATTGGGCTATCCCTCCCCCCATAATGCCGATAGTAAGCGTATTGTTCTATCTTGTCAGTGGTGACACTTTTGAGCTTAATCGATGAGTCTAGGTTTTGGGCCCAAGATATATCTTCGCGGTGCCATACCTTTGTACTCATACATGGTGGCCCTTTGGTCACCAACCTCCCTAGTGGAGGAGTTTCCCATTTGATTTTATTGCCTTATTTTTATGGGAAGATGCTCATGTTTGGTCTTATTTGATTTTGTTTGCATGTTTGCAAGCATGAGCATGTTGTACCACACAGTGACAATGTGTCCATCCCAAGCCCATCTCATCCTAAAACAAACCTAATCTCTAAATGACATGTCCTTCACACCATAAATATTGATCTGGTCGAGGGGGGCCGGAGACTCCGGGGCTTACAGCCCGGAGACTCCGGTGGGCCGGAGACTCCGGGGTAAGTACCGGAGACTCCGGCCCGGGCAGTTTCAAAAATCACTTAGGGCACGGGGTGGGGAAGAACGGTTCATTCTTCCCCACTCGCCCCCGTGCCCTACACTCGCCCCTTGCCGCCCCCTCTTCGAAGATCGCTGCCCGGAGCTCTCCCAAGCCCCGGGATCCGCCGTGCCACCGGCCAATCTTTCCCTTGAGGGTGTGGGAACCTCCCCACCGACCGATTTGCGCCAATGGACTCCGGTAAATGTGCTCTTCATCTTCTCCATCTAGTTCCATCTAGATCTATGAGATGTGCATGTTTCCCATAGTTTGAATTGGTGTACTACATTCTAGTGGCTATCAATCATCTTCTTAGCAACTTTATTGTGGTTATTGCACTCGATTTGGTCTAAGTGGTCTCCTAGGCTCGGGCTCCTGCATCCGGCCGGAGACTCCGGCCCCTGTGGCCGGAGACTCCGGCCTGGACGCAAAGTCTCTGGTTTTGGCCGGAGACTCCGGCCCGAGTCCCCGGAGACTCCGGCTAGATCAGACCAATGTGCACTCTTTCACAGCATAGTTGCTTATATTTGGATTCTAGGACATGTCACCTCAACCTTGCTATCTTCCTCACTCTTTCACAGGTGCAGGTGGTTCTCGGAAGCCGGCAGCCCATAGCAAGGACAAGTTGGTTGTGAATCCCGCCACAGGGGAGCTTTCTCAGAGATCGGTCATTGCTCAGCAAGCTAGAGATGCTAAGAGGCTCAAGACAAGGATGGCTGAAGAGGAACGAGCTGAGGCAGCTAAGAAGGTCAAGTTTGATAGTCTTGTGACTCTAGAAGGGCTATCAGCATCTGAGTTTGTTGAAATGAGGAAGAGGGATATGTACACTCTCGCGCGGAACTCCCATGACCGTTGCTTTTTCCGCAAAGAGCAAGAGCTGATCATGAAGGAATTTTATGCTTCCCTCAAGAAGTATCCGGTTTGCCCTCAGACGGTGATGGATTTCTCTCACTTTGCCAAGTACAGTGCATACTTCGGAGAGGCTGTGTGGATCACTCGCAAGCTTGGGCTCCATCCACTCATGAAGATACAAGAGTCCTACAACATCACATTGGTCCAACAGTTCTTTGCTACCTTGGTGTTTGGAGAGGGTGAGGAGATCCCCATGACTTGGATGACCGGAGAAGAGGTTTGTCATTCCAACTTCATGGACTTTGCTGCTCTCCTTGGGTATGAGTTCCGTGGTGCTACTACTCCTAGTGGCATGAGGATGCATGTTGATGGGGAGTACTATGAGAAGAAGAAGCTTGCTCCTCTCTACACCGGGGATGACAAGAAGATTGTCATTGGGGGCACTCTTGGGCTGTCCAAACGGTCCAACATCTTGCTCCGCATATTCCGGGCCTCCATTGCCCCTCAAGCCGGCAACTTTGATGCTATTCGCAAGGCCTTGGTGAATCTCTTGGCCTACTCTCATGAAGTCTATTGCCAAGGAGAGACCGCACATATTGAGCCGCTTGATGTGATGGATTTCATTCACAAGGAAATCAACGATTGCATTCTCAGCAAGAAGACTCCTCTCTATGCCCCATTTATCATGAGGCTCATTCGTGCTCAAGGACTCAACCTTCCTCTTCTCGATGCAAACCTTGTGGATCACAAGGTTGTGAAGCTTCAACGCAAAGAACCCACCGGTCACTCCAAGGAACCTTTTGCTCCAATGAGAGGTGAAGATGATGATGCCTTTGCCGAGGGTGTGTCCACTAGAAGGGGCCCAAGGATGAAGCATGCTAGCAATGCCGGCTCTAGCTCCGCCAATGAGTTTTCTCAAGAGTACAAGAAGCTCAATTGGTTCCAAAGAAATGTGCTTTGCATGAATGTGGACATCCGTCACAAGCAATATGAGAGCTACATCTCTCAGAAGCACATCAATGACAATCAAGCTGTTCTTCACAAGGCCTTTCGGAAATCTCAACCGGGCTATGTGGAATCACCTCCTTCTTCTTCTTCATCCGGTACTCACAGCTATGGCAAGTGGAGCAAGGGTCTGACTGACTGGCAGGCATTTGAGGAGGTCACCTCTGGCACCTCCAATGTGCGTCATGGCAAGAAGCCCATGGCTTCTGATGATATTGAAGAAGGAGATGAGGACTTCAATGCCGGTTCCGAGGACGAGCCCGAGGATGAAGACGACGAGTGATCTCATGGGCGTGTAGCATCGCTCTTTTCCCTTTTTGGTGTCTCGATGCCAAAGGGGGAGAAGTAGCTCTACTAGGATGTCTTCGTTGGGATTTGCATGGGGTGGTTATTTGGATTTGCACTTCGTTTGCTTTGCTTTGGTCGAGACACAACTTCATGGACTTTCATGTTGTGTCTCATCTATCTTAGTGTTGAACCGTTTAAATGTGTGTGGTATGTTATGTGTGTGAGACTTAAGTTCTTATGTTGCTTAGTAAGACTATTAAAATGTGTGCTATATTGTTAGTCTTACTTATATGCTTATTGGTTAGTCTCATATATTATTTCTTGCAATTGGTATAATTGTGAAATATATAGGGGGAGTGATGATTCTTACTTGTGTGGCTCATGTTCAAATGCAAATGGTGTTGTGCACACAAGTAGGGGGAGCTTTTGCTATATATTTCATTTTATTGTGTTTATATCTTGCAAATCCTTATGTTGTCATCAAACACCAAAAAGGGGGAGATTGAAAGGGCATTTCCCTAATAAATGTATTTTGGTGTTTGTTAACAACATTTGGTGAATTAACCATTCTATTTAAGTTCTGCAGATTTTCTAGGTTAATTCAGAATCTCGCGGAGGTTCACCCAAAAAGGGAAGAAAAGATCGAAGCCCGTAGTCCAGTAGTGGAGTTAGGGCTTAGTGGTCTTATAGGGTGCTTCGCGAAGGTGGAATTGGTGGAGAGGGGATCCTCGAAGTACTGCTATTGCTACTTCTAGGGCGGAGACTCCGGCCCTGGTGGCCGGAGACTCCGGCCTAGGAGTATCGCCCTAGCAATCCTCCCAGTTGGTCTAAGCAGAGACCTGCCCGGAGTTGGGCCGGAGACTTTTGTCTCTGGCCGGAGACTCCGGGTGGGGCGGAGACTCCGGTCCCAGTGGCCGGAGACTCCGGTCTCTCTGGCTGGGTTAGGGTTTGCTAAGGAGTTGGTCTATGCAGTGACCAGGCCGGAGTTGGGCCGGAGACTTCTGTCTCTGGCCGGAGACTCCGGCCCTGGAGTCACTTAGGGCGGAGACTCCGGCCCTCCTGGCCGGAGACTCCGGCCCTAGTCGACCAGCAACGGCTACATTTCGAGGAGGAGTATATAAAGCCTTCTTCTTCCTCAAGAGTAGGCTGCGGCTTCCACTCTCTCTCCACCATTGTTCCAAAGCTTCAAAGCTCAAGATCTCTCTCCCTAGCCAATAGAACTCAAAGCCCTTTTGGGATTTGAGGGAGAAGACCTAGATCTACACTTCCACCAAGGCGATTTGATTTCCCCCCTCTCTTTGTTGAGGGGCTTGTTACTTGTGTGATTCATCGGATTTATAGCCGGAAGAAGCCGTCCCCCAAGCTTGACTTTGTGTGTAAGAGCTTGGTGGGCCTATTGGGAGCCTCCAATTGAGTTGTGGAGCTTGCCCCAATACTTTGTGTAAAGGTGTCGTGCCGCCTTCAAGGGCATCGCTTAGTGGAGCGTGAACTCGCCTTTGTGGCTTGTTCACCGGAGAATAGGGTGAGCCTTTGTGGCGTTGGTGGCCTTTGTGGCACCACACCTCTCCAACGTAGACGTACTTCCCGTAACAAGGAAGGAACTACGGGAATACATCCTCGTGTCTTCGTGTCTCCATTGCGGTGACCTCTATCCTTTACTTGTGCCTTTACTTATATTGTTATTGCTAGCTTGCTTGTCACTCTAGGTAAATTCACTTAGTATCACATCTAGAGAATTTACATTCTTGTCTAGCCCTAACTTAAAAAGAATTAAAATTATTGGGTAGCTCCTATTCACCCCCCCCCTCTAGTCGCTCATACGATCCTTTCACCATTTACCTTGAAACGGTAGGAGATCGACCGCACACATTTCATAACATTCTCCACAAATGTCGTGCAAATCCCTAGTCTTAACATTGTTCCCTCTAGAAAGGACCATTCAACTCGATCATAAGCCTTGCTCATATCTAGTTTGACAGCCATATAACACTTCTTTCCAGATCTTCGCCTCTTCATAAAGTGTGACATTTCATAGGCTAAAATTGTATTGTCCGAGATGAGCCTGCCTGGCACGAACGCACTCTGATTTGGGGAGATGAGTTTGTTAAGGTTCATGCACTAGCCACTTGAACCAAAAGTCCGAACTGATGGAAAGGGCTAGTACAATCTACTTATACACTTCAACACCCCCTCTCACGTGTGACGGGAGACGAGAAGACAAGTCAACACGTGTAGAGAGGCAAAGAGGCAGCGGAAGGCCGGGCGCGGCAGGAGGCTGCGGAGAATTTAGAATAAATTGTGAAAGCCAGGATTTGAACTCGAGACCTGGGGCTCTGATACCATGTTAAGGTTCATGCACTAGCCACTTGAACCAAAAGTCCGAACTGATGGAAAGGGCTAGTACAATCTAATTATACACTTCAACAGAGTTCATCAAGAATGCACTTCAAACGGTTTGCCAACACCTTGGACACTAGCTTATAAACGACGTTGCAAAGGCTAATAGGGCGTAGATCTTTCATAGTCTCAGGGTTCTGTACCTTTGGGATGAGTACCACAACAGTTTCGTTCCATCCCTCCGGTATACCGCCGCCTCGCAACACGCTTAAAACCTCTTGTACCACATCATCACCAACCGTTCCCCAAAACTTTTTGTAGAAAATTGCCGGCATCCCATCAACACCCGGGGCTTTGAAATCTCCAATATTATCCAGAGCATTTTTAACTTCTTCCACTGTATATTCAGCTGTCAGGTGCTCATTCATCATTTCTGTCACGCATGGTTCAATATGGGGTAGAACTTGCGCCGGATTTGTACAAGCCATGGAGGTAAACAAACTAGAGAAATAATTAGTTACAACGGTCTGCAAGCCCTCCTCCCCTACTACCACACCACCATCCTCCTTTTTCAACTTTTTTATAGTGTTATGTCTCTTCCTCTCCGATGCCACTGAATGAAAATAGGAAGTGTTTCGATCTCCGCTTTGCAACCAAGTAACATGTGCCCTTTGCTTCCAGTGTGTATCCCACTGGTCTTCTACACGTTCCAATCTATAGCACAAGGCCTGTTCTTTCCGCAAAGATGCATCAGTCACCTCCCCATGACGACAGTCCTCTAGCTCAGACTTTAACTTTTTTATACGTTTTTGTAGATCACCAATTACCTCCCGGCTCCAGCTAGCCAACTCACGGGAAACAACACGAATTTTATCCAGCACTTTTTCTTCACCTCGAGCTCCAGCAACCTCCCATGCATTATTGACCACTTCCTCACATCCATCCTCTAGGAGCCACCTCGCCTCGAAACGCTTATTTAAATTATTTTGACCGGTACGAACAGGTCTGGTAGTTCCTTCCAAATGAACAATAACTGGTCTGTGATCAGAATGCTCTGGGTCTCCATTAATTACCTTGTAACCAGGGAACCGTACACGCCATGAAGGAGAGGCGACGGCTCGATCAAGTCTTTCACGAATATAACCATCAACGCGAAAATTATTATTCCTCCAGGTGAAAATATCTCCTTCAAAGCCCAAGTCTTGCAAATTACAGAAATCAAGAGCACTACGAAAATTCTCCATAAGATATTGGGCCTTTGGAGCACCCCCTTGTTTTTCAAAGCTATACATAATTTCGTTGAAATCTCCGATGCACAACCAAGGAAGATCTGATTGATGATGGAGTGTTCGCAGAAGCCTCCATGTTTCCTCCCTTTTATCATGTCGTGGTTCACCATAGATACCCGTGAGTCTCCACTTGAAACCATCTTCTTCTTCAACCTCAACATCAATATGCATACGACCCATCCAACGTAGGCTTACATTTATTCCTCTTCTCCAAAACAACGCTAAACCACCACTCCGTCCATCGCTCTTCTTCACAATCATGTGAGGAAGATCAAGAATCGCACAAAACTTTTGCATCCTAGGTTCATCCAATTTTGTCTCCGACAAGAAAAGGATGTCGGGGTCCACCTTCTTCCGGAGGGCCAGAAGACCACGAACTGCCAGGCCATTCCCCAAACCCCGGCAGTTCTGAGCCGCGATCCTCATTGGGCTCCGCGGAGCTGTCCCAGCAGCCCCGCGTTCACAATTGCATTAGCGTTGTTCACATCTGTGATGATCACATCTGTCTTGCTCTTTTTGTTTCTGCCATCAATTTCCATAGTGTCACCCTCCAACTGCCTTTTCTTATCAATAGGTGTAGTATGCACTTGTACTCTCTCAGTTCTCTTCACATTTTGCCGCTTGTATTTTTTTGGCTCCTTTTGATGTACCACCCTCTCCTTTCCTAATGCAGCCGGTGGTGGTGTTTCACTTGGAGGCTTTGTGTTCACCACGGTGCACACGTCCCCAGCTGTCCCATGCATGTTAGGCTTGGAGATAGCGATTTCACGGTCCAAATTTCCATGCTGATCTGGTTTATCCGCCTCCCTTGGTTGTACAATGTTTTTTCTCTGTTCCGTATCATCAACTAGGACAACTGAGAGTTCTCCCTTTCCATCTCTCTTCTGTAGACATGCCTCCCGATCAGTACTAGCTTGAATATGTAAAGTCCTCTGTGCGTCGTGGATTTCATCACCATGAAATAATTTTTCTGGGCAGTGTAGCTCTTCATGTGATGTATTTTTCCCCTCATTACTACTCGGCATCGTCAGTTTGGTTCTAGCATTGTCATCTTTCCGCCATGTCAAATTTTCACTACCCGATCGGCTGCTAGAGCTTCTACCTCCCATGTTTCTCCAAAAGCCAGCACCCCCTCTCGTATCACTCCATCTAGGCTTCTCCACCTCAAATCTTTTCTTTGGCATATATGCTCTCAGCCACTTACCAAATTGTTGTTTTTCTCCCTTCTCTAGCTGTATTCTGCACCCTTTATCATCATGGCCAAGAATACCACAATTATAACAGAATTCAGGCAAATGTTCATATTCAAAAGGACACCATCTACTTCTGCCTGTGTTCCCTATCTCCGTAGTGGTACCACGCATCAGAGGCTTTGCAATCTCTATTCTCACTTTTATCCTCAAATATTCTCCTACAGCCATACCATCATCATTAACCTCAACCTCCATGAACTTCCCAATTTGGTTTCCAATGGATTCACCGGTATCTCTATTCATTGATCCCAATGGCAATTTATGTACTCGAACCCAAATCGGTACAGTGGCAAAAGTGTACTCCTCCAACGATTTCTCTGGATCAAACTCCTCTAAAACCAGCATATCATTATTTACCATCCAAGGTCCGTCATCAATCGCTTTCTTTTTACCAGATGCCTGTAGAAACGTGAACAGGAACACGTTCTCCCCCATTACCTTGCCATGGATTCCTTTCAGCGGACACCAGGCCCTCCCTAACGATGCCACAATCCCATCCAGATATGCAGGTTTTTCCGAGAAAAGCTTACCCAGGGCCTGCGCTTGCACTTCTCCAACCTTCTGACCATCAGTCCATCCGATTCGTATCCCCTTGCTTTCTGCCTCCGACAACTGCATGTTCCTCAAGAGCCCTTCAACCTTCTCCATCACTGATTAAAACTCAAAACAAACTACTCTAGGTTAGGTGTTTTACGACCCCGTGCCCTAGCACACGCGGAAGGTTTTTTGGGTGGTGGATTTGATGAGAAAAGCCGGCGACTAGAAACGACTGGAAACGGTGGAAATGGGGAAGACAGTGGAAAACAACGAGAGGAGATTGAGGCCTGAACGCACTCGTGAGATCCGATCAGCCTGTTCGTCGCCGATCGCCGCAAAATCGCCAGAGCGTGAGTTACGGAAACCGTCACTCGCGGGACGGACTTCTCTCTTTTTTATACAAAGGCGTATATATATATCAATACTCTTTTCCTCTCATTTACATGTTTAATTGCAATATATACAACATTTGAAAATTTATACATATATAGTTTTAAGAAAAAGGAATGGAACGTTTATATAAGTAACTAGTTGATACCCTGCGCGTTGCTGCGGGATATTAAAATGCCATGAGCTACATTCTCATATGAAAATTAAAAGATACTTGGAGAACTTGCGAAGCACAATTGCAAATGCATAAGACGAAAGCTTGTCCTCTACAACAACAAAATTCAGGTTAAGTAACTGTCTTACTCAAATGCTAATTTTACATTGTTTAAGATTATAAATTCAAAAATCAAAAACAGATATGGTAAGGAAGTTGGTCAAACCGATAAAATAATTCATGTGATGTAAATTTCCATCACATTTGTCCAACAAAACATAAGTTTGGAAATATTTAACTACATGAACAAAAAAGCCCTTAGTTTTATTACTTTTCTGCCCACTTTTTGACACCAGAAATATTGGAAGAGTGATATATTCATGTGTGGTCGATATTGACGAAAGAGACCTAACATATGCCTATCTACCATTATGTACCAACATGTGTAAACTAAAGCTATGTTGCCGTTATGGAACATCTTATGTGTATGCTTCATGGACCATATTAACCCCCAGGAACATAAGTGCTTGGCCATGCAAGCACTCAGAACACAAATCGTATGGAGGTTCTGGTTATCCTTAACTGCATATATAAACAATGATATCAGTTTAAGTTGTACATGATATATTGTACAAAGATAGAGGTGACCCAGGAGAAGAAACTTACTTCTCTTGAAATAATCCAAGTTGGTTCTACGACAAACACCTGCATAACAAAATATGAATATATATTCATAAATAAACTGATAGGGGTAACAAAATTATGTACATACAAATCATTTACTATGCATCCTTTTTCGTATACATAGGTATTGCTCCGCATATTTAGATATTATCTGGGGCAAATGGCCATAACCATCTCAACAATTTTACAGGTTGTTTGGCGCTTGCCCCCAGGACATACATTACTCCTTGCAAGCATAAGACACCTTGCAGTATTTTCAATACCTTTAAACTGGGAAAATATATTTGGAAATTGCTTGCATCTAACAAAATGCATCAAACTTAGGAAAACAATGTCAGGTGTAGTACTAAAGTGAGATTATTGGCCTGATTTTATGTTCATCAACAACTTGACAGACATTAGAAAGTAATGGGCGCAACAAACAGGTTTAGCAATACTCAAACTATAGATCAGAGCTCATCTTCAGAAATCAGTTGCATACATCAGAATGACCTGTAGCAGCATGGATGGTTTGGTATAAATCTGCAATGGTTACAGAAAACCCATCAATAAAGGTAGTGACCTTCAGACTTGATAAACTAATAGGAGTATGGAATCAGGGAATTAAGTGAAATCATGAATAATGTATCATATGTACCTTGCTGAGTGGGACGTAGAGGTGAGCGACACAAGACAACAGTGCAATGCTATTATATGGCAGATCTAAACCTTCTTAACGCTAAACAAAGTTTATGAAGATTGCATCTACCTTACCTATCAAGAAGACAACACCGTAAATGATTCATACAGTCTTTTTGGAAAAAAAATTCCTATTGTGCTAGATAGATAGTAGTTGAATCAATCAAATAAATAAGAATCATGAACTCAGTGTACTCTTTCTATTTGGAAATTGCAAATTACGAACTGTGCAAACTGAATGTGTAATCATGGACTATAGTAAAGTTTCAAAATACATATTAAGTAGATAATGGAGAATAAGGACTAAACTTATTTCGCCTGTAGTCTGCTTGGTTTTTCATCGAATACCTTGTCTGCATGGAGTAAAGAAACCGGGACAAAGAGACAAGAGAAGAATCACGGCTTTAGATTAGCAATCTCGACGCACAAATCAAAGGAAGATTAAAACGGAAATTTGTTATGCAAGTGTAGATTGGAATTTCTCCAAGAACATCTATGTAATGTGTCTACATGAACATCATAGACATGTATCAAGAAAGAAACATAGGATTGGAATTGAGATCAGGAGAGAACAAAGAGAAGCTGACAAAGGAAACCAAGAGGCGATCTGCAGGGGCGATCAAATTCGTCCCTTGCAAGCATCAAATTCGTCACTTGCCAACCCAAAAAAACCTACGGCTGTTGACATGTCGATCTGGACAGGCACTCTGGAGACCACAAAAATGGAGTGGATCCGGTGCTTAAAATAGGCGAGTGAGTACACCGGTCACTTACCTTGCATTTGTTCCATGGAGAAGGGGATGATAAATGAATGAAATCGATCAGTTACATATGCATTAGTTGCGAAAATGAGAGAGTGGAGGAGAGGGAAGGACGCAGCCTCCCCGCAAACGTGGGAGATGAGAGGACGGTGCGGAAGGAGCACACACCGCAGCTAAGAAATGAACGAACCAGGGTAAGTTCGTCGGGGGCAAGATGCAACCGAATATAATCTATAATCTACACCACATATTTACAATCTAATGGACAAAAATAATAGAGATGATGTGGCTTCACGATATTTGAGCTTGCAAACATTAAATGCATTTAGTGGGGATGACTTTTATAGATATTATAGATATAATACTCCCTCAATATAGATTGGAGGGAGTAATATTACTTTTTCTTTACAACCTATGTTATAAATCATCGCGTAGGAAACATCTTGTTCACTCTTTCTTAGTAAGCTAAGTAATATTAATAATTAGTAGCTAATATTTTTTTTAGTGTTCTTTCTTCATTGAGCTTGACATATCCCCATGGTTGTTACACATTTAGAAAGGATGTGCCACTGTATTTTGTCAAAAAAAAAAATCAAATGTCCAGTGATGTTGATCATCTCAAACTCATGTAAGAGACAACTGCACCCTGTTCCAAGACAATAGCGCCAATCTAACTCCATTGAAGACATATCTGGCTTATGTTTTTCATTGTTTTTAATTATCAGATGTGCGTAAACTTTGTTTCTATCTATTTGAATGGGACACCCATTGGTTAGCCCTTTTTGATGAAAATATTCACAACTCTTGTATAGATTGATGTTCTCTTTTCTTGAAATTGAAAATACAAATACATTGAACACTACTCCCCTGAAACCCTAGGTAATTTTTTATTTGCACTCTACTTCTCTGCATTTTTCTCTGTCCCCATAGCACCACTGCGTACTTGTTCTTTGGATACCGGTATGGTATCATGCTAATAATTTTAATTCATAAATCTGAAATATCTGGAGCATAGGGTTGCAAGTCATCCAATGATTCAATTTACATAGTTTCTTTGACCTTTAGCAGCAAATTATGCGAGTCAATGCACGTGGAGACTTTAGGTGAGGCTTAAGTCAAACACTGATGTCAAACTTTCAAACTTTTTTTATTATAAGACCAAAATATATTGCTAATATCTTGCGCCGTTTCTATCTCCGCCTGGTCTTTCACTGTTTCACCTCTAATAGTCAAATGACTCTATGCATAGAGAACTTGTGGTGTGTTTACGGTCTTACATGTGCCGTATGTTTCTATTCTCTACTCATTGCTGTACGAATAGATAAATTTACATTGTATAGCTGGCAGCTTGTATTGTACTTCCCTCGGTACCAAATTCACTACATTTAATATTGTATTTTACTTGTCACATCCTAAAATGGTTGCTATTTGGCTTCTTGTCTTCACATGGACATAATTCATACATATAAATACACTTGTGACAAATATAGGCTGGTCTTGGCTCGACTTCACTTTTGTTGAGATCAACCGTGAAAATTTACCCAAAACACATACTAATGTGGGTTATATTATGGGCAGGCTAATACAGGTCATCGATTGTACAAAATACAACTATATAGCTAGCTACATGTAATTGATCGATACATTTCGTGGTAGTGATATAATCTTGGCCTTTTTCATTCCGAGGCTTTTTTTATATAGTTTGGTTAAAGACCCGGACACAGACTCTGTGAGTTACACGCATGGTTGTCAGTATCTCGATGCGTATCTTAGTATCTTACGATTTTACGATACTACTGTGGTAAAACGATACGTATCGTGATGGTATCTTAATCTGGATAGTATCATACTCATATCCCGATACGTCTTGTGGTATCTTTAGTATCCCGATACAAATATGATACCATACGATCCCACACCTATAGTAAAAAATAAGGACACGGAGCCGTGGCAAGCTCAAGATTAAAATTGGTTTTATAATATCAAGGCTAACTAAGTATATAAACAATACAACATCCATTAGTTTGATTGATATAGGTTTAAAAAAAGACTTCGTACATGCAAGAAAGAAGTCAACTAGCGAGTTGTGTGTATTCATTTTCTTAAACCCGGTCTTTTGTTTTGTGGGTTCCTAATTAATTATGTTTGTATTATGTATCGTATGGGTGGGCTCATATTTATATTATAAATGCATCATTCACATAATCAGACTCTATGAAATACATAAAATATGCTTAAATTCAAATAAAAATTAAATTTAGATATATTTTTAGGTATGTATACATATATTTTATTAAAAATAAAAATCGCATAGTATCGTGATACTACGATACGATTCTACAATACGATACTGCTGACAAGAAAATGATACTACCTAGTATCCCGATACTAAAAACCTTGGTACTTACACGGGTGGACCTGCCACACTCAATGTGTCGAGTACCAATTAAAAATTATCCACAAATACCTTTATATCACTGAATTTGAGCTAGGTATGTAATTTATTTTTTCTACTGGGCGCGGCTAGCTAAGTACTATTAATTGTTGGAGATAGGTCTCGAAAATTTTATAGAGCTATGTATGTCTTGACACAGTTAGCATGATCAGATTTTTAAAAAATAGTAATATCTCATTTGCCGTGCATACGATATTTCTTTAAAAAAATATTGTAGGTTGTTTGTCATCCGATATGGCAGTATCACTAATATAGGTGTCCAAGGAACGTGCATGAAAATTTACAGATACGGCAGTACCACTAAATATGAGAATCTAATCATGTATATTAGGTCTGTAATGATTAATGTGTCATGTAATTACACTCTATTTCTCCAGTTAAATCTTAGCCATAATTTATACATCTAACTATCCAAAATAATTTAGATGAATGTAGATTAATATGGTGCCTCAAAAATATCTTGTATACTGGCACACACAAGTTTCCATTTATCTGATTTTGTTGAATTTACATTGGTTGAATTTAAAGTTTGGGCAAAATCTTGCCGTGTGTCATGTAAAAAACACTCGATAGAGTTTATTATTTGACGAGTATTTTCTGTCTGCCATCTGTAAGATTCGGCAAAGTTTTAGATTTGTCGAATATCTTTTGTTTGACAAGTTTAACACTCGACAACGTTTTTATTTATCGATTATATTTTGTCGAATTTCAGAAATAATAACACTCGGTACAGATCCAAATATTATACATACCACTTCCTAAATAGTCTAGCATGTATTTTGCTACCATGTCCTAGCAGGGATACGAATACAAACGTCTGTACTATGTTAAGATTTCTGTTTCGTTCCCTAAAAAAAAGATTTATGTTTCGTTGCATCAGTCCATAAGCTGCACGTCTTCTTCTTTTCTTTTGACAAAACTCTACTTTTCTCTAACACGTACATTTCTGTTTCGTTGCAACAGTTCATAAGCTGCACGTCTTTTTTAACAAAACTCTACTTTTCTCTAACATGTACAGTTTTTCTCTCACCATGTAAGCTGAAACCACGTACATGTTTACCGATTCCACTTAAAGAATATTTCAGCACATGTGTATACATACATTTTTTCTCTCACCATGTAAGTTTTTAAAACTGAAACCACGTACATGTTGGCTGTCGTGAGAATTTAGAGACAGTAGCCATGGGGATGGCTTAACGGAGGGGCTCGACGGTGGTGACGATGGGTCCGGCTCGGGATTGTGCCAACAGAGACACCTCGGTTATCCAGGTTCAGGGCCCTCCACGCTAGAGGTAAAACCCCTACTTCCTGCCTGCTTTCTATTATCTCCACAGTGGTTACAACGCTCCTCGAGCTGTTCGTCTAGAGGAGAAAGAAGAAGATCGATCGGATCCCCTAGGCTAACGGTCCAGACCCCCTTATATAGGCAGGGGTCTGGTTACAGATTAGGTGGCCGGCTGCTGGCTTCCCGCGGCTGCGTCTTCGGCGTGATCTTCTGGCCCTCCTCTGTCCTCTTCTGACGATTGCACTTTATAAAGCGCCTTTTCCCCCTTGGACCGGCATCTGGGAGGCATATGACCTCCCTTTTGCCTCGGATCCTTTCGTGGGCAGAACTCTTGCTCGCTGATTGGTCGAGCCCGGGCGTGGCATGCGTCACTCCCGTCCTTCACCTCTGTCGATCTTGTCGGGGCCAGACCACTTTCGGCGAAACAGCCGTTGGAGGAATCTTGTCTTCGTCGCCCGGCTCTGGCTCTCTTCACTGGAGTCGCCAGCCGGCTGCTGGCACAGCCTGCCCTTTAGCTAGAGCCGGTCTTCCTTGCTTGACGTCGTGGAGACTCCTGGGACGCCAGCCGGCAGACAGCGCTGCCCTTGACATACCCCCGAAGTCATCCTCATGACATTGGCCGAGTCCCCTTAAAGATTTTTTTGGCATACACGTGTGTATATATGCAACGGACTTGTCACGTGTCTATTCTTTACGTAAAACTTAGATCTATTAAATCTCAACCGTTAGTAGTAAAATCAATGGTATATTTATTTCTAGCCTATGTGGATTAACGTGGTGTCTCTATTATAAATCTATGTATTGTGCTTTTAGTATATAATAGAATAGATAGATTGCACCACTACTACAAGTCTATAAGAGCTTGTCATTCGGGTGGATTTTCATATAAACTCTTGTAAAGCCTGTGTCTAACTGGTACAAAACTTTGTGTTTCGGGTGCATTTTCATACAAACCACCGTCGAGGTGACACGTACTCCCGTCCACGCCAGAACAAACAGTTTGAAACAGGCCTCTCAGCAAAACAGAAAATAGCAAATATGGTCCTTTCCGTCGTGTAGGCCGCGTAAAATTTACAAAAAGGATCCCATTTTTTCATGTTTTTTGGCTTGAGTTCCTCGGCACCCACGCAATCTCCATTGGCGAGGGAGCAATTGCCATTTTGCTCGACGACGAAGTCCAGCACGGAGCCATCAAGGACAGAGGCATCAAGGGAGCTCGCCGTAGGCGATGATGGTCAATGATCCACGCTGCCATAATTAGGGTTAAGATCCGCAGTACGGTGGGTCCCTTCTTCCCTCTCGTAGGTGTTTCGTGCCTCGTCTCTGCTCCCGTTCATGGCGTGTTCGTGTGGTAATCGTTCATGGCATGCTTCCCATCGATGATTGCCTGCAAAACAAGGTTATGCATGTAGTGTTAGTTTCTAATTATTGTTTCACTGCAATTTATGTGCACAACATCAGTTGTTTGAGGTTGTCATGTTTCATAGTGGTTCATGTGCATAAAATTTGTCTAATTTCCTGGATTGAGATGATTTAGGGGTACAATAGGAAATAATCATCTTGTAATCGCTTTTTAGCAGAGGCGGAGAATGGAAGGCTGCAGGCTGCTGAATTTTCTGGCACATGTGCAACTATTTATGTGGTAATGAATAAGAGAGTTACTAGTATAGAAGATGAAAATGATAGTGACACTCACAGTGATTGCTATGACAATGACTATGAGGCAGAGGATGCTGATGATGATTTATTTCTAGCAAATAATGACAAAGAAGTTAATGATAACAATGAGCTGACAACTAATTGAGGAAGAGGATGATGTTGGGCTTGATCATGACTCTCTAAAATGCAAATTATGTACTGCTAGTGCTCTAACCATCCTACTACTGATGCACTCTTTGTCTCCAACACAATCACAACTCAACTACAACACATTTTCTTCAGATCATCACTACAACTGGAATGCTTCATATGCACAAAATGACAACCTAACATTCGGTTATGTGTCCGATTCTATCAAATTTTAGAGAAATTGCAAGAATATGCTTCCAATTAACCACACAGTTTCACCTTCACATCCAATTACGGGTCCAGGTAAGCCTCACTGGTCACCTTCCACTCCCCGCCATCAGAGCCGCCTCAAAGATTCACATGTTGCTGCCACACACCGCTTGCCCCGGCCGTCAAACCCATCCGCCACATGCTCACGGCTCACCCCCTATGAGATTCCTCTTGCAGTCCAGCCGTAGCGACGCCTCCTCCTCACCTGTCGACCAAGCTAGGGTTCAGCAGCTTGTGAGTCAACTTGATTTGGGAATTTTGGCACTAGTAGGAAAAGGGCTAGGTGTGCCGCACCGAAATGGCATAACAGTGGCGCACCCCTGCACCAAACACAACATGCCACTACTATTTTGTAGTCGTGGCGCAGGTGGCCGGTGTGCCACGACTATATGTCTTAGCTGTGGGACACATGTTAGTCATGCGCCATGGCTACCGGTGTGCCACCGCTACCGGTGCGCCATGCCTACATTAATTTGGTGCGCCGTGGTTTTTTGTATTTTATTTTTTGCCAGCCGTGGCCGCCACCCCGTCGCCAGCGGGGGGGCCTCGGCCAGCCTAGGTCGCTGGCGGTGGTGCGGTGCGGGAAGCGCCGGTGGAAAGAAGTAGCATGCCAATGGCAGCCGCACACTGTCGATGGCGCCTAGTCGCGAAATCACCCGAGGGGTCCCATTTATAGTCGGTTTTAGGTCAAACCAAGTCGGTGGAGACCAAGATTGCAACAAAAAGTCGCATGAGCCCTGGGATGGGCCCCAAACACGGCCAGCAAGTGGGGCCGGGTGGTGGGCTCGCTTTTGCGCCTCGTTGCGTCCCCCGTTGACTTCTTCTTCTCCAGTATTTTCTGAAAAATGACGTGGTAAAAAGTTTAGGTCCATTTGACATTCAGAAGGTCCCCGAAAGTCCAAAACATGCAAACACAAGGAAATCTGCTTCCCTGTGTTAAAACCAAATGAAAGGAGATTGTTTTAAAAACCCAGAATCAATGGCAAACAAGTCCCGATTCTCATAAAACTATCAAATAACTAAGAATATGATCTAATAAACTATAAAGATCATGGGCGCATTTTACATGCATCATCCTACCACTGTAGAACCATCAAGACGGGTTTTAGAATTTTCTGGATTTCAGCACGACAAGGTGGAATGAGGAGAAATTATGACATCATATGTTGCCAATGAACTCGATGAGATTTTGCAAATACCCATATGTTTACGACATTATGCTAATTTTTGGTCATGGCATTATGACCGACGCAGAGTTTTTATTATCTGCTCGGCTTATAAGATGCTTGTCTCGACAGAGGATCACCGAGAGGCACGGCTGGAGGGCAGAGCTGGTGCATCGTATGTCGAGGCTGTTTGGAAAGTGTTATGACCTTTTTCATACCAAGGTACCGTCGAAGGTGAGGATCTTTTTGTGGAGGCTAATGAAATAGTTGTTACCGACGAATGACGTGCACTGTCATCGGAAAATGACTGCTGAGGATCGATGCCAGCTGCGCGGTGTGCAAGATTCATGGTGCCACGCGCTACTGGGCTGCTCCATGGCAAGGTGCGTATGGGCCTTGGCTGATGAAGAGATTACAAAGCATTTTCATTGTTCATATGAGAGAAGGGCGAGTGAGTGACTAGCGACAATGATTTCCACTCTCTACCATGAGGACTAGGTTAGGGTTTTTGTCGCCCTATGAGCGATGTGTCATGAAAGAAGAAAGGATATTCATGAGAAAATCTATCAAAGTCTGCTTACGATGCCTTTGTTCGTGGAGAGGTTCGTGGAGGAGCATTGGGAGTTAAAAGGAACACCACGAAAGAAACCAGTGGTGATGGCTGAACAAAGGGCTCCAAGCTATATACCACCGCCGTAGGGCATGACGAAAACTAACATCGATGCTGCCATCGGAAAGAACTCTGGATGTTTCTTTGTTGCGGCTGTAGCGCGTGATAATACAAGGCTTTATCGGAGATCGTCGGTTGATGTGTCTCCAAGGAAGACGGATGCCAAAATCCTAGAGGCCTTAGCTTTGCCAAGAGGCGGTGTCACTAGCCAAGGACATTAGCGCTTGTGCGCTAAGGGTGGCGAGCGACAGCAGGAATGCCGTCGTAAACCTGGAGCAAGGTACAATGGAGTGTACGCACACATTGTACGGGAGATCCGAGAATCGGGGAAGATAACTCTAGCCTTTGTTCACCAATGAAGGATTTTAAATAAGAGAAGAAGCCCATGATCAAGGCATCCCTAGAGAGCGTTTGTATCAGGATTGTTTCTGTTGATTAATAAAAGCGGGTTCCACCTGGGCATTTTCTCGGGCCGGGTCCAAAAAAAGCCCGATGCAAAAAATGTCAGACCAGGCCCGGCCCGTGGAAGCTGTTTTCTATCGGGACGTCAGGCTATCAGGCCGGGCCTTCCTAAAATTACTCATTTTCTTTGCCCAGGCCAAGCCCAGCTAGGCTATTGGGCCAAAATTTCCTGCCCAGACCCAGCCCGACTACATGTTTTGGCCCGACGGGCCGGGCCATTTTTGGGCCGGGTCGGTCGGGCCGGGCTGCCCATGCCCAGGCTTGGTTCCACACCTAAAACAAAGTAAAGAAGGGCAGATGATAAAATGCTAAACAAAAGGGAAGATAATAAAATTCCCCTGCGAGAAGGGGAAAGCTTCCCGACACGAAAACCCAAGCCAAAAACCCCAATCCTTCCCCCCTCCGGTTCCGCACCAACATTTCGATCAAAAGGCAGCGGCGGGAGGAGGGAGTCAGGGAGAGGCAACTAACCCTCGCCTCGCCGCCGCGTCCCGCAGCCGCCTCCGCCGCGCGAGCACCTCCCCGTCGCCGCCTCCGCCGCGCGAGCACCTCCCCGTCGCCGCCTTCGCCGCGCGAGCATCTCCATCTCGCCACCTCCGCCGCGCGAGCACCTCCACCTCGCCGCCTCGTTCTCCCGTGGTGTCCTCTGTGTACTAGGGCGCGACCGCAGCCAACTACTGGCCTGGGCCGCCTCTCCGACTCGGGAGCACCTCCACCTCTTCCAGCGTGGGCTGCATCATCCGCCGTCCTCCTCTTCCCACGGCGTGACCAGGTGAGCAAGCCGGCCCCTTCTTGCTGAACCTACCTACTCCTTCTCCCACCTTCCCGTATCATCTCTTAAGGTATCTCGCGGATTCATGCGTCAGGGTCCGTTTTGAAGAATCAGCAACTGAGGCGAACTGCTGCACGGCCGGCTGCGCGACTACCTCCACCTCTCCCTTCCGCCCTGGTGAGCTACCCCTCGAGAACCTCCTCCACCCTCCATTTCCGCACTCTCCAAGGCATCTCACGGATTTTTATGCCGCAGGTTCGCATATTGGGGAATCAGTAACGGCGAAGAACTGCTGCAAGTCCGCTGCGCCGTCCCCATTGACCCACTGCAGTGCCTTTCTGGCGTGGTGAGCACCGCCGCCCCCCTCTTCTGAATCTCCTCTTCTCAGTTATCACCTTCAGGATGGAGCTTGCTGTAAATATTCAGTAGTAATCGAGCACTCTGTCTGTTACATATGAAACTGATGAATCTGAATACTCTGTCTGTTTTGGTGGCTTTGCACAACGAAATTCCCCAATGCCCAAATCAGTTTAACTCTTTCTGTTCCAACCTTTCTTATTTGATTACAAGGTAGTTGATCATGCCTCTGTACGAAATAGTAATGTAGTTATAAATAACTTGTTGCTCCATTTATGCACTGCGTATTTCTGGTACTGCAACGTTAAGCACCAATATCAATATGTATCTGCACTTAAACCATTTACATGACACTGTTCGGCCTTTTTGGCAGTCATTATCATAAACCATCAATGCATTGCTAATTGATTGAATTTCGTATTTTCCCTTGATTTTGTTGATGCACAGTTAATTTTTCAGTGTTCCTGGTACATACAAAATTGGTGGAACTTTCTCTAATTGCTAATTGGTGGAAATTTCCCTAATTACTATATAATTTGCTGTAGCTTTACATTTTTTGGTTTGTCCAGATGTGAAATGACCACGAACAAAAAAAATTAATCAATATAATCATGTGTTTCGCTAATCTTGGAGTGTTTTCAGAACAAAATTATATGGTGAATCTGTAATCTTTTCTTGGCACATTATTCACAAACCTGAATATAGGTACTGTGAAATTGGTACCTGGATAAAAACATGTAGAACTAAAATGCTAATCCTAGTTAGTAGTCGCATTTGTTTCTTGATGGCATAAACAGTACCTACTCTCAGATGTGATCCAATTAACGTATTGGAGTAAGGTCCAGACATTGTTCAAGAAATGCTCCAGACTTGTACATATAATTACGTTTTTGTTCAGAATTAAATGGAAAGTGTTCATCTAGCTATTTGTTTTTCATATGGCTGGCTCTATTTTGGTTAGATGCCGTTGCTCTGTTATACTTCTGGTGCAAAATTTACAGGAATAAGAGTAGCAAAGTGTAAGGGGGTGTAATGACAGATTAAAGTAAAACATGGGGTGTTTTGTGCAAAATAATAGGGACTATTAAACATTGTTGTGATTGAGGGGGTTTTCTAAAACATGTAGAAACCAACGCACGGATCATAAAGCAAGTTGGATGGTGCGAGATAAAACCAAGACCCGCATAAGTATGCGGTTTTGCTTTTTTGCTTTATGCATATGTATAATCAGACAACACAAAGTTTGTAACAAGGTTAATCAATATAGCTTATATAGCAGTACCTACACTCCATTCTTATCAGAAGTGTTAACTGACATACTGTAATATCCTTATGTTTGTTATCGTTTACCTCGGTTTCATAACTGTGATTGATCAGCAAAGCATGTCCCTGTCTTGCTCATAAAGGTTACACTCACGATTTTAATAGCTTCTAGTGTTATGCATTTTATTTCAGTAATGTAGTGCATCAGCAGACCGTCATGTTCTGTTTCTTGGAGAATTCTAGTTCACGAATTGCTATAGTCATCATATAGTTAATGAATTGCTGCTATCTCCTCACTTACGTACTTATCCTGCAGGGGTTCCGTTTTGGGGAATCAGCAAAGAAGGTGAACTGCTGCACGTCAGCCACTCAAGCAAACCACCCTTCAAGCGACGGCCGCATCCCTACGATTTACTCTGCGTCAATTTGCTGCCCAAGTTCACCAGCCTTCCACATTTGGTGAGAGTTCGCCTCCTCGTGCCTCATGCCTTTCCCTTCTCCTGTTGTTTCACCAAGAATCTACAAATAAGTGAAGTATAATTGCCACTTGTGGTTAGTCTACACAGGGTTTTCTCCTGTTTTAATATCAACTGTATAGATGATACTTTGCAATAAACTTGGGCTGTGTGCATCAGTTGCATAGCCTGGGGTAATCAACACAACAAAAGTTTGTTGGTGTTGTGATCAATATAACTTTATAGCATCCCTCTTGAAAATATTCTTGCACGTTCTCTTATGTAATTGTAACCTTCTTTCCAGCTGCCTTCACTCACAGACCAGCTTAACCTCACATGGCTGCCCCTCTACCTGCTGCCCAAGCCCCAACTGAGTTTGACTCAAACCTGTCTACTTGGCTGAAAAATCAGCACGCCGAATCTATATTCTCCATCAGGTTTTTGCCGAGGCAAAACAAGATTCAGAGAATCAGAGCCTTGGCGAATGAAGTCCAAACTGTGACAGAGGCTAACAAGCAAAGGGATAAAGTCACTTCTGAAAATTTCTGCACCGGTTTCGTTGTTGCAGATCATGCTCACCGCTTACGTATTCTGACTTGTGCTCATGGCCTGGATCATCTGTTCAAGCGATCACACCCTATCTCAGTTAGCACAGCGAACAGATTACTTTCGACAACTGTGCGCTGCGATCATGTTGAGCATCAATATCGTCAGGGTGGCCTTAATGTCCAAAGGCACTATTCCAAAGCAAAAATAGCAGCCATTGATTGTGCTCATGATCTAATGTTGGTGGATGTATTGAAACATACCTTGAGAGACATCAATGGTGCAATGTGCCATAGCAGCCACCGCTCGGTCCGCTTGAGCAGGGAAGTACTTGGAGACAAGATCAGCAAGTGCTTACTTCTTTCGTGGCCTCCTAACAAACATAGGAAGAGAACGGAAGGACATACCTCTACCATGAGGAGAGTTGTAGAAATTTGTGAACCTAACCTCAATGAGTACAATATGGATCTGGTAGCGGTTAACATGGGAGTTGAGCAGGGTTCTTCTGGTGGACCTTTGTTCAATGGAGCAGGGGAGGTTTTTGGGTTGCTACATGCGAGTGGCATAGTTGATGATGTGGATTCTTCTTATTTTGTTGCTGTGCACCACTTAAATCATTTTGTAGCTCCATACGTTTGATGAACTGTGTAACAGTTGTTTGGAGAAGAAGTTTGTGTTTACCAGTGCACTTTGGTTCGAATCTGGGAAATTTCGCTTGTAGGACAAATTTCATCATGGTCATTAGTTTACCTTATATGACAGTACATTGTAGAATCTCTGATTTGTTAAAACAAAAACAGGATAGCTTGTGATTCATGTTGTTTTACTTTACCAAGCAGTTTTGATACTCATCATTTAAAAATTTACTTGTGAAGTCGCAATGTCATTTGCAACTTGGATGGTAAGGTATCGCACACTTTCTAGCGAAACATGCATAGCAGCATAGGCTGTTTCACTCGCGAGCATACATACTGACCAATGGTTTTGAGTAGCTTTTCTACCTCTCAAAGATGTTGCTGCAAGGTGGGCATATTGAACTCTGGTAGCAGCAAGGAACATACTGCGCAGCGCAAGGCGGCTATCAAATCGTAAGTAAGCATCCTTGCTGAATTAAAGAAAATGTTAACTTGCTGGTTAAGCACGAATTTTCAATCTGTTCTACCCCCATGATTTAGTTAAAGTATTACACCATTTGTTATATCATGCAATTGCACTTGAGAATTTACTAGTAGAGTACAATAAATTTGAAATTTCTGTTTGTAGTAGTTATGAGTGTCGTTGTTTTTTCTGTATCACAATCTCAACAGTTTTTGTTTAACTGGTCCGCAGGGAGCTCCATCAGTCAAGATGTCCTCCCCGTTGTTAGCAGCATGGCAGTTAATCTGGCCAAGAGAGCTCCCGTCAATATTCCTCATTGTGTACTTCTGTTTCTTTATGAAGTTCACCTCGAAATGGATCTGCAATGTATAGTTAGCATAAAGAGAGAAAAATCAATCCCTAATTTTAGTTAATTATTTCGAAGCTTTTCATGCTTATTGATATATTTAGTCTTACTAACATCTGCTTGTCTATACTTAGCAGTTAGCACATCACTGAATTTGGATCATATATTCTTTGTAATGTTTATACCATAATCAAACACCTAGTTTATGAAATTTATTAAAATCAAATCTCTATATGCAACAATACATGTCATTTTACGAAATTGTTTTCACGTGTGTATGTATGACTTTTTCATCCCTCGCTGTCACCACCAGTTGAAACAAAAATGGTAGAATATTACCAATATTACGTTGAAGAATTGCTTGTGAGAATGTGGCACAAAATAATTGCAGGAACTTATTTTCTAATTATTGGCTATTGTGGCAACTGTTCGTCTTGCACGATACGATAGCTGAAATTGATATCTGCTCAAGGAAGATCCAATTACTACATCTTCCTGGCTGAATACCATATACTCGCTCACACATGCAGGAAGACTAAAAAAATAACCCTTCCCATTTTACTGAAAGCCAATGAAAATAGTCCACTAACCTGCAGGGGAGAAAAGGTAAGAATAACCATCGAGGTGACTCGTATGTGATACGATAGATCAAACAACTTAGTGAAAGTTATGTGCATTCTTTTTAATAGAGGGAATATATTAATATCGCGAAGATATCAATTACACTCAGCCTCTGCAACAACATTATATCTAAAAACATCAAGGATGCACACAGTCAAAAATAAAATAAAAAGAAGAGAAACATAAACAAAGACCCCGTCGCAGTGATGAAACACTTGCAACAACAACACTCTAACCACCACCAAGACAACACCTGGACTGCAAAAGAGGTTCTCCAAAAGCAACGCCTTCAAGAAGGAAACAATGCACCAGCATTGTCGTCGCCCGATCAAGGACCTTGAGTTTTCACCCTGGAGAAAGAACGAGTTTCCAAAGCAATATCTTCAACAAGACCATTTCCAGGTACAACCAATGAAGGCCAGACCTTGGGCTTTGACCCTGGAAATCGCGGCTCGGTACTCGAAAAGCACCACCTGAAATGTTGTCCACATGTGTTTTCACCCCTCTTGCCAAGGTCATTGTTGTAAGTCCTCAACACCTGACACACAGGAAAAACATGTGCCATAAGTTCAACGCAACCAAAACTCCTCTCTGCCATGACAAACCTTTGATCGCTGCCACCATGAATTTCTTCACCACTGTCAATGTCATTGAAATATATAATTAGACATGTCCAATGGCATCGACAAAAACAGCAAAGCTTCACGCTACGCCCTAATGAAGCCTCGTTGGCCGAAGATAAGGGCGTGCACAACTGGATCAATTCCGATCTAGATATCCAGTGACACCATGCGCCAATCATCGGAGATCTTTGAGAGGAAGACCAGAACGCGTTAGCGTCCAGATCGAGGAGGTCGGCATGAAGCAGATCGGAAATTTGGAACTCGATGAAAAGGAGTGTCAGCCACCTTTATTCATCCTGGCCATCCACACAGCCGCCACTGACCACCATCGTCACAACCATGCCTACCCACCCAACGCCCAGATGCATAGCTGCTCAAGCCCACTACAGATTCCCGTAGCCACGAAAAGCCAAGGTGGTGCAGCAACCTGAAGCATGATGAGATCTGAGCCATGACAGGGGGAGATGGAGGTGAGATGGGGGACGGGCGTGGAGGGATGGCCGGCCGCCACTATCAGGGTGGCCAGCGACGGCGGCGGTAAGAGGATCCGGTCTGAGAGTGCGCCTGGGTGGGTGGCAGCTGGGGTGCCTTAGAGTCACCGGAGGTGACCTAGAGGCGGCGGCTATTTCGTATCGTGACCTAGGAGGTTTCTCCCCCACCTTTCTTTCTCGAAAAAGAACCACATGAGCTAGCAAAATATCAAAAAGAATCTCTTCCTAGTGAATTTGACAAAAAGACCACTTCTTGCATGGTGGTAGGCTAGCTAGGCAACACGTGGCACCTACCGCCACCGGCTGAGGCGACAGCCGGCAGGGGCCTGCCACCGCTGCTCTAGGCGCCACATCATCGCCATGTCAGCATGCCACCTCTTGTCTTGTTAGTTGGGCCTGCCTCCCTGCCAGCATGAATACACACGTGGAAACCCAATACATAATGGTTGCTCTTGTCGGCGCGTTCCACCGATGCAATAGAATCCTCGCGGGAAATACCAAAGGTAGAATCCTAGAAGAAAGATCACGGTAAGAAAGAGAAGAATCCGGATGAGGAAAAGACCAGGATTTGGTACAGTTAATTGCAAGAAAGAGATCAAATCCAAAGTAGAATTCCAAATCCAAGAAAGATTCAAACCATACAAGAGATCTTGAAGAACATATCAAAACTAGTTGAGGAGTTTGGGATCCCAAGAGGAATAGTGGAGGAGCACATGCTCTATCCAAGTCAAACATATATCTTATCTAGGTTCCTAGACGGAGGAAGGGCCCTATATATAGGTAGCCATGACCTAGGGGTAGTTTGGTACAAAATAAAGAGTTGTCTTTGCTTTACTGAATTTGGTGGAAAATATAGCGGCTGCAAGCTCAAGCGCTGGGCGTAGAGTTGCGTCTATGGGGGTATTAGAATGTACATTTTCTAGCGCTCTAGGGAGGCTTATATAGTATCCTCGGCTAGGGTTTACAAGGGTAGGACCCAGGGTTGTTTCGGATCTAGGGTCGCAGCTGGGCTGACTAGGCTTCCTATTGATCTCTTCGACAATTCGTTGGGCTTTGCCGCTCCTAGTTGCCATAATTGCGAGCCCACCCGATTATGGGATCCCGATGAGCCTACCCCATTGTGCGGGGAGGGGTTAATTCCTCTTCCTGGGCATACCCTGCTTGGTATATCCCATCACCACCCCTACGCAGAGGCATCGGGTAGTGGTTGTTAATCATGGCGGCCGCGGCAATAAAAAGATCGGTCTCATCGTCAGTCTCCTCATCGGACGATGATTTGAGAACATTCTTGTAGAATGCCTTGGCTGCCGCCCTACGACTGCTGCTACCCATCTACAAGCACACCGCACACTGTCGGTGTACTGGATACCGGGGTATCCCGGTCCACCTGCTCCTGGGCCACTTCAACGGCCCAGCTTCGACCTAGGAGCACGATGAAGATTGAAGCCCAACAAGGAAGACCCTAATGAGGAGGAGCCTCATGAGGAGAACGACAATAAGACGCTAAGGACCAGAAGACCTCCTCGCGAGGGACTCCTCATGAGGAGAGGGACCAGATCTTTGACAGCTCATCGCAGTCCTGCATTGGTGAAATCATAAGATCAGAAGATAGTGTGTCGCCCATGCTACCCCGACAAGGGGGCGACCGGCTCTGCCGTGCCTGCATAAAGATGCATGGTGGTTGTTGCTCCCCCCTAAAAATAGGGTGGACGGTGCAGGGCGCCAGAGGAGGACGTCAGCTTTCCTCCACCCACTCCTGTGGATCGGCGCCACTGCTCTAGGTAGACCAAGACCATCAAAGACCGAAGACACACAACTGTACCTCTCCTTGGCCGTATTGTGGCAACCCCTTCCCCAAGTTGATGAGGGGAAGGAGGACCCCGGCGCTATAAAAGGAGGAGAGGCTGCCCCTTAGAAGAGGCCCAATTCTCAAGTTCTAGCTAGGCTAAGTAGGTTCTTCTACCTCCGGCCGGTTAGAGCTTGTAACCAAGACCTTGTAAAGCCCCGCGAGGTGTCAAAGTGCAATACAAGAAGGTAGGAAGTAGGGGTTTTACCTCACCACGAGGGCCCTAAACCTGGGTAAAGATCGGTGTCACTCTTTGTCATGCGGTATGCTCTCCGGCATGTCGAGTCTTCCGTCGCCGTGTTTCATCGCTCTCTAGATCTCACGCATACAGCCCCCTGTGTTCGAATCCTTTGGGTCCTTCGTGTGGTACCCCGTGTTCTTGCGACAAGAAACCCACCGACATTTGGCGCGTCGGGTAGGGGGCTATGGTGCATTTTCTAGATCTGCTTCGACATGGGCGACGATTGTCTCGTGCGTCTTCGCCTCCGTGCTGACTACGAGAGTCGTCGCCAAGTTCGTCGTCAAGTCCTCGATGCCTTGGAGGCCATCGGACAAGTTGGCAAACCAGTGGATGGCGACGTCGGCTTTGGGGGCTTCACGGCGCTCTTCGGGCCCTTTCGTCGTGTGCCTTGGCCGCCTCGCTTCAGGCTGGATACGTCGGCTCATTTCGACGGATCGGCTGATCCTGTCGAGTTCCTGCAATGCTACGCAATTGCCATTCGGGTGGCCAGAGGCGACGGGCGTGTCATGGCCAACTGGTTCCCGATGGCTACGAAGGGAGAGCCTTGCCGGTGGCTCTAGGGGTTGCCCCCGGATTCCATCTCGTCTTGGAGAGGCCTCTGCGAGTGCTTCCTCGACAAGTTCTCTCCCTTAGGTCCGGAGCCTGAGGATCCGTAGGGATTCGTGGCTCTCAGCGGTTTCATCTCTGGAGTGCAAGAAGTTGAGGCTGAGGGCTTGGGGGCTCCGGCGCCTAGCCTTCAGCTATGAAGAGAAGTTTCCCTCCTCATGAGGATAAGTGTAACAGCAAAACTCTGCTTGCTCTTAACTATCTTTAATTCAAGCTATTGTTAAAGTCCTTGGAGTTTCTATCCAATTCGAATCTACGGATCCGGATGGAGCGCGGCCCAACATGAACATGAGCTTTTGCTCATTTGCCTTTCGAGAAAGAGCCGGAGCACGGTGTCCGCGCTGGGGCCTTTGCCCGGAAAACAGCAGGCCCGCAAAACCCAGAATGGATCGAGCTCTGACTAAGGGTATGACCCATTACAGTCACCTCCCGAGGTCCATGGTGCTCTCTCCTCTCAAGCAACACTTCGATGACGGCGCGTGCGTTTGCAAGGGTCGCACAACATGTGTGAACTTGCCTATTTTCTGCTTTCTTTAGCTACAGCCTTGGGAGTTTTTCCTTAGAACGTCTTTGCTAAGCTTGAGCGCCAGGAGGGCTGCGGGGAGATAGTCCTGCAAGCCATCATAGTCACCTCCAGAGCCACAGCGCCCGCTAGCCTTGCAAAGCTCCATGAGCTGCATACTAAGTGTTAGGCTGCTGTTCCGCTCAGGGGCTGGCCCCTGAACGGCGTAGAGCATTCTCAAGGCAAAGATGCGGCATGGACAAGTTTGCAAGGTTCAAGCAAAAGAGATACGGCGAACAGACGCCTTAAGTGCGATTACAACTTAAAATGGCCCAGCAGGGCAATGTTTAACGTGCACCGCATGTGCAGTTCATCACAGATACGTCAGGAGATAGGCTAATGGGTGAGCTTACGTGGCGTCCTCCTTGAAGCTGTTGACGTCATCGAGGTCCACGCTTGATGCGAGGGATGCCGCTTCCTCATCACTAGACTCCGCCGCTTCTTCATCGCCAGACTCCTCGGAGCTCGTCGCTTCTTCGCTGGAAGAGCTCGTCGCTTCTTCGCTGGAAGAGCTCTCCGCCCTTGCAGCCGATGACGTGCCCGGGCGGGAGTAGATTGCTTGCAGGCGCTAGATGGTGATATCCAGGCGCGCTGCTATGGCGATTACCTCGCGGTTAGGAGTGCCGGGGGCATGGCCGCCCTCCTCTGGAGGGCGTCCAGCAGGTCAAGGTCTGGGTGAAGGCGCTGAAGGTTGGAGAAGATGCATGTTCCGGCCAGTCCCAGGAGCTCTCGACACTCGGCGTCGATGAGCTCCATGACCCTCGCCTCGGCCTCCACCAGCTTGTCACTAAGCCGGCAGAAGAAGCGCAGGATCGCTCCATCGTCTTTGGGAGCAGGGGAAGGCTTAGGCCTTCGATGCCTAGACGCCATGCCACCTCCATGACATGGGCGGAGACGTCGCGGAACATCTGCACTCGCTGCCTCGGCAGCAGCCATGCTTCCTCCTCGAAGTCCTTGGCTTCTTGGAGTTCCTTGGTGAGGCCCACGATCTATTGGACCATCGCCTCATTCTCCTCCCCGATCAGCAATGTCTCGTGGTGAAGCGCATTCATCGTGGCGTCGGCCTGCTCCAGCGCTTGTTCAATGCCCCTGTGCACCTCGTGCGCTCTCCTCAGCTCTGCCTCCTGGTCGCGTACCTGGCACTCGAGGGCCTCTCACCCCTGCTTGTATCGCTCTAGGGCAGCGTCGGTCTTGGCACAGAAGTCCGCGTGGCATGCCTCGAGGCTCTCGGCATGCCTCCGCTCGAACTCCTGCTCCAGGATCACCGGCCGCTGGTTCAGCATGCGGTCCATCCGCTCCTGGAGGGTGGATTCTCGTTGCTGCAGCATCTCTTGGTGTTGGGCCAGGTCGGTGGCGGTCTGGCTGACCATGCTCTCCCTGCTCTCGAGGGCCTCCCGCTCCCTGATGAGCTGGTCCTCAAGGGTAGAGAGCTTCTCCTCCTAGAGGCACAATCCCTATTCACAGCGGTGGACCTCCTCCTCTCTTGTGGTGAGCCCTACCTCAAGCAGGCCCAGGCTTGCTGCCCGGGAGTCGGCGCTCTCCTCGCGGGCGTGCATCAGGGCCTCCCTCTCCTCGGTCTCCTCCAGCCTCTGTCGTGCATTGGAGAGAAGGCTGTTAGCATTGGCCCTGGCCTAGTCCAGGAGGTGATGCGCTGCCCGCCTCGCCTCTTCACCGGCCAAGGCTGGGTTGGGAGACCCAACAGTGAGGGGGATCCTCTGGCGCGCTGTGGAGGTGATCTCCATGGCCTCAGTGTGAGCTTGAGCCAGGATCTCCCTCATAGTCGTCCTCGCCCTCGCCAGGACCTCCTCGGCCTCGTCGACCGCGCTCACGCGGATCTCCTCCGCTTCCTTCATTGCCGCCTCATGGCAAGTGGCTGTGTGCTCGTCAAGGAGGCGGCCCCTCTCCATGGCCTCGCGGAGTAGGACCCAGCCTTCGTCGAGCTCAGCATGCTCGGTGGCTCGGGCCCTGGTGACCTCGTCATGGAAGGTGGCGATCATGGTTTCGTGCACCCTCTCCCATGCTTCATCGGCGGTGGGATAAGGGCGCGCGGTGATCCTCGGGTGCTTCCCCAAGATCTCCGGTAGAGGAGGTGATGGAGCTCTGGAAGGGCCCAACCCTTGGGCGGCTGTCTCTCCCTCGGGACAGGGCTCGGGGCTGCCCTCTCTGTCAGGTTTGCCCCCTCTGCGTCAGCTTGAGTCGCGGGCGTAGCAGAGGATGCCCCCAGGGCGGTCGTCTCGCTTGTCGCTGCGGGGGTGGCAGGCATCGCCCCCGTGGTTTCCAACCGGACGCCAACGCTTTGGGGCTCGGTCGCTTCGTGAACCGGTGCGGCTATCTCTATGGGCGGTGCGTCTGTGGATGCATGACCTCCTTCTTCTTCGGCGGCGCCGTCGGAATGGTGGTGGCAGCCGGGTTAGGGCCCGGCGTGGTCTGGCTCGTCTTCTTCTTCTTCTTCTCTTCCTTCTTCTCCTCGGCGTCCCTGGAAAGGAAAGAGGAAGGGGGTTAGGAGGAAGGTAAGTCAAGAGTTTTATTCAGTGTAGGTGGTACTCATGAGGCGTCGCATTCGACCCAGCCTCCCTTGCTAGGGAGGGCAGAGGCTGGAGGCGGAGGTGTCGAGGTCTCGCCGGCCGGCCCCTTGCCGTGGGGGGCCTCCATCTCTAGTTGCTGGTTGGCGCTCTCGACGTTGAACTTGGAGCGGCATTCGGCTTCCAGGCAGGCTTGACGCTCCTTCTTCTCGAGATCTCGTGAGGTGGATGCGGTGGCATCTCCTCCAGTTGGCTGGTCGGCCGTGGTGGCTTCGTCCTCGTCGGAGGAGTCCGAGAGCATCACGGTGCTCTGGGAGCACCCTCGGCGGGTCATCCTCTCGCCAGAGTCGACATTGTCCTCAGCATCTCCAGAGGCCTCGGGGCCTGCCTCCCTCGCCGTGGAGTCCTGCTCCAAGCTTGCTGCCAGAGCACTTGGGGGAGGACCAGGCGTGACCCCGTCCGCGAGGAAGGGGCCCGAGGTGTTGAATTATAGGACCCCAACGTGGCGCGCTGGCCTCCCGGGAGCCCAGGTTATAGATCGGTAGTGTTCCTCGCGGAATCGCTGGGATGTGCGCGATGGAGAAGAAGGCCCTTATCACCTCGCCTCGGGCGTCAGCGTTGAGCTTGCTAACATGGAGCCGGATGTCGTCGTCGCCCCGGTGTGCCCAGATGGGGCGGCGGTGATCCTGCATAGGGGCAGTGCATCTGGTGACGAACTCCACTCTGACCATGATCCCCGTGACTCCCGCCCTTCGGAGGTCACGGATCCATGGGCGGAGTGTCTTCAAGGCTTCTTCTGGGAGTGATACATTGCAAACGTATCTATAATTTTTGATGTTGCATGCTTGTTTTTACACCAATTGCTTTGTATTTTGTTTACACATCGTGGTGTTTTTATGCATTTTCTAGAACTAACCTATTAACAAGATGCCATAGTGCCAGTTCTTGTTTTCTGCTACTTTGTGTTTCAAAAAAGTTACATAGGAAATATACTCAGAATTGGATGAAACAAAGCCCGAAGTTCCTATTTTCCCTGACAAGAGACGAAGTCCAAAGCAGAGACGGAGGGGGGCTAGGAGGCAGCCACACCAGGGGTGGCGCGGGTGCCCCTGGCCACGCCACCCTATGGTGTGGGGCCCCTGGGTGCCCTCTGACATCGCCCCTCCGCCTATAAAAAGCCTCCAACGAGAAAACCCTAAAAGAATCGACGTTTTTCCAGAATAATTTCCACAGCGCCGCCGCCGTCGTAGATGAGATTCAGGGGACAGAAGTCTCTGTTCCGGCACCCTGCCGGGACGGGGAATTGCCCCTGGAGCCATCTCCATCGACTCCACCGCCATCTCCATCGCCATTGCTGACTCCCATGATGAGGAGGGAGTAGTTCTGCCCCAGGGCTGAGGGCTCTACCGGTAGCTATGTGGTTCATCTCTCTCTCCCATGATGTGATTTGTGATCATGAGCTTTGTATCTAGTTGAATTGTAGATGTTGCTCTTCATCTGTTATGCTACTCAAGTGGTTTTATTATTGTGATCTCCGGAGACACCTTGTACCATGATGTGAAGGTGACAGTGTGCGCATTATGTGTGTCTCTTAGGCTAAATTTTATAGTAATACTTGTCATGAGTTATGATCTGAGTTGGATGTCTCTATGAATTGTTGGTGTTTGTCTGGAACCGTCTAGTGCACTCAAGGTGACATTGTGGGGTAATCTAGATTGGGGAATGCGAACTTTGAGGAGTGCTTTATAGCCCTACCCTTGGATTAGTGTTCATTATCCAACCAGAGAGTAGTTCAGTGTAGCATAGTGAAGATTGATATTTATGTGTTCAATTATGTTATAATTGTTGAGAGTGTCCACTAGTGAAAGTATGATCCCTAGGCCTTGTTTCTAAGCATTGAAACACCGTTTACAACCAGTTATGCTACATGTTTGCTTGCAGCGATTTTTATTTTAGATTGCAATTACCACTTATAATCATCCATATTACTTGTATTTCACTATCTCTTTGCCGAACTAGTGCACCTATACACCTGACAAGTGTATTGGGTGTGTTGGGGACACAAGAGACTTCTTGTATCTTAATTGTAGGGTTGCTTGAGAGGGATACCTTTGACCTCTTCCTCCCTGAGTTTGATAAACCTTGGGTGCGTAGACATCAGGGAGCGTCTCGCTGGCCCAGGTGGTGCGTTTGGCGGGGGGCTCCCCGATAACGAGGAAGAGCTCAGATTCTTCAAGGACGTCAACATAGAGCCAGCGGCTCCAAAAGTCTTCAACTTTCTTCACCCACTTCAAGTCGATGAAGTCGTCCTCTGTTCCGGCCGTGGCGATGAAGGAGACACAGCCCGAGCTCTAGTTCAGTCCAGAGGGCCGAAGGGTGAAGAGGTGGTGGAAGTACGCCACCAACGGCTTGATGCCAATCCACGGCTCGCAGGCGTAGGCGAAGACCGCCAGCAGGGTGATGGATTTGGGGTGAAGGTGGATCGCCCGGATCCTGTATGTCTCCAGGATCTCCAAGAGGAAGGGAGAAAAGGGAGGTACCATTCCAGTGAAGACGGAGAAGAGGAAGAAGGGCTGCGCAGTCGCCGGCAAGGCACCTCGCGGCGTCCGGCCGTGCCAGATGCGAGTGGCTCCCCACTCACTGTTCTTGCTCCCAACCATCTCGCGGACAGTTTGGAGCTCGCGGTCACCCTTGACGCGAGATTCGAGCAGAGGCGCCGCCACCGGCGCCGCTGCCCCAGAAGATCGTCCTGCTTCGGTGGACCTGCAGGGTGCCATCTCGTAGTGAGCTAAGGGCAGATCTCGGAGGAGGACTGGGAGCGAGAGCAAGTTGGATGCGCAAGTTCAACAGGAGGAGACGGTGGCAGTGATGCGTGTGTGAAGGAGGAGGGAGTGCCTTCTCTGCTAAGCTTTAAAGGAGACAGAGGGGGCGCGGTTTCCAAAGCGTCGTCTTTGACGCGATAGTTCAAAACACCCGTTACCCTCTACACGATGCACGATCTCCATGCCGCTTTGTCTCGCTAGCCAAGGTCATGCCACGTGTCCACGGTCTCTGCATCTTCACATGGTCCTCTAACCGCATGCGTTGACGCGTGCCACTGGAGGGCCCAGCAGCTACTGGGGGCCCCTGACCCTTCACTCCCTCGAGAGGGCGCGTTTGCGGGTCAGGCTCCCAGGGGCTACTGTCGGTGTACTGGATACCGAGGTATCCCAGTCCACCTGCTCCTGGGCCACTTCAATGGCCCAGCTTCGGCTTAGGAGCGCGATGAAGATTGAAGCCCAACAAGGAAGACCCTCATGAGGAGGAGCCTCATGAGGCGAATGACAATAAGACGCTAAGGACCAGAAGACCTCCTTGTGAGGGACTCCTCATGAGCAGAGGGACCAGATCTTCGATAGCTCAGCACAGTCCTGCGTTGGTGAAAGGATAAGATCAGAAGATAGCATGCCGCCCATGCTACCCCGACAAGGGGGCGACCAGCTCTACCGTGCCTGCATAAAGCTACACGATGGTTGTTGCTCCCCCCCTCCTAAAAATAGGGTGGACGATGCAGGGCGCTAGAGGAGGATGTCAGCTTTCCTCCACCTATTCCCGTGGACCGGCCACTATTCTACGTAGACCAAGACCATCGAAGACCGAAGACACACAGCTGTCCCTCTCCTTGGCCGTATTGTGGCAACCCCTTCCCCAAGTTGATGAGGGGAAGGAGGACCTCGGCGCTATAAAAGGCGGGGAGGTTGCCCCTTAGAAGAGGTCCAATTCTCAAGTTCTAGCTAGGCTAAGTAGGTTCTTCTACCTCCAGCCGGTTAGAGCTTGTAACCAAGACATTGTAAAGCCTTGCGAGGTGTCGCAGTGCAATAAAAGAAGATATGAAGTAGGGGTTTTACCTCACCACGAGGGCCCTAAACCTAGGTAAAGCTCGGTGTCACTCTCTATCATGTGGTGTGCTCTCCGGGGTGTCGAGTCTTCCATCGCCGTGTTTCATCGCTCTCTAGATCTCATACGTACAGCCCCTGCGTTCGAATCCTTTGGGTCCTTCATGCGGTAACCCGTGTTCTTGCGACACGAAGCCCATCGACACGCACCGACATTAGTGTCCATGCTGACGCCCCAACGGTACCAGAGAACTAAAATTGATCGGCCAACATACCTCAAATGCGGTTGGGCGAAACTTCGAATAGGTTGCAGGCACGGGATAGCAATGGACCCGAGCGTCTGGCATGTGTAGGGTATTGGTCGTTGTTAGTGGCAGGAAGAATCCACACTTCTCTGGCAACGCGTGCGGGCTGCAGCAGTGCTGGATATTGGAGGGTCACGATCGATGACAGCCCTCGTCTAAAACAGACAACAATCTCTTTTGTGGCGGTGTGGTGTGATACGTTGCAAACGTATCTATAATTTTTGATGCTCCATGCTTGTTTTACACCAATTGCTTTATGTTTTGTTTACACTTTGTGACATTTTTATGCATTTTCTGGAACTAACCTATTAACAAGATGCCACAGTGCCAGTTCCTGTTTTTTGCTATTTTTCTATTCTAGGTTTTTACTAAAGGAAATATTCTCGGAATTGGACGAAATAAAAGCCAAAGTTCTTATTTTGTTGACACAAAGACGGAGTCCAAAGGAGAGACGGAGACCAGCCCAGAGCCGGCCACACCTGGTGGTGGCGCGGCCCAGCCCCTGGCCGCGCCACCCCATGGTGTGGGCCCCTCGGGCGCCACCGACCTCGCCCTTCCGCCTATAAATTCACATCCTCGAGAAAACCCTAAACACCCGAGCCTCCATCCACGAAAAGTACTGTAAGCCACCGCTGTCATCGACCCTATTTCGGGAGGGTTCTGAAGCTCTTCCCGGCACCCTGTCGGAGAGGGGAATCATCACCGGAGGCCTTCTTCATCGCCATGCCTGCCTCCGGAGTGATGCGTGAGTAGTTCATTGATACGTCTCAAACGTATCTATAATTTTTGATGAAACCATGCTTGTTTATGCACCATTTGTTTTGTGTTTTGTTACACTTCATGGCGTTTTTATGCATTTTCTAGAACTAACCTATTAACGAGATGCCACAGTGTCAGTTCCCTGTTTTTTGTTGTTTTTGTGTTTTAGAAAAGTTACACAGGAAATATTCTCGGAATTGGACGAAACAAAAGCAGAAGTTCCTATTTTTCCCGACATGAGACGGAGTCCAAAGCAAAGACGGAGGGGGGCCAGAGGCCAGCCACACCATAGGGTGGCACGGCCTACCCCTGGCCTGCGCCATCAGGTGGTGAGGCCACCTGGCCCACCTCCTGACATCACCCTTCCGCCTATATATTCTCCTCAGCGAGAAAACCCTAAGGGCCCGATCAATTTTCCAGAAAACATACTGCAAGCCGCCGCCGTCATCGACGCGAGATCGGGAGGGTCCAGAAGCTCTTCCTGGTACCCTACCAGAGAGGGGAATCACCACCGGAGGCCTTCTTCATCACCATGCCTGCCTCCAGAGTGATGTGTGAGTAGTATACCTTGGACTATGGGTCCATAGCAGTAGCTAGATGGTTGTCTTCTCCTCCATGTGCTTCATGTTTAGATCTTGTGAGCTGCCTATCATGATCAGGATCATCATTATGTAATTCTACATATTGTGTTTGTTGGGATCCGATGAATATTGAGTACTATATCAAGTTGATTTATTGATTTATCATATCTATGTTGTTTATGATCTTGCATGCTCTCCGTTGCTAGTAGATATCTTGGCCGAGTAGATGCTAGTGACTCCAAGAGGGAGTACTTATGCTCGATAGTGTGTTCATGCCTCTAGTAATCTGGGGGAGTGACAATAACCTCTAAGGTTGTAGATGTGTTGTTGCTACTAGGGAGAAAACAACAATCTTGTGTTCAAGGACATTCGTACTGTTTACATTACAAACTTTGCTTAAGGCGATAATCTGTTGCTTGCAACTTAATACCCAACGGTTGCTCGGATGACATCCGGCGGGTGGATTATTAGTCATAGATGCAGTTGGATTATGGTCTATGTATTATGTTGTAATGCCCAAGTGAATCTTATAGTGATCCCCATGACATGTGCATGCTTTCGTTATTCTGTCAATTGCCCGACTGTAATTTGCTTACCCAGCATGTTATTTATCTTTATGGAGAGACACCTCTAGTGAACTGTGGACCCGGTCCATTCTTTTACATTCTTATTACCGTTTACTATTTACTCGCATTATTTATTTTCTCGCAAACAACTATCTTTTACCACATGATACGTTTAATCCTTTGTTTAGAGCAAACCAGTGAGATTGACAACCTCACTGTAAGTTGGGGAAAATAATTTGGTTGTGTTGTGTGCAGGTTCCACGCTGCTGCTGGTGCAAAGCTACGCCCCAGATAAGGCGCCATATATAAATTGTCTGGAGCTGTCGCCAAGCCAATGAGCATCAACCTTCGGAAGTTGGTTCTTTCTCCTACTGGTTCAATAAACCTCGGTTTCATACTGAGGGAAGACTTGCTGTTGTGCTCATCATACCTTCCTCTTGGGGTTCCCAACTGGGTGCCTAACACGCACTATCATTCATCTTTGGACTATGGGTCCACAGCAGTGGCTAGATGGTTGTCTTCTCCTATTTGCGCCTCCATGTTTAGATCTTGTGAGCTCCCTACATCATCAAGATCATCTTAATGTAATTCTACATGTTGTGTTTGTTAGGATCCGATGAATATTGAGTATTATATCAAGTTGATTATTGGTTTATCATGTCTATGTTATTTGTGATCTTGCATGCTCTTTGTTGCTAGTAGATGCTTTGGCCAAGTAGATGCTAGTGACTCCAAGAGGGAGTATTTATGCTCAATAGTGGGTTCATGCCTCTAGTAATCTAGGAAAGTGACAATAACTTCTAAGGTTGTAGATGTGTTGTTGCTACTAGGGAGAAAACAACAATCTTTTGTTCAAGGATAATTGTATTTTTTACATTACACACTTTGCTTAATGCAATAATCTGTTGCTTGCAACTTAATACCCAAAGGTTGTTCGGATGATATCCTAAAGGTGGATTATTAGTCATAGATGCAGTTGGATTATGGTCTATGTATTATGTTGTAATGCCCAAATGAATCTCATAGTGATCTTCATGTCATGTACATGCATTGTTATGTATTCTTTATTTGTCAATTGCCCAACTGTAATTTGTTCACCCTGCATGTTATTTATCTTTATGGAGAGACACCTCTAGTGAACTGTGGACCCTGGTCCATTCTGTTACATTGATCATTCCATCTACTGCAAACACTGTTTACTTTCTACAAGTATTATTTCATTTCACTGCAAACAAATATCTCTTTACACACTATACGTCTAATCCTTTGTTTTCAGCAAAACCAGTGATATTGACAACCTCACTGTAATTTGGGGCAAAGTAGTTTTGTTGTGTTATGTGCAGGTTCCATGTTGCTGCTGGCGTCGGTAGTGCACCCTGCCAAAGTCAGCTAGCAGCAACCTTTAGAAGTGATTTCTTTCTCCTACTGGTCGATTAAACTTTGGTTTCATACTGAGGGAAAACTTACTATTGTGCTCATCATACCTTCCTCTTGGGGTTTCCCAACGGGTTCTGTGTGACATCAAGACTGTTTTCTGGCGCCATTGCCAAGGAGAAAGAGGATTTCTGCAAGGGGAGTCTCTCACTTCCAATCTCTTTACTTTGTTATTGTTTTGCTTAGTTTCTTTACTTTGTCTTGTTTGCATCTTTTTATAAAAAATACCGAAAAATTTGTTCCTTTTATAGTTGTTATTTTTGTTGGTCTGTTTTAATCTTACTAAAATGAGTAATCCTGAGAACACTAAGTTGTGTGACTTTACTAGCACAAACAACAATGTTTTCATTTGCACATCTATTGCGCCACCTGCTCCTGAAGCAACTTTCTATGAAATTAAACCTGCTTTGTTAAATCTTGTTATGAAAGAGTAATTTTTTGGTGTTAGTACTGATAATGCTGCTGCTCACCTTAATAATTTTGTTGAAATTTGTGAGATGCAAAAATATAAGGATGTAGATGGAGATATTATTAAGCTTAAATTGTTTCCTTTCTCTTTAAGAGGAAGAGCTAAAGATTGGTTGCTATCTTTCCCTAGAAATAGTATTGATTCTTAGGTTAAATGCAAAGATGCTTTCATTGGAAAATATTATCCTCCTGCTAAGATGATATCCTTGAGAAGTGAAATAATGAAGTTTAAATAATTTGATAATGAACATGTTGCTCAAGCTTGGGAAAGAATGAAATCGTTGGTAAAGAATTGTCCCACATATGGACTGACTACTTGGATGATCATCCAAACCTTTTATGCAGGACTAAATTTTTCTTCAAGAAACCTTCTGGATTCAGCTGCTGGAGGTACCTTTATGTCCATCACTTTGGGTGCTGCAACAAAACTCCTTGATGATATGATGATGAATTATTCTGAATGGCACACTGAGAGAGCTCCACAAGGTATGAAGGTAAATTATGTTGAAGAAACCTCTTCCTTCAGTGATAAGATTGATACCATTATGTCTATGCTTGTTAATGGTAAAACTCATATTGATCCAAATAATGTTCCTTTAGCCTCTATGGTTGCTCAAGAAGATCATGTTGATGTGAACTTCATTAAAAATAATAATTTCAACAACAATGCTTATAGGAATAATTTTGGTAGTAACAATTATTGGCCATATCCTTCTAATAATTGTAATGGTTATGGTAATTCTTATAGTAATTCCTACAACAATAATAGAAGTGCGCCCTCTGATCTTGAAGTCATGCTTAAGGACTTTATTAGTAAACAAATTGCTTTTAATAAATCTGTTGAGGAAAAGTTTGGTAAAATTGATGTTGTTGCTTCTAAAGTTGATAGCCTTGCTCTTGATGTTGAACTTCTGAAATTAAAGGTTATGCCTCATGATGTTAAAGAAAGAAAGACTTTGAATGCCATTCAAGTTAGAATTGATGACAATGTTAGGATGTTAGCAGAATTGCATGCTAGTTGGGAAAGAGAGGATGAAATTGCTAGAAAGAATAATATGACTAAAGTTTGTACCATTACCACCACTAGTAATATTGAAGTTTCAAATGCTAGCAAACCTCCTACTATTAATGATAAAATGATTGGTGTAGGAAAAGTCCCCACTCCCTCTGCAAAATTTCCTAAAACCACTGAAACTTTTTCCAATAAAAGTGCTAAAACATTTTGAAGTATGGGAGACAATGGTCCTACTACCTTTGATAATAATGATTTTGATCTTGATGGTTGCAATATCTCTGAATTAATTGTGTTCCTACAAAAGCTTGCTAGAATTCCTGATGCTAGTGCTATGAATATGGCTTTTACAAAACATATTACAAATGCTCGCATGCAAATTAGAGAAGAGAAATGATTGCTGGTTGATGGCGCCAGAAAAGAGTTGGTGCCTAGTTGAATGACCAGCCCGTTGGAAACCCCAAGAGGAAGGTGTGATGAATATAGCAGCAAGATTTTCCCTCAGTTAAGAAACCAAGATTTATCATTCAGGAGAGGAGCAGACAAACGACCAAAGGTGATGCGGACTGGCTTAATAGCACTCCAACAAGGGCGTCGTTTAACGATACTTGTTGACTCATCTTCGGCCAGTAGCAACATGGAACCTGCACACACACAACCAAGTACTTTGTTCCCAATTTGCGATGAGGTTGTCAATCTCACCGGTTTGCTTGAAACAAAGGGTATGAGCGTATCGAGTGGAAAACAGTGAAAGTATGCGAGTAAATTAAACAGTGCAAGTAAAGTACACAGGTGATAGCAATATGATGGAAATAGGACCGAGGTCCACAGTTCACTAGTGGTGTCTCTCCATAAGATAAATAACACATGCTGGGTAAACAAATTATAGTTGGGCAATTGATAGAATAAAGATAAACGTGATATGTCAAGAAGATCACTATGCGATTTACTCTGGGCATTACAATAAAATACATAGACCGCCATCCAACTGCATCTATAACTAATAATCCACTCACAGGGGATATCGTCCGAACACCCCATGAGTATTAAGTTGCGAACAACAGATAATTGCATTAAGCAAAGTGTGTAATGTAAACAAAGCATATTCCCTTGAGCATATGAATGTTGTTTTCTCCCTAGTAGCAACAGCACATCTACAACCTTAGAGGTTTCTGTCACTCCCCCAGGTTAAATAGAGGCATGAACCCACTATCGAGCATAAATACCCCCTCTTGGAGTCACTAGCAACTACTCGGCCAAGATAGCTACTAACAACGGAGAGCATGCAAGATCATAAACAACATAGAGATAACATAAGATATATTTCAGTATAGCAACTCAATCATAACACCAATATTCATCGAATCCCAACAAACCAAACATGTAGAATTACATAACGGTGATCTCAATCATGTAGGGCAGCTCATGAGATCTAAACATGAAGCACATAGTGGAGGAGACAACCATCTAGCTACTGCTATGGACCCATAGTCCAAGGTAGACTACTCACTCATCGCTCTGGACGCAAGCATGGCGATGAAGAAGACCTCCGGTGGCGATTCCCCTCTCCGGCAGGGTGCCGGGAAGAGCTTCTGGACCCTCCCGATCTCGGGTCGACGACGGCGGTGGATCGCGATGTGTTTCTGGAAAATTGATCGGGTAGTTAGGTTTTTCCCATCGGGGGGTCTTTATAGGTGAAGGGGCAGCGTCAGAAGTGGACCGAGGTGTCCTCACACATAGGGGGCGCGGCCAGGGGCTGGGCCGCGCCGCCCTGGTGTGAGGGTGGCCTGTGGCCCCTCTCCGTCTCCTCTTCGGATCTCCGGAAGCTTCCGGGAAAAATAAGACTTCAGGAACTTGTTTCGTCCAATTTCGAGAATATTTCCTATGTAGCTTTTCTGAAACACAAAAACAGCAAAAAACAGGGAACTGGCACTGTGGCGACTTGTTAATAGGTTAGTTCCGGAAAATGCATAAAAGTGCCACGAAGTGTAACGAAACATTAGGCAAATGGTGTAAAAACAAGCATGGAGCATCAAAAATTATGGATACGTTGGAGACGTATCAGCATCCCCAAGCTTAACTCCTGCTCGTCCTCGAGTAGGTAAGTGATAACAAAAGAAATAATTTTTGAGGTGACATGCACCTACACAATCTTGATCATATATGTAAGCATTTGTGAGCTGGGATCAAAAGAACTTAAAACATGGGCATAAAAGATATAATCTCGACAATAACAACTTAGCAACCATGTTATAAACATGAAAATGAACACAAACAAAAGATTATAAAAATGAAACAATGAAAGTCAAACGTGTGTTCAAATCATAAGGAAAAACATACAAATGGTTTTCAGCTTGTCCTTCATGGAGAGCAAAACATAAATGCATAGGACACCTTCAAGTTTAAGAGGGCGACTAGATACAAATAATTTGAGAACAAGTGAAACCAACAATATGAATCAATCAATGAAAACTTTGGGACAATGCACATTATACTAAGAATGACAACTATGCTCTCTTAATGTTGCATAAAGATAGAAGGTGGTGACTCAACATAAAAGTAAAAGAAAGGCCCTTCGTGGAGGGAAGCAGTGATTGCAAGTTTTATAACCTTCAAAAATTATGTTACTTACCGGCTTTGAGCTCTCATTGCCCCCATCATAAGCATCTTGAATGGTTAAAGTTAATGCCAGAACAATTATGATGCATATGCTTGACAAATCATAAGTTGAAAACCTCGTGTCCCGTGAATACGAGTACCCAAACCTCATGCTACTTTACTTAGAGTCCCAAGCAAGGCTCTTGTCATTGTAAGTATACACGTATCATCGAGAACCACCAACGGGGTACCTCCGTGCCCGATGACATGGAACAAGCCCACATCAAAATGACAGGACAAGCAGACAATGGACACCTCGACATCTCTTTTATTTACCATTTATTTAGCTTTTTATTTTGAGATGCCTCGTCGAATGTCCACTATGGGTATGCTGCAAATTTCCACCATGAATTATGCATGGCTTAGATTGGCGGCCCAGGCGTTTCCCTAACACATATACAAACTCCATGATCCCCACAAGATTCCCAATTCATTTCACACCGCGGGCATCCATAAACAAAAGATCACGATATCAACTCAAAAGAGAAGTGCAATGTTGAAAGCTTGCCCATGACGGCATGGCTGGGCTAGTCTCCAACTTACAACTTGCAAGCATAACAACTCAAGATAAGAGACCACAATGTCAAAAAAAATTAGAACAAGAAAAAGTAAAGTGTGCCTTCCGGTTCGTGAGAGCTTTACTGACCAATTTTCACATAACACTGGTAAGAGTTTAATTTGAAGAGAAAATAAAAGCAAGTCAAATTTACTTGGAATAGCAAATTGCTAGTAGGTATGTATGGTGGACACTTTGGCAAACTTGGTTTTTAGGAGTTAGATGCACGAGTAGAGCTCATACTCAGTACAAGGTGAGGGCTAGCAAAAGACTGGGAGCGACCAACTAAGAGAGCAGTAATGGCCATAATCATGCAAAGCGACAAAGTGACATTAAAAGAAGCATAAGATGGCATCAAAAGTCAAAAACTAAATGATCATAGAGGCTATTGGCGACTTTGTAAGAGTCTAACATGTGTGAGCATGCGCCAAGTCAACCCAAATAAAGCATCAAGGAGAAAACCAAAATAATACTTTCAAATAATTAAAACAGCGCATGATTTTTTCAAAGGCTCATTAAGCAATCTCAGTTATTTGAGACAAGTCATGCTACAGCAAAACCACTAAGCATACTATCAAAAAAGACATCAAGCATGACATGAAAAAGCCTAAGCCGCAGTCTACACAAGCTCCTTCTTGTACCACTTTTTTGCATAAAGCTTTTTCTCTTTTCCAACACCATTCAACCTTTTTATAAACACCTCTTTTGATGAAAACCAATAAAGATCAGAGGCAAAAATACACCTTGATAAATAAATATAAGAAGATCTGAACGCAAATCAAGGCAAAAACAAAAACTAAAAGCAGTAGCAGAAAAAGAAGAACACTCAGTTTTTGATAAGAATGAAAACTAGAGCGTTCTTGGCAAATGAAAAGCAAGGCAACTTCTCCAAAAGAAATTTGTTGGGGTCCATCCATTTATTGCAGCAAACAAAACTAACTAATAATGAAAACTAAAACAACTGACGCTCCAAGAAAAACACATAGTGTATGAAGCAATAAAAATATAGTGTCTTGAAAGGTGACCTGATTTTTGCCGATGAAGAAGGGGTGCCTCGGGGGCATCCCCAAGCTTTGACGCTTGTACTTCTTGGATATTTCTTGGGGTGATGCATGGGCATCCCCAAGCTTGAGCTTTTTTTCATTCTTCAACTCATCTCATCATTCTCCAATCCCTACACTTGAAAACTTCCTTCATACAAAACTAAACACAAATCTATTAGCAACATTAGTGTAGGCATAACATATAATCAACCTATTTTTGCTTCAGGTTTCAACCCAAAACCACCACATATATAGCATATACTACTGTAGCAACTTCCCCAAAAGTTCCGTGATCAAAAGAACTAAAAAATAAAGCGATAAAGCGGCAAACACGAATATTGGCAGAAATCTGTCAAAACAGAACAGCTGACAAAGGTCGAATTTTTAAGGGGTTTTATGTTGCTCAAATCAAAAAGTGTTCAACTAATGAAAGTTTGGATATAACCTGGGGCATACGCAAAAGAAATCGAAGGTCCAAAAGATATACAGAGAATTTTTACGAATTTTTATGGTGCAGCACCGAAAACAGTTTCAGGACAGCAACATCCCCAAATCTTTACCTCACTCAAATTAGAGGCTTCTCTTGGCACAACAATGAAATAAATAAGATAAGGAGCGGTCATTACAGTAGTAATGACTTCCAAGACTCAAATAAAAGAAAAAGTACTGAAAAGAAAACATTGGGTTATCTCCCAAGAGTGCTTTTCTTTAACGCCTTTGAGCTAGGCGCAGAAAATTGCGAATCAAGTAACATCAAGAGATGAAGCATCAAGCTCATAATTTGCTCTAAGAATAGAGTCAAAAAGTAATTTCTTCCTTTTACTAGGGAAGTGTTCCATACCTTTCTTTAGTGGGAATTGATATTTGATGGTGCCTTCTCTCATATTAATGATGGCACCTACAGTTCGAAGAAAGAGTCTTCCCAAAATAATAGGACATGAAGCATGGCATTCAACGTCCATAACAAGAAAATCAACGGGAACAAGGTTATTGTTAACCACCATAAGAACATCATTAATTATTCCCAAAGGTTTCTTCTTAGCAACATCAACAGTAGGAACATCATAGTAACACTTTTCAAGCGGTGGTAAATCAAGCATGTCATAAATTTTTCTAGGCATGGTAGAAATACTAGCACCTAGATCACATAAAGCATGGCAATCAAAACCATTAACATGCATATCAATGATGGGTTCCCAACCATCTTCTAACTTCTTGGGAACAGAGGCTTTTTGTTGCAACTTTTCATCCCTAATTTTTATGAGAGCATTGGTAATATGCTTAGTAAAAGCAATATTTAAAGAACTAGCATTGGGAGTCAAAGCAAGCTTTTGCAAGAACAAAATTACTTCTGGTATATTGCAGCCATCAACATCAAAATCATTAAAGGAAATAGAGCTATCATCTCCTACACTCCAAAAAATTTCAGCACTCTTTTGAGAGAAAGTTTTGGCAGTTTTAGGCTTTTTACCACAAGGAGTGGGAGTTTTCTCTACACCAATCAAAGTAAGAGGATTGCTAGCATTAGGAACAACATCATTAGAGGTAGTAATAGTACAAACTTTCATATTCCTATAAATCTCATCCTCTCTTTCCCATTGAGCATGCAATTCTGCTAACAATCTAATATTTTCATCAATCCCAACTTGAATAGCATTAACAGTAGCTGATACGTCTCAAACGTATCCATAATTTTTGATGCTCCATGCTTGTTTTTGCACCATTTGCCTTGTGTTTTGTTACACTTCGTGGCGTTTTTATTCGATTTCCGGAACTAACCTATTGACAAGATGTCACAGTGCCAGTTCCCTGTTTTCTGCTGTTTTTGTGTTTCAGAAGTGATACACAGGAAATATTCTCGGAATTGGACGAAACAAAAGCCAGAAGTCTTATTTTTCCCGGGAGCATCCAGACATCCGAAGAGAGGAAGGAGAGGGCCACAAGCCGCCCTCACATAGGGCTGGCACGGCCCAGGCCCTGGCCGCGCCACCCTGGTGTGAGGAGGCCTGGGGCCGCCTCTGACATTGCCCCTTCGCCTATAAGAAGCCTCGGGACGGAAAACCCTAGGAGAGTCGACGAAATTTCCAGAAGAGTTCCGCATCTCCGCCACCGCCGCCGACGAATTTCGGGGGACAGAAGTCTCTGTTCCGGCACCCTGCCGGGACGGGGAAGTGCCCCCGGAGCCATCTCCATCGGTCTCCATCGCCATCTCCGCCGTCTCCATCGACCTCACCGCCGTCTCCATCAACCTTGCTGTCTCCTATGATGAGGAGGGAGTAGTTCATCCCCGGGGCTGAGGGCTCTACCGGTAGCTATGTGGTTCACCTCTCTCTCCCATGATGTGATCTTTATGTGATCGTGAGCTTTGTATCATGTTGAACAAGTAGATATTATTATTCAGATATTATGTGTACTCTAGTGGTAATTATTAAAGTAATCTATTCCTCCTGCCATGGTGTAACGGTGACAGTGCGTGCATCATGGTGGTACTTGCTCTAGGCTACGATTGTGATCTCTTATGGATTATGAGAATAATTATCGCTATGATAGTATTGAAGTGATCTATTCCTCCTTTCATGGTGTAATATTGACAGTGTGTGCACCGTGTTAGTACTTGGTCTAAGTTGCAACGATATCTATCTTGAGTTGTGCTTTGATTTGGATATCTCTATGAGTGGTGTTTGTCAAGTACTTGATGAACTTTAAGGGGTGCTTCTGTAGCCACTACACAATGATTAGTGATGTTCAATAGGAGAGTAATTCAGAGTACCATAGTGGAGAGAAGTTGTTTATTTATTTGTTCAATCATGTTATATTGTTGGGAGTGTGTCCACTAGTGAAAGTATGATCCCGAGGCCTTGTTTTCAAGCATTGCACACCGTTTACTTGCTGTTTTGTTACATGTTTACTCGCAGCGATATTTACTTCAAGTCACATTTGCTACTTATAATCATTACTACTACTTGTATTTCACTATCTCTTCGCCGAACTAGTGCACCTATACATCTGACAAGTGTATTGGGTGTGTTGGGGACACAAGAGACTTTCTGTATCGTAATTGCAGGGTTGCTTGAGAGGGATAGCTTTGACCTCTTCCTCCCTGAGTTCGATAAACCTTGGGTGATCCACTTAAGGGAAACTTGCTGCTGCTCTACAAACCTCTGCACTTGGAGGCCCAACAAGTGTCTACAAGAACAGAAGCGTGTGTAGACATCAGTAGCAAAAACATTGTTCTCTTTCACATCATTAGGCAACACTTTTAATTTTAGAAGTTCAACATCATGAGCAAGGCTATCAACTTTAGAAGCAAGAATATCAATTTTGCCTAACTTTTCCTCAACAGACTTATTAAAAGCAGTTTGTTTACCGATGAAGTCTTTGAGCATGACTTCAAGTTCAGAGGGCGCGGCCCTAGTGTTGTTGGAGGAATTACCATAAGAATTACCATAACCATTACCATTGGTAGAAGGATACGGCCTATAATTGTTACTAGCAAAATTGTTCCTATAAGCATTGTTGTTAAAATTATTGTTTCTAATGAAGTTCACATCAACATGCTCTTCTTGAGCAACCAAAGAGGCTAAAGGAACATTATTAGGATCAACATGAGTCCTATCATTAGCAAGCATAGCCATAATGGTATCAATCTAATCACTCAAGGAAGAGGTTTCCTCAACAGAATTTACCTTCTTACCTTGTGGAGCTCTCTCGGTGTGCCATTCGGAGTAATTTACCATCATGTTGTCAAGTAGTTTTGTTGCGGCGCCCAAGGTTAGGGACATAAAAGTGCCTCCAGCAGCTGAATCCAATAGGTTCCTCGAAGAAAAATTCAGTCCTGCATAAAAAGTTTGCACAATCATCCAAGTAGTCAGTCCATGAGTGGGGCAATTCTTTATCATAGATTTCATTCTTTCCAAGGCTTGAGCAACATGTTCATTATCAAATTGACTAAACTTCATAATATTGCTACGCAAAGATATAATTTTAGCAGGAGGATAATATCTACCAATAAAAGCATCCTTACACTTAGTCCATGAATCAATACTATTCTTAGTCAAAGACAGCAACCAATCTTTAGCTTTTCCTCTCAAAGAAAAAGGAAACAACTTGAGCTTAATAATATCACTTTCTACATCCTTATATTTCTGCATCTCACATAGCTCAACAAAATTGTTGAGATGAGCTACAGCATCTTCAGTACTAGCACCAGAAAATTGCTCTTTCATAACAAGGTTCAATAAAGCAGGCTTAATTTCATAAAAGTTTGCAGAAGGAGCAGGTGGCGCAATAGGAGTGCAGATAAAATCACTATTGTTCATACTAGTAAAGTCACACAGCTTGGTATTTTCAGGATTGGCCATTTCAGCAAAACTAAAAGCAGATAAGTAAAAACAACTATCAAGGATTCTAATTTTTTTGGGGTTTTGATAAAAAAAACGATGCAGGTAAAATAAATAAAGTAAAGCAAAACAAATAAACAAAGTAAAGGATGTGTGTGCGAAAAACTCCCCTTGCAGAGGTCTTCTGCTTCCTCCCCGGCAACGGCGCCAGAAAAGAGCTTGATTGCTGGTTGATGGCGCCAGAAAAGAGTTGGTGCCTAGTTGAATGACCAGCCCGTTGGGAACCCCAAGAGGAAGGTGTGATGAATATAGCAGCAAGATTTTACCTCAGTTAAGAAACCAAGGTTTATCGTTCAGGAGAGGAGCAGACAAATGACTGAAGGTGATGCGGACTGGCTTAATAGCACTCCAACAAGGGCGCCGTTTAATGATACTTGTTGACTCGTCTTCGGCCAGTAGCAACGTGGAACCTGCACACACACAACCAAGTACTTTGTTCCCAACTTGCGATGAGTTTGTCAATCTCACTGGTTTGCTTGAAACAAAGGGTATGAGCGTATCGAGTGGAAAACAGTGAAAGTATGCGAGTAAATTAAACAGTGCGAGTAAAGTAAACAGGTGATAGCAATATGATGGAAATAGGACCGGGGTCCATAGTTCACTAGTGGTGTCTCTCCATAAGATAAATAACACATGCTGGGTAAACAAATTACAGTTGGGCAATTGATAGAATAAAGATAAACATGATATGTCAAGAAGATCACTATGCGATTTACTCTGGGCATTACAACAAAATACATAGACCGCCATCCAACTGCATCTATGACTAATAATCCACTCACGGGGATATCGTTCGAACACCCCATGAGTATTAAGTTGCAAACAACAGATAATTGCATTAAGCAAAGTGTGTAATGTAAATAAATCATATGCCCTTGAGCATATGAATGTTGTTTTCTCCCTAGTAGCAACATCACATCTACAACCTTAGAGGTTTCTGTCACTCCCCCAGGTTAAATAGAGGCATGAACCCACTATCGAGCATAAATGCCCCCTCTTGGAGTCACAAGCAACTACTCGGCCAAGATAGCTACTAACAATGGAGAGCATGCAAGATCATAAACAACATAGAGATAACATAAGATATATTTCAGTATAGCAACTCAATCATAACACCAATATTCATCGGATCCCAACAAACCAAATATGTAGAATTACATAGCGGTGATCTCAATCATGTAGGGCAGCTCATGAGATCTAAACATGAAGCACATAGTGGAGGAGACAACCATCTAGCTACTGCTATGGACCCATAGTCCAAGGTAGACTACTCACTCATTGCTCCGGAGGCAAGCATGGCGATGAAGAAGACCTTTGGTGGCGACTCCCCTCTCCGGCAGGGTGCTGGGAAGAGCTTCTGGACCCTCCCGATCTCGGGTCGATGACGGCGGCGGATCGCGATGTGTTTCTGGAAAATTGATCGGGTACTTAGGTTTTTCCCGTCGGGGGGGGCTCTTTATAGGCGAAGGGGCAACGTCAGAAGTGGACCAAGGCATCCTCACACATAGGGGGCGCAGCCAGGGGCTGGGCCACGCCGCCCTGGTGTGAGGGTGGCCTGTGGCCCCTCTTCGGATCTCTGGAAGCTTCCGAGAAAAATAAGACTTCAGGAACTTGTTTCGTCCAATTCCAAGAATATTTCCTGTGTAGCTTTTCTGAAACACAAAAACAGCAGAAAATAGGGAACTGGCACTGTGGCGACTTGTTAATAGGTTAGTTCCGGAAAATGCATAAAAGTGCCACGAAGTGTAACAAAATATTAGGCAAATGGTGTAAAAACAAGCATGGAGCATCAAAAATTATGGATACGTTGGAGACGTATCAAGAAATTAAAACAAAAAGTTTCTATTCCTAGAAAGTTAGAAGATGGTTGGGAGCCCATCATTAAGATGAAAGTGAATGATTTTGATTGTAACGCCTTATGTGACCTTGGTGCCAGTATCTCTTTTATGCTTGGTTTACCACCTTTAGAAAATTGTTATTTGGATGTTCATCTTCTGATATTGCTAAGAAGAAACCTTTGGGGAGGATTAATGATGTTCTTATTATGGTTAACAATAACCTTGTCCTCATTGATTTCCTTGTTGTGGATATTGAATGCAATGCTTCTTGTCCTATTATTTTGGGAAGACCTTTTCTTAGAACTGTTGGTGCTATTATTGATATGAAAGAAGGTACTATTAGATATCAATTCCCACTCAAGAAAGGTATGGAACACTTTCCTAGAAAGAGAAAGAAGCTACCTTTTGATTCTATCATTAGAACAAGTTATGATCTTGATGCTTTTTCACTTGAAAATACTTGATTCTTGCTTTTTGCGCCTAGCTAAAAGGCGTTAAAGAAAAGCACTCTTGGGAGATAACCCATGTTTTATTTCAGTAATCTTTCTTTTGTTGAGTCTTGGAAGCTTTTACTACTGTAATGACATCTCCTTATCCTTTTTATTTCGTTTTTGTTCCAAGAATAGCCTCTAATAGGAAGAAGGTGAGATTTGGGGAAGTTGCTGTCCAGAAACAGATTTCTGCGCTTTGCTGTAAAAAATCGTGAAAAATCCCAAAATGTCACATTGATCTGAATTGTTTTCTGCACATGCCCCAAGTTATCATCTAACTTTCGTTAGTTTTGCACTTTTCGATTTGAGCAACAGAAGATTTTCAAAAAAATCGATCTTTACCTGCTATTCTGTTTTGATAGATTTCTGCCACTATTTGCATTTGCCTCTTCATCTCTTTCTTTTTGAGTTCCTTTGATTGGAAGAGCTTTTGAAACAAGTTGCTACAGTATCTAATGTTTTAATGGATGATGTACTTGAGTTGAAACTGAACCAAAATTGGATCTTCTATCTTGCATACACTAATATTGCTAATGAGAATTGTGTGAAGTTTTGTATGAAGGAAGTTTTCAAGTGTAGGGAAAGGAGAATGATGTGATGAGATGAAGAATGGACAAAAGCTCAAGCTTGGGGATGCCCATGTCACCCCAAGAAATATACAAGAAGTACAAGCGTCAAAGCTTGGGGATACCCATGGCACCCCCTTCTTCATCAACAAAAATATAAGGTCATCTTTCAAGACACTATATTTTTATTGCTTCATATGCTATGTGTTGTTCTTGGAGCGTCTTTATTTTTGCTTTTAGTTTTATTTTGCTTCGCTTGCTATAATAAATGGTTGGATCCTAGCATACTTTCTTTTGGATAAGACACACTCCATTTTCATTGCCTAGAACACTCTAGTTTTCACTCTTATTGTTCTGTGAGTGTTCTCTTTTGCTAGTACTGCGTTTAGCTTTTGTTTTCACCCTTATTTTGTTTAGAACTTGTTAGTTCTTTGTAGTTAGGTGTGTTTAGCCCTCTGGTCTTTGTTGATTATTATCTTTGAGAGTTGTTTCAAATAAGTTGATTGGTGTTGGAGAAGAGTAAAATATTTCATGCTTATAGTGGTACAAAAGGAAGCTTGTTTAGACAGTGGCTTAGATTTTAGCATGTCATGCTAGATATTATTTTGATTATATGCTTAGTAGTTATTGTTGTAGCATGACTTGTCTCAAATGACTGAGAGTGTTTAATGTGCCATTGAAAGAATCATGCGTTGTTTTTATCATACAAAAGCATAATATTGTGGTATTCTCCTTTGATGATTTATTTGGGTTGACTTGGCGCATGCTTACACCATGTTATGACTATGAACCAGTCACCTCAAGCCTCTATGATCATTTAGTTTTTAACTTGTAATATCACTTTATGCTTTGATTAATAATGTTTTGTCGCTATGCATGATTATGACCATTATTGCTCTCTTAGTTGGTCGCTCCCAGTCTCTTGCTAGCCTTCACCTGTATTGAGTATGAGCTCTACTCGTGCATCCAACTCCCAAAAACCAAAGTTTGCCAATGTGTCCACCATATCTACCTATTAGCATTTTTGCTATTCCAAGTATATTCATCATGCTTTTATCTATCTTCCAAATTAAATTTTTTGTTATGAGAAAATTAGTTAGTAAAGCTCTCACGAACTTGATGGCACATTTACTTTCTTGCACTTAATAAACTTGACCATTGTGATTCTCTTATGAAGTTTATATGCTTGCAAATTGTGAGTTGAGAATTAGCACAACCATGCTTTCATGGGGCACGTTTTCAACATTGCACTTATTCCTATTTAGTTGATATCATGATCTTTTATTTATGGATGCCTAGCGGTGTGAAATAAGTTGGAAACTTATGAGCTCATGAAGTTTGTATATGTGTTAGAGAAACGCGTGGGCCGCTAATCTAAACCATGCATCATTCATGGTGGAAATTTACAGCATAACCATAGTGGACATTCGACGACGCATCTCATAATAAAAAGCTATACCCAATGGTAAATAAAAGAGATGTCGAGGTGTTCATTGTCTGTTTGTCTTGTCATTTTGATTTGGGAAAGCTTCCATGTCATCGGGCAGGAGGTACCCCGTTGGCGTTCTCAATGATACATGTATGCTTACAATGACAAGAACTTCTTAGGACCTAAGTTGAGTAGCATGCGGTTTAGGTACTCGTATTCAAGGGACATGAGATTTTCAACATATGGTTTGTCAAGCATATAACTCATATTTGCTCTCACATTAACCTTAACCATTCAAGATGCCAATGATAGGGGCAATGAGAGCTCAAAGCTAATAAGTACCATAATTTTTGGAAGCTTTATAAAACTTGTAATCACTACTTCCCTCTGCAAAGGGCCTTTCTTTTACTTTTATGTTGAGTCTTCATCTTCTATCCTTATGCACCAATTAAGAGAGCATAGTTGTCATTCTGAGTATAATGTGCATAGTCCCAAAATTTATTATTGATTGATTCATGATTATGGTACTGCTTGTTCTCAAATTATTTGAATCTAGTCACCCTTTGAACTTTGAAGGTGTCCTATGCATTTATGTTTTGCTATTCCATGAGTGACGAGGGGTTAACTCAACAAGTGTCCTAGATGAAGGACTTAGGATCTGGGAGATAGGGTGTCAGATGAACTCGAAGGTAAAATCAGTGAAACAAGGTGGCTATGAAAGTAAACGTGGGTGTAAAACCTGGCTTGCTTTCAATCTGGCCTACACCATCCCCTCCTGGCCCCTATATATAGGTGGCCAGGTCTCGAGGATCGGGTAGGGTCCAATACAGATTACAATATTGACATACGGTAAGAACTTGTACTTCGACTAGTATTACAATTGGGCCTAGCTTAACGGGCCTCAGGGATACTCAACTGACGAGCTCTATTATCCATACCCTTGTCAATGAGGGACAAGTTGAATACCACTTTGCTATATTTTCTCTATGCTCAAAACAAACAAATAACTTTCAATGCATTATTACTCATGATCATTTTGTTTGTGTTACTTTTCATGTTGTAATATGGTTGCTAAGTTCTATTGTTAGAATTATATCTTTTATGACCATGTTTACAATACTTTGATCTCAGCTTGCAATGCTTTATAATAACTTGATCAAGATTGTGTTGGCTGCATGTCACCTCAAAAATTATTTTTGTTATCACTCACCTACTCGAGGACGAGCAGGAATTAAGCTTGGGGATGCTGATACGTTGCAAACGTATCTATAATTTTGATGCTCCATGCTTGTTTTACACCAATTGCTTTATGTTTTGTTTACACTTTGTGGCATTTTTATGCATTTTCTGGAACTAACCTATTAACAAGATCCCACAGTGCCAGTTCTTGTTTTCTGCTATTTTTCTATTCCAGGTTTTTACTGAAGGAAATGTTCTCATAATTGGACGAAACAAAAGTCAAAGTTCCTATTTTGCTGACATGAAGACGGAGTCCAAAGGAGAGACGGAGACCAGCCAGGAGCTGGCCACACCTGGTGGTGGCGCGACACATCCCCTGGCCGCACCACCCCATGGTGTGGGCCCCTCGGGCGCCCACCGACCTCGCCCTTCCGCCTATAAATTCACATCCTCGGGAAAACCCTAAACACCCAAGCCTCCATCCACGAAAAGTACTGTAAGCCGCCACCGTCGTTGACCCTAGTTCGGGAGGGTTCTGAAGCTCTTCCCGACACCCTGTCGGAGAGGGAAATCATCACCGGAGGCCTTCTTCATCACCATGCCTGCCTCCAGAGTG